>CM065909.1:24385000-25010000 GCA_033439115.1 Firmiana major | reverse complement strand
TATGAGTAGTGTGGTAAAATGGAAGGAAAGATTTACATAAGTTGTATACTTCCATTCAGGCAATATCGTGTATATTTGGTTATACAAAGATTGCCCACAAGTTTTAATACGTGCTAAGTGTGATTGGATGGCATTTTAAGTCTCAAGGAGGGATGAATGAGGAAAGGACTATGGAGGTAAATTGAGAAAGTTTTGAATGAAGTTGTTGCAGAAAAACTACAAAAAATCTGGAAATATGAAGGCCAGATCGATCTGAAAGAGCCAGAATGCTCTTATGTGAGTAATGGAATGGAGCAGATCGATCTCCTTAGCTCTCGGTTTGGAAGCAGATCGATCTCCCCTAAGACCAGATCGATCTCCTTAAGCTTCTGTTTGATAGCAGATCGATCTCAAGCCTCGACAGATCGATCTCCTGCCTTTGAAATGTCTTAGAAAAGAGGGATTTTTAGGGGACCAGATCGATCTCCACTCAAGGAAGATCGATCTCATCAAGTTAAATCTATAAATAGGAGCAGTTGGATCTGCAGATTTCGGGATGAACCATTTCTTTTCACTTCAACTCAAAAACCTAGCTTTCTCACTCCTAAATCCAGCCATTTTCAGTAAGATTTAAGGGAAAGCTATTAGAGACAAAATTGCTCACGTCAAAGAGAAGAACAACAAAGTTTAGTGGCATTTACCCATTTGTCTGATTGAAGGAATAAAGGGCATTTCTAATTGGAGCAAAGAGGAAATCTAAGGAGGTAAGTTCTAGTGCACAAATCCAAGTACATTGGTCTAGTTATTGATTATGAAGTTGATTGGGTGTACAATTGTGGGTAGAACTACCTAGAATGGCATGAAATGAATATAACTTAGAAATGGTCTAGTGTGAGAAAGTGGAATATAGAAGTGTTAATGATGAATGAGATATATTGAGAGGATGATTATGTTGTGGGCATGGTTTGGGTATATTGATATTGGGATAAAATTATGAGAATTACCATAAGGGTTAAAATGTATATTTAAGGCATTGGATAAATGCTTAATTGAACAAGAGTTAGAAACGTTAACTCAAGTGATTGATGGATGAATTTCAGTTTCGGATGATACGCCGGAGCAAGTCGAGATGAGAATGCGAGAAGCATAGAGGAGGATAGTTGCACACAAGTAAAGCGAGGTAAGGGACTGTGTGTTAGCTATAGAGATGTTCGTGCGTATTTTTCGACAATTTCGTAGATATATTGCTAGAATTAGTACGATACTATAATTCTATGAAATGATACGGAAGCATGAAAAGTACTATGATGTATATATGTATTGAGAAATGGGATAGGGTAAGGAAATAGCATGATATGCATGTTTTCATTGTTCTTTTTTAAATTTTATATTGACATTGATGATTGAGAAATGTTGATGATAGGTTGGCTAATTTTACATGTTTTAGCATGAAGAGGCATGCTGTATGAATAAACATGTTTTGAGTTTTAAAAAGAGAAAATAGCCATCTATGAGATTTGAGATGAGATTTGGTGTTGAAGCTCTAGCTCACACCCATTTTTAATGACTTTGACTATGTGCTGGAGTGTTAGCTTGCACTTATTTTTATGCTTTTGATGTGTCGTGCTGGAGTTTAACTCGCACGATGGTTTTGAGAAAGTGCGGGAGCTTTGCTCACACCTGTTTTATTGAGTTGAGGTAAACCTGGGGGTCTAGGACCCAAGGGGATACCAGCCGACGACCATTTAAACAGGCTGGGCCTTAATGATAAATCGTGCCGCGCTGGAGCCTTGCGATGACTGTGTGCCACGCTGCTTGCTCGCCTGGTATATGAGACATGGTTCAGGATGAAAAGTTCATCGGAGTTGGAGTATGGACTTGGGTCCACGGTCGTACGTAGTACAGTGTAGTTGTCCGTTGGTATATTATGTACCGTGCTGGGTGCACGTGAGTACGAGTATCGCGTAGATGACACACGGCGTATCCTTACCGTAGTATATGAGGAGATGAGGTTGATTAAGATGAGCCAAAGGGCAGGACTAACCCATCCCCCTTCAGGCGAAGTGATGCCTTGTGCACACCTGATCAATGAGGCCTGGGATCACTGACTATGGCCATATGTCGTGGATATTTGATTGTCGAAAATTCCATGCCTATCTCAAAGATTCGGGAAACAGAGACAATCTTAGAAAAGAAAGAGATTTACGGGAAAGAGTGATTTGAGAAAAGAAAGAGATTTTGTGTTTCTGATAAATCTCTGATTTCACATTTGTGTCGTGAGGGCACTATTTATGAGCATGTTTTAAATGGAAGCTTGATATATTTGATTTACACGAAAATGCTATTGAGAAAAATATGTTTAAATGCATTTTTCATATGATATTTCCATTTATAATGAAAACATGGTTTTGGTTTATACATGTATAGGCTATGTAGGTTGTGCGATATCTACCTGCTAGCATCCATTTCCTTACTGAGCTGTGGTTTGCTCATCCCATTATTTTCCCCCTCCAGGCACTGAGAAGTAAAAGAGTGGTGGTCTCTAGATCTTTTGTGTTGAACAACTCCCACAATTTCGCAAAGGTATAAGATTTGTATATACGAGTATTTTGTATCTAATTTATTGTATCGCACAGTTATATCTTGGAACTGTAAACAGTATTATGGGGATGATATGTAAGCACATTGTATTTATACAACTGATTTTGTATATCTACACACTCACCTGCGAGTGTGAATTAAAATTTTAAATCTTCAGCTGTAAATGTATGAATTCTAATACTTGCATCTTCTCACAGTCCAACCGTAGTAGAGAATGTATGGATAGAAGGGTTCCCAGAAGTGGGGTGTGACATGAAAGAAGGGTAGTTTTATAACCGAAGTGTTATAATGAATTTTAATGAATTATTATGAGATGATTGACCCGGAAGGGTTAGTTTATACTACAGTTTTAATGAAATGATTTAAATGCAGTAGCATGATGATGTTTTCCATGCTTTCATTTCAAATTCATGATTTGTCTTACATGACATAAAAGAAAGCATGATCTGGATTTACTTCATGCTCATTATGATATAATGATGTCATATAAAATGCCTTTGATGCATGAATTACATGATTTCTATATGCACAAATAGTTTCGATAAACTAAGTCATTGATGTTTGCATGACTTTGTGCTTGATGATTTTAATGAAAAGAAATGGATTTTAAGGGCATGGCATTATGAGCATATAGATAGTGGAACTATCTACTTACTTGCATAATTACCTTACTGAGCATGTGGTTTGCTCACCTCCCTTATTTTTCCATCTTTTCAGAGCACTCACAGAAATTAATAAGCGGCTGAGGACTTGCATGCTTGGTATTCGGTGCTTCCTATCGAGAGACAGGTATACACATTTATATGGTTTTGTATCTAAATATGTAATGCACAGTACTGTAAACATAAATCATGTCGGGGATGTAGAGTTATAAATACCATTGTGTATAGATTTAATTAAAGTCAAAGGATAATAAACTCTGATATATAAATGTGATTATGGAAATGGAATTGGTAATAGTGTGAGGTGACTAACACCGAATCATAGCCCAACTATTTGTAGGACGGTCACGATGAGAGAAAGGTAAGAATTAAATAATAAATGAAAAAGCGAAAAATTTACTCTGATTTTTAGGTAATTTGGGTTGTGACAGAAAATTTTATAAAAGCCGTTAATATAAGAAAAAGGAAATGACGTGGGTTAGTATCTTAAACGGAAACGATTTCAAATTGACGTTCTACGTTTATGCGTACATAGGTCAAGTATATGGGTAATTGAAATATTTAGTGGAACTCAACTACAATGAGCTATTTAAACCTTACCTGGACCGATTGGTTGTCATCTTTAGTGATGATATTTTGATGTATTCGAAGTCCATGGAAGAGCATGAGTAGTAAATGAAAACTGTTTTATAGACGAGGCGTTAAGAGTTTCTCGAAATTGGCTGCTCAGTTGACATGTATCATTTGGAAAACAATTGCATACGAGTGGTATGATAAGTATGAAAATGGCTTCAATGAGTTTGGGTATATTGAAGTAAAAAAATTGACCACCGTAATTATTCTCACCATAACCAACAGCTCAAGAGGTTTCAGTGTATATGGATACCTCAGAATAAGGATTGGGTTGTGTATTGATGTAAAATGGGAAGATAGTCATTTATGGATCCAGATAGTTCAAGGACCATGAGAGAAACTATCTGACCCATGATTTTGAGTTGGCCTGATATGAGTCGGTGTTAGTGGTTAAGGAAGTTTACATCCCCATGTACTGTGCATTGTTTAGATTCAATTGTGTATATCGAGATGGAAGTGCAGTTAAGAAATTGGTTATGAATGCAAGAATATAGACTCATTAACTGATAGCCGCAATGATAGAGAGGCGAGCACATGAACTCAAGACCGTAGAGGTAGGCCTAAGAGTCGTACTGAGTCGCCACATGAGACTCGAGATGAGATTGACATGGAGGCTGGTGAGTATGCCCTACAGAGTCTGACAGAGAGATCAGACAGAGTCTAACAGAGAGATCAGACAGTATTGAGACACGCTTCGCGAGGTTGGAGCGGAGTGTGGAGATTATTTTGAGAGCTAATTGCTCAGAGTATGTACAGGATTTGAGGGCGAGTCGGAGCATTGGTGGAAGTCTGCTCGACCCATCTTAAGAGTTGGACATCCAGAATGGACGTGGAAAATAATTCTAGATGTATTCTGGTGATAGAATATCCCAGACATTGTTTAAAGAAACTTACAGATGGAATCCTTTACTCTGACCCAGAGGAACTGATTGATTAACGAGTATGAAACTCAGTTTATATTCCTGGACAGATTTGACTCCGACATTATGAACAGTGAGAGTTGGGATGTCTGAAAGTTCATGAAGGACTCAGATTGTCAATTAGAGTCTGATTGGCCTCGTTAGATATCACTACCTATGCCGAGGCAGTGCGCAGACTACTGTTGTGTGAATAAGATTATGAGTTGCACGCCTCTGAGATTGGAAAAGGTAGTAAGGGCCGAAATCGAGACAAAAAGAGAATAGAGAATGACAGAGATGTCAGAACAGGAAAAAGGTAGTTTGATAAAAGATTAGAGTTATTGAGTCACGGGGTAAGATGATTGGTAAGGCCCCAGTGTATCCAAATACAATACTTTTGAGGGGTATTGTGATTGGAGGATCCCGACGTGCTACGTAGTAGTGTAGCGGTGTAAACAGTGAAGGATATGTGGTAGTTACCACGGAAATAAGATGTTGGACGAGGGCGAGTGTATGCCTTGGACCAAGACATTACTGATGTTTCATTTGATGTGGTGGAAGATACTACAACTAGTTGTGAATAATGAAGTAATTATTTTAAGTAATCTTGGTGTCACGCATTTATTCATACCGCCTTCAGTTACTTATAAGCTAGTGAAAGATGTGAAGCTTGTACCCTTAGGTAAGATAATGATAGTTAGTTGATTTTCACTAACTGAATATGGGTATAGAGATTGTAAGTTGAAAATACGGATGAAAACAACACTAAAAAAGTATACTGTAAGTTTGACAAGTAATGAAAGAGTTGTTATAAGTGAAAATTCCGATTTATTCAAATAAATTCATATCTTGATCAATTTAACCCGAAATTTAATTATTTCTTCATTGTTGATCAAGATTCCTCAAATCCCTATTTTTAATTAAATTTTCTTGTTTCGATTACTACCGACTTTCGATCTTTTGACCGTTTTACCCTTACACGTGTTCGAAAATTTCATTTCAATCCTTTTGCATTTTTAAATGCACTCGAAAATTTTTATTCATTCCCTTTTTGCTCTTTCAATAAAAATCGGGTCTTACAATTTTCCCCACTTAAGAAATTTGGTCCTCCAAATTAGAACCAAGTCAAAAGGGTCCATAAGCAACTCCGAGTACGTGTATCGCATCATACTCTTTAATTCTCATGTCCAACTCTTAAGATGGGTCGAGTGGACTTCCACCAATGCTCCGACCCGCCCTCAAATCCTGTACATACTCTGAGCAATTAGCTCTCAAAATAATCTCCACACTCCGCTCCAACCTCGCGAAGCGTGTCTCAATACTGTCCGATCTCTCTGTCAGACTCTGTCTGATCTCTCTGTTGGACTCTGTGGGGCATACTCAATACCAGCCTCCACGTCAATCTCATCTCGAGTCTCATGTGGCGACTCAGTACGACTCTCAGGCCTACCTCTATGGCCTTGAGTTCATGTGCTCGCCTCTTTATCATAGCGGCTATCAGTTAATGAGTCTATATTCTTGCATTCATAACCAAATTCTTAGCTGCACTTCCATCTAGATATACACAATTGTATCTAAACAATACACAGTACATGGGGATGTAAACTTCCTTAACCACTAACATCGACTCATATCAGGCCAACTCAGCTCTGATTCCATTTCTGTCACGACCCAAATTACCTAAAAATCAAAGTAACTTTTTCACTTTTTCATTTATTATTTAATTCTTACCTTTCTCTCATCGTGACCATCCTACAAACAGTTGGGCTATGATTCGGTGTTAGTCACCTCACACTATTACCAATTCCATTTCCATAATCACATTTATATATCAGAGTTTACTATCTTTTGACTTTAATTAAATATATACACAATGGTATTTATAACTCTACATCCCCGACATGATTTATGTTTACAGTACTGTGCATTACATATTTAGATACAAAACCATACAAATATATATACCTGTCTCTCGATGGAAAGCAGCGGATACCAAGCATGCAAGTCTTCAGCCGCTTACTAATTTCTGTGAGTGCTCTGAAAAGATGAGAAAATAAGGGAGGTGAGCAAACCACACGCTCAGTAAGAAAATTATGCAAGTAAGTAGATAGCTCCACTATCTATATGCTCATAATGCCATGCCCTTAAAATCCATTTCTTTTCATTAAAATCATCAAGCACAAAGTCATGCAAACATCAATGACTTAGTTTATCAAAACTATTTGTGCATATAGAAATCATGTAATTCATGCATCAAATGCATTTTATGTGACATCATTAAATAATAATGAGCATAAAGTAAATCCAGATCATGCATTCTTTCATGTCATGTAAGACAAATCATGAATTTGAAATGAAAGCATGGAAAACATCATCATGCTACTGCATTTAAATCATTTCATTAAAACTGCAGTATAAACTAACCCTTACAGGTCAATCATCTCATAAAACAATTCATTAAAATTCATTATAATACTTCGGTTATAAAACCACCCTTCTTTCAGGGTCACATATCATAAAAATCATAAAATTGGGGGCCTGACCCCCTCCCTCAGGTCTACCCCTGTATATCGACCAATAGTTATATCATGTGAGACAAGCAGCTGATTATATCAGTAACATCGAGGACTATGGCCATATCCTAGTGATCCCTGGCAACACGGTACCTAGTGTGCGGGGTATCACACCTGAAACGGGAGGTGGGTCGTCCTACCTGCCAGAACAGCATAACACCAGGATTGCGAGGGAAAGGCTTGCTGCCTCGTGGCTAATGCCACTCCACTCCAACAATCCCCACGGTACAGCGTACTCCGCGTGATATACACGGTACAACGTACTCCGTGAACCCAAGCTCAATCAGGGGTGCCTGTAATAGGTCTTATCCACCCATATCATCTCTGTCTCAGTATGCACGTGTGAACATATCATCTCACTGTGACACACAGTCTACAGGAGGCTCAAACACGGCTATATGCATGTCATATAAATCCTTGTGTGAGCGAAGCTCAAGCACGACTCCATGCATATTCATGATATCAGAAAATCTCGTGCGAGCGAAGCTCTAGCACGGTTTCATAAAAATCAATAAAATCTACGCACGAGCAGTGCTCCAGTACGACTTAAACTGATTATAAATTCAAGTAAAATCCACGTACGAGCAATACTCAGGTTCATATATGTATAAAAACTCAGTGAAAACCTCATACGAGAAAAACTCCAGTACGACTTTAATATGAATTATAAAACTTCGTGCGAGCAAGCTCTAGCACAGTGTTATGCATTAATAAATCAAATCTCGTGCGAGTTACACTCTAGCACTGCTTTTATGAAATACATATCAAAACAGGATGCGAGCTAAGCTCTAGCACCTCTCATACATATCAAATCAGTAAAACTAGTGCGAGCAATCGCTCCAGCACCTTTTTATGCATATTCAGTTAAAACGGCCAAAACATGTCAAAACATGTCAAAATAGAGTGCGAGCTAAGCTCTAACACCTCTTATGCAATTCAGAATAATAAAATCAGTGCGAGCAACCGCTCAAGCACATTTATGCACACTCACAATAATAAAAACCAATTTCAGTTTTTTTTTGAATTATTATTATTATTATTTTATTTTTATTATTATTTTATTTTTAATAATATTTTAATCTATTAAAATATTATTAAAATCCAAAAATATCTAAAAAAATACTATTTCATTCATTTAATCTATAATTAAATTTATCAGTCCGAGTTTACATTTTCGGTATATTTTTTGATTATTTTCGGGATTATTTTTCGAAGTGAAAATTTTGATTTATTCAAATAAATTCATATCTTGATCAATTTAACTCGAAATTTAATTATTTCTTCGTTGTTGATCAAGATTTATCAAATCCCTATTTTTAATTAAATTTTCCTGTCCTGATTACTACCGACTTTCAATCTTTTGACTGTTTTACCCTTGCACGTGTTCAAAAATTCCATTTCAATCCTTTTGCATTTTTAAATGCACTCAAAATTTTTTATTTATTCCCTTTTTGCTCTTCCAATAAAAATCGGGTTTGCTCTTCCAATAAAAATCGGGTCTTACATATCATGCGGAAATAACCAAATCATCCTCCGTAGAGGGAATTCAGAACCTATGGCCACGGTAAGACAGAACCCGAAGGCGAAATTCAGAACCTATGGCCACGGCATGGCTGTAGATGGAATCAAGGTCGTACAGCGTTTCAGAACCACAAGGGCGAAGTTCAGACGCCACACAGGCGAAGTTGACATGCGTTAGCATACAATATAAATGGTCCTTAGTCTCAAAACATACTATATTTCTCATATGCGAAAACATCGAATTAAAAATCATCTTGTTCGAAAGATCATTTCAGAAGACATGTTCTTATTTCAAAAGCACAAATACAGAAAGCATAGTCTTGATCAGAAATATAATTTAGAAACATGCATGAAAATCATACTTCATGTAATTGTAAGCTTTCCTTAATCATGGTTCAGAAAGTAACTATTACCATTTTAAATTATATCCCCTTACCTCGATCTATCAAAATTCATGAATTCGAGTGGTGACGCCTCTTAGTACCTCCTTTAATTCCTTCTACGATCTCCTACACCGAAATCTGTAAACACCGCAAATTTTCTGTATTTAAATTAAACAAAATATATATATATATATATATGTGTATATATATATATATATAATAAATGGAAATAGGTTATAGGGAAATATGTGAATATATATATATATATTTGTTAAGTTGAAAAAAAATGAAGGATAAAAATAATTACAATAAAAATATATACATGCAAATGTCCAAGAAAGAAAATATAATTAAAAATATACATATATATAAATACAAATATAACATGTATAATAAAAATATAATATATATATATAAATATAAATATAAATATAAATAGATATATATAATAAAAAAAACTAAATGAAAAAAAAAGGATCGTACGATCCTAAAAGAGAAAACCCCCCTGGTTTCTCTTCTCTGCCACCGTCGACAAACTCTCCCCGTTCGCCTGCCGACCACCCTTTCCCCTCACCGGTCGACGGGACCGAGACCTCTAGACCGGCAGTCACTCCTAGCCGACCTCCGATCTCCCCTTTCCTCCTTTCTTTCCTCACTCGCCGAAAGCCAGAAAAATCGTTCCTCTCTCCATTTCGCTAGCCGACCGACTGAACCAGAGATAGTCGGTAGCCTCGCGTTGCCCGGACTCCGAACATCTTCCTCCCTCTAACCACCAGCGACCGTTTCTTCCCTTTTCCCTCTCCCCTCGCCTGGAAACAAAAATGAAAACAGAGGGATTTCTCCTCTGTTCACGAATTATAGTGACCAGGGAGACTCGACGCCGGCCAGCACTGAACCCGAGCCCGGCAACCTCCCTCGCCTGTCCTTCCCTGTCCGACCACCCCTATTTCCGATGCTACAGTGTCAAACAAAAAAAATATACAGATAAATCTTCCAATTTCTGTTTCCCATCCTTGTACCAGTGAATTTCTAGGTAAAAACCCAAGCTTTTTTTAGTTTAATGTATGTATAAATTGTATTATGGAAGCATGATGTTGTAGGAATTAATTGAAATACAAGCATGTTTAGTGTAGATTTAATTTGGCAAAAATTGGAAAGATGAGAAGTAGACAGATATGTGTATGTACGAGATAAGGAAAAAATGGGAAAACAATATTAATTTATATATATATATATATACGTGTATAGGAGTGTATATATATATATATTTATTTAGGTACATGTACAAATAGGTGTATATAATGAATTGGGTATGCTAGTATTTGTACAAAAAAAATATGTATGCATATGTGATAAGTAAAAATGGAAAACAATGATAATATATATATATATATATATATATATATATATATATAAAGGAGTGAGTATATATATATATATAAATATATATTTATGCGTATATACATGTGGATGTATATAATAAAAGTATATGCTAATACTTGTAGGTACAAATATATAAATAGTAAAGAAATATATAAACGTGCGTGTTGGCTTAAGTATATACAATAATACGTACACACGCAGTAGTGATGATAGGTTACGATTTTAATGCAATTCGGACAATTCGTATGAATAAGATGCTAAGTAAACGATTTCGGTATAGGTGAATCGTAGAAAGGATTAAAGGAGGTACTAGGAGACGTCACCGTCCGAATTCGAGATACCCGATAAATCGAGGTAAGGGGTATTACTTAACTTAGTTCTAATATTGCATTCTTGTTTCATTGAGAAATGATTTTATGAAAGAGCATATGATTTGAAATGATTTATCAATGCTTCCATACTTGCGAAATTGTTTACAAAACATTATTTCGTTTTACAAAATGTTCGCTAGAACATCTATGTTTATGAAATAAACTTTCGAATTATGAAAATGCATGGAAGTTTTATGATGGCTTGGAAACCCATATTTACTCTTTAAAATGGAACTTTTGACGTTTTCAAAGGTATTTACAAAAAAAGAAAAGATGTTTTGAGACTATAGGCTTCATGCATGGTTACTTCTTGTGGTGTTTCGGCTCCACCACTTGGGTGCCGGTACGTAGGCCCCTTTAGCACTTGACTCGACCTATGTGGAAGATGTCGTGCTACTGGTGGTTTATGATGATGTTTAGGTAGTATCTTATGCCGGCGCAGCACGCAATTATGTTACCCACACGGAGAGTGCCTTTGGTGCCCGTGTCCTAACTAGGTGCTAGTGAAAGTAAGTAAGATGGATACTACCCATATTTTACGAAAGGGTTGTACGACCCTAGTCCAGTCTACAACCCACTTACCATGTCCATAGGTATGATGACTCTCTACGGAGAATGACACGTATCGCATGACTTAGTTATAGCCTAGTCTCCTCGATTTTAATTATAAAATCGACTATGATGAGAGTTTATGAAATGACTATGAAATATGCATGAGATGCTTATGAAATGATTATGAAATATGCATGAGATGTTTATAAAATGATTATGAAATATTCATGATATGTTTATGAAATGATTTATGAAATGTTCATAAAAATGGTTAAGCATGTTAATGGTTTTATTGACACGCATGCTTTATGACGTTTATGCATGAAATGAAAATTTCTGTATTTCATTAAGTTTCGTTCCATGAACAATTTCAAATACTTCTATACGTCAGAACTATTTTAATAGTACTATCTTACTGGGCTTTTCCCTAAAAGCTCACCCATCTACTTTCAGATCATTTGCAGTGAATCTATAGACGCTACCTGCCGCGTACACGACGTAAGCTGGTGGGAAGAGCTACCATAAGCTACTTTTGTACACGCGAAAGGTATACATTTTCATTTTCCTACCAGACATAATTGTATGCACAGACATATATTGAAAATATCAGTTGGGATGTAATTTTGTAAGGAACGATGTAAACATTACTACTTTGGGATAATGTTTTGAGATAACATTTTGAGATGACTAGTATTAAATTGAAGTGGATGTATTAAGTGGTAAGGATGAATTTGAAAAGTATGCTTGGTAGTTGTGGATATCTAGGATTGTCAAAAACAACTGATTTGCAGGTGGGTAGGCTCATATATAAGCCGTTATGCTGCCGAAATTTCTATCGGCCATATAAGTTAAAATATAAAAATTAATTATAATTACGAGTAAAGAATTAGGAAAAGTGTTTTGACACTGCACAGGAATATAACCTAAGTGAATTAGGGAATAAGTGGATAAATTAAATTCAAACAAAAAATTCCCCCGATTTACAAGGGTCAAGGATCGTTACAGTTTAAGGTCGTATCAGAGCGAAGGTTGTCTAGTACTGTCAGTGTCGAAAATAAGGATTAAATTACATCCCAATGTCTGTGCTTGTCTGGTTGTAAGTAATGTATACCTACCGAGTTTAAGGTTTGATCTTTGGAATTACACGTAGGTATTAGATCACTGCACAATGAGGGGAAGACGCAGACGTCCTCGAAGGCAGGCTCAGCCACCTCCACCTCATCCCCCAGAGCCAGTGAGTCATAATACTCATATGGCTCAGCTCGAGTAGCGTTTAGAGCAGCGCCTCGAGTGAGGTTTGGAGTCGATTGCTACCATGGTTGCCCAACACCTAGGGGCAAACGTTTCGGATTCAGCTGGCACGACACCAACTCCTAATCCGATGCCAACTCCTCCGCAAGCACCACCACCTGCTCCTCCACAAGTTCCTCCAGTACCTATGGCACCTCAGCCTCTAATACAGGCCCGGAGGGAGGAGAGGGATTTCGGTAGGATGATAGATTTCCTGAAGATAAAGCCTCAAGCATTCAAGGGAATTAAGAACCTAGTAGAGGCTGAAGAGTGGCTGGTGAGCCTCGAGAAGATCTTCGATTTTTTGGGGTGTTCGAATGTTAAGAAGGTTTTGTCAAAACCCAAACTAACCAAAAATCAGAGTTAATTTTTCGCGCTTTGTTATTTTTATTACTTAAATTCTTACCTGTCTTCTGATCGTGACCACACTCCACTAACAAATTGGGCTGTGCGTCAATGCCAGTCCCACCATTCAATTTCCATCTAACTTATTTCTTCTCCAATCATTTATAATTGTTTATATTAATTATACATCCCCTAAAGTTACTTACAAACATGTTACTGTGCTATGCTTATGTAGATACAATATGTACAAGTGTATATACCTTATGTTGATGGGCAGCAGCGGATATCCAGAATGCAGTACTGAGTCGCCTCAACGTCTACTGGAGATCATCTGTGGGAGAAAATGAAAGGGGTGAGCACATCAAGCTCAGTAAGGCAATCCTACGAACAAGTAGGTAACCATACTACCTACATGAACGTGGTGCCATGCATAAACCACCCTTTCTCCACACATTTTAAAACATATGGTATGAGTAATGATGTTATGTAAAACACATTTGCACGGAAAATTCAACATGCAATTATATTCAAAATCATATCTTTCTCGTTTAAAATTTCACAGTAAAGTCAGGACTCGACCCCTCCTTCGGGTGATCCTGACTCACCCAAAATCATGAAAATCCGTTTACATCACATATGGGTTTAAAAAGCATGGAAATACCATCATGCAATTTCAGTTTAAAACCCAGTTTGATCTCATCAAAATCGACATGCAAGACTAGGCAACATCTGTATAACGGCAATAACCAGGACTGGCCATATGTGTCCTCGTGAGTCCCTCTAGCTTCACGGATCCCAGTGTGCGAGGTCTCACCCTGATCGGGAACCGCCCGGGAGGTGGGTCAATCCAACTCATCGATCTTATCAGATCCTATGCAATTTGAGATGCCATATCCGAAGATACCCCGTATCACAAAGATACCGTATCCGAAGATACCCCGTATCACAAAGATATCGTATCCGAAGATACCCGTATCACAAAGATACCGTATCCGAAGATACCCCACGGTACATCGTACTCCATGCTACTTGCACGGTACATCGTACTCCATGGACCCATATCACTCTAGGTACTCCAGCCCAAATGGCCTGCTTCCCACAGAGAGGTTTTGTTTCTCAATACTCTTGCAATGTCTCAAAACGCACGTGCGAGCCTATTAAATCGGTGACACGTAGTCTACCCGATGCTCCAAGCACGGCTCATCGCATGTTCTCATAAAATCAGTGCGAGCGATGCTCAGTACTCTCATCAAATCAATTAAAATCGACAGAGCCCGCTTTACATCCCCACAAGGCCGCCAACCTCATCCTTCACTCTCACCCCACCTAAGAGGTCTTTTGAGCCTGTTGGGCCTTTTGGCTGACTCCAAGGGCAGACAGCGCTACTCCACAAATCCAGTAAATCTAGTGCGAGCTAAGCTCAACACTTTGTATATAAATCACATGAAAATCTTATAAAATCTGGTGCGAGTTAGACTCTAGCACCGTGTCACGAAAAAGCATGTGAAATCTGGTGCGAGTTATACTCTAGCACCTATGCATGTAAAACTCTAGTGCGAGCTCTCGCTCCAGCACTAATGCATGCATCACCCAAATCAAAACATCGTGCGAGCTGAGCTCTAGCACGTCACATGTAAATAAAAACACGTAGGCGGCTCGGTTATCTCCAAATAGTTTTCACAGAAACTACATCGTTTAAGATATGCAATGCTATGCATTTTTCTTTAAAAGTGAGCCAGCCTACTCATGCATGTGTTAAAATACCTCCAGAACGAGCAGGAACCTCTTGTCCTTGCTCCTCCCAATTTTTCCTAAAGTTGGAAACATTTACCGTTAACAAGCGTATTTCTGTAATTTTACCCATACGAGGCATTAAAATTATTCTTCGACCTCTAGACCCTCCAGAACATTTTTTAAGGACTGCATATGAATTTAAAATTGCGTAAAGTTTACCTCTAGTAGTCCGTAGAATTCCCTTACCTTATTTTCCTGTCGAGTCTGACCTTTTCTTTTCCACTGTTGTCTCGTCGCGCAGTCCGTTATGCTCCCAATCAAATGCCCGGAACTGCGTATAATTATTCCTCAGGTCAGATAACATACAATTTAATTGTATTTCCTATTTTCTGGGCTTAATTTAAATCGTTGGGCCCATTTACCCCTATTGGGCCCGATTGCACCTTAATAGGCCTTAATCGGCCTTAAGCCCGTTTTCCACTTAATTTTCACTTTATCGAGGCCTATTGGGCTCACTGGGCCCACCAACAATTTATTGGGCCTCGTTCTGACTCTCGAATAGCTAATTTTATTATTTACGACAATTCATCTAAATTTCCATAATTTAATTCAATTTATGCGGAATTTAAATTCATATCACGCATAACGATGTAAATTATCGTAAATAAGGATCACTTACCCGAGATTCCATGCTAATCCGTAAATCGAGACTATCTCGAGCTCTCGTTGGATGCCAATCGTCGAGCTACACAATTCCACAATTTTTTCAGGTAAGTTTTCAGCCCAAAATTAATTAAATTAAATACTCCGAAATTTAAATCGGGTCAATTTCGACCACTACTGACTTACCCGTAGCTCGATTGCATCGTCGGGATTTTTCTCCAATTTTTTCTCTTTTTCTTTTTCCCTTTTTCTTCCTTTTTTCCTCTCTTTTTGGCTGAACCGGTTCAGTCCGGTTCGGACCGGTTCGGACCGGTTCAGACCCGCCGGTTCACCCCGGTTCACTCCGGTTCGGCCGGTTCACCACCTTGCCGGTCGGTTCTCCGTCGGCTTCCACCGCCAGCATCTCCGTTGGGTCGTCCGCATCACAAATCTGGGCTTGGTTCGCCTCGAGCTCGCCGAAAAATGGCCGGTCCGGCCTGTTCTCCTCCGGCCGTCGGGACCCATTTCTCCTCTTGGCCGTCGCCGGCGATTCCGGCCGTCTCGTCGGCATCCAATGGCCTCAACAGAACCGTCTCAGCCTGGGGATCGTTTTGGGGGTCGGATCGGAGCCAAGACGCCGCCGTTCGCCGGGACCGAGCCCCCCAATCCCGTCAGCCTTTCTCTCCCCGATTCGCCGGACTCCAGCGTCGGTTGGTCGTGCTGTCGGTGCCAAGGAGATCGCCTGAAGCTCCTCTTCCTTTTTCGACCCTTGGCCTGGCCGTTGGCCGCCGGACGGCTCGCCGGTCTCCCTCGGGTTCGTCGGGCTCCGTTTCTCTGCTTCGTGTTTCTCTCTCCCCGATACCCATTTTCTGATTCTGTTTCTTTTCTTTTTTTTTTTCAATTCATTTATTATTTATCTTTTATTATTACACTATTCATTAAAATACTCTATAAAAATCCAAAATATCTCCCAAAAATTATTATTTAATTCTAAATATATTTATTTAATTTATTTAATTATTTTAACCCTTTTTCGGGTATAATTTCTCCGTATTTTTTAAGATATTATCCCGAATGACTTTTCGGTATATTTTTTGATTATTTTCGGGACTATTTTTTTGAACTAAAAATTTCGATTATTCCCGATTAATTCCCATAAATTAATATCTTGATCAATTTAACCCAAAATAAATTTATTTCATCCTTATTGACCAAAATTTCTCAAATCCATATTTTTAATTAAATTTCCTTATCGAAATTATACCGACTTTCGGTCTTTTGACCATTTTGCCCTTACACGTGTTCGGGATTAATTTAACCCGACTTCCCTTCACGAATACTCATTCATTTCATATTTTAAATAAATTCGGGTCTTACAACTCTCCCCCACTTAAGGAATTTGGTCCTCCAAATTAGAACCAAGTCATATGAGTCCATATACTACTCCGGGTACATTAATCGTATCATACTTCTTTAATTCTCATGTGACCTTTTTCCAGAGTGTAACACTACCAAAGGACTTTAATTAGGGAGATCATCTTAAACCTCAATACTTTCTCTTTCCTGTTTAATGCCCGAATCAACTTTTTCAATATACTTATATTTTCATTAAACTGAACTTTTGGAGTTCATATTCGATTACCTATGCTGGATCTGGATAGTATTGCCAAAGCATCAAAAGCTGAGACACATTGTGGGTGCCTGTTAATTCAGGTGATAACACCAACCTACAGGTCTTATCTCCCACTTGTCCAATCTCTCAAAAGATTCAATCCAGCGAAACTCAATTTACCTTCTTCCAAAAGCTCGTTATGTCCATATTCTCTTAGGACAAGAAACATTTCAACCATACTAATTCACCAAGGGTGAATTCCAATACTTGTCTATCTGCTCTGAGGTGTTCTTAATCTCTCACTCTTAACTAAACATCCTCAGAGACTTATTATCCAAAGTCGAAAATGATTCTACCTGTCACCCACTTTTTCTTATCCAATTTGGGGAACAACCCCTACAGCCATACACTGCCTCATATCTTGTTATCTCGATACTCAAGTGACAACTGTCGCTATTGGCGAATTCAATTAGAAATCAACTGATCATCCCAGGAGCTTATAAAATCAATGGCACACACTTTCATCGGATCCTCCAGAACCTGTACAGTCCTCTCTGACTGACCATCTGTTTGAGGATGGAAAGCTGTGCTAATACTGAGTCGGGTTCCCATAGCTTCCTAAAAATATCCTCAAAGGTGGGAAGTGAAGCGGGAATCCCTATATGATACCATGCTCACTGGAATGCTACATAATGTTTCACAACAGTTCTTATACATAAATTCTCATACACACTCTGAGTATCTGGGGATTTCATAACCAGAAGGTGGGTAGACTTAGTCACTTTATCGACTATCATCTAAATAGCCTCATAATTCACCTGGGTTTTCTGTAACCCATCACGACATTCATGGAGACTTGCTCTCATTTTTCGTGCCGTGTCGATATAGGTAGAGGCTGCAATAACTCTGCAGACTTTTAATACTCTATCGTATTTCTTTTCACATCTGACCACCAATAGCCTTTTCAAGATTTCAATATATTCTTTACTTCCATATGCACTGTATATCCCGAAGAGTGAGCTTCTGACAATATTACTATCTCATCAACTGTGGTCCTGGGGAGCACTCATACTGTCTCGAAATCCTCAGTAACTCATCACACTATGTGAACTCTATCATTGTACCCTTCTGAATCTAACCCACACTATCGACATCGTGCCGATCATCACGCCAAGCCTGTCAAATCCGGGCACTCTCATCCAGTTCTAGTCTTAGGCTAGCTGTCACACAATCACTGTCATCATCAGAAGGGATCACATCAATACTAAGGTTCACAACTGCTCTAGCAGCTCACGCTCCCTGACCATCATATGTAATACCATCCCGAGGCTCTTTATATTCAAGGCATCAGCCATCACATTAGCCTTTCCTGGGTGGTACAATTTTTCCACAATCAAAATCTCTCAAAAGCTCTAACCCACTATGTATTCTCATATTCGCCTCTTTCTGTGAAAACAGATACTCGGGGCTTTTATGATCAGTGCATATCCACAATTTCTCACCATGTACATAATAGTACCATATCCTCGGTACAAATACTGTTGCCAACTTTAAATCATGGGTCAGATAGTTTATTTTATGATCAAGGAGTTGTCTGACTCCATAGTTTATTTTATGATCAAGGAGTTGTCTGACTCCATACTTGACTATCTCCCCATTATACATCAATACACAGCTCCTTCATTATTCCGAGGTATCCATACTCACTGAGAACCTCTTGAGCTGTTGGGTATGGTGAAATTAATCACGGTGGTCAGTTCATACTTCACTACACCAAAATTCATGTCACATCTATCATCTTATTCAATGACCACGTTTTCTTAGTTAAACGGGTCAACCAAGTAGACCATATTGAGAACTCGCAACAATCCATCTACAAAAGCCATCTTCCAATTATTGCTTACAATTTGCCCTAGACTTTAACTACACCCAACATATCATCAATAATGATGATTACAAATTGGTCCAATCCTTGACTTATTTACGCATAAGCGTATAAGATCCTTCAAAATCGCTTACATTTTCAGGTACTAACCTGTGTCATTTCCTTTTCTTATCTTAATGACTCTTATTAAATTGTACTATGTTAAACTTTATGATTTATCAAATTCTAATATTCTTATCGTCTTAGTAAAGGTATCCTAACGCTAAAGTTATCTATTACGACGATCGATTTCACGTTATAGGTTATACATATATACTTTTAGACGCTGTCAAGTCTTCAGGCGGGGAGGTATTTTGAAATACCTTTATTAACCTTCAGACTTAACCACAATTACTTTATATACCAGTCCATGTTGTCACAATTTATATTCGCTACTAATTGCTTTAATCCTAATGACTTCATATCGTAAGGATGTTCTCACCTTGCATACGCCTCTTACTCCAATACATCTTGTATTTAGGATCAAGCATATCTTATCTTAAAAATTATCTCCTTAGTGTATCTATTATAACGAAACTCTTGTTCATTATTCATTTCGTGAGTACAATCCTTTACTCCTTTAATTTCAACTGTTACACCCATTTTTATCACTTGTCAACACTTACAGTATACTTTTCAGTACTGTTTTCACCCATGTTTTCAACTTAAAATCTCTATATCCATATTCCGTTAATTAATCCTCCTCTATTGGGGTACTCATTTATCAGAATTGTCCCCAATGATGTAGGCATTCATGCCTTTTTACTCACTTATATGCGAATGAAGGCGGTATGAATAAATGTGTGGCACCAGGATCAATGAACATATGTACTTCATTATTCACAACAAGTGTGGTATCTTACACCACATCCATGAAACGTCAATAGTGTCCTGGTCCAAGACATCCTCTCGCCTTCATCCAACAACCTACTTTCCTTTTTTCTTTTCAGCTATTGCCTCCCTTTTCGTTGCAGCTATGCCAACGAAGTTTTTCTCTATCTCTTTACTTTTCTATGGGGCGATCTCGCCCAACTTTGTGCAATCAAAATCAATGGTCCGTCTTACCACACTTAACGGCCATTTTCATCAATACAGTGTAGGTATAGACCCTCCTTCTGTGGTATCCACCACACATCCCACACTGCTTACAGTACTTACACTGCTACACTGCTTCGTAGCATGTCGGGGTCCTCCAATCACAATGCCCCCCAAGAGTGCCAAAATTGGATGCACTGGGCCTTACCAATTATCTTACTCCATGACTCGTCAAATTAAATCTTTTACCAATTACCATTTTCCCATTTTAACATCTTTGTCATTTCTCGATTCTCTTTTCTGTCTCTATTTCAGCCCTTTCATAAACTCTTAGACATCTCGACTGTCACCTGTTCGTAGTGTCAAGGTAATATCTGTCCAAGAATATAACTGAGTTTCCATACTCGTCAATAAATCAAATCCATTGGGTCAGAGTAAGGACTTTTATCCATAATTTCCTTTAAATCATGTCCGGGATATTCTATCACCGGAATACATCCAAATATTTCTCACGTCAGCTCTGGATGTTTAATACTTAAGATGGGTCGAACGGGTTTCCACCAATGCTCCGCTGCGCCCTCATATCTCATACATAATCTGAGCAATTAACTCCTCAAAATAATCTCCACACTCCGCTCCGATCTCGCGAAGCGTGTCTCAATACTATCCGATCACTCTGTCGGACTCTGTCAGGCAAGCTCAACATTAGCCTCTATTCCAATCTCATACTAATTCTCATAGTCAAACTCAGTACAACTTAGCAGACTCAGGTTTACCTCCACGACTTCTGCCTCGTGCACTATCTCATTAACACGACTCATATTAGGCATTCCTACATTCTCAACCATTTCTTAGTCACAACCCATCTCGATATACACTATTATATCTAACTAAGCACAGTAACACGGGGATGTAATTTTCTAATTACTGACACTGACACACATCAGACCAATTGCTGCTCTGAACCACCTTTATATGTCATGACCCAAACTACCCAAAAATCAGAGTTAATTTTTCGCGCTTTGTTACTTTTATTACTTAAATTCTTACCTGTCTTCTGATCGTGACCACACTCCACTAACAAATTGGGCTGTGCGTCAATGCCAGTCCCACCATTCAATTTCCATCTAACTTATTTCTTCTCCAATCATTTATAATTGTTTATATTAATTATACATCCCCTAAAGTTACTTACAAACATGTTACTGTGCTATGCTTATGTAGATACAATATGTACAAGTGTATATACCTTATGTTGATGGGCAGCAGCGGATATCCAGAATGCAGTACTGAGTCGCCTCAACGTCTACTGGAGATCATCTGTGGGAGAAAATGAAAGGGGTGAGCACATCAAGCTCAGTAAGGCAATCCTACGAACAAGTAGGTAACCATACTACCTACATGAACGTGGTGCCATGCATAAACCACCCTTTCTCCACACATTTTAAAACATATGGTATGAGTAATGATGTTATGTAAAACACATTTGCACGGAAAATTCAACATGCAATTATATTCAAAATCATATCTTTCTCGTTTAAAATTTCACAGTAAAGTCAGGACTCGACCCCTCCTTCGGGTGATCCTGACTCACCCAAAATCATGAAAATCCGTTTACATCACATATGGGTTTAAAAAGCATGGAAATACCATCATGCAATTTCAGTTTAAAACCCAGTTTGATCTCATCAAAATCGTCGACATGCAAGACTAGGCAACATCTGTATAACGGTAATAACCAGGACTGGCCATATGTGTCCTCGTGAGTCCCTCTAGCTTCACGGATCCCAGTGTGCGAGGTCTCACCCTGATCGGGAACCGTCCGGGAGGTGGGTCAATCCAACCCGTCGGTCTTATCCGATCCTACGCATCCGGAGATGCCGTATCCGAAGATACCCCGTATCACAAATATACCGTATCCGAAGATACCCCGTATCACAAAGATACCGTATCCGAAGATACCCGTATCACAAAGATACCGTATCCGAAGATACCCCACGGTACATCGTACTCCATGCTACTTGCACGGTACATCGTACTCCATGGACCCATATCACTCTAGGTACTCCAGCCCAAATGGCATGCTTCCCACAGAGAGGTTTTGTTTCTCAATACTCATGCCATGTCTCAAAACGCACGTGCGAGCCTATTAAATCGGTGACACGCAGTCTACTCGATGCTCCAAGCACGGCTCATCGCATGTTCTCATAAAATCAGTGCGAGCGATGCTCAGCACTCTCATCAAATTAAGTAAAATCGGCAGAGCCCGCTTTACATCCCCACAAGGTCGACAACCTCATCCCTCACTCTCACCCCACCTAAGAGGTCTTTTGAGCCTGTTGGGCCTTTTGGCTGACTCCAAGGGCAGACAGCGCTACTCCACAAATCCAGTAAATCTAGTGCGAGCTAAGCTCAACACTTTGTATATAAATCACATGAAAATCTTATAAAATCTGGTGCGAGTTAGACTCTAGCACCGTGTCACGAAAAAGCATGTGAAATCTGGTGCGAGTTATACTCTAGCACCTATGCATGTAAAACTCTAGTGTGAGCTCTCGCTCCAGCACCAATGCATGCATCACCCAAATCAAACATCGTGCGAGCTGAGCTCTAGCACGTCACATGTAAATAAAAACATGTAGGCGGCTCGGTTATCTCCAAATAGTTTTCACAGAAACTACATCATTTAAGATATGCAATGCTATGCATTTTTCTTTAAAAGTGAGCCAGCCTACTCATGCATGTGTTAAAATACCTCCAGAACGACGAGGAACCTCTTGTCCTTGCTCCTCCCAATTTTTCCTAAAGTTGGAAACATTTACCCTTAACAAGGGTATTTCGATAATTTTACCCATATGGGGCATTAAAATTATTCTTCGACCTCGTTCTAACTCTCGAATAGCTAATTTTATTATTTACGACAATTCATCTAAATTTCCATAATTTAATTCAATTTATGCGGAATTTAAATTCATATCACGCATAACGATGTAAATTATTGTAAATAAGGATCACTTACCCGAGATTCCATGCTAATTCGCAAATCGAGGCTATCTCGAGCTCTCGTTGGATGCCAATCGTCGAGCTACACAATTCCACAATTTTTTCGGGTAAGTTTTCAGCCCAAAATTAATTAAATTAAATACTCCAAAATTTAAATCGGGTCAATTTCGATCACTACTGACTTACCCGTAGCTCGATTGCATCGTCGGGATTTTTCCTCTTTTTCTTTTTCCCTTTTTCTTCCTTTTTTCCTCTCTTTTTGGTTGAACCGGTTCAGTCCGGTTCGGACCGGTTCAGACCCGCCGGTTCACCCCGGTTCACTCCGGTTCGGTCGGTTCACCACCTTGCCGGCCGGTTCTCCACCGGCTTCCACCGCCAGCATCTCCGTTGGGTCGTCAGCATCACGAATCTGGGCTTGGTTCGCCTCGAGCTCGCCGAAAAATGGTCGGTCCGGCCTGTTCTCCTCCAGCCGTCGGGACCCATTTCTCCTCTTGGCCGTCCCCGGCGATTCCGGCCGTCTCGTCGGCTTCCAATGGCCTCAACAGAACCGTCTCAGCCTGGGGATCATTTTGCGGGGTCGGATCGGAGCCAAGACGCCGCCGTTCGCCGGGACCGAGCCCCCCAATCCCGTCGGCCTTTCTCTCCCCGATTCGCCGGACTCCAGCGTCGGTTGGTCGTGCTGTCGGTGCCAGGGAGATCGCCTGAAGCTCCTCTTCCTTTTTCGGCCCTTGGCCTGGCTGTTGGCCGCCGAACGGCTCGCCGGTCTCCCTCGGGTTCGTCGGGCTCCGTTTCTCTGCTTCGTGTTTCTCTCTCCCCGATACCCATTTTCTGATTCTTTTTCTTTTCTTTTTTTTTTCAATTCATTTATTATTTATCTTTTATTATTACACTATTCATTAAAATACTCTATAAAAATCCAAAATATCTCCCAAAAATTATTATTTAATTCTAAATTTATTTATTTAATTTATTTAATTATTTTAACCCTTTTCGGGTATAATTTCTCCGTATTTTTCGAGATATTATCCCGAATGACTTTTCGGTATATTTTTCGATTATTTTTGGGACTATTTTTTTGAACTAAAAATTTTGATTAATCCCGATTAATTCCCATAAATTAATATCTTGATCAATTTAACCCAAAATAAATTTATTTCATCCTTATTGACCAAAATTTCTCAAATCCATATTTTTAATTAAATTTCCTTATCGAAATTATACCGTCTTTCGGTCTTTTGACCATTTTGCCCTTACACGTGTTCGGGATTAATTTAACCCGACTTCCGTTCATGAATACTCATTCATTTCATATTTTAAATAAATTCAGGTCTTACAGGTTTCCATGGCCACCTACGTGCTACAAGGCCAAGCAGAGTATTGGTGGGGATCCACCAAGGTCCTTCTGATTGCTCAGCATCCGGTGATTAGTTGGGATGCATTCTCCACAGGTTTTAGGAAGCAGTATGTTCCACTAGCTGCCCAGCAGAAGTTGAGGATGGACTTTCTGAGTTGGTACAGGGCAGTATGACTGTGGATGAGTACGAAAGTAAGTTCACCATGCTGATGAGGTATGATCTGGAGACATTCCAGAATGAAGAACGTCAGACTGAGAGGTTCTTAGCAGGATTAAGACCAGCTATCAGAGATCGTCTTTTGGGGTTATGGATTACGAAATTTCAAGATGCCCTGGGTAGAGCATAGATGGTTGAGAGAGGCCTAAATGTCACACAGGCGAAATATGGCCTTAAGGGAAAGAGTAGGGATAAGAGTAAGCAGACAGAGTTTGTGAGACAGGATTTCAGGAGGGGTCAACCCAAGAGGCAAAGGACGGATGAGTTTTGACCTAGACTTGATAGACCCATCATTCCAGTACCTGTTCCTCAGATTGCTAGAGGTCTGTAACAGTATAGGTCAGTGTGTAAACAATGTGGAAAGCTTCATGGAGGTGTGTGCCTTTTGACCACCGGGAGCTACTTTGTGTGTGGGTAAAAGGGACATATAATGAGAGATTGTCCACAGAACCAGGTTCCACAACGCCCAGAGCTACCATGGCAACCTGAGAGGCAAGCTCCCCAGAGACAGAACCCACAGAGACGGGCTACCGCAGCAGAGAAGGGTAAGAAGCCTGTCACGGATGGAAGGGTCTTTGCCTTGGATAAAGAGACTACTGATACCTCCACTGAGACCATTCATGGTAAACTTTTAATTTGCAATCATGAGGCACAAGTATTGTTTAATTCAGGTTCCACCCACTCTTTTATATCACCACATTTTGCACGTCAATTGCATGTTAAGCCTGAATCTCTAGACTTTACGTTACACGTTAGTACACCCATGTATAAATCACAAAAGACTGATATGGTGTGTAGAAATTATGAAATCAAGGTATGAGATAGGATCATATTAGCAGATCTAATCATATTGAGCATGTATGGCTTTAATGTAATTTTGGGTATGGATTGGCTAGCCACCAACCATGTAAGTTTAGACTGCTACTCTAAGACTGTAACCTTCTCCTTACCTAGTAAGTTTAGTGTATGCTTTGCAATGAAGGAATAAACTTTATGATTTTGACAATTGATGAAAAATTTTGATGAATGTGTTAATGTGAAGGTTATGTTGCATTCATCCTCGATACTAGTCGGGAATGTCCAAGTATTCGAGACATACTAGTGGTATGCGAGTTCCCGAATGTATTTCCTGATGAACTATCGGGATTACCACCGGAGAGAGAGTTAGAATTCACGATAGATTTGGCACCAGAGACTCAACCAATCTCAAAGTCTCCTTATCGGATGACCATTGTTGAACTTGAGGAATTGAAGAAGCAGTTGCAAGACTTGCTAGACAAATGGTTCATTAGGCCAAGTGTATCCCCGTGGGGAGCTCCGGTATTATTTGTGCAGAAGAAGGATGGTAGTCTTAGGTTATGTATAGACTACAGGCTGCTGAATAAAGCCACAATTAAGAACAAGTATCCCTTGCCCAGAATAGATGATCTATTTGACCAGCTAAGAGGTGCTACGGTGTTCTCGAAGATTGACCTGAGATTGGGTTATCACCAATTGAGGATTAGGAAGGAGGATGTTTCGAAGACGGCCTTCAGAACGAGATATGGCCACTATGAGTTCCGTGTGATGCCCTTTGGTCTAACTAATGCCCCAGCTGTATTCATGAGCTTGATGAATGAGGTGTTCCGGTAGTATCTAGATCGATTCATCATTATTTTCATCGACGATATTCTGATCTACTCAAAGTCCCGAGAGGAGCATGAGCAGCACTTGAGAGTAGTGCTCCGAACTCTCAGAGAGAAGTAGTTGTATGGGAAGTTGGATAAGTGTGAGTTTTGATTGGAGCAGATGGCATTTCTGGGCCATGTTATTTCTAAAGACGGAGTGTCGGTGGATCCGTCTAAAGTTGAGGCAGTACTTAATTGGGAGAGACCGAAAACTGTTACAGAGATCCGGAGTTTTCTGGGACTAGCTGGATACTACAGGAGGTTTGTAGAAGGTTTCTCCAAGATTGCAGCTCCATTGACTAAGCTGTTACGCAAGGATGTTCCATTCGAGTGGACTGATCAGTGTGAGCAGAGTTTTGAAGAACTCAAGAAGAGGTTGACTACCACCCCAGTCTTAACCATTCTTAGTGGGTCTGGAGGCTATGCAGTATACAGTGATGCATCATACCAGGGTTTGGGGTGTGTACTTATGCAGCATGGAAGAGTGGTTGCATATGGTTCTCGACAGCTTAAGAACCATGAAAGGAATTACCCTACCCATGACTTGGAGTTAGCCGCGGTTGTTTTTGCTTTGAAGATATGGCGGTATTATCTGTATGGAGAGAGATTTCAGATTTTTACTGACCATAAGAGCTTGAAGTATATATTTGATCAGAAGGAGCTATATATGGGACAGAGACGGTGGATAGAGCTCCTCAAGGATTATGATTACGAGATTCTATATCACCCTGGCAAAGCAAACATAGTGGCAGATGCTTTAAGCAGGAAGGGAATGATTTCTTTTATGATGGTTAGAGAATGGGAGTTACTAGAGCAGTTTACCGAGCTCAGTGTTAGTGTGGAAACAACAGATGTTGGGTTCATAGCTAGTTTGCAGATTGAACCTAGTATACTTGATCAGATCAGAACTGGACAGAGGGGTGATAAGAAGTTATTGGATATGGTCAGCTAGGCAAGATAGGACGTACTGTCAAACTTTGTGGTCGGTGAGGATGGATTGATGAGATTCAGGGGCCGTATATGTATCCCAAACGATGATGCCCTACGGCAAAGGATCTTAAAGGAATCCCATTGTTCTCGGTACACCATGCACCCGGGAAGCACTAAGATGTACCAGGATTTACGGAGGGTGTATTTGTGGGTTGGTATGAAAACAGATGTAGCTGAGTTTGTAGCCAAGTGTCTGATTTGCCAACAGATTAAGATCGAACACCAAAGACCAGCAGGACTACTTAAGTCTCTTCCAGTGCCTACTTGGAAATGGGAGCACATTACTATGGATTTTATTATGGGGTTACCAAGGACCCGAAAGGGGCATGATGCAATCTGGGTAATCGTAGACAGGTTGACAAAGAGTGCCCACTTCCTAGCCATCAAAAATACAGATTCCTTGAGTGCTTTAGCAGAGTTGTATGTGAGAGAGATAGCTCGACTGCATGGGGCACCTGTGAGCATTACATCAGATAGAGATTCCGGATTCACTTCTAGATTTTGGGCTCATTTTCAAGAAGCCATGGGATCTCAGCTTAACTTGAGCACAGCCTATCATCCTCAGACCGATGGTCAGTCCGAGAGGACCATTCAAACCTTAGAGGATATGCTGAGGGCATGCGTTTTTGAGTTTAAGGGCTCATGGGATGATCACTTGCCTCTTGCAGAGTTTGCTTATAACAACAGCTATCATGCTAGCATCGGGATGGCACCTTATGAGGCCTTGTATGGTAGGAGATGTAGGTTTCTAGTGGCTTGGGAAGAAGTGGGTGACAGAAGAATCTTGGCTCCTGAGTTGGTAGAACAGGCAGTAGAAGGTGTTCAGATAATCTGTGATAGACTTAAGACCGCACAAAGCAGGCAAAAGAGTTATGCGGATAAGCATAGACGGCCACTTGAGTTTCAGATTGGGGACTTCGTGTTTTTGAAAGTATCCCCGAGCAAGGGTATCATGCACTTTGGAAAGAAGGGGAAACTGAGTCCTCGCTTTATTGGTCCTTTTGAGATTCTAGAGAGAGTGGGATGTGAGATCCGTAATTTTTGTATGATATTCCTTATGATTTTCATATTGTATGACATTAGTATATGTTAATGGATTCATAAGATGGTTGATTCGGATTTGATAAATGTTGATGAAACGAAATAATATACGTAAAATCGAATAAGGATAAATCGAGAAAATAAAGAAGCAAAAAGTTGTTTAAGGGATTTAATCGAATTGACTGAAAATGAAGAATTGAAAAAAGGAAGAAAAAAAAAGAAAAGAAAAAGAAAAAGAAAAGGAAAAAGAAAAGAAAGAAAAAAAAGGGGAAGAAAGTGTACCCGGGGACGACTCGAAAAATTAGGGTAAGTGACTGAGGGTCGGGATTGACCTACGGATCAATCCCAAAAATTTAATTTAATATTTTATTGATGGAAAATAACCCGAAATTGCATAATTGTGCAGTGTCACTACAGACCCCGAACGAGAGCCAATTTAGCTCTTATTTTCGTACCCCGCACCATATTGGGTAAGTACATTTTAATTACGATAATATGAGTCCTTTAATGCAGAGTTTCGATTATTTTACGGGATTTTACGGATTCATTCTGCATAAAAGGAAATTTATTCGAAATTTCAAAGTAATTATCGTGAACAATATCCGGGCTATCCACTGAGTTTGGAACGAAGCCCGATGATTATTGATAAATCAAATGAGCCCAGTAAACCCGAAGAAGGGATTTAAAAATGAAAACGGGCTGAAAAAGGGGTTCGATGCCCATTAAAGTGCAATTGGGCCCAATAGAGTAAAAACGAGTCCAGAGCTTTAGATTCGATCAGTAAGAGTGAAATATTGATCTGTTTATTGAACTGAACCTATATGGTTATATGCAGCTCCGTAGACGAGCGAAGTGGACTGAGAAACCTGGTACGATCGAGTCGGGATAAGCTCGCGCGTGATTCCAGGTAAGGGAATTTTATGAACACTTAGAGGTAGCTGTACGTAATTTTGAGGGGATTTACATTACGTTAAATTCAATAGGCTACCCGAAAACAGAATAATAATTTTTACGGAAAAATATGGAAATAGTGGAAAATGACTATTTTATTACCCCGAGTTAGGAAAATTTCAAAAAGGGTAGTAAGGCTATGAAATTGCATGAATTTCATGATTTTAATGTTTTCATGATGATATTGCTTTAATTCAAGCAATTTATGGATAGGTTGGCTATTATTTACATGTTTTAAGTGAAAAGGCACAGGTTAGGTGCCAGTTGATAATTTTTAACATGTTTTGATAATATTGAGCCACATATCAGTGTTATATGAGTTGTAACCGTGCTTGAGCACTGCTCGCACTGGATTTTATATTTTAACTCATACTCAGAGTGTTGGAGCCTTGCTCGTACTATTTTACAGATTTGTTTTATATGACTACCGTACTGGAGTTTTTCTCGTACGAGGTTTTCACCGAGTTTTCATACTTATCCGTACTGGAGCAATGCTCGTACGTGGATTTGAATTGAATTTATAAGCAGTTTAAGTCATACTGGAGCGCTGCTCGTACACAGATTTTAATTGATTTCTATGAAACTGTGCTAGAGTTTCGTTCGCACGAGGTTTTCAGATATCATGAATATGCATGGAGCCATGCTGGAGCTTCGCTCGCACAGGAATTTATATGACATGCATATAGCCGTGTTGGAGCCTCCTGTTGACTGTGTGTCACAGTGAGATGATATGCTCACACGTGCATATTGAGACATACTTGACATGGGTGGATAAGACCTATTACAGGCACCCCTGATTGAGCTTGGGTTCACGGAGTACGATGTACCGTGTATGCCACGCGGAGTACGCTGTACTGTGGGGATTGTTGGAGTGGAGTGGCATTAGTCACGAGACAGCAAGTCTTGCCCTCGCAATCCTGATATTATGTTGTTCTAGTGGGTAGGACGACCCACCTCCCATTTCAGGTGTGATACCCCGCACACTAGGATTCGTGTGCCAGGGATCACGAGGTTATGGTCATAGTCCTGGATATTACCGATATAGTCGCTTACATGTCTCACATGATATAACTATTGGTCTTGATAGACCAGGGTAGACTCGAGGGAGGGGTCAGGCCCCGATTTTCTTATGACTTCAATTGAGTTTTGATTACTCCCATGGAGGGATTTTATGAGACTTTCATTGATTTGTAACCCTGTGAGAAGGGTGATTTTATATCGGATATTTGAAAATAAAGAATTTTGTTAAAATGGATTTTGATTTGTGAGTGTATCGTATTTTGACCCAGATGGGGTATTTTAAAACGTGTTATTTCATTGAGCATGAGATGTTTTCACATGAGAATTATTCAATGTTTTAATATGCCGATTTCCTGTTTTAGAACATATGGTATTATATATATGGCATATCATTGTTTTTACCTCATGCTCAAATATATGCTGATTTCTTATCAGTATGTAGATAGTATAGCTATCTACCCGTTTGTATTATTGCCTTACTGAGCATGTGGAGCTCACCCTTTCATTTTCCACTCACTTTCAGTGTTTCCACCATAGAGATAGCGGGTGTAGAGAGTAGACGGCATAGCTGATATCTTTGTTTCCCATCGACTGTCAGGTATACAGCACGTACAGAATGTTGTATTAGTATGCTTATAGCACAGTATTGTATATGAAAGAATATTTGGGGATGTAAATATAGAATTATTTGATGTATAAACATACCGACCACTCTATTATATGATTAATGATATCAGTATGTATGTTTACGTGTGATACTTCTTAATGGTTTGAATGGTATATCGATATTGATTCACAGCCCGACCTGTTTAGAGGAATATGTTACGAGGAGGTAAGAAAGATTTTTCAAAAGTGAAAAATTTGTACTGATTTTGGTAGTATTGGGTCGTGACATAAAAAGTGGTATCAGAGCAGAGGTTGGCCAAGCGTGAATCAGTATCGATAAGTAAGCAATTATGAGTTAGAGTTGGTCGGATAATAGTCGATACTGGTCATTAAGGAAAATTACATCCCCTTTAGTACTGTGTTATATGAGATGTCAAAGTGTATACTAGATGGGAATTAAATTAATAAATGAATTTGAAATACAGGATTTACATTATGTCGATCACCCGCAGTGGTAGTGGGGCTAGTACACGTGCTAGAGGCCGTAGGGGCAGGCCTAGAGGCTGTGGTGATGGTATACAGACTGGTCAGGTACCCGAGGGTACTGCTGTGAGACCAGATGAGACTGAGGCACGCTTCGCTAGACTTAAGTGGAGTATTGAGAGCCTGGCTGAGATTGTAGCACAGCAGGCAAAGCTCGAGGCTAGAGATAGGCGAGATCTAGTGGGACAGGTAGCACCTGATCCCGAGATGCCGGCACAGGCCGCAGAGTTACCCGAGGTTCAGGTTCAGGCTCAGGCTGCAGAGGCAGTGAGACCCCAGCCAGCTCAGGATGTTGGATATGAGTGTGCCCTGGATAGATTTAGACATTTTCAGAAGTTTAGAGCTCTAGTCTTCCATGGGAGGAAGGACCCAGTAGTAGCTGAGGATTAGGTGTATCAGATGGAGAAGCTATATAGGCTTTTCAGGTGCACTACTACTGAGAGGGTTGCTTTTGCCGTATTTGTATTTCAGGGAGTGGCAGAGCATTGGTGGAGATCTACCGAGCCGATATTGAGAGCTCGACATGCTGAGGTCACATGGGAGATATTTTTGGATGCCTTTAGGAGGCAGTATGTTCCCGCTACTGCACAGCGGAAGTTGAGGATGAAGTTTTTGAGTTTGGTTCAGGGGAACCAGTCTATTGACGAGTATGAGACTCGATTCATCTCTTTGGGGAGATATGATTTGGAGACAATGGGCAGTGAGGATCGAAAGGTCCAGAAGTTTATAGATGGACTGAGACCAGCCATTAGATCTCGGTTGGCTCCCTTTGATGTTTCGACTTATGAGGAGGCAGTACATAGAGCTCAGCTGTGTGAGCAGGATTATGAGCGGAATGTCTCCGAGACAGAAAAGTTTAGTAGGAGTCGAGACAGAGACCGGAAGAGACCTGGCAGAGACAAATTTTTCAGGAGAGGTGTATGACTCTCTGATAAGAGGCCGAAGATTGAGGAGGTTCAGGAGAGGACAGATAGACCCCCTGTTCGTCCGGCTTTACCACCAGCTAGAGGCTTTGTCATTGGAGGACCACGCCCTACTACTGATCGATGTAGGCGATGTGGAAGATATCATGGTACCAGACCTTGTCCAGTGCCTATAGCTACTACTGTTGTATGTTATCGATGTGGGAGGCCAGGGCATGTGATGAGAGATTACCCAGAGAGACTAGACACTGCCCCACAAAAGGGAAAGGAGTCAGAGAGAGCTCCAATTCAGGTTCCTGCTCAGAGGAGAAGAGCTACTGCAGAAGAGAAAGGGAAGCAAGTGATGGGTACAGGGCGAGTTCATGCTTTGGACCAGGATACGGCAGATCAGTCGTCTGATGTGGTGAAAGGTACCATACTAATCTTTGATTTAGAAGCATATGTTTTGATTGATCTTGGTGCAACGCATTCATTCGTATCGCCTTCATTTGCATGTAAATTGTCTAGGTATGTAAAGTCTATTCCTCTGAGTAGTAAATTGTTAATACTTACCCCCATAAACACAAGTCAGTTAGTAGAGTATATAGTCAGGGATTGTAAGTTGAAAGTCGGGGAGAAAGAAATATCAGCCGACCTTATTATGATGTATATGAGGGACTTCGATGTCATACTAGGAATGGATTGGTTGGCTACCAATCGTGTTGTATTAGATTGTTTTTATAAGACGTTAACGTTTAATACCCCCGAAAAATGTGTTGTAAAATTTTCTCAAAAAGTAATGAAATCAGTGGTTGTTCTAAATGGAGCAATAAATTTTGCTGATTTTATGATTTATGTTTTGAAGGATTCATCGCATATATGGTTGATACGGACTAGGTACGATCGGATTTGAGAGATATTCCAGTGGTTAAGGAGTTTCCTGACGTCTTTCCAGACGATTTACCAGGATTACCTCCAGCTAGAGAGATGGAGTTTGGGATAGATTTAGTACCTGGTACAGAATCGATTTCGAGACCACCATATAGGATGGCTCCGATTGAGTTAGAGGAGCTGAGGAAGCAGTTACAGGATTTGCTTGAGAAGGGGTTTGTGAGACTGAGCGTATCACCTTAGGGAGCTCCGATCTTGTTTGTGAGGAAGAAGGATGGCAGCCTCCGATTGTGTATGGATTACAGATTGTTGAACAAGGCTACCATTAAGAACAAGTATCTCCTTCCACGCATTGATGATCTGTTGGATCAACTTCGAGGAGCACAGGTATTTTTTAAGATTGATCTGAGGTCTGGGTATCATCAGCTGAGGATACGGAGAGAGGATGTGCCCAAGACAGCATTTAGGACCCGTTATGGTCATTATGAGTTTTTGGTTATGCCATTCGGGTTGACTAATGCCCCCGCAGCATTCATGGCTTTGATAAATGATGTGTTCAAGCCATACCTGGATCGGTTTGTGATTGTGTTTATCAATGATATTCTGGTATACTCTAGATCCAGGGAGGACCACGAACAGCACTTGAGGATAGTGTTACAGACCCTCAGAGAGAGACAGTTGTATGCCAAACTCGGTAAGTGTGACTTCTGGTTGAAGGATATTTCTTTTCTGGGCCATGTAGTATCGAGGGATGGAGTGTCTGTGGACCCATCCAAGATAGAGGCAGTTGTTCAGTGGGAGAGGCCCAAGACAGTCACAGAGATTCGAAGTTTTCTGGGTTTGGCAGGATACTACAGGAGATTTGTAGAGGGTTTCTCCAGATTAGCTGCTCCGTTGACACGTCTCACACGGAAGGATGTTAAGTTTGTGTGGGATGATGCCTGTGAGAGGAGTTTTCAGGAGCTAAAGCGTCGATTGACCACTGCTCCAGTTCTCACCATACCTACCAGCTCAGGAGGTTTCTTGGTATATACAGATGTATCGCATCAGGGATTGGGTTGTGTACTGATGCAGGATGGGAGGGTAGTTGCCTATGGATCTAGACAGCTGAAAGATCACGAGAGGAACTATCCGACCCACGATTTGGAGTTGGTGGCCATAGTGTTTGCACTGAAGATATGGCGCCATTACTTATATGGTGAGCAGTTTCAGATTTTTACAGACCATAAGAGTCTGAAGTATTTATTCTCGTAGAAGGAGCTGAACATGAGGCAGAGGAGATGGCTCGAGCTCCTGAAGGATTATGATTGCGAGATATTATACCACCCGGGAAAGGCTAATGTAGTTGCTGATGCTTTGAGCAGGAAGAGCCTAGGGTTGGTATCATTTATGATGGTTCGGGAACATGATTTGTTAGAGCAGTTTGCGAGCCTCAGTTTGGACATAGCACCCCCTGAGATAGACAGAGTTGAGATCATTGCGAGCTTGAGATTGGAGCCGGAGTTGATTGATCGTATCCGACAGGCTCAGCAGAGTGATCAGGGATGTATTCAGTTGATGAGGCAGGTACAGGCAGGTGCAGATACCGATTTTGTATTGAGTACTGATGGTTTACTGAGGTTCTGCGGTAGGATATGTGTTCCCGAGGATCCTGAGATCAGGAGGATGATTTTATCAGAGGCTCACTCAGTGAGGTATACAGTACATCCGAGGAGTATGAAGATGTATCAGAATTTTCGGAGAGTTTATTGGTGGTCTGGGATGAAGAGAGACATAGCAAAGTATGTTACGAGATGTCTCGTCTGTCAGCAGGTAAAGGTAGAGCATCAGAAGCCTGCAGGATTATTACAGCCTCTACCGATACCGACATGAAAGTGGGAGCATGTCACCATGGATTTTGTGATGGGATTACCGAGGACCCACAGAGGTCATGATGCCATCTGGGTGATTGTGGATAGACTGATGAAGTCCGCCCATTTCTTAGCTATGAGAGCTACAGATGCTCTGAGTACGTTGGCGAACTTATATGTTCGAGAGATTGTCAGGCTACATGGCGTTCCAGTGAGCGTTGTTTCTGATAGGGATGCCCGCTTCACTTCCCATTTTTGGGAACATTTTCAGGAAGCGTTGGGGACCCAGTTGAGATTTAGCACCGCTTTCCATCCTCAGACAGATGGTCAGTCAGAGAGGACTATACAGACTCTGAAGGATATGTTGAGAGCATGTGTGCTGGATTTTGGAGGCTCCTGGGATGATCATTTGCCATTAGCCGAGTTCACCTACAATAACAGTTATCACTCGAGTATCGGGATGGCACCGTATGAGGCACTGTATGGTCGTAGATGCCGTTCTCCTATTGGATGGGAAGAGATTGGTGACAGACTGTTATTTGCTCCTGACTTGGTACAGCAGGCTACTGAGGATGTCAGGTTGATATGCGATAGATTGTGAACAGCTCAGAGCCGACAGAATAGTTATGCTGACAGGAGACGCAGACCACTAGAGTTTGCAGAGGGTGAGTCAGTGTTTTTGAGAGTTTCTCCTTCCAAGGGTATCATGAGGTTCGGTAAGAAAGGTAAACTGAGTCCTCGTTTTATTGGACCCTTTGAGATTCTGGAGCGAGTGGGAGATAAGGCCTATAGATTGGCATTGCCACCAGAGTTGGCAGGTGTACACAGTGTCTTCCACGTTTCTATGCTTCGGAAGTACCATCCAGATCCGTCACACGTGATTCACTACGAGCCGTTAGAGCTCAGTGACAGTATAACATATGTTGAGAGACCAGTTCGGATTTTGGATAGGAAGGAGAAGGTATTGCGATCCAAGACGATCTCCCTGGTGAAGGTTCAGTGGCAGTATCACACTCCGAAGGAAGCTACCTGGGAACTAGAGAGCATGATACAGGAGAAGTACCCGGAGTTGTTTACTGATTGATTTGGTTCTAATTTGGAGGACCAAATTCTTTTAGTGGGGTAGATTGCGAGATCCGCAATTTTTGTATGATATTCCTTATGATTTCCATATTGTATGACATTAGTATATGTTAATGGATTCATAAGATGGTTGATTCGGATTTGATAAATGTGGATGAAACGAAATAACGTACGTAAAATCGAATAAGGATAAATCGAGAAAATAAAGAAGCAAAAAGTTGTTTAAGGAATTTAATCGAATTGACTGAAAATGAAGAATTGAAAAAAAGGGAGAAAAAAAAAGAAAAGAAAAAGAAAAGGAAAAGGAAAAAGAAAAGAAAGAAAAAAAAAGGGGAAGAAAGTGTACCCGGTGACGACTCGAAAAATTCGGGTAAGTGACCGAGGGTCGGGATTGACCTACGGATAAATCCCAAAAATTTAATTTAATATTTTATTGATGGAAAATAATCCGAAATCGCATAATTGTGCAGTGTCACTACAGAGCCCGAACGAGAGCCAATTTAGCTCTGATTTTCGTACCCCGCACCATATTGGGTAAGTACATTTTAATTACGATAATATCAGTCCTTTAATGCAGAGTTTCGATTATTTTACGGGATTTTACGGATTAATTCTGCATAAAAGGAAATTTATTCGAAATTTCAAAGTAATTATCGTGAACAATATCCGGGCTATCCACTGAGTTTGAAACGAAGCCCAATGATTATTGATAAATCAAATGAGCTCAGTAAACCCGAAGAAGGGATTTAAAAATGGAAACGGGCTGAAAAATGGGTTCGAGGCGCATTAAAGTGCAATTGGGTCCAATAGAGTAAAAACGAGCCTAGAGCTTTAGATTCGATCAGTAAGAGTGAAATACTGATCTGTATATTGAACTGAACCCATATGTGGTTATATGCAGCTCCGTAGACGAGCGAATTGGACTGAGAAATCTGGTACGATCGAGTCGGGATAAGCTCGCGCGTGATTCCAGGTAAGGGAATTTTATGAACACTTAGAGGTAGTTGTACGTAATTTTGAGGGGATTTACATTACGTTAAATTCAATAGGCTACCCGAAAACAGAATAATAATTTTTACGGAAAAATATGGAAATAGTAGAAAATGACTATTTTGCCCCCAGTTAGGAAAATTTCAAAAAGGGTAGTAAGGCTATGAAATTACATGAATTTCATGATTTTAATTTTTTCATGATGATATTGCTTTAATTCAAGCAATTTATGGATAGGTTGGCTATTATTTACATGTTTTAAGTGAAAAGGCACAGGTTAGGTGCCAGTTGATAATTTTTAACATGTTTTGATAATATTGAGCCACATATCAGTGTTATATGAGTTGTAACCGTGCTTGAGCACTGCTCGCACTGGATTTTATATTTTAACTCATACTCAGAGTGCTGGAGCCTTGCTCGCACTATTTTACAGATTTGTTTTATATGACTACCGTACTGGAGTTTTTCTTGTACGAGGTTTTCACCGAGTTTTAATACTTATCCGTACTGGAGCAATGCTCGTACGTGGATTTGAATTGAATTTATAAGCAGTTTAAGTCGTACTGGAGCGCTGCTCGTACGCAGATTTTAATTGATTTCTATGAAACCGTGCTAGAGTTTCGCTCGCACGAGGTTTTCAGATATCATGAATATGCATGGAGCCGTGCTGGAGCTTCGCTCGCACAGGAATTTATATGACATGCATATAGCCGTGTTGGAGCCTCCTGTTGACTGTGTGTCACAGTGAGATGATATGCTCACACGTGCATACTGAGACATACTTGACATGGGTGGATAAGACCTATTACAGGCACCCCTGATTGAGCTTGGGTTCACGGAGTACGATGTACCGTGTATGTCACGTGGAGTACGCTGTACCATGGGGATTGTTGGAGTGGAGTGGCATTAGCCACGAGACAGCAAGTCTTGCCCTCGCAATCTTGATATTATGCTGTTTTGGCGAGTAGGACGACCCACCTCCCGTTTCAGGTGTGATACCCCGTACACTAGGATCCGTGTGCCAGGGATCACGAGGTTATGGCCATAGTCTTGGATATTACCGATATAGTCGCTTACATGTCTCACATGATATAACTATTGGTCTTGATAGACCAGGGTAGACTCGAGGGAGGGGTCAGGCCCCGATTTTCTTATGATTTCAATTGAGTTTTGATTACTCCCATGGAGGGATTTTATGAGACTTTCATTGATTTGTAACCCTGTGATAAGGGTGATTTTTTATCGGATATTTGAAAATAAAGAATTTTGTTGAAATGGATTTTGATTTGTGAGTGTATCGTATTTTGACCCAGATTGGGTATTTTAAAACTTGTTGTTTCATTGAGCATGAGATGTTTTCACATGAGAATTATTCCATGTTTTAATATGCCGATTTCCTGTTTTAGAACAGATGGTATTATATATATGGCATATCATTGTTTTTACCTCATGCTCACATATATCCTGATTTCTTATCAGCATGTAGATAGTATAGCTATCTACCCGTTTGTATTATTGCCTTACAGAGCATGTGGAGCTCACCCTTTCATTTTCCACCCACTTTCAGTGTTTCCACCATAGAGATAGCGGGTGTAGAGAGTAGACGGCATAGCTGATATCTTTGTTTCCCATCGACTATCAGGTATACAGCACGTACAGAATGTTGTATTAGTATGCTTACAGCACAGTATTGTATATGAAAAAATATTTGAGGATGTAAATATAGAATTATTTGATGTATAAACATACCGACCACTCTATTATATGATTAATGATATCAGTATGTATGTTTACGTGTGATATTTCTTAATGGTTTTAATGGTATATCGATATTGATTCACAGCCCGACCTGTTTAGAGGAATATGTCACGAGGAGGTAAGAAAGATTTTTCAAAAGCGAAAAATTTGTACTGATTTTGGTAGTATTGGGTCGTGACATGGGAGACGTAGTCTACATACTTGCCCTACCCCCGCAGCTCTCCGGGGTACATAATGTCTTCCACGTCTCGATGTTAAGGAAGTATAATCCGGATCCCTCACATATCATTGAGTATGAGCCTTTGAGCATTCAAGAGGACATGAGCTACCTATTCGAATTTTGGACAGAAAGGAAAAGGTACTTCGATTGAAGACGATTCCTCTGGTAAAGGTTCTCTGGCAACACCATTCAATTGAAAAAGCTACATGGGAGTTAGAGAGCCTCATGAGGGAAAAGTACCCTCATCTATTCTGAAGGACTAAGATGCATTTGGAGGACCAAATTCTTTAAAGGTAGGGAGAATGTAAACACCGCAAATTTTCTGTATTTAAATTAAACAAAATATATATATATATATATAATAAATGGAAATAGGTTATAGGGAAATATGTGAATATATATATATATATATATATTTGTTAAGTTGAAAAAAAAATGAAGGATAAAAATAATTACAACAAAAATATATACATGTAATTGTCCAAGAATGAAAATATAATTAAAAATATACATATATATATATATAAATACAAATATAACATATATAATAAAAATATAAAAAGTATATATATATATATATAAATATAAATATAAATAGACATATATATATATATAAATAATATATATAATAAAAAAAAAGAAAGACTAAACGAAAAAAAAAAAGGATCGCGCGATCCTAAAAGAGAAAACCCCCCTGGTTTCTCTTCTTTGCTACCACCGGCAAACTCTCCCCGTTCGCCTGCCAACCACCCTTTCCCCTCACCGGTCGACGAGACCGAGACCTCTAGACCGGCAGTCACTCCTAGCCGGCCTCCGATCTCCCCTTTCCTCCTTTCTTTCCTCACTCGCCGAAAGCCCAAAAAATCGTTCCTCTCTCCATTTTGCTCGCCAGCCGACTGAACCAGAGATAGTCGGCAGCCTCGCGTTGCCCAGACTCCGAACAGCTTCCTCCCTCTGACCACTGATGACCGTTTCCTCCCTTTTTCCCTCTCCCCTCACCTGGAAACAAAAACGGAAACAGAGGGATTTCTCCTCTGTTCATGAATTGCAGTGACCAGGGAGACCCGACGCCGGCCAGCACTGAACCCGAGCCCGGCAACCTCCCTCGCCTGTCCTTCCCTGTCCGACCACCCTTATTTCCGATGCTACAGTGTCAAACAAAAAAAATATACAGATAAATCTTCCAAATTCTGTTTCCCATCCTTGTACCAGTGAATTCCTAGGTAAAAACCCAAGCTTTATTTAGTTTAATGTATGTATAAATTGTATTATGGAAGCATGATGTTGTAGGAATTAATTGAAATACAAGCATGTTTAGTATAGAATTAATTTGGCAAAAATTGGAAAGATGAGAAGTAGACAGATATGTGTATGTAAGAGATAAGGAAAAAAATGGGAAAACAATATTAATATATATATATATATATACGTGTATAGGAGTGTATATATATATGTATATTTATTTATTTAGGTACATGTACAAATAGGTGTATATAATGAATTGGGTATGCTAGTATTTGTACAAAAAAAAAAATGTATGCATATGTGATAAGGAAAAATGGAAAAAAATGATAATATATATATAAAGGAGTGTATATATATAAAAATATATATTTATGCGTATATACATGTGGATGTATATAATAAAAGTATATGCTAATACTTGTAGGTACAAATATATAAATAGGAAAGAAATATATAAACGTGCGTGTTGGCTTAAGTATATACAATAATACGTACACACGCAGTAGTGACGATAGGTTGTGATTTTAATGCAATTCGAACAATTCGTATGAATAAGATGCTAAGTAAACGATTTCGGTGTAGGTGAATCGTAGAAAGGATTAAAGGAGGTACTAGGAGACGTCACCGTCCGAATTCGAGATACCCGATAAATCGAGGTAAGGGGTATTACTTAACTTAGTTCTGATATTGCATTCTTGTTTCACTGAGAAATGATTTTATGAAAGAGCATATGATTTGAAATGATTTATCAATGCTTCCATACTTGCGAAACTGTTTACAAAACATGATTTCGTTTTACAAAATGTTCGCTAGAACATCTATGTTTATGAAATAAACTTTCGAATTATGAAAATGCATGGAAGTTTTATGATGGCTCGAAAACCCATATTTACGCTTTGAAATGGAACTTTTGATGTTTTCAAAGGTATTTACAAAAAAAGAAAAGATGTTTTGAGACTATAGGCTTCATGCATGGTTACTTCTTGTGGTGTTCCGGCTCCACCACTTGGGTGCCGGTACGTAGGCCCCTTTAGCACTTGACTCGACCTGTGTGGAAGATGTCGTGCTACTGGTGGTTTATGATGATGTTTCGGTAGTATCTTGTGCCGGCGCAGCACGCAATTATGTTGCCCACACGGAGAGTGCCTTTGGTGCCCGTGTCCTAGCTAGGTGCTAGTGAAAGTAAGTAAGATGGATACTACCCATATTTTACGAAAGGGCTGTACGACCCTGATCCAGTCTACAACCCACTTACCATGTCCATAGGTATGATGACTCTCTACGGAGAATGACACGTATTGCATGACTTAGTTATAGCCTAGTCTCCTCGATTTTAATTATAAAATGGACTATGATGAGAGTTTATGAATTGACTATGAAATATGCATGAGATGTTTATGAAATGATTATGAAATATGCATGAGATGTTTATGAAATGATTATGAAATATGCATGATATGTTTACAAAATGATTTATGAAATGTTCATGAAAATGGTTAAGCATGTTAATGGTTTTATTGACACGCATGCTTTATGACGTTTATGCATGAAATGAAAATTTTTGTATTTCATTAAGTTTTGTTCCATGAACAATTTCAAATACTTTTATATGTCAGAACTGTTTTAATAGTACTATCTTACTGGGCTTTTCCCCAAAAGCTCACCCCTCTACCTTCAGATCATTTGCAGTGAATCTATAGACGCTACCTGCCGCGTACACGACGTAAGCTGGTGGGAAGAGCTACCATAAGCTACTTTTGTACACACGAAAGGTATACATTTACATTTTCATACCAGACATAATTGTATGCACAGACATATATTAAAAATATCAGTTGGGATGTAATTTTGTAAGGAACGATGTAAACATTACTACTTTGGGATAATGTTTTGAGATAACATTTTGAGATGACTAGTATTAAATTGAAGTGGATGTATTGAGTGGTAAGGATGAATTTGGAAAGTATGCTTGGTAGTTGTGGATATCTAGGATTGTCAAAAACAACTGATTTGCAGATGGGTAGGCCCATAAATAAGTCGTTATGCTGCTAAAATTTCTATCGGCCATATAAGTTAAAATATAGAAATTAATTATAATTACGAGTAATGAATTAGGAAAAGTGTTTTGATACTACACAGGAATATAACCTAAGTGAATTAGGGAATAAGTGGATAAATTAAATTCAAAAAAAAAATTCCCCCGATTTACAAGGGTCAATGGTCGTTACAAAATCGGATACTTAGCACCCTATTCATGCGAATTGTCCGAATTGCGTTAAAATCGTAACCTATTCGTTACTACTTCGTGTGTATGTATTATTGCACATACCTAAGCCAACACGCACTTTTATATATTTTCTTTGCTATTTGTATATATTTTGTACATACAAATCTTAACATACACATTTATTATATACATCTACATGTATATACACATAAACATATATATATATATATATATGTATATATATATACACTCCTATATGTATATATATATATACATTTTTATTTGTTTTCTTTTTTTTCCTATCTCATATATACATTCTTTGTATGTACATATACTAGCACACATTCATCTTATATACACCCATATGCATATACACCTATATATATATATATATATACATATTCACTCCTATATATATATATATATTATTATTATTATTGTTTTCCATTTTTCCTTATCACATATACTTACATATTCTTGTATGAACATATACTAACATATCCATTCATTATATACACCTATATGTATATACCCAAATACATGAATACATATATATATATATATATATATATATATATATTATTACTTATTTCCCATTATTCATCATCACATAAATATATATACATATTTATCTATATATATATATATATATACATTTTTTTGTCTATTATTCATCTCTCCCATTTTTATTTTTATTTCACGTCTAATTTAAAATCTACACTAACATGCTTGTATCTACAACATATATATACATGTATATTAAAAATACAAATATACAAAAATATCTTACCTTTTCTTTTCTTTCTCTCTTCTTTTTTTTTCCCTTTCTCCTTTTCCTTTCTTCCCTCTCGGTCAGCTTATCCTTCAATCCCTCTGCCTCTCGGTTCCATCTGCTGTTTTCTGCCTTCGTTTTCTTCTTCGGTTGCTTCTCGGTTTTCAGCTGCTGTTACTCTTTATCCCTCTCGGTTCCAAGGTTTCGTCCTCTGTTTATGTTTCCTAATGTCTTCCACTATCGCTCCCCTGATCACACCGCTACTTCTGCCTTCATTCTTCTCCTGCTACCATCCTCGTTCCTGGCTGCTCCTGCTCAATTTATTCTGTTCTGTTTCTTCTTCCCGTCGGTCTGCCCTCTTCTTTTCTTCTTTTTCTACTGCATTGCCGATACCTCCCCTGATTCCCTCACGTTCTGCTTCAGTTTTCTTTTCCAGAAAATGCCGACCTCCTACCTTTCTCAGCTGATCACTCTTCGATCTCGGTCAGCAGCAGTTCCTTCTCTTCTTCTCTTTTCTGGTTTTGCTTCCGCCCAGCTCCCTCTGTTTCTTGCTTTCCTTTCCCCCTCGGCAGAATCGACTTCCTTCTCCTCTCCCTTCCCTTCTCTTCTTTCTCTTCCTTTCTTTTCCTTCTCCTTCTTCTCCAGCCGACCAAGCCTCTCCTTCCTTTCTCCTCTTCTGTTTCCCGCTCCCCGCTGGTCTCTCTGTTTATGTTTTCAATTCGAAAACATAGCAGACGGGATTGGCTTTTCTAAGCCAATACCGTACATGCTATGTTATATATATTATATTAATTTATATATTATATTAATATGTATATTATTTGTTTATTTATTTTGTATTATTATTTTTGTTTGTTGTTTGTTTGATTATTTGTTGTTTCCCATTTCATTCTTAATTGTCTCATGCTTTAATTTTAATTTTATTAACACATATATATTAAATACTATACATTACATAATATATACATTTGTTATATATATATATATATATATATATATATATATATATATATATATATTGTTGCCTGTCCATTTAAATTTGTTTAGTATATATATATGTTATAACTATGTACATGTATATATATATATATACATTTTCTTTCCCTTTTTTTTTTTATAAAATCACCTAATGACAATATTCATGCCTTCCATGAAATTCTCATTATTTTGAAAATGAAATATTATTTTTATTCTTATATGATCTAATTAAATATAGGAATTTCATGGGGTTTACACATAGACATTAATTATAATAACATTAATTTTATTTCGTATGATTTTGGTAGAGAGTTATGTTAAATGATGCTTACCCTTACCTAAATAGACCAATTCTCTTATTACCTCAAATACAAGCTTCATCCTACATCAAATTTACATCATCATAACATCCTTTTTATTTTAGAAGCATAAGATGGTCTCCATGACCTTAATACAAGTTATATGCAACACACAACATCAATATCCCTTAACATCTCTATATTAGACTTGTCCAACACTGTAAGACCCACTTTTGACAATGTATACCTTATGATTCATAAGATGTAACACATTTCCATATGTTAATCGAATCATAAGAAGAGTTTTCGCTTGAATGAAATTGCAAAGAGTAAAATTGAAAAGAGAATGATTGAATAATTCATAAATACATGTAAAGGTTAAATAAGTGGGTATAGATGGACTGAATGGAATTAAAACATTTGGACTGAAGTTAAGGATTTTAAACACGAAATGATAATGCAAGAATTGAGCATTATGTGTACCCTTTATGCTTACAAGCAATACACATAAGTTCCATAACATGAAAATCATAAGGAATGAACCTTTCTATGCTCTAAGTGTGAATAGATTGCAAAATGACTAGTGAAGCAATCAAAGGCAACTTATTCTTTAAAAATTCTAGAAAATCTGCAGTTGGAAGCTTGCAGAAGAAGGCCAGATCAATCTCTTATTCAAAGCAGATCGATCTCTCCCTAGAGCAGATCGATCTCCCTTATGTGTAGATCGATCCCTAAGTGCTTCTGCCAAGCACAGATCGATCCCTCTCCATGAGCCGATCGATCTCCACAAGCTTCTGTCAAGAAGGGATCGATCTCTTCCCCAAGGAGCAGATCGATCCCACCCTTTCATGCTTGAACATTTCGAGCTCAAAAACCAAAGGCAGATTGATCTCTTCCCTAGCAGATCGATCTCCTCACCCTCATCCTATATAAACTCGATGACAAAAACCTCATTCTTCAGAAAAACATAACCTCTCTCCATTTTAACCCAAAATACCAAGCTTTCTCTCTCTAAAAAATCATTCCCTTCCAAAAAGATTTGAGAAAAAATTATTAGAGAAAAGTTGTTCATTGTGAAGAGGAAAACAACATACCTTGGAATCAGCATTCAACTCGTTAGATTGGAGGAGCAAAAGGATCTTCAAATTTTGAAAAAGAGAAAAGTCAAGCTAGGTGAGTTTTCAATACACCAACTCTAAGTATATTTATTTAAATATTGTTGTGAGTAGATTAGTGTATGTATCATTGGTTGAAACTACCTAGAAGGTGATGAATCAACTATGACCTAGTAATAGGTTAGTGTGAGAAAGTGAGATATGGTGGATTCAATGATGAATAGGTTATATTAAGGTGTTAGTAATGATATATGCATGATTTTAAGATTTGGGTGTGAAATCGAGTTATGAGATTGATCAAAGTGATGAAATATGCATATATGGTATTTATGAAATGCATGAATGAATGGAGGAACTAAGGTTAGAGCATGAAAGCTAAGTACTTAAATTGATAACTAAGTGAGTTGCTAGCTAAATTTACTAGGAATGGTATGACGATGGCCAAATGCAATGATGAGCCAAACTTGATGAAATAGGCTCAATGAGATATATTGACTAGAAGAAGTCAGAATATGAGTTATTGGTATCAACTCATGTGAATTAATGAATGTTTACAGCTCCCGAGGATATATCCGGAGCAAGTTGAGCCCAATCACGAAAAGCGGGAAAGGAAGAAAGAGTTGCTTCCAAGTGAATCGAGGTAAGGGAATTATGTTAGCCCTAGAGGTATCTGTACACGTTTTTGGGCGTATTGGTGATTTTTTGAAGTGTCTAAGGGTCATAAGAATGAAATGGATGTTTGAAGAGCAAAAAAATGAGATTTAAGAAAAGTTCATGAAAAGCAAGAACATGAGGTTCTTGAGTATTTTACTGCTTTTTAGCATGTGAACTGGTAGGCTAGCTAGTATTTTAAATGATTTGCATGAATATAGCTTGATTTGGCTTTTATAACCATACTTTGCAAAGAATGAGCCACCTACATGAGTTTTGTGGAAATGAAGCATGCTAGAACGTTGCTCGCACGAGATTTGATGTGTTTTATACGTGCATTGGTGCTGGAGCGATACTCGCACTAGAGTTTTATATGCATGAGTGTTGAAGCCTAGCTCGCTCTAGTTTTCACATGGATTTTATGATATTGTGCTGGAGCCTAGCTCGCACTAATTTTTATACGGGTTTTGACATGGTGTTGGAGCATTGCTCGCACTAGATGTCCACTATACTTGCTGTCGTGCTTAATTACTCGCATGTGATTTTTATGACATGTTGGGAGCCGTACCGATTAAGTAGGGTCGCACGTGCGCATTGAGATGTGGCGTTATATGTTGTGATGATATGGGTCCAAGGAGTACGTTGTATCGTGCATATAGCATGGAGTACGTTGTACCGTGTATGGATATATATTTATCGTCTTCGGATGAAGGTTAGATCTGTTATGGACCGGCGGGTTGGACATGACCCACCTCTAATGCGAAAGTAGATAGAGGTGATTCCCCACACACTAGGATCCGTGTTGCCTAAGATCATAGAGGATATGGCCATAGTCCTAGTTATTTCCCTTACTATTATTTGCCTATCTCACATGTCACTTAATTTATGATAAATCCATGTTTTGAATTGTTTTGTGGGTCACGACAGTCCAAGGGAGGGGCTAAGTCTTGACGAATGGTGATTTGGGCTGAGTATGAAATGCTTTTAAGTGCACATTGCATGATGATTTTTCATGCTTTTATTTCGATTTACGCATGATGGTTTTCCATGCCTTGTTTAAGAATTATGCACTGATTTGAATAGTATGAACTGCTTTACATATCATGAACACGAGCATGAACTGCTATTTTTGGGTATAACGAGCAATTGTATGGTTTTTCGCATGGCATCACGATCATGTAGATAGTACAGTTATCTACCTACTCGCATGATTGCCTTACTGAGCTTGTGGTTTGCTCACCCCCTTATTTTCTCCCTCTACAGAGCACTTTCAGTAGACAGCGAGCGACTGAGGATTGATTGTTGGAGTCCGCTGCATCCCATCATACGAAGGTATACACATGTGTACATTTTGTATCTAGACATGCAATAGCACAATAATATTTTGAATGTAACATTTGGGGGATGTAGAGATTTGTTGTAAGACCCGAATTTAATTAAAATACGGAAATTAAATAAGAAAAGATGGGGAAAGTATGAAGGAAGTCGGGTTAAATTAATCCCGAACACGTGTAAGGGCAAAATGGTCAAAAGACCAAAGGTCGGTATAATTTTGATAAGAAAAATTTAATTAAAATATGGATTTGAGAAATCTTGGTCAATAAAGATGAAATAAATTTATTTTGGGTTAAATTGATCAAGATATTAATTTATGGGAATTAATCGAGATTTTTAGTTTGGAAAAATAATCCCGAAAATAATCGAAAAATATACCGAAAAGTCATTCGGGACAATACCCAAAAAATACGGAGAAATTATACCCGAAAAAGGATTAAAATATAATAAATAAATTAAATAAAATTAAATTAATTAATTTAGAATAAAAATAATAATTTTTGTAGATATTTGGGTATTTTAATGTATTTTAATGAATAGTAAAATAATTAAAATAAATAATAATAAAAATAATAAAAAAGATAAAACAAAAAAAAAAGAAGAAGAGAGAGAGAATGGGTCGGGGAGAGAGAAAGAGAAACGAAGCGGAAAAACGGAGCCTAAAAGGGGGAGAAGATCCGGCGATCCTTGATCGCCGACGACCACCGAAAAATGGAGAGGAGAGACCGGCGACCTCACTGGTACCGGCAGCACGCCCAACCGACGCCGGAGGAAGCCGATCGGAGGAGAGAAAGGCCGACGGGATTGAGGGGCTCGGTCCCGGCGAACGGCGGCGATCCGGGCGGAACCGAGGCCAGATTTTGAGAGCCCAGGCGACAGCGGTGCTTTTGAGACCGATAGCACCCGACGAGACGGCGGGAATCACCGGCGGTGGCCAAGAGGAGGAGAATGGGTTCGACGGCCGAGGGAGAAGAGCCGGACCGGCGGCGTTCCGGCGAGCTTGACCCAAACCGAGGGCAGATTCGAGATGCGGACGACCTTACGAAGCTGCTGGCGGTGGAAGCCGGCAGAGAACCGGCCGGCAAGGTGGTGAACCGACGGTGAACCGGTCGAACCGGGGTGAACCGGCGGTCTGAACCGGTCCGAACCGGACTGAACCGGTTCAGCCAAAAAGGGAGGAAAAAAAAGGAAGAAAAAGGGAAAAAGAAAAACAGAAAAAAATTGGGGAAAATTCCTGTGGTGTAATCGAGCTTCGGGTAAGTCAGTGAGTGGTCGAATTGACCCGATTTAAATTTTGGAGTATTTAATTTAATTAATTTTGGGCTGAAAACTTACCCGAAAAATTGTGAAATTATGTAGCTCGACGATTGGCATCCAACGAGAGCTCGAGATAGCCTCGATTTGCGGACTAGCATGGAATCTCGGGTAAGTAACCCTTATTTACGACAATTACCTCGTTATACGTGATATTATTTAATTTCCGCATAAATTGAATTAAATTATGGAAATTTAGATAATTATCGTAAATAGTGAATTTAGCTATTCGAGAGCTAGGACGAGGCCCAATAAATTATTGGTGGGCCCAATGAGCCCAATAGGCCTCGATAAAGTGAAAATTAAGTGGAAAACGGGCTTAAGGCCGATTAAGGCCCATTAAGGTGCAATCGGGCCCAATAGGGGTAAACGGGCCCAATGATTTAAATTAAGCCCAGAAAGTATTAAATACAATTAAATTGTATAATATCTGACCTGAGAAATATTAATACGCAGTTCCGGGTATTTGATTGGGAGCATATCGGACTGCGCGACGAGACAACAGAGGAAAAGAAAAGGTCAGACTCGACAGGAAAATAAGGTAAGGGAATTCTACGGACTGCTAGAGGTAACTTTATGCAATTTTAAGTTCATTTGCAGTCTTTAAAAATTACTTGAAGGGTCTAGAGGTTAATTAATAATTTTAGTGCCCCGAATGGGCAAATTACCAAAATACCCTTGTTAAGGGTAAAGTTTACAAAGTTAGGAAAAATTGGGAGGAGCAAGAACAAAAGGTTTCTGCTCATTCTGGAGGTGTTTTGATGCATGCATGAGTAGGCTGGCTCACCTTGAAAGAAAATGCACAGCATTGCATACTTTCAACGTGATATTGTTTTGAAAACTGTTTTGAGGAAACAGAGCCGCCTACGTGTTTTTATTGACATGTGACGTGCTAGAGCTCAGCTCGCACGATGTTGTCGATTTGTGTGATGCACGCATTAGTGCTAGAGCGAGAGCTCGCACTAGAGTTTTACATGCATAGGTGCTAGAGTACAACTCGCGCCAGATTTCATATGCTTTTTCGAGACAGGGTGCTAGAGTTTAACTCGCACCAGATTTTATAAGATTTTCATGTGATTTATATATAGAGTGCTGAGCTTAGCTCGCACTAGTTTTACCGGATTTGTGGAGTAGCGCTGTCTGCCCTTGGAGTCAGCCAAAAGGCCCAACAGGCTCAAGAGACCTCTTAGGTGGGGTGAGAGTGAGGGATGAGGTTGGCGGCCTTGTGGGGATGTAAAGCGGGCTCTGCCAGTTTTATTTGAGTTGATGAGAGTGCTGAGCATCGCTCGCACTGATTTTATGAGAACATGCGATGAGCCGTGCTTGGAGCATCGGGTAGACTGTGTGTCACCGATTTAATAGGCTCGCACGTGCGTTTTGAGACATGGCATGAGTATTGAGAAACAAACCTCTGTGGGAAGCAGGCCAATTGGGCTGGAGTACCTAGAGATATTATATGGGTTCACGGAGTACGATGTACCGTGCAAGTAGCATGGAGTACGATGTACCGTGTGGTATCTTCGGATACGGCATCTCCGGATGCAGCATCTTCGGATGCCTGGGATCGGATAAGACTGACGGGATGGATTGACCCACCTCCTGGGCGGTTCCCGATCATGGTGAGAACCCGCACACTAGGATCCGTGTAGCTGAGGAACTCCCGAGGACAGATATGGCCATAGTCCTAGTTATTGCCGTTATACAGATATTGCCTCGTCTCGCATGTCGACGATTTCGATGATTTAAACTGGGTTTTTAAACTAAATTTGCATGATGGTATTTCCATGCTTTTCAAACCCACGTATGATGTAAACCGTTTTCATGGTTTTGTGTGAGTCAGGATCACCCGCAGGAGGGGTCGAGTCCTGACTTTATTGCGAAAATTTTAATTGAGAAAGAAATGATTTGTAATAATTGCATGTTGATTTTCCGTGCAAATGTGTTTTACATAACATCATAACGCATATCATTGTTTTAAAATGTGTGGAGAAAGGGTGGTTTATGCATGGCACCATGTTCATGTAGGTAGTATGGTTACCTACTTGTTCGTAGGATTGCCTTACTGAGCTTGATGTGCTCACCCCTTTCATTTTCTCCCACAGATAATCTCCAGTTGAAGTTGCGACGACTCAGTACTGCATTCCGGATATCCGCTGCTGCCCATCAACATAAGGTATATACACTTGTACATATTGTATCTACATAAGCATAGCACAGTAACATGTTTGTAAGTAACTTTAGGGGATGTATAAATAATGTAAACAATGATAAATGACTAGAGAAGAGTTAAGTTATATGGTAAATGTATGGTGGGACTGGCATTGACGCACAGCCCAATTTGTTAGTGGAGTGTGGTCACGATCAGAGGACAGATAAGAATTTAATAAAGAAATAACAAAATGCGAAAAAAATTAACTCTGATTTTTAGGTAGTTTGGGTCGTGACATTTGTAAACACCTGTGAATGAAAACTATGATTAAGAAATGTAAGTGTAGTTGTTCACGATCAGAGGTTAGTAAGAAATGGATCAAATAATAAACGAAAAATAAAAAAATTGGTGTGATTTTCGATAGATTGAGGGTAGTGACAGATTTGTTTGGTATCAGAGCAGAGTTGGTCTGACGTGTATCGGTGTTAATAATTAGGAAAATTACATCTCCAGTTTACTGTGTTTTTCTAGATACAACTCTGTATATCGAGATGGGTTTGACTAAGAAATTATTGTGAATGTAGGGATTTTGGCAATATGCCTAATACCAATCACAATAGAGGGGCGAGAGCACGAGCTAGAGGCCGTAGGGGTAGGCTTGAAAGTCGTGCTGAGTCATTACCACGTGAGACTCAAGAGGAGATTGAGGTGGAGGCTGATGTTGAGCATGCCCCACAGGGTCCGACAAAGAAACTGGAGAGTACTGAGGCACGCTTCGCGAGGATAGAGTGGAGCTTAGAGATGATATTGGGATTGATTGCCCAATCGATACCTGGAGGTGAGGCCGGGTATGGGCCAGCTGGACAGGGTGATGCTAAACAGGCGACTGCTCCTGAGATGTCTGCACAGCTAGCCCGGAAACCTCAGACGACAGATACTCCCACACCCCCATCAGTACATGATACACCTTCTACTGTTGCTTCACCACAGGGTAGTAGAGGTGAGGGTTATGGATGTGATTTGGATAGACTACAGCAGTTCTAAAAATTTAGACCATCGTCTTTTAGTGGAGTTAAGGACCCAGTAGCTGCAGAGGACTGGGTGAATGAGATTGAGAAATTATATGAATTTTTCGAATGCACTACCACAGAGATGGTAGCGTTTGCCGCATTCATGCTGAAGGGATCGACAGAACATTGGTGGAAGTCTATCAGACCCATTTTGAGAGCCCGGCATACAGAGATCAGCTGTGAAATATTTTTAGAGGCCTTCCGGAGGCAATATGTTCCAGACACTGCGTAACGAAAGCTGCAGATAAAATTTTTGGGATTAACCTAGTGGAGTAGATCAGTGGACGAGTATGAGACGATGTTTATCTCTCTAAGCAGGTATGATCTTGACACGATGGATAGTGAGGTCAAAAAGGTCTGTAAGTTTATGAATGGACTGAGACCAGGCATTAGATCCCGATTGGTCCCTTTTGATGTACCGACCTATGAGGAGGCAGTGTGCAGTTATGTGAACAGGATATTGAGAGAAATGCCTCAGAGTTTGGAAAGGTTGGTAGAGTGAGGGACAGAGATAGAAAGAGACAGATAGTGGATAGAGGCTTCAGTTATAGAGGAAGCAAGAGATTGAGGAGATCCGAGAGAGGACAGTTAAGCCTCTCGTGTATCCGGCCATAGCTCCAGTAAATGGTATAGTGATTGGAGGGCCATGACCTACGACAGAACAGTGTAGTAAGTGTGGTAGGTACCATTGTACCCGACCCTGTTATGGACCTCCTGCAGTATGTTTTTGATGTGGGAAACCAGGGCAAATAATTCGACATTGCCTAGAGATGAATGAGAGTGCCCTACAGAAGGGCAAGGAGCCAGAGAGAGTTTCTGCTAATACTCCTACTCCAAGACGGAGGGTGACAGGTAAAGAAAAGGGGAAGCAAGTAGTTGGTAGAGGGCGAGTACACGCATTGGACCAGAATACTGTAGATCAGTCTTCAGATGTGGTGAAAGGTACCATCTTGATCTTTGATCCTGAAGCTTATGTTTTGATAAATCCTAGTGTCACACATTTATTTGTATCGCCTTCATTTACATATAAGTTGTTTAAATATGTGACGCTTACCCCATTAAGTAGGAGGATGCTGATAAACACTCCCATGAATAATAGTCAGCTAGTCGAATATGTGTTTAGGGATTGCAAGTTGAAACTGTGGGAAAAGGAAATGTCAGCTGACCTCATTTTAATGTATATGAGAGATTTTGATGTAATCCTAGGAATGGATTGGTTGGCTGCAAAATGTGTTGTAGTAGATTGTTTCTCTAAGACAGTAACATTTTCAGGGATAGATAACGTTACTGTAAGATTCCCCGAAAAATGTTTTGTAAAATCCCTTTGAAAAGTGATGAAAGTCGTAGTTGTTGTAAGCAAAATGGATGTAATTTATCTTGACTGAATGATTAATGTTTTGAAAGGTTATATTGCATACGTGGTTGAAGCGGATAAAGCACGCCCGGAATTGAGAGACATCCCAGTGGTCAGAGAATTTTCACATGTTTTTCCTGGATGATTTACCACAGTTACCACCAAATAGAGAAATGGAGTTCAGTATAGATTTGGCACCTAGTACAGAGCTGATATCCAAGCCCCCGTACAGAATGGCTCCGATAGAGTTGGAGGAACTAAAGAAGCAGTTACAAGAGTTGTTGAATAAGGGTTTCATCAAACCGAGTGTATCGCTTTGGGGAGCACCGGTTCTATTTGTAAAGAAGAATGATGGAAGCCTCCAACTATTTATTGACTATAGGTTGTTGAATAAGGCGACCATCAAGAATAAATACGCCCTTCCATGCATCGATGACTTGTTGGATCAGCTTCAGGGAGCGCAGGTCTTTTCAAAGATAGATCTGAGATCTGGGTACCATCAATTGAGAATTCGGGATGAAGATGTACCCAAGACAGCTTTTCACACCCAATATGGTCATTATAAGTTTATGGTTATGCCATTCGGGTTGACGAATGCTCTCACAGCTTTTATGTCGTTGATGAATGAGGTGTTTTACCAATACTTGGATAGGTTTGTTATCATGTTTATCAATGACATCCTAGTGTCAAGATCAAGAGAGGAGCATGAGCAGCACCTAAGGAGAGTGCTACAAACCCTCCAAGAAAAGAAGCTATACGCTAAACTCAGTAAGTGTGACTTTCGACTGGAACAGATCTTTTTTTTAGGTCATATTATATCGAAGGATGGTGTATCAGTTGACCCATCCAAGATTGAGGAAGTGGTTTTGTGGCAGAGACCCCAAACAGTCACGAAGATCAGAAGTTTCTTGGGTTTAGCTAGGTATTATCGACGGTTTATGGAGGGATTTTTGAGATTAACTGCTCCATTGACATGTCTCATGAGAAACAATGTTGAGTTCGTGTGGGACTATAAGTGTGAGGAAGGTTTTCAAGAGTTGAAACGGAGATTGACTATGTCACGATCACGCACGACCCTTTAGACCAGTTCGTGACCTTTACCTTACCACTTACCATTTACAGTTGGGCTGTGAGTCAACATCCAATCCACATCTCAAGTACATTTATTTTAATGAATTAGAATAGAAACTAGACTTTTATAAATATACAGAAGCGTTTACATCAGTTTTTATTAACTATACATCCCTTTCATACAAAATATCAGTAGACTGTGCATTAATTTACAGGATACAAAATTTTTCTCAACACAAGTGTATACCTATCTGTACTGCTGGAGAACACCTTAGCAGGGACGACTGCAGTACTCACTACTGCGTAGTATCTGTGGAGGAGGAAATAAAGGGGTGAGCATAACACGTACAGTAAGGAAAATGTGCAAGCAGGTAGATAACTACACTATCTACATGCCAAAATACATATATGTTCATTTTCCTTATAAAGTAATATGCATGTTCTTTAAAATAGCTTTCATCCATGCAAAATCATTAATTCGCTAGATGGTATATGCATATTAACACAGTTCATCATCCAAAACCACTGGGTTTAACTTCACACAGTTTACATTTGAAATCACTTTTCACACAGTAGCACATAGTTTCACATAATAAAATCCATTCACAAAGCTCATATATATATATATATATATAAATGCTTTTTACTTTGTACATCAATACATATTGAGACATAATCATAGGTCATCTCATCCCCAGACACAAAGCAAAGGAGGGTATCTGTCACTTCACATAGTAGTGACAATATCCTATCACTCAGATACTTAAAGACTTATGGTCATAGTCGGATTTCAGGCTACATTGATCAGGTGTGCGGGAACCCCATGCTTAGGGAGGTGGATCAACCATCCCTTCAGTTCACACAGATATCACACAAATAGTCACGGCACATCGTACCCCATGGCTAACGCTCACGATACATTGTGCTCCCGTAGATCCTTATCACGCATTTTCGTTGTCTCAAATCACATGCGAGCTCTCGAGTGGAACACACAATATCACCGAGGAATCGAGCACTCTTGTTTTCTTAAAAACACTTTGAAAATAATGTGCGAGCAGGGCTGGTCAATTTACCATTGCTTCTCATGCTCAAATCACAATTTCACATAGAAAAGAAATAGAACTGCTCCTTTCACTGAGTATGAGTGAGAGGGTAAACTCCCTTCAATCACTCTTTATACACATTTCATACAATTGGTTAAAACTGGAGCTTGTCTATTATCATTCGTTGGAAAAACCTTTTTTCTCAACACACATAGAAGTCATACAACTCATACTATCAACTTACTAGATATATCGATATCTATATACTATCACATACAATTACACACAGCAGATAAGAAAACATACGTATAGCTATCTTATAGCTTACATAAGTCCCTTACTTTGATCTTGCAGTGTATCTCTTTGTTTCACACTGCTTCACATGTCACTATTTATGTCTACAGCTTCATCTATCTCTCTGGACGTTGCAGATACACATCAAATGTATCATTCATCATTTCTATAATTTTAAACCATCAAAACACCATTTATTCTCTTATTTCCTCTTTGACCTAACATACGTCCTTAGTGACTTCACATGTTATAGTCACTTCTAGTTATCTTCCCATATATCAATAGGTTCATAACAGTAGCTAGATTAACATATTAGAATTTGGTAACCTGAAAGCTTACCTAGTTTACTTTTCTTGCCACTTGGTCTAAAATCTCGTAATATAGATCCACACCTCTGATCTATCGTATTGAGGTCTCGTTTCCAACTATGTTGCTCTCATCTGGCTAACGAACAACTTTGTAGAAGGAAACGTCTCTTACTTCTGGCTAGAAAGGGTGATTTGTCTAGGAAAAGGGTTTGAACACTTAAGCAAAATAAAGAGGTTTTTAGGTTACTGTGTCTTTCAGCCTCTAATCTCGTTTCTTATATAGAAATTCCACTAGGAGATTGATTTGCACGGTGAAAGGATCGATCTCTCCTTCTTCACCGCGTTACTTTTCAGTGCATTGGATTTCATGAGATCAATCTACTCTAAGTGATGGAATCGATCTTCTCAAGGCAAAGAGCTTAAGGAGATCGATCTGCTCCAAGGGTGAGATCGATCTGCTCTTGGCTGAGAGCTAAGGAAATTGATTCCTTCCACACAAAATGCTAAGCAGATTGATCTGGCCCCATTGGAAATCGATCTGTCATGTTTCATTGCTCGAATGAGAGCATTTTTGGCTCTTCCAGATCGATCTTTCCTTCAATGAGATCGATCTGGCATTCATATTTTCTCGATTTTACTGCAGTTTTCTGCAGTAACTCACACAAAACATCTCTAGTTTTGTTGTCATAGTCATTTTCTCATCCAACCACCTTTAAGACTTGAAAATGACATCCATTCATATTTTATACACATTAAAACTTGTGTGCATTCATTGTATAACCAAAGGTATACAATGCAAAGCCAAATGGAGGTACAAAGACTTATGCAACTCATGAAACTTCACTCCATTTTGCCACACCACTCATTTTACATTCTATCCACATTCATCACTTACAAAAGTCCATTCCTTTTCATTCATACATAATGAAACTTGTGCGTATATCACGAACTCATATTACAAGTGTGTACATCAAATTCAAGGACCTGACATTACTTATGCTTCACATAGCATGTACATGTGTATACTTATGAATTCATAAGGTAACAACTGAAAATACGGGTCTTACAGACTACAGCTCTGATTCTCACCATTCCTACCAGCTTAGGAGGTTTTTCTATATATACAGATGCTTCGTACCAAGGATTGAGCTGTGTACTGATGCAGGATGGGAAGGTAGTTGCCTATGGATCTAGACAGTTGAAGGATCATGAGAGAAACTACCCAACCCACGATCTAGAGTTGGCGGCCATGGTGTTTGCTTTGAAAATATGGTGCCATTATCTATGCGGTGAGAAATTCCAAGTATTTACAGACCATAAGAGCATCAAAATATTTATTCTCATAGAAGGAATTGAACATGAGACAGAGAAAGTGGCTTGAGCTTTTGAAGGACTATGATTGTGAAATTTTGTACCACCCGGGTAAGGTAAATGTAGTAGCTGATGCACTGAGTAGGAAGCATCTCGGGTTATGATGATAAGGGAACACGAGTTAATGGAACAGTTCGGGAGCCTCAGTTTAGATGTGACCCCGCCTGATGTTGATAGTGGTTATATGGTAGCTAGCCTGCAGTTGAAACCAGATATAATAAATCGAATCCGGTAGGCTCAGCAGGTTGATCAGCAGTGTAGTGAGATTATCAGACAGATGCAGAGGGGTACCGAGACTGATTTTGAGTTGAGTTCAGATGGATTGTTGAGGTTCAGGGGTAAGATATGTGTTCCCGATGACCTAGAGATCAGGAGGTTGATCTTAACAGAAGCTCATTCGTCGAAGTATACACTGCATCCAGAAAGTAATAAGATGTATCAGAACCTCTGGAGAGTGTATTGGTGGTCAGGGATGAAGAGACATATAATAAAATATGTGGCAAAGTGTCTCGTCTGTTAGCAAGTGAAGGTAGAGCATCAAAAGCTTGCAGGGCTATTGCAACCTCTACTTATACCGACTTGGAATTGGGAGCATGTCACTATGAATTTCGTGATGGGTTTACCCAAGACCCGCAGAATCACGATGTGATTTGGGTGATAGTGGACAGACTGACGAAGTCGACACACTTCCTAGCTATGAGAGCCATCGATACTCTGAGTACTCTGACGGAACTGTATGTGCGCAAGATAGTGAGGTTGCACGATATTCCAGTGAGCATTGTGTCAGATAGGGATGCCCGCTTCACTTCTCACTTTTGGGAACACTTTCAGGAAGCGATGGAGACCCAACTGAGTTTAGCACAGCGTTCCATCCTTAGATAGATGGTCAGTCAGAGAGAACTATACAGACCTTTGAGGACATGTTGAGAGCGTGTGCTTTGGATTTTTGAGGCTCCTGGGATGACTATTTACCACTCGAAAAGTTCACCTGTAATAACAGTTAGCATTTGAGTATCGGGATGACACCATATAAGGCCTTGTATGGTCGTAGATGTCGTTCCCCTATTGGATAGGAAGAGGTTGGTACCAAAGTTTTATATGCATGAGTGCTGGAGCCTAGCTCACACTAGTTTTTACATGGATTTTATGACATTGTGCTAGAGCCTAACTCGCACTAGTTTTTATATTTGTTTTTAACATGGTGTTGGAGCATTGCTCGCACTAGATGTCCATTATACTTGATGTTGTGCTTGAGATTACTCTCACGTGATTTTTATGACATGTTGGGAGTCGCGTTGTACCGTGCTTATAGCATAGAGTACGTTGTACCGTGTATGGATATATATATACCGTCTTCGAACGAAGGTTAGATCTGCTATGGACCGGCGGGTTGGACATGACAGAACTACCGTGTGGAAGCAGATAGAGGTGATACCCCGTACACTAGAATCCGTGTTGTCTGGGATCACAGAGGATATGGTCATAGTCTTAGTTATTGCCCTTGCTATTATTTGCCTATCTCACATGTCACTTGATTTATGATAAATCCAGGTTTTGAATTGTTTTATGGGTCAAGAATGTTGGCTCTACCGAGAGGGGGTGAATTAATTTTCTAGTCTAAATGCTAAATTTAAGCTTAATTGAATTTAATTGCAAGTAATCAAAGAATAAGCAATAGACTACACTGCAGTAAATTAAAAGAGATAAGAGAGAGAAGCAATAAACCAGCAATTTATAGAGGTTCGGCCAATCGCTTGCCTACATCCTCTCTTCTTGACCTTTTTGTCAAGAGTTTTCTTTCACTATCACAATAGTTGATACAGTCCCCTTTTTAAGGTTAAGGAATAACCTCTCTACCCCTTTTTACAAAGATAAATATTCACCTCTTATAAAATTCTCTCACAGATGAACTCTCCTATTTTCTTTTGGATTAAGGATAAATACAAATAAGAACTCTCTTTTGTGGGTAGGAAGAATAACTTTAACTCAAGCTATTTAAGACAATACAATAAATATGATGTTGAAGACAAAGGGAATGTTGAGGAATGATCTCTTGAGAGTATTCAAAATTTTCAGCACAAGTCTCTTATCTTCCTAGTGTCTTCAATGCTTGGTTTTATACAGCATGATGGTAGGTGAATCACTTAATGCAATTTTTCCAGCTGAAAATTTTACAGAGAGAGCCGTTGGGAACCTCTAGTAGAGTACCAGATCGATCTTCTCATTTAAATTCCTGCAATTACAAAGCAACTTGAAGCAAGAAGATCGATCTCATATTTGTAGAGACCAATCTTATAATTTGTAAAATGTTAGTGAAGATCGATCTGTCGAACCTTCAGATCGATCTTCTAAACTCTCTGTTTGAAGTAAGATCGATCTCCAGATCGATCTAGCAAGCATTCTCGTAGAGGGGAGATCGATCTCTAATCACCCTAGATCCATCTCCTAAACTCTCTGACTTTGAGGAGATCGATCTCTATCCATATGAGATCGATCTCATAAGCTCTCTATTTGAACATAGATCGATCTACAGATCGATCTAAGACCTTTAACCTCTGCCTTAGAGGAGATCAATCTCTTCCTAGACTAGATCGATCTCATAGGCATTCTGTAAGTTAAAGATCGATCTCATAACCCTTAGAGATCAATCTATTCTTCCTTAACATCCTATACATGTTCTTTGAGTCTTTAATCCTTTATCAGATCGATTTCATATTCTCATGAGATCAATCTCTCATACTTAAAAACCCAGGAGATCGATCTCTCATCTCATGAGATCGATCTCTCAACCTTTAACACCTAGTTGCTGGCAATGACTTGTATCTTAATATATTCTAATTAACCTCTTAACATGTTTTAAACATTTCTAGATTTATAATATCCATTATTGAATTACTGTTTTGTCATTTCAAAATATATTAACTTAACAATCTCCCCCTTTTTGATATGACAAAACTTATTCAATAGACTAAATTTATAAACATGTTTAATCTCCCCCTTTACATATGCATCCAATTTTCCAGTTTCAAAAACTCCTCCTTAGTTCAAGAACTCCCCCTTAATTTATGCTTCTCTTGACATGTTCTCTTCTCCCCCTTTTTGTCATATCAATATTACCAAGGCGTAAGATTATTTATCACAAAGCATATATCAACAAACTATGAAGCATTAAACTGAAGCAAAATTCTGGCATTTCAAAATATAATTGTTCATACAATACAAAAACATAGTTCAAAGCACAGCAAAGAAAAACCATTTTCTAAGAAGATGGTAAAGGAAAACGATCAGCAATGTCTTCAACTTGAACGCGAGTGGTTTGAAGCTCATCGTACATAGCTTGCTGCGTTGCCTCAATTGTGTCAAGAAGTTTCTCGAAATGTGTGAACCGTTGTGCAAATGTCTCCATCGTTGTATCAAAGTGTTGTCGAAAATTCATTATCATGGATGTAACGGCATCAGCTGGTGCAGTAGGCTGAGCAGCAAACATAGGAGGAACCTCAGTGGACGGTGCTGTAACCTCAGCTGGAATGTCCTCTTCCATGGCTGCCTCGTGAGGGGTTTCGCTTTTCTTCCGCCACTGACCGTGAAAGTCTTTGTAGTACCCCATATGGTGAAGAGTGTTGATATTCAGAACACTTTTTGCAGAGGGCACTTCATCGGTTTCACAAGAGCAGTCAACCCCGAGTTTTTGTAGCAGGAATGCAAGGGGTTGAGGGAAGACTATTGTTGAGGCTTGACCCCGCACGATTTTTAGCCAGTCTTCGTAGATGAAGTGGACTAAGTTCGATTTTTGGCTTTGAGAGGTATGAAGATAATGAAGCCAAAAACGGTCTAGTTTTCTGACTATAGAATGTCGGGTATCGAAAGGCTGGAGGTTTCAAGAGATGATTAGGTGTAGTAACCTAGGGTGCATGGGTAGGTCACTAGCCTTGTCTCCGGGTAGGTTAAATTCAAGTGGTACTTCCTCCTCTTCATCAGACAAACCATTATCTTCGATCTCAAACACTCGGGCTAAGAGATTGGTGTTGACAGAAATCGTTTTGGCCATAACGAAGGTTTTAAAACCTAGGATTTTACAGGTATCGTCAGGGTCATAGATGAGCTCTGCGTTTGAGAAAAATGCCCTAATAATGTTCGGAGGAGCAAGGGTGTTTATTTTGAAAAATGGAAGCCAACCAAATTCTTCCATTTTGGACAAATATGAAAAGTCAATGCGGGAAAGAAATGAAAAGTCAATGGTTTGCCAGTGTTTGATGGGCATTGTGGAAAGGTATTCTTCATATCTCTTCCTTTTTGTAGGTGTTTGAAAACACCTACTGAAGGTTGTGACAGAAGATGAAGAGACAATGGGTGGTTGTGAGGAGGAGGATCTGGACTCTTTGTTGGCAGCTCTCTTAATGCGAAGCATTATCAAATCAGTCAAAGATAGCCTAATATGGTTCTAGATTGTTCTCTAACAACATCTTAGGTAATGGAACAGTTCACTAGAAACCCTATTGAAGATTAATCTACGAAACTAAGAAATTTTTGACAGAAAATCAGCAATGTAGGTTCTAAAATGATGATTAATGGAGTAGATTTGACTAATACCTTACCAAAGATCGATCTGTTGAGAGAAATTGGAAGAGGGTGTGCGACGAGGGTTAGGGATTTTGAATTTGAGATTTCTAAAATTTGGAGATTTTGAAGTAGTATTTATAGCCCAAAGCTAAGGAGATCGATCTGTAGGTACCAGATTGATCTTCTACATGATGAGATCGATCTGTTGTTTTATGAGATCGATCTACAAAATACAGAGGCTGAAAAAGATCGATCTGTCAAATGCAGAGATCGAGCTACAAAATACAGAGGCTGAAGAAGATTGATCTGCCAAATACAAAGATCGATCTGTTAAATACAGAAGCTTAAGGAGATCGATCTTATGGGATAGAAGATCGATCTACTTTAGTAGAACCTTACTGCTTTAGGCCAATTTGGAGCATGCTAGATCGATCTACATTGAGAGGAGATCGATCTCTCATACTCTTTGCCCAGAAAATGAGTTGTAAAATCAGTTGAAAATAAGTTTGAAATCAAAGTCTTGAAGGCAATATTTCTTAAGAAGCATACATAAGTCCTAATTCACCTCTAAGAACACAAAATCTATCTCTATCAAGAGGTTTGGTAAAAATATCAGCTATTTGATGTAGTGTATCTATATATTCTAGAACTATATCTCCTTTTTGTACATTATCTCTAAGGAAATGATGCCTAATCTCAATATGTTTAGTTCTAGAGTTTTGTATTGAATTTTTAGATAGATTAATGGCACTGGTATTATCACACTTGATGGAAACTTGCTTCATGTCTACACCATAATCTCTCATTTGTTATTTAATCCATAACACTTGAGCACAATAACTACCAGCTGCTATATATTCTGCCTCTGCTGTGGATTGTGCTACACTATTTTGTTTTTTAGAGAACCATGATATTAATCTATTCCCTAAGAATTGACATGTTCCTAAAGTGCTTTTTCTATATATTTTACAACCTCCAAAATCTGCATCAGAATAAGCATGAAGAGCAAATGTGGAATTTTTAGGGTACCAAAGTCCTAGTGAGGGTGTGTCTTTAAGGTACCTAAAAATTCTTTTTGTAGCCAGTAAGTGTGACTCCCTAGGAGAGGATTGAAATCTAGCACATAAACATACACTAAACAAAATATCAGGTCTACTTGCAGTAAGATAAAGCAATGAACCAATTATAGACCTATATAGTTAGTATCTACACACTTACCACTTTCATCTTTATCAAACTTGATGTTGGTGCCCATTGGAGTTGCTTAAGGTTTGCAGTTATCCATTCCAAATCGTTTGAGCAAATCTTTGGTGTATTTAGCTTGATTGATAAAGGTTTCATCCTTAGTTTGCTCTACTTGAAGTTCCAAGAAGTAGGTGAGCTCTCCCATCACGCTCATTTCAAATTTACCTTGCGTGATCTTAGCAAACTCTTAACATAGAGACTCATTAGTTAATCCAAAAATGATGTCATCTACATTGTTGGCTCTACCGAGAGGGGGGTGAATCAGTTTTCTAACAATTATGGCAGATTTTAAATTAATCACAATTTAAACACAAATGATAATGAATAAAACAGTGCAATATAACAATTTAATGCAGAGAGAAGGGAAGAGAAACAAACACAGTCACTTATAGAGGTTCGGCCAACTCTTGCCTACGTCCTCTCTCCTTGACCTTCTTGTCAAGTGCTTTCTTTCTCTCTTTCAATAGAGCTTACAAATTTCCTTTTACAGGTTAAGGAATAACCTCACTACCTTTGGCAATACAGAAAAAGTATTCAGCCTCTTACAATATACTCTCACTGAGGAACAATCCTCTTCTCTTTTAAGATAAGACTGAATACAATTTAATGCTTTAAAGTGGTAGGACAAGTGTAGCTATTTTGCACTTAAGCTTTTACAATGATTCTCAATGAATGAGCAATAAGGACACAAAGAATGAAAGAATTAAAGCTTGAGAATGTTTGGAATATGCAGCAATAGTGTCTCTTTTTTTTTCTCTTTGTCTTCAATGCTTGGTTAAATACTGAAGGATGGGTAGTTGGAGCATTAAATGCTATTCTTCCCGTTATGTTTTGCAGAAACTAGCCGTTGGGTGCCTCCAGTAGAGTGCCAGATCGATCTGCCTTCTTGGCCAGATCGATCTCTTAGTTATAAATCCTGCAAGATTGAAGCACAAATACACAAGGAGATCGATCTCATAGGTTAGCAGATCGATCTGTTAGTTTAAAAGTAATGAGGCAGATCGATCTGTCGAATAGGCAGATCGATCTCCTTAACTCTCTGTTTGAAGCCAGATCGATCTATCATGCACTCACGTAGAGAGGAGATCGATCTCTCAACAACACAGATCGATCTCTTTAGCTCTCTGACTTTGAGGAGATCGATCTCTTCCTTACCAGATCGATCTCTCAACACTAGCATTAGCCAGATCGATCTCTTAACCCTTGCAGATCGATCTCATTCTTCCTAAATGCCTTTGTACAGATTTAAGACTTGCCAGATCGATCTCTTCCATCATAAGATCGATCTCTCATCAAGTAAAACCCAGGAGATCGATCTCTCATACCCCAGATCGATCTCTCATCAGCAGAACTCTAAGTTCTGGTACTAATCACTTCTAAACATGTTTGTATATCATCTTAACATTATTGAATTAACTTGTTTTGTCATTTCAAAATACATTAACTCAACAATCTCCCCCTTTTTGATATGACAAAACTCAATTTAAACATGTTTAGTGATTTTGCAAAACTCCCCCTTTTTGTGAGCTTTTGACTTTGTTATGACTTTGTTAATAACTTAACTCCCCCTCAGTTAAATCTTAACTCCCCCTCAATTAAATCATAACTCCCCCTCAATTAAATCATTCAATTAAATCATTCTTTTAAACCTTTAACACAACCACAACACATGTTTCTTCTCCCCCTTTTTGTCATATCAATCACATACTAAAGAGAAGATTCATGGCATTTCAAAATCAACATTTTCATTAACTCACCAATCAAATGAAATTAATATCCAATCAAATCACATTTCATTCAAGCAAATTCTTCACAGAGAACATCAAGTAGCTTAATAATGTTGTAACTACACTAAATCAAAGCACCTAATGCCTATTGTGAGGGAGGATCACGATCCATAAGATTCTCAACATGCGTGCGTGTTACTTGGAGCTCATCGAACATCGCCTCTTGAGTCTCTTGAATCTTATCCACTCGTTGGGTTAAGTCCTCGATCATACGCCGCTGAGTGGCAAAGCCGTCATTAATCTGCTGACTGAGGTCCGTCACCATCGTTATGAGCATCTCCAATTCAGCAGGAGACGATGTTGGTGCAGTGGGCGGAGCCGATGGTTCCTGAGCTGGTGCAGCAGGTTGGTGTGCTGGTTCATCAGTGGGGTCCTCCTCAGCCTCAGCAGGTTGCTGTTCTTGCTTTTTCGTCTACTCTCCCCGGAAATCTTTGTAGTACCCCATATGATGTAGGGTCCCAATATTAAGCACGCTTTTGGGAGATGGTAGCTCGCCAGTTTCGCCGCTGCAGTTGATACCAAGGCGGTGGAGAAGATAAGCCACTGGTTGTGGAAATACTATTGTGGTAGCTTGGCCACGCACAATCTTCAGCCAATCTTCGTAAATAAAGTGAGGGAGGTTAGGTTTTTGGCTTGTGGTGTGGATGTGATGGAGCCAAAAACGATCTAGACGCCTAACGGTAGAATGACGAGTACCGAAAGGGCGGAGGTTCCACGAGATTATGAGGTGGAGTAACCGAAGGTGCATTGGAAGGTTACTCGCCTTGTCCCCGGGGAGTTCAAACGCAAAGGGGACTTCCTCATCCTCATTTGTTAAGCCTTCATCGCGTATTTCAAATACTTTGGCTAGAACTTCAGAGTCAATTATAATGGATTGACCCATGACGAAGGTTTTGAAGGCTAGGATTTTGCAGGTGTCATCGGGGTCATAAACGAGTTCGGCATTGGAAAAGAATGCGCGAACGAGATTTGGAGGGACAGGAGTGTTGATTTTCAAGAAGTTTGTCCAACCAAATTCCTCAAACTTTGACATGTATGGAAAGTCTATGTGATTGAGGAATGAAAAATCGATAGTGCGCCAATGCTTGATTGGCATGGTTGAAAAATATTCCTCATACCGCTTTCTTTTTGCTGGTGTTTTAAAACACCGATTGAAGGAAGCGATAGGAGGTGGAGGAATGGGTTGTGATGAGGAACCTGCCTCTCCTGTGGTTCTAGGGGGTTTGTTTGCTACTGACTTCCTAGGCATGATTCTAGATTCTAATTTCGCCTAAACAAATTCAATAGAGAGAAAAGCAATGAAACAGTACCTCGGTTTGACCTAGAATCAAAATGAGCACAAATTGAAGATAGATTTTGAGAAAAACAGTAAGAAATGTTGGTTACAATACCAGATTTTGACACCGAGACGCAAGGAGGATCGTACAGAGATCGATCTGAGGAGGAATCGGAGGAAAAGATGCGAGGGAGATTTGGGAATTTGAAAATTGGGTTTCTGAAATTTGGGAATTTTACGCGGGTATTTATAGTCCAGGGCACAGGAGATCGATCTGTCGAGGCGACAGATCGATCTGTCTTTTCCAGAAAGCCAAGAAAGATCGATCTGTCGTAAGGCCAGATCGATCTGGTCGCAAACAGAGGCTTAAGGAGATCGATCTGTTACGCACAGATCGATCTGTCGTTTAACAGAGGCTGAGGCAGATCGATCTGCCAAATGCAAAGATCGATCTGTAGAATGCGGAAGCTTGAAGAGATCGATCTGTCGTGTGGACAGATCGATCTGCCTTTAAACAGAGACGTAAGGAGATCGATCTTATGGTTAGAAGATCGATCTGCTTAGCTTAACCTTGATGATTTAGGCTTGTTGGAGGTATGGAGATCGATCTATATTGCAAGGAGATCGATCTCTCATCCTCATTGCCAGAAAATCTTTGCAAAAACTCATTTAAAATCAATTTGAAACCAAGATTTTTGAAACACAAAAAATCCTAAGGCTTATCCATGAGTCCTAATTCACCTCTAAGGATACAAAACCTATCTCTATCAAGGGGTTTGGTGAATATATCAGCTATTTGATGTAGAGTGTCAATGTACTCTAAAATTATATCCCCTTTTTGTACATGGTCTCTAAGAAAGTGATGTCTAATTTCTATGTGCTTGGTTCTGGAGTGTTGTATAGGATTCTTAGACAGATTAATGGCACTGGTATTATCACATTTAATAGACACTTGTTTCATGTCAATACCATAATCTCTCATTTGTTGTTTAATCCACAACACTTGAGCACTACAACTACCAGCTGCTATATACTCAGCTTCAGTTGTGGACTGAGCTACACTGTTTTGCTTCTTGGAGAACCAAGAAATTAACCTATTTCCTAAGAATTGGCAAGTACCTGAAGTACTTTTCCTATCTATTTTGCAGCCTCCAAAATCAGCATCTGAAAATGCATGAAGGGCAAAAGTAGAGTCCTTGGGGTACCAAAGTCCTAGTGAGGGAGTGTCTTTGAGGTATCTAAAGATTCTCTTAGTTGCCAATAGATGTGATTCCCTAGGAGATGATTGAAATCTAGCACAAAGGCACACACTAAACAATATATCTGGTCTACTAGCAGTTAAATAAAGCAAAGAACCAATCATAGACCTATAGAGTTTAGTGTCTACACACTTACCACTTTCATCTTTGTCAAGCTTGATGTTGGTGCCCATTGGAGTGGTTTGAGATTTGCAATTGTCCATCCCAAATCTCTTGAGCAAGTCCTTGGTGTACTTTGCTTGATTGATGAATGTTCCATCCTTTGTTTGCTTCACTTGAAGTCCCAAGAAGAATGTGAGTTCTCCCATCATGCTCATCTCAAATTCTCCTTGCATGATCTTAGCAAATTCTTGGCATAAAGACTCATTAGTTGAACCAAAAATAATATCATCTACATATACTTGTACAACTAGTAAGTCCTTATTTTTATTTTTTATGAATAATGTGGTGTCTACCTTTCCTCTTGAGAACCCTTTTTCTATTAAGAACTTTGACAACCTTTCATACCAAGCTCTAGGAGCTTGTTTTAACCCATAAAGTGCCTTAGATAATTTGAAAACATGTTCAGGAAATTCATGATTTTCAAATCCGGGAGGTTGCTCTACATAGACTTCTTCATTAATGAAACCATTCAAGAATGCACTCTTTACATCCATTTGATATAACTTGAACTCTTTATAACATGCAAAGGCAAGTAACATTCTTATTGCCTCTAATCTAGCTACCGGTGCATATGTTTCATCATAGTCTATGCCTTCCTCTTGTCTATATCCTTGAGCAACTAGCCTAACCTTATTCCTTACGATCACACTATTTTCATCCATCTTGTTCTTGAATATCCATTTAGTTCCAATTATTGAGTGATCATTAGGCCTAGGAACTAGTTTCCATACTTTGCTTCTCTCAAATTGATTTAATTCTTCTTGCATTGCTAGGAACCAATTATTGTCTTCTAAGGCTTCATTGACATTCCTAGGTTCAATTTGAGATACAAAGGCTATATATTGGCACATATTCCTTAGGGATGATCTAGTTCTAACTCCAAGAGTTGGATCTCCTACTATTTCACAATCTTTTACATATCCTAACTCTCTTGGTGCTCTAGGCTCTCTTTCTAAAACCTCTATTTCTTCTTCATCTTCTTTATTCAAGTCAAGTTTTTCTAGAAAGTCATCTTTTAAGCCTTCATCAAATATTCCAACATTTTCATCATTGGTTGAATCTTTAGATATATTATTTGATTCATCAAATATAACATGAATAGACTCTTCAACCACTAATGTTCTTTTGTTATATATTCTAAAGGCATTTGAATTCAATGAATATCCTAGAAATATTCCCTCATCACTCTTGGCATCAAATTTTCCTAAGTTATCTTTTCCATTATTTAGAACAAAGCATTTGCAGCCAAAAGGATGGAAGTAACTAATGTTAGGCTTCTTGCCTTTGTAGAGCTCATAAGGAGTTTTCTTTAGCATGGGTCTTATCATGGCTCTATTAATTATATAACATGATGTGTTTATAGCTTCAGCCCAAAAGTACTTTGGCAAGTTATTTTCACATAACATGGTCCTAGCCATCTCTTCCAAAGTTCTATTTCTTCTCTCAACTACACCATTTTGTTGTGGTGTCCTAGGGGCTGAAAAATTATGGCTAATTCCTTGATCATTGCAATACTCATCAAATCCTATATTTTCAAATTCTTTGCCATGATCACTTCTAATGCTTGTTATTGTATATCCTTTTTCATTTTGAGTCACCTTTGAGTAAGTTATGAATTTCTCTAAGGCTTTATTTTTTACTCTCAAAAAGAACACCCAAGTGTATCTAGTGTAATCATCAACTATTACAAAACCATAGTATTTCCCACCTAGGCTAGTGGTTCTAGTTGGTCCAAACAAGTCTAAATGCAGTAATTGAAGAGGCCTAGTGGTGGATACACTATTCTTAGGCTTAAAAGTTGTTCTCTTGTGTTTTCCTTTAACACAAGCTTCACATATTTCTTCATGATCAAAGGGTATTTTGGGTAAGCCTATAACTAGATCCTTTCTAGCTAATTTGGATAGCACATGCATGCTAGCATGACCTAGTCTTCTATGCCATAACCAAGATTCCTTTTTGTTATCTACCATTAAGCATATGTTTTCATTTTTGAGTTCATTAAGGTAGACTATATATATTTTACCTTGCCTATGACCTAGAAGAAGAATTTTATTTGACTTAGGATCTATAACATTACATTTCATGCAATCAAAAATTACTTTGTAACCTTTGTCACAAAGTTGACTAATGCTTAGTAAGTTATGCTTTAGACCCCTAACAAGTAATACTTTTTCTAAAGAGAAATGATCATTACCTATTGATCCACTTCCTTCCACTTGGCCTTTGGAGTTGTCCCCAAAAGTGACATCTCCACCAATTTTCGATTTGAAGGAATTGAAATGGCTTTTATCACCCGTCATGTGCCTTGAGCATCCACTATCTAAGTACCAAGCTTCTTTTGTTTTAGCTTTGTGGCTATGCTCAATCACCTACAACAACAAAAAAAATAAACACACTCAAGTCTTAGGTACCCAAATTCTCTTGGGTCCTTGGAGGTTAGTAAATGAAATTCTTGATCCCATTGGGATCCATTTTACTAATGCATTGCAGTCCTTGGAATGAATTACCTCTTTTGGAATCCATATCCTTTTTACAATTTTTCCTTTAAGATTCCTCATCTTTATATTGCAATAATGTGACTTATGTCCCTTCTTATTACAATATGAACAAGTAATTGCAGGTTTATTCATGCTCTTCCTAGCAATAAAACTCTTGAGATGGGTCTCCCTACTTAGTGCATTATACCCTAAGCCATTTTTGTCAAAAAATGCCCTTTGGGTTTCTAACATGCTATCTAGCTTTTGTTGGCCCATGTGAAATCTATTAAAGGAGTTATGTAAATTGCTATTTTTCTCCTTAAGGTTACAAATTTCTAAATTTGCAATTTCTAGTTTCTTCTCACATTCCAATTTATCTTTTAACATTATCTCATTTTTCCTTTTTAATTTAGATGTTAACTTTTTATACTTCATGCTCATAGATTCATACTCTAATGCTAAATCATCAAATGCATCTTGCAGTTCATCAAAAGAGTATTCATTGATATTAGAAGTTACCTTTTCATCATCATCAATTGCCATGAAGCATAGGTTGGCAATGTCCTCATTTGATTCATCATCGGAGCAGTCACTGTCACTCCATGTTGCTACCATTGCCTTCTTTTTATGAAACCTATCATTAGATCTTTTGAGAAGAGGGCAGTTAAACTTTATGTGTCCAGGTTTTTTACATTCATAACACACAATAGAGTCTTTTCTACCTACTTCCTCTTGTTCTCTCCTATTGTTTCTCCTATTGCTATTACCAGCTCTCATCCTCATGAATTTATTAAATCTTTTGGCAAACATTGCCATCTCAATATCCTTCTCACTGCCACTCTCATTTTTAATCTCCTTTTCAGCAGTGGATTTTAGAGCAACACCCACTTTCTTGGGTGGCTCTTCATTTCTTTTAAGCTTCATCTCATAAGTTAGCAAGGAACCTATTAATTCATCTAAGGACAATGTGTGTGGATCCTTAGATTCCTCTATTGCTGTCACTTTAGCTTCCCATGCTTTAGGTAAGCTATTTAAAATTTTCTTTACCATTTCAATGTTAGAATATATTTTTCCTAAGGACTTTAGTCCATTAATTACATCTGTAAATCTAGTGAACATATCACTAATCGATTCTCCTTCCTTCATCCTAAAAAGCTCATAATCATGTGTGAGCATACCTACTTTTGTCTCCTTCACTTGCGTTGTACCCTCATGAGTTATTGCCAATTTATCCCATATTTGCTTGGCATTATCACACCCGGAGACTCTATTATATTCATTAGGACCTAAAGCACAAAATAATGTGTGCATAGCTTTAGCATTTAGTTGTGCACATTTAATGTCATTAGAATCCCATTCATCTTCTTCTTTGGGGATATCTCTTCCCTCTATTTTCTTTGTAGGGATTTGAGGTCCCTTAACTATAATTCTCCATACTTCATAGTCATTTGCTTGAATGAATAGCATCATCCTAGTCCTCCAATATGAATAATGTTCACCATTGAACATGGGAGGTCTAACCGTGGAGTGCCCCTCTCCTATCAAACTAGTTGCTACATTGTTAAGAGCCATTTGATCGTTTTCTAACTCTTAGGAAGTTGTTCCTACGTGATTAAAGAGTCCTAGCTCTGATACCAATTGTTGGCTCTACCGAGAGGGGGTGAATCGGTTTTCTAACAATTATGGCAGATTTTAAATTAATCACAATTTAAACACAAATGATAATGAATAAAACAGTGCAATATAATAATTTAATGCAGAGAGAAGGGAAGAGAAACAAACACAGTCACTTATAGAGGTTCGGCCAACTCTTGCCTACGTCCTCTCTCCTTGATCTTCTTGTCAAGTGCTTTCTTTCTCTCTTTCAATAGAGCTTACAAATTTCCTTTTACAGGTTAAGGAATAACCTCACTACCTTTGGCAATACAGAAAAAATATTCAGCCTCTTACAATATACTCTCACTGAGGAACAATCCTCTTCTCTTTTAAGATAAGACTGAATACAATTTAATGCTTTAAAGTGGTAGGACAAGTGTAGCTATTTTGCACTTAAGCTTTTACAATGATTCTCAATGAATGAGCAATAAGGACACAAAGAATGAAAGAATTAAAGCTTGAGAATGTTTGGAATATGCAGCAATAGTGTCTCTTTTTTTTTCTCTTTGTCTTCAATGCTTGGTTAAATACTGAAGGATGGGTAGTTGGAGCATTAAATGCTATTCTTCCCGTTATGTTTTGCAGAAACTAGCCGTTGGGTGCCTCCAGTAGAGTGCCAGATCGATCTGCCTTCTTGGCCAGATCGATCTCTTAGTTATAAATCCTGCAAGATTGAAGCACAAATACACAAGGAGATCGATCTCATAGGTTAGCAGATCGATCTGTTAGTTTAAAAGTAATGAGGCAGATCGATCTGTCGAATAGGCAGATCGATCTCCTTAACTCTCTGTTTGAAGCCAGATCGATCTATCATGCACTCACGTAGAGAGGAGATCGATCTCTCAACAACACAGATCGATCTCTTTAGCTCTCTGACTTTGAGGAGATCGATCTCTTCCTTACCAGATCGATCTCTCAACACTAGCATTAGCCAGATCGATCTCTTAACCCTTGCAGATCGATCTCATTCTTCCTAAATGCCTTTGTACAGATTTAAGACTTGCCAGATCGATCTCTTCCATCATAAGATCGATCTCTCATCAAGTAAAACCCAGGAGATCGATCTCTCATACCCCAGATCGATCTCTCATCAGCAGAACTCTAAGTTCTGGTACTAATCACTTCTAAACATGTTTGTATATCATCTTAACATTATTGAATTAACTTGTTTTGTCATTTCAAAATACATTAACTCAACATACATATACTTGAACAACTAGTAAATCTTTATTCTTATTTTTGATAAACAAGGTTGTATCTACTTTTCCTCTTGAAAATCCCTTTTTCTATCAAGAACTTTGAAAGTCTTTCATACCAGGCTCTAGGAGCTTGTTTCAAACCATAAAGTGCCTTAAAAAGTTTGTAAACATGTTCAGAAAATTCAGGACTTCCAAAATCGGGGGGTTGCTCAACATAAACTTCCTCATTGATAAAACCATTTAGAAATGCTCTTTACATCCATTTGATATAATTTGAAGTTTTTGTAGCATGCAAAAGCAAGTAGCATTCTTATTGTTTCTAATCTAGCTACCGGTGCATAGATTTCATCGTAGTCTATTCCTTCATCTTGCTTATAACCTTGTGCAACTAGCCTAGCCTTGTTTCTTATGATCACACTATTTTCATCCATCTTGTTCTTGAAAATCCATTTAGTTCCAATTATAGAGTGATCACTAGGTCTAGAGACTAAATTTCATACGTTGCTTCTTTCAAATTGATTTAGTTCTTCTTGCATGGCTAAAAACAATTTATTGTCATCTAAACCTTCATTGACATTCTTTGGTTCAATTTGAGAGACAAAGCTTATATATTGACATACATTTCTTAGAGCAGACCTTGTTCTAACTCCAAGAGTTGGATCACCTACAATTTCACAATCTTTGACATATCCTAGTTCTCTTGGTGCTCTAGACTCTCTTTCTAGTATTTCTAGTTCTTCTTCATCCTTTTTATTAATGTCAAGTTTTTCTAGTAGATTATCTTCTATCTTTGAGGAATCTTTCAAGGTCTCATCAAATATTTCAATATCCTCATCATTGGTAGAACCTTTAGATGCATCGTTTGACTCATCAAATATTACATGTATTGATTCTTCTACCATCAAGGTTCTTTTGTTATATACTCTATATGCCTTTGAATTCAAAGAGTAACCTAAAAAGATTCCTTCATCACTCTTGGCATCAAATTTTCCTAAGTTATCTTTCTCATTATTTAAAACAAAACATCTACAACCAAAAAGGTGAAAATAGCTAATATTTGACTTCTTTCCCTTGTAAAGCTCATAAGGGGTTTTCTTTAAGATTTGTATAATCATGACTCTACTTATGATGTAGCATGAGTTATTTATGGCTTCAGCCCAAAAATATTTAGGTAAATTATTTTCACACAACATTGTTATAGTCATTTCTTCTAATGTTCTATTTCTTCTCTCAACTACCTCATTTTGTTGTGGTGTCCTAGGGGCTGAAAAATTATGACTAATTCCTTAATCATTACAATATTCATCAAAACCAATATTTTCAAATTCCTTGCCATGATCACTTCTAATGCTAGTTATAGTGTAACCTTTTTCATTTTGGACTACTTTTGAATAGACAATGAATTTTTCTAAGGCTTCATTCTTTACTTTTAAGAAAAATATCCAAGTAAACCTAGTATAATCATCTACAATCACAAACCCATAATGCTTACCACCTAGGCTTGTAGTTCTAGTTGGTCCAAATAGATCTAGGTGAAGTAGTTGAAGAGGTCTAGTGGTTGATACACTATGTTTAGGTTTAAATGTTGTTCTTTTATGTTTCCCTTGACACAAGCTTCACAAATTTTGTCATAGTCAAAGGACAACTTAGGTAATCCTACAACAAGGTCTTTTCTAGCTAGCTTAGATAATACATGCATGCTAGCATGACCTAGTCTTCTATGCCACAACCAATGTTTTTTTCTTTATCTACCATAAGGCATACATTTTCATTTTTAAGTTCATTTAGATAAATAATGTATATGTTACCTTGTTTATGTCCTAGAAAAAGAACTTTATTTGATTTAGGATCTATTATATAGCAATTCAAGCAATCAAAAATTACTTTGTAACCTTTGTCACAAAGTTGACTAATACTTAGCAAATTATGTTTTAGTCCTCTAACAAGTAAAACCTTTTCTAATGAGAAATAGTTATTACCAAATAATCCACTTCCTTCAACTTGGCCTTTGGAGTTGTCCCCAAATGTGACTTCTCCACCAACTTTTGATTTAAATGAGTTGAAGTGTCTTCTATCACCGGTCATGTGTCTTGAGCATCCACTATCCAAGTACCAAGCTTCCTTTGTTTTTGCCTTGTAGCAATGCTCAACTACCTACAATCAACATTCAAATTTTTGTTTTAGGTACCTAAATTTTCTTGGGTCCTTTGGAGTTAATAAGTAAAATTTTTTATCCTTTTGGGATCCATTTTAATATTACATCAATATCTTTTGAATTAACCACATCTTTTGGGACCCATACTCTTCTAACTATCCTTCCTCTAAATGTGGTCATCTTCACATTGCAACTATATGATGCATGTCCCTTTTTATTACAATGTGAGCAAGTAGTAGAGGATTTATGCATATTCTTTCTAGCTAAGAAAATTTTGAGGTGAGTTTCTCTACTTTTGCCATCATATCCTAACCCATTTTTATCAAAGAAAGCCCTTTGAGTCTCTAGCATGTGATCTAGTTTTTGTTGACCCATGTAAAATCTAGTAAAGGAATTATACAAGTTACCATTCTTTTCCTTTAGGTCATGAATTTCTAGATTTGTACCTTCTAATTTCTTTTCACATTCTATTTTATCATTTAGTATTAATTCATTTTCTTTCTTTAGTTTAGAAATCAATTTTTTGTACTTCAAATTCATGCACTCATATTCTAATGCAAGATCATCAAATGCATCTTGTAGTTCATCAAAAGAGTACTCATTGGGATTAGAAGTTACCTTTTCATCTTCAATTGCCATGAAGCATAGATTGTCAATATCTTCATTTGAATCATCATCGAAGTTGTCACTGTCGCTCCATGTTGCCATCATCGCCTTCTTTTTTTGATTCCTATCACTTGATCTTTTTAGAAGGGGACAGTTAAATTTAATGTGTCTAGGTTTTTTGCATTCATAGCAAACAATCGTATCTTTTCTATCTAATTCTTCTTGTTCTTTCTTGTAGTTTCTCCTACCACTATCATTTGCTCTCATTCTCATAAATTTATTAAATCTCTTGGCAAACATTGCCATTTCAAAATCTTCTTCATTACCACTCTCATTTTTATCTTCTTTCAAATCCTCTTGAGTAGTGGATTTTAGAGCTGCTCCTACTTTCTTGGGTAGCTCTTCATTTCTCCTCAATTTCATTTCATATGTGAGCAATGACCCTATCAATTCATCTAACGATAGTGTGTGGAGGTCCTTGGACTCTTCAATTACTGTTACCTTAGCTTCCCAAGATTTTGGTAAGCTATTCAGGATTTTCTTTACCATTCCTATATTGGAGTAGATTTTACCTAACGACTTTAGTCCATTTATTACATCAGTAAATCTAGTGAACATGTCACTAATTGACTCTCCTTCTTTTATCCTAAATAACTCATAATCATGTGTGAGCATTCCTACCTTAGTCTCCTTTACTTGAGTTATGCCTTCATGAGTAATTGTCAATTTATCCCAAATTTGTTTGGCATTATCATAATCGGAGACTCTATTATACTCATTGGGCCTTAATGCATAACATAAGGTCTGCATGGTCTTTGCATTTAACTGAACACATTTTATATCATTAAAATCTCACTCATCTTCTTCTTTTGGGATATCTCTTCCCTCTATCTTCTTAGTTGGGATTTGAAGACATTTACTAATAATCCTCCATACCTCATAATCATTAGCTTGAATGAAAAGCATCATTCTAGTTTTTCAATATGCATAATATTCACAATTGAACATGGGAGGCCTAACTGTAGAGTGCCCCTCTCCTACTAGACTTGTTGCTACATTGCTATGATCCATTAGATCGTTTTAACTCTTAGGAAGTTATTCCTTAATGATCAAAGAGTCTGAGCTCTGATATCAATTGTTGGCTCTACCGAGAGGAGGTGAAACGATTTTCTAGTCTAAATGCTAAATTTAAGCTTAATTAAATTTAATTGCAAATAATCAAATAATAACCAATAGACTACAGTGCAGTAAATTAAAGGAGATAAGAGAGAGAAGCAACAAACTCAATAATTTATAGAGGTTCGACCAATCGCTTACCTACGTCCTCTCTTCTTGACCTTCTTGTCAAAAGTTTTCTTTCACTATCACAATAGTTGATACAGTCTCCTTTTTAAGGTTAAGGAATAACCTCTCTATCTCTTTTTACAAAGATAAATATTCATCTCTTACAAAATTCTCTCACAGAGGAACTCTCCTTTTTTCTTTTGGATTAATAATGAATACAAATAAGAACTCTCTTTTGTGGGCAGGAAGAATAACTTTAACTCAAGCTATTTAAGACAATACAATAAATATGATGTTGAAAACAAAGGGAATGTTGAGGAATGATCTCTTGAGAGTATTCAGAATTTTCAGCACAAGTCTCTTATCTTCCCAGTGTCTTCAATGCTTGGTTTTATACAGCATGATGGTAGGTGAAGCACTTAATGCAGTTTTTCCCGTTGAAAATTTTGCAAAGAGAGCCGTTGGGAACCTCCAGTAGAGTACCAGATCGATCTTTCATCATGACCAGATCGATCTTCTCATTTAAATTCCTATAATTACAAAGCAACTTGAAGTAAGGAGATCGATCTCATATTTGTAGAGATCGATCTTATAATTTGTAAAATATTAGTGAAGATCGATCTGTCGAACCTTTAGATCGATCTTCTAAACTCTCTGTTTGAAGTAAGATCGATCTCCAGATCGATCTAGCAAGCATTCTCGTAGAGGGGAGATCAATCTCTAATCACCCTAGATTGATCTCTTAAACTCTCTGACTTTAAGGAGATCGATCTCTATCCATATGAGATCGATCTCATAAGCTCTCTGTTTAAATTTAGATCGATCTACAGATCGATCTAAGACCTTTAACCTCTGCCTTAGAGGAGATCAATCTCTTCGTAGACCAGATCGATCTCATAACCCTTAGAGATCGATCTCTTCTTCCTTAACATCCTATACATGTTCTTTGAGTCTTTAATCATTTATCAGATCGATCTCATATTCTAATGAGATCGATCTCTCATACTTGAAAATCCAGGAGATCGATCTCTCATCTCATGAGATCGATCTCTCAACCTTTAACACTCAGTTGCTAACAATGACTTGTATCTCAATATATTCTAATTAACCTCTTAACATGTTTTAAACATTTCTAGATTTATAATATCCATTATTGAATTACTGTTTTGTCATTTCAAAATATATTAACTTAACAAAGACAGTCCAAGAGAAGGACTGAGTCCTGACGAATGGAGATTTGGGTTGAGTATGAAATGCTTTTAAGTGTACCTTGCATGATGATTTTCCATACTTTGATTTTGATTTACGCATGATGGTTTTTCATGTCTTGTTTAAGAATTGTGCACTGATTTGAATAGCATGAACTGCTTTACATATCATAAACATGAGCATGAACTGCTATTTTGGGGTATGATGAGCAATTGTATGGTTTTACGCATGGCATCACGATCATGTAGATAGTACAATTATCTACCTGCTCGCATGATTGCCTTATTGAGCGTGTGGTTTGCTCACCCCCTTATTTACCTCCTCTACAGAGCACTTTCAGTAGACAGAGAGTGACTGATGATTTATTGTTGGAGTCTGCTGCATCCCATCATACGAAGGTATACACATGTGTGCATTTTGTATGTAAACATGCAATAGCTCTGTAATATTTTGAATGTAACATTTTGGGGATATAAAGATTTGTAAACACTTGTGAATGACAACTTTGATTAAGAAATGCAAGTGTTTACCTTTAAATAAATTGTAAATTGAAATGGTATGATTGGATGAGATTAACATCGATACACAGTCCAACTGTTGGTAAGTGTAGTTGTTTACGATCAGAGGTTGATAAGAAATGGATCAAATAATAAACGAAAAATGAAAAAAAATTGGTGTTATCTTCAATAGGTTGATGGTCGTGACAAACACCAAACATCACACAGAAAAATAAATCAAGGTGATCTCCGCGACCACCAATACAAATTATCATCAAGTCACAATAACAGTTTCATAAATCTCACAATCTACATCTCAACATGACATTCACATCCACTGTGTCAATTAACAATATCTATATACTCACCTGCCAAGTATACCTTAGTTGACAACCACAAAATGCTTGAGGAGACGAGTGAGAACCTGCCATAGCTAGAGATCACTCAAATGACTTATCTGTAAGGTGGAAAAGAGGGAATGAGCTTAACCTAGTATGTGAATATGAGAATACAAAAAATAGTGAAAGAATATAAAATTTGAAGACTTGAATGTCAAGTATAAGAGAATATCAAAATACAATTTAAAGAATATATGGAATTAAAACAATAAGAGATAGATTTCAAAATATATATCCAAAAGCATGCAAGTGCTATATAATAGTAAATTTTAAAGCATATCACAATTAATCACAATGTGAACTATTTTCAAAAGTTCGCTATGTCGAACTAAAGTTTCACCAAAAGCACTATAGCTATCAGTGCGTCACACTCCCCACCTAGGGCATTATCTATGATCATAGATTCACAACCAATTCCATTGACCTATCCAAACTATTCGAGACAAACCAAAATGCTTCTATCAAACATGAAGCATAATAAGGTGAACCTAGTTAAATATATCTGTCATATAGCTCACAATTTCACAACCAATTGCATGATATTAAATTAATTCCAAGAGTCAACCAAATCACATAAATCAAAATCACATTGTATAGTCGAGAGGTTTCAAAAGCATGTTATGTCTTACGATAATAATCATCTTCAAATATAAATATTTAAAAATCTATTTAAACTTGTAAACATAAATTAGCATGGAGAATTTATTAATTGAATACATAATTAAATCATGCAAATATAAAATGAATGTACAACATGCTTAAAGTATGTAAGTATCAAAAACAAAAGTCATGGGTTAATGAGAACCTAAATGGCTGCCGACTAGACCATAAGCAAGTATAGAATTTAATTTAATAACAAACAAGTTAAAATTATAAGATCGATAATTTTTATAAAAAAAAAATTGTAGCATTTTCAACATTCACTTACACTACTCTTCCAAGCTATTTGATTGCACCTGCACTCAAGCAATTTCCACTACATGACACAACAAGGTAGTATCAATAATTTCCAAGTCAATTCAATGTAGCATTAATTATTACCATAAGCTAGTTAAGGAATAGTCATTCTTATACCTAAAGCATCAATGGCCGAAAGCCCTAGATGCTTGCTCACTTTCGATTTCAAGGTTTTAAGATACCAATCCACCTCCTAGACAATTCAATCCACTCCATTATTGAGTGCTTCATTCTTAATTAAGAACCATATTCGTAAACTTCTATCACTACTTGAATTCATGGCTGAGAGCCATGAGGCTTGTCTTACTCTCGGTTCTCTCAATTTGCCATAATTTTCCACATAAAAATATCTAAAATTAATTTCTTAAGTTCCTTGCTAAGACAAGACGGAGAGAACTAAACCTTGCTTATATTTCTCCTTGCCGAGAGTCCTTGTGTCCTCCTCACTCTCTGCTTTCCACAAGTTGCCAAGAGACTCTAGCCAATAACAACATCCACTTAATGTCTTAGCCACTTAACTACAAGAATTAAACTAGAAAAATATAAATTAGAAATCCAAATTCTTAATCTCGGAGCCCATTACTGAAAGCTTCAAGCTTTCATCTTTCTTTAGTAGCCCATTGCCGAAAGCCAAGGTTCCTAAACCTTCTATGTTTTCCAGCCAAGAATCTCCAATTTCTACACTGCTGGTATTTCAACCTTCATCCAAACAATTGCATGCATTGATATAAGATAATACTCCTCTAGGAAAATGAAGTCTAAAACTAAAGGTTTACCAGCCATTACCTTCTCCACTGTGGCTGTCGTTCCTACAGCTGAGAGTTCTCTCGGTTCTTCCCCTCACAAGCTGAATGCTACCCCAACTCCAATTGGTTTCAGTCTCCCCGCAACTTTGCTTGAAGACCCATCCAAATCTCTAATGGTTTTCTTCCAAATCTCTATACCGTGGCTGCTTTAAAGGAAGTTTCTAGGATTTAACTATCTCAGCCAAAATGGAGAGAAGGAAAGGTAGTGGCTGGAAAGAGAAAATGCTTTTTAAACATAAAATAATAATCCCTATTTTATAAATAGATTTACTGGGCATTCACTTAGGAAAGAAAAAAATATTAATTTATTTAAGTAAATTGAATGTCCAGTATTAAGGGTCTGGTTTTGGTTCCCTTAGTTTTCTATATGGCCCAGGATAAGGAAATAAAGAGTGTAATGAATAGTTTTTCAATAAATAAAATAAAATTTAATATTTTTAATCTTAATCTGGATGGTTAAATTTTAAAGCAATTGTTTATTCCGTAACTATCATAGCCACACATTTTCTTCACTTCCTTTAATAGTCTTTGACTTAATTTTAATAGATAATAAATTTCTTAAAAGAAATAAAACTAATACTATTTTTAATGACATTAATTCAAATTTAACCACCAACCTTAACTAGGATTTTTAACTCTTATTATCCTCCTCACTAGAGGTGGCAAACGGGCGAGTTCGGGCGGGTTCAGTTCGTATTCTTTTCGAGTTCGAGTTTTTTTGGGTTTGAATTTTTTCGGGTTCGGTCCCGGTTCTAGTCGGACGGGTTTAACGGGTCGGCTTGAAATATTTTGAAATTTTATTAGTTATAATTTTTTTTAAAAAAATTTGAATGCGATAATTAATTTAATTTTTATATGATTTTATATTTTAATAAATATTTATATAAAAACAAATTTCTATATTTTAATATTTATTATTTGACAAAAATAATTTACTCTTTTTTAATTTTTTACAATATTTATTATAAAATAGTAGATATAATTATATTCATTAAATGCAAAAGAAAATATTACATATAGATATTATAGGAAGAAAAGTACCAATTAATATTATCATTTACCAAAAAAATGCTTAATATGAATAAATGATCAATTAATTAGCTCTATTTTATTTCTAATTTGTTTTTTATTTATACATAAATCATAATTAATATTATTGCATTAAATATAATCGTTTACATTAATTAATCAAATGTCTCATTAAAAATTTAGAATATTAAATTAAAAAAATTATATATTTTTAATATTTGATATAATTATATCATATACAATTATACATTACCATATGATTGATATTTTGTAGTTGATATAATACACTAAAAAAATATATTTATACAAAAAAACTTTGTGAGCTTAAAAAAAGCATAATATAAATAATTATGAAATTAAAGTAGATAATTATTATTAAAATAATAAATTTTTAAATTTTAAACAGAAGTCACTAAAATTAGATTAATAAAAGTTTCATAATATTTTTTTTATTTCCTCTGTTAGTTTGTTTTTAGTTTTACAAATTTCCTCCAACTTCTAGATGTTATCTTCTTTACTTCTTTTTTAAATGAATGTTTTGCTTATTTCTTTGGCCTTGGCCAAGAAAAATTGAAGAGCATAAAAAATGTGACTAGACTACAAATATAATCTATCTATAGAATAATTGAAATTGTTGATAGGCTTTCAAAGAATAAGAAAAGAAAGGATATGATTTCATGATAAATTATTAAATTATTGTATAAAATGGAATAAAATAAATATTACACGTTAATGTATATATATAATTAATTTAATAATTTTCAAACAGAATTATCATATTATATAATAACATGGTTAAAAAATTAATTATTTATTATCAAAATAATTATTAAAATAAATATTTACTAATTAGTTATCATATATAAGTATAACAAATTTTTAATTTTTAATAAATTAGTTACATAATTTAAATAAAAAAATTAACTTAAAATAATCATTTTTGCACAATCAAGTAATGATGCATGTTTTTCTTGATCGCCACGTTACATAATGCACAAGAAAAAATATCTACTGATATTATTTTAGTGAACTGGTATAGATATGAACCGATAAGGTAGGCAAATAAATTAATAATCATATATGCTTAACAAAATTATACCTAATTAATTGTTATCAATTCGTTTAAATTATACCTAATTAAAGTTCTATAATTGTAGCTAAATTCTCAATTGATATATGCAATTAGTTTAAGTTTGGAAAAATTATTAAATATAATATAGAAGTTTAAATAAAATAGGTAAACCAAAAAGCTGATATAATTTAATCATAATGATTATAAGACAAAATATAATTAAAAGGATGAAATATGAATTAAAGAGGAAAAAAATCATATAATTTAGTAATAAAATTTATACAAAAGACAAGTGTTGGCTCTACCGAGAGGGGGGGTGAATCGGTTTTCTAACGATAATGGGAAATTTTAAATTAATCCTAATTTAATCACAAATGATAATGAGCAATATAATGGAATTAAACAATTTAATGCAAGATAGGGAAAAGAGAAACAAACACAATCACTTATAGAGGTTCGGTCAAACTCTTGCCTACGTCCTCTCTCCTTGACCTCCTTGTCAAGTGCTTTCTTTCTCTCCTTCAACTGAAGTTACAATATTCCTTTTTCAGGTTAAGGAATAACCTCTCTACCCTTTGCAATACAAAGATGTATTCACCCTTTTACAATTCTATCTCACTGAGGAACAATCCTCTTCTCTTTTAAGGTAAGGATGGATACAAAATCAAGCTTTTAATGTGGGTAGGACAATTACAGCTTTTGCACTTAAGCTTTTACAACAAGCTCAATAAATGAGAAATGAAGACACAAGGAATGAAAGTATTCACTCTTGAGAATGTAGGAAATGTGCAGCAATAGTGTCTCACTTCTCATTGTCTTCAATGCTTGGTTAAATACTGAAGGATTGGTGGTTGGAGCATTAAATACTGTTTTTCCCGTTGAGATTTTTGCAGAATTAGCCGTTGGGTACCTCCAGTAGAATGCCAGATCGATCTGCCATCTTGGCCAGATCAATCTCTTAGTTATAAGTCCTGCAGGATCAAAGCAAAATAACACAAGGAGATCGATCTCATATATGAGCAGATTGATCTCTTATTTGAAAATGTTAGGGGAGATCGATCTGTCGAATAGGCAGATCGATCTTCCAATCTCTCTGTTTGAGGCAAGATCGATCTACAGATCGATCTGCGATGCAATCTCATAGTGGGGAGATCGATCTCTCAATAACCCAGATCGATCTCCTTAGCTCTCTGACTTTGAGACGATCGATCTCTTCCTTACCAGATCGATCTCATAAGCTCTCTGTTTGAGTGTAGATCGATCTTGAAGATCGATCTACTTTCTTTGCTTCAAGGGAGATCGATCTCTTCTTAGATCAGATCGATCTCCTCAACTCCAGTATTAGGCAGATCAATCTCATAACTCATATAGATCGATCTCACTCTTCCTCAATACCTTTGTATAGATTCAAGGCTTGGCATATCGATCTCATGTCTTCCTGAGATCGATCTCTCATCTAAGAAAAACCCAGGAGATCGATCTCTCATAACCCAGATCGATCTCTCATCTATAGAAAACCCAGGAGATCGATCTCTCATAACCCAGATCGATCTCTTATCTACAGAAACTCAAGTTCTGGTACTTATAACTTCTAAACATGTTTTTATGTCATCTTTATATTATTGAATTTACTTGTTTTGTCATTTCAAAATACATTAACTCAACAATCTCCGCCTTTTTGATATGACAAAACCTATTCAATCAACATGTTTAGTTGCCTATTTTCATTTTGCACAAACTCCCCCTTTTTGTAAACTCCCCCTTACTTTTGGCTTTTGATCTCTAAACTTTCTTAACTCCCCCTCATTTTAATCATTCCTTTTAAGCCATTAGATATGATTCTTAAAATGATTTAAACATGTTTTAACACACGCATGTGTTCTTAACATTATTTCTTCTCCCCCTTTTTGTCATATCAATGGTAAAAAGGAAATCTAAACAATACTCTGTCATTTCAAATTAACATTTCATTCAATAACACAAAGGGCAGTTCATTCAAGCAAATTGAGTTTAAACAACAAAGAGTAATGAAAACATATAACAAAACTAGATCTAGCAACTAAGTCCTATGGTGGAGGAGGAAATCGATCCATGAGATCCTCAACGTGAGTGCGAGTGACTTGAAGCTCATCAAACATCGCCTCCTGAGTCTCGTGAAGATTTACAAAGCCTGCATCCACTTTGCGGTTCAGTTCCTCGAACATCCGCTGCTGAGTTGCATGAAGGTTTGCAAAGCCTTCATCGATCTTTCGGTTCAGTGCACTCAACACAATGGACTCCATATCAGTGATTGAGGTAGCAGGTGTAGTGGGCTGAGGAGTCGAGGATGATGGACCCGCAGTCGGTCCAGCAGGTGGATCCATAGGCTCATCGGAGGGATCTTCCTCCATAGCTTCAGCAGACTGCTGTTCCCTCTTCTTCTTCCAGTCGCCCCGGAAGTCCTTGTAGTAGCCCATGTGATGGAGTGTCCCGATGTTGAGGACGCTCTTGGGAGAGGGCATTTCACACGTTTCGCAGCTGCTATCCACTTTGAGTCGTTGGAGAAAGTACGCCAATGGTTACGGAAACACGATAGTTGTGGCTTGGCCACGTACAATCTTCAACCAGTCTTGAAAGAAAAAGTGGACGAGGTTGGGTTTTTGACTGGTGGAGTGAAGGTGGTGAATCCAGAACCTATCTAACCGCCTAACGGTGGAGTGACGGATACCAAATGGTCGAAGGTTCCAAGATATGATGAGGTGGAGTAGCCGGGGGTGCATCAGGAGATTACTCGCCTTATCCCCGGGAATATCAAACTCCAAAGGGACTTCCTTATCTTCGTTTGCCAATCCTTCATTACGTATGTCGAAGGCTTGGGCTAGAATTTCAGTATCTATGGCAATGGATCTTCCCATGACATACGTTGTAAACCCGAGAATATTACAGGGGTCGATAGGATCATAGGTGAGTTCGGCATTGGAGAAGAATGCTCGAACGATATTTGGAGGTACGGGAGTATTGATTTTTAGGAAAGACATCCAACCAAAATCTTCAAATTTAGACAGATACGGAAAATCAATGTGGTTTAGGAAAGAGAAATCGATTGTACACCAATGTTTAATTGGCATGGTAGAAAAATATTCTTCAAAGCGCTTCCTTTTCGCAGGTGTTTTAAAACACCTGTTGAAGGTAGCAACGAAAGAGGGAGGAATGGATTGAAAGGACGACCCGGGTTCTACATTAGATCGGGGAGGTTTTTGGCCTACTTTCTTAAGTCGAGGCATGGTTATAGACACTAGTTTGAATCTTAAGGCTAGTTCTCTAGATACCTATCCAATGAAATAGTGTAAAAATTACCCTAACTAAGATTACACAAAAACTAGACAAATTTTGAAGAAAAAATTTACCAATGTAGGTTACTTGACCCTAATTGATGAGGGGATTAGGCAAGATTCTTACCGAGGATCGATCTGGAGGGAGAATTGAGAGAGGATGTGCGACAGGAGCTTTAGGGATTTGAGAATTGGAGTTTTGAAATTTGAGGATTTTTCGCCAGATTTTATAGTTCAGGGCACAGGAGATCGATCTGTCGATCTGTTGGCTAACAGAGGCTTAAGGAGATCGATCTGTCGCATGCACAGATCGATCTGCTGTTTGACAGAGGCTTAGGGAGATCGATCTGCCAAATGCATAGATCGATCTTCAGAATACAGAGGCTTGAAGAGATCGATCTGCTGTATGCACAGATCGATCTGCTGTTTAACAGAGGCGTAAGGAGATCGATCTTATGGATAGAAGATCGATCTGCTTAGCTTAACCTTAATGTTTTAGGCTTGTTGGGAGTATGGAGATCGATCTATATTGATGGGAGATCGATCTCTCATCCTTGTTGCCCAGAAAAATCTTTGTAAAACTCTTTTAAAATCAACTTAAAACCAAGATTTTGAAGTATAAATATCTTAAGGGATATTCATGAGTCCTAATTCACCTCTAAGGATACAAAACCGATCTCTGTCAAGGGGTTTGGTGAATATATCAGCTATTTGGTGTAAAGTGTCAATGTACTCTAGAATTATATCTCCTTTTTGCACATGGTCTCTAAGGAAATGATGCCTAATCTCTATGTGCTTGGTTCTAGAGTGTTGAATAGGATTTTTAGATAGATTAATGGCACTGGTATTATCACATTTAATAGAGACTTGCTTCATGTCAATACCATAATCTTTCATTTGTTGTTTAATCCACAACACTTGAGCACTACAACTACCTGCTGCTATGTATTCAGCTTCAGTCGTGGACTGAGCCACACTGTTTTGTTTCTTGGAGAACCAAGAGATTAATCTATTTCCTAAGAATTGGCAAGTACCTGAAGTACTTTTCCTATCTATTTTGCATCCCCCAAAATCTGCATCTGAAAATGCATGAAGTGCAAAGGTAGAGTCCTTGGGGTACCAAAGTCCTAGAGAGGGAGTGTCCTTAAGGTATCTAAAGATCCTTTTAGTGGCTAATAAATGTGATTCCCTAGAAGAGGATTGAAATCTAGCACAAAGGCATACACTAAACAAAATATCTGGTCTACTTGCAGTTAAATAAAGCAATGAGCCAATCATAGACCTATAGAGTTTAGTGTCTACACACTTACCACTTTCATCCTTATCAAGCTTGATGTTGGTGCCCATTGGAGTTGCTTGAGGTTTGCAATTGTCCATTCCAAATCGCTTGAGCAAATCCTTAGTATACTTTGCTTGATTGATGAAGGTTCCATATTTTGTTTGCTTTACTTGAAGTCCCAAGAAGAATGTGAGTTCTCCCATCATGCTCATTTCAAATTCTCCTTGCATGATCTTAGCAAACTCTTGACATAAAGAATCATTAGTTAAACCAAAAATAATATCATCCACATACACTTGTACAACTAGTAAATCTTTATTTTTATTTTTGATGAATAAGGTGGTATCCACTTTTCCTCTTGAAAATCCCTTTTCTATTAAGAATTTTGACAACCTTTCATACCAAGCTCTAGAAACTTGTTTCAAGCCATAGAGTGCCTTAGATAATTTAAAAACATGTTTAGGAAATTCATGATTTTCAAAGCCAGGAGGTTGTTCAACATAGACTTCTTCATTAATGAAACCATTTAAGAATGCACTTTTTACATCCATTTGATATAACTTGAAGTTTTTATAGCATGCAAAGGCAAGTAACATTCTTATTGCCTCTAATCTAGCTACCGGTGCATAGGTTTCATCATAATCTATACCTTCCTCTTGTCTATATCCTTGTGCAACTAACCTAGCCTTGTTCCTTATGATCACACTATTTTCATCCATCTTGTTCTTGAATATCCATTTAGTTCCAATTATAGAGTGATCACTAGGCCTAGGAACTAGTTTCCATACTTTGCTTCTCTCAAATTGATTTAATTCTTCTTGCATTGCTAAGAACCAATTATTGTCATCTAAAGCTTCATTGACATTCCTAGGTTCTATTTGAGATACAAAGGCTATATATTGACACATATTTCTTAGAGATGATCTAGTTCTAACTCCAAGAGTTGGATCTCCAACTATTTCACAATCTTTTACATATCCTAACTCTCTTGGTGCTCTAGACTCTCTCTCTAATATCTCTATTTCTTCTTCATCTTCTTTATTCAAGTTAAGTTTTTCTAATAAATCATCTTCTAAGTTTGGAATTTCCTCTAAGTTTTCATCAAATATTCCAACATCCTCATCATTGGTTGAATCTTTAGATACATCATTTGACTCATCAAATATAACATGAATAGATTCTTCAACCATTAATGTTCTTTTGTTATATACTCTATAAGCCTTTGAATTCAATGAGTACCCTAGAAAGATTCCTTCATCACTTTTGGCATCAAATTTTTCTAAATTATCTTTACCATTATTTAAGACAAAACATTTGCAATCAAAAGGATGAAAGTAGCTAATATTAGGCTTCTTACCTTTGTAAAGCTCATAAGGAGTTTTCTTTAGCATGGGTCTAATCACAGCTCTATTAATTATATAGCAAGATGTGTTTATAGCTTCAGCCCAAAAATACTTTGGTAAATTATTCTCACACAACATGGTTCTAGCCATTTCTTCCAAGGTTCTATTCCTTCTCTCAACTACTCCATTTTGTTGAGGTGTCCTAGGGGCTGAAAAATTATGACTAATTCCTTGATCATTGCAATACTCATCAAATCCTATGTTTTCGAATTCCTTGCCATGATCACTTCTAATGCTAGTTATTGTATACCCTTTTTCATTTTGAGTAATTTTTGTATAGGCTATGAATTTTTCTAAGGCTTCATTTTTTACTCTTAAAAAGAACACCCAAGTGAACCTAGTGTAATCATCAATTATTACAAATCCATAGTGTTTCCCACCTAGGCTAGTTGTTCTAATTGGTCTAAATAAATCTAAGTGCAGTAATTGAAGAGGCCTAGTGGTGGATACAATATTCTTAGGCTTAAATGTTGTCCTTTTGTGTTTTCCTTTAACACAAGCTTCACATATTTCTTCATGATCAAAGGATAGCTTGGGTAAACCTATGACTAGATCCTTTCTAGCTAACTTAGATAGCACATGTATGCTAGCATGACCTAGTCTTCTATGCCATAACCAAGATTCCTTTTTATTGTCTACCATTAGGCATATATTTTCATTTTTGAGTTCATTAAGATAGACATATATATTACCTTGCCTATGACCTAGAAAAAGAACTTTGTTTGACTTAGGATCTACAACATGACATTTCATGCAATCAAAAATTACTTTGTAACCTTTGTCACAAAGTTGACTTATGTTTAGTAAGTTATGCTTTAGACCCCTAACAAGTAATACTTTTTCTAATGAAAAGTAGTCATTACCTATTGAGCCACTTCCTTCAACTTGGCCTTTGGAGTTGTCCCCAAATCTGACCTCTCCACCAACCTTTGATTTAAAAGAGTTGAAGTGGCTTCTATCTCCCGTCATGTGCCTTGAGCATCCACTATCCAAGTACCATGCTTCATTTGTTTTAACTTTGTGGCCATGCTCAATTACCTATAAAAAGATTCCAACTCAAGTCTTAGGTACCCAAATTCTCTTGGGTCCTTTGAGGTTAGTGAATGCAATTCTTGATCCCTTTGGGATCCATTTAGCTAATGCATTAACATTCTTAGAGTGAATTACTTCTTTTGGAATCCATATCCTTTTTACTATTTTTCCTTTAAGAGATCTCATTTTTATATTGCAATTATGTGATGCATGTCCCTTTCTATTGCAATATGAACAAGAAGTTGATAGTTTATTTATACTATTTCTAGCAACAAAGCTTTTAAGATGAGTCTCTCTACTTTTTGCATTATATCCTAACCCATTTTTGTCAAAGAATGCCCTTTGGGTCTCTAGCATGCTATCCAACTTTTGTTGACCCATGTGGAACCTATTAAAGGAATTATGTAGGTTGCCATTTTTCTCTTTAAGGTCACAAATTTCACGATTTGAAATTTCTAGTTTCTTTTCGTATTCTAATTTGTCCCTTAGCATCAACTCATTTTCTTTTCTTAATTTGGATATTATCTTTTTATATTTCATGCTCATGCATTCATACTCTAATGCAAGATCATCAAAGGCATCTTGCAATTCATCAAAGGAATATTCATTGAGGTTTGAAGTTACCTTTTCATCCTCAATAGCCATGAAGCACAAGTTGGCAATGTCCTCATTTGAGTCATCATCGGAGCAGTCACTGTCGCTCCATGTTGCCACCATTGCCTTCTTTTTGTGGAACCTATCATTGGACCTTTTAAGAATAGTGCAGTTAAATTTTATGTGTCCTGGTTTTTTACATTCATAACACACAATTGAATCTTTTCTACCTACTTCTTCTTTATCTCTCTTATTGTTTCTCCTATTACTACCACTAGCTCTCATTCTCATGAACTTGTTAAATCTTTTGGCAAACATTGCCATCTCAAGGTCCTCTTCACTACCACTCTCATTCTTAATCTCCTCTTGAGCAGTGGATTTTAGAGCAACTCCCACTTTCTTGGGTGGCTCTTCATTTCTTCTTAATTTCATCTCATAAGTGAGTAGTGATCCTATTAATTCATCTAAAGATAATGTGTGAGGATCCTTAGATTCCTCAATTGCAGTCACTTTAGCTTCCTATGATTTAGGTAAGCTATTTAATATTTTCTTGACCATTTCAATATTAGAATATATTTTTCCTAAGGACTTTAATCCATTAATAACATCCGTGAATCTAGTGAACATATCACTAATTGATTCTCCTTCCTTCATCCTAAAAAGCTCATAATCATGTGTGAGCATTCCTACCTTAGTCTCCTTCACTTGGGTAGTACCCTCATGAGTTATTGCCAATTTGTCCCAAATTTGTTTGGCGTTATCACACCCGGAGACTCTATTGTATTCATTTGGACCTAAGGCACAAAATAATGTGTGCATAGCTTTAGCATTTAGCTGAGCACATTTAATATCATTTGAATCCCATTCATCTTCTTCTTTAGGGATATCTCACCCCTCTATTCTCTTTATAAGGATTTGAGGTCCTTTAATTATAATCCTCCACACCTCATAGTCATTTGCTTGAATGAATAACATCATCCTAGTCTTCCAGTAAGCATAGTGCTCTCCATTGAACATAGGAGGTCTAACCGTAGAGTGCCCCTCTCCTACCAAACTAGTTGCTACATTGTTGTGAGCCATTTGATCGTTTCTAACTCTTAGGAAGTTGTTCCTATGTGATTAAAGAGTCCTAGATCTGATACCTATTGTTGGCTCTACCGAGAGGGGGGTGAATCGATTTTCTAACGATAATGGGAAATTTTAAATTAATCCTAATTTAATCACAAATGATAATGAGCAATATAATGGAATTAAACAATTTAATGCAAGATAGGGAAAAGAGAAACAAACACAATCACTTATAGAGGTTTGGCCAAACTCTTGCCTACGTCCTCTCTCCTTGACCTCCTTGTCAAGTGCTTTCTTTCTCTCCTTCAACTGAAGTTACAATGTTCCTTTTTCAGGTTAAGGAATAACCTTTCTACCTTTTGCAATACAAAGATGTATTCACCCTTTTACAATTCTATCTCACTGAGGAACAATCCTCTTCTCTTTTAAGGTAAGGATGAATACAAAATCAAGCTTTTAATGTGGGTAGGACAATTACAGCTTTTGTACTTAAGCTTTTACAACAAGCTCAATAAATGAGAAATGAAGACACAAGGAATGAAAGTATTCACTCTTGAGAATGTAGGAAATGTGCAGCAATAGTGTCTCACTTCTCATTGTCTTCAATGCTTGGTTAAATACTGAAGGATTGGTGGTTGGAGCATTAAATGCTGTTTTTTCCGTTGAGATTTTTGCAAAACTAGCCGTTGGGTACCTCCAGTAGAATGCCAGATCGATCTGCCATCTTGGCCAGATCGATCTCTTAGTTATAAGTCCTGCAGGATCAAAGCAAAATAACACAAGGAGATCGATCTCATATATGAACAGATCGATCTCTTATTTGAAAATGTTAGGGGAGATCGATCTGTCGAATAAGCAGATCGATCTTCCAATCTCTCTGTTTGAGGTAAGATCGATCTACAGATCGATCTGCGATGCAATCTCATAGTGGGGAGATCGATCTCTCAATAACCCAGATCGATCTCCTTAGCTCTCTGACTTTGAGACGATCGATCTCTTCCTTACCAGATCGATCTCATAAGCTCTCTGTTTGAGTGTAGATCGATCTTGAAGATCGATCTACTTTCTTTGCTTTAAGGGAGATCGATCTCTTCCTAGATCAGATCGATCTCCTCAACTCCAGTATTAGGCAGATCGATCTCATAACTCATATAGATCGATCTCACTCTTCCTCAATACCTTTGTATAGATTCAAGGCTTGGCAGATCGATCTCATGTCTTCCTGAGATCGATCTCTTATCTAAGAAAAACCCAGGAGATCGATCTCTCATAACCCAGATCGATCTCTTATCTACAGAAACTCAAGTTCTGGTACTTATAACTTCTAAATATGTTTTTATGTCATCTTTATATTATTGAATTTACTTGTTTTGTCATTTCAAAATACATTAACTCAACAACAAGAGATGACAAAAACTTAAATTTCCTAGCTAGAAATAAAATTTGAAACATATAAATATTTATTGTTAATTTGATAACATATTTATATAAATTTTGTGTTCAAAGTTTAATATAAATTGTTTTAGTAACTTGTTAAATTATTATTTTCTTATATTAAGTAATTCTTTTTTGAGTTTTAATTTACATTTGTTATTATAATTTCATATATGAACTTATTTTGTTATTGTAGGGATTTAGAAACTTCAATTCTGGATCTCTTTTATATAGATCAGAGTTAAATGTATATTTGAATAAACCAAGAGAAGATTATGAAATTCAAATTGATGTTCTTAATTATTGGAAGAAAAATCAATTTCGATACCCTGTACTTTCACTTATGGCTAATGATATATTGAGTATTCCAATTACCACAGTTGTATCTGAATCAGCATTTAGTATGAGTGGTAGAGTTATCAACAAATGGAGAAATTGTCTCATAACACATAATGTATAAATTTTGATTACCACTCGTAATTGGCTGTATGGATATGATATAGATAAAGATGGTAAGATTTTAGTGTCATTATTATTTTATTAATTTTTTATTATTTAAATTCTTATATGATTATTTTTATATATTTTATTAGATGAAGAAGATGAAACAATGAGATTTGGAAGGAAAGTTGGATTAAATTGAACTAGTTGGTTTATGGATGAGGATGAAGAGTTCTAATTGTAACGTATGTTGATATTTTATTTCTTACTATTTATATTGTTAAAAAATTAAATTTTTTTATTAAGAGTAATTATGATTGATCATTGCCTCATTAATCTTATTTGAAGACAGTGTCGCTCTTGGAGAGTTTAGTTGCTTCCTGCATTTACAATCTTTTCAAGTATGTTATTCATTAAGCCGCTAGCGTTGAATGGAATGATCGTATTTTCCTGTTTTGTTCATCATGCAATGTATGACTAGGGATTGGTTTCTCCATGACTAGGTGGTTGTGTATGAGAATGATTGTATGTTTTCTATTTTATTGTTTTTGAAATGTTACATTTCATAACTTTAAGTTTTTTGATATTTTATTTGCTGGTTTGTTTTTTATTATATTGGACTAATTTAGAACATAACAATCATTGACTTGTTAATGACATTAGAATTTGGATGCAAACATGTCATAGTTGAGTCTAAATCTTTTTTTGCAGTGAAAAAGTTATTATAACCTTTAAAAGGGTATGATCCCCTTTTTTAACTTTCAATTTTTATTTTTAGTATAATCACCATTTAAAAAATAAATTACTATTTTTCTATTTACTAGTTATAGGAGTCAGAATTTAAATTCTAATTTTGTTAATAATGTATTTAATGTTTTATATGAAATATCAAATTTAAATAAATGTTACAATTATATAATGATTTATATATATATATGATTTATTATTATATTAAAATTAAAATTTTAATATGAAATAAATATAATAAAATAGTATAATAATTGTTTTTATAATAAAATAAAATGTTATATTTAATAATATATTTATTATTTATTATTACAAATATAATAAGCATAATATTGAAAATTATTTGATATTGAATATTATATTGTGTTTTAAAATAATTTTATTTAATAATTGAATGTAAATATTTAATATTTATTTTGTTGATAATAAATTATTGATATAATTATGTAATAAATAAATAATGATTGTTTTAAAATTTTATAAATTTTAATTAGAAAAAGTGTATTATTATTTATTTATTTAATTAATTTTTAGTATAATAATTATATAATTATAATTCGGGCTTTTTCGGGTTATAAATTCGGGCTTTCTCGGGTTTCGGATCGGGCCGATTTCGGGTTCGGGTCTTATCGGGCTTAGGCTTTTTCGGGTTCGGGCTTTTTCGAGTTCAAATTTTTTCGGGCTCGGGCTTTTTCGGGCTCGGGCTTTATCGGGTTCGGGCTTTTTCGGGTCGAGCTTTTCTCGGGCTCGGGCCTTTGACTTTTTGGTCAATTCGGTCCGGTCTCGGGTTCGATCTCGGGCGGGCTCGGGCGGGTTTTCAGGCTCGGGTCAACTTTTGCTAGGAGTCCTCACTAATAATGTGTTATAACTTCAGTATTTAAATTTCAAATTTCTCTATTTCTAAGATACAATTAATACCTTTTGAATTTAAATATCGAGATAATAAAATTATGAAAATGCCCTTGGTCTCGAAATTTGACCAAACTTCATATTTAACTCCATCTCATCCTCGAGCTTCATAATATGTGAAATATTTAATTTAAGTACTTAAATTTAGTTCCCATATTTAACAATTACGTTTACACAAAGTAGAGAAGATTGGATTGCTACGATATCTATGTCAGCAAATATTATACGTGACAAAAAATTTCACGTCATTTGGTCACGTGACAAATTAAGTCATGTCAGCATTCTTGTTAACTGTCACTTGTGCAAGGATAACAATAGCTAGAGTGTTTTATGGAAATATACTTAATTTTGTTAACGTTTAGGTTTTAATTGCTTAAACTAAAATGTAATAGACTTATTTCCATACAATTAAAAGTCAACGGCTTAATTCCACTTTTTGATAAACGTTGATGGTATATTTAGGTATTAACTTTATAAAATTAATATCGGGTTAACTTTGCCTTCATAATAACAATTAGATTTAAACCAATATAATGCACGATGATGATTTAATTTATAATATTTTTTAAAAAAATAGAATAAAATTATAAGAAAATTATTTTTGTAAGACTCGGAATATTCCCACCTCGAGAATTTATCTCGGGAATATGAAAAAATAATTCTGGGAAAATAAAAATAAAAATAAAATAAATGTGTATATATATATAATTGGTAAAATATATATAAGTATGTAGATATTTATATATAATATATTATGATATAATATATTATATATAAAAACATTTTATAATATATACTATATTATATTTTAATATAATATAATATATTATAAATAAAAAATAAAAAGAAAGAGAGGATCGGGCAAGCTTGATCCCTCTCTTTTTATCCTCTGGAAACAGAAGAGAAGATAGTAGAGAAAAAGAACGAAAAAGGAGAAGGAGGAGAGAAAGAGAGGCCGAGAGCGAGGGGAGGATGCCGACCAGAGGGTGTCGGCGCTGACCAACCCAGAAGAAGGCCGTCAGGAGGCGCAGATCCGTGAAAGGAAGAGAAACAGCGACGCCGAAAGGAGAAATGGCTGAACCGACCACTTTCCGGCTAACCCAAGCGTAAGCGCCACCAAATCCACATGTCGCGCGGCCAGACGAAGTGGTTGGAAGTGGAAGTCGGTGAAGAATCGACCGAAAAAGTCACCAAATGATGAGAAGGCCCCTGAACCAGTTCGAACCAATTCAGTGTAAAGAAGGGCAGAACCGGTCCGAACTGGTTCAGCCAAAGAAAAAGGAAAGAAAAAAAAGAAAAAAGAAAAAACAGAAAAAAAGGAGAAAAATTCAGTGATGTCCCGGGCTTAAGGATAAGTCAGTAAGCGGTTGGATTTGACCGTTTTAATTTTTAAAATTTTATTTGAATTTATATTTGACCGAAATTGATCTGTTTAAATATATATTAATGTGCAGCGCGACGGTAGGCGACAAACATGAGTTCGACTAAGCTTTGATTTACGAGCCATCAAGAAAATTCGGATAAGTGATCCTCACATGCTATAACTTGTATAGTTATACAAAATTGGAATTCATCGTATGTGAATTAGAAATTGATCGCGTAAGTTACAGATTAATTTCGTATAAATTGTTGTATGTGTGGAATTGAAAATCGACGATCATAATTGATATAGCGAACGATCTGAAAGACTAGAAAAGGCTTAAGATGGCACTTTCCAGGCTATCCTCAGTACTAGTAAGGTATATTTTTAGTTTATCTACGAGACTTCCTGTAAAGCATAGACAATGTTGTAATAATGTTTTGGGATGTAAAATAAGAAATATGAATGTAACTAAAGTTGTAGTAACGCAGTTTAAACCTTACTGTATATTCTGGATATGTAAAGTGTGGGAATGAGAATAGATGTACTGATAAGCAGAGGAAAGAAATTGAAATCGACTGGTTGCGATTATAAATTGTGTTTCTGTACATTAACGAAAGATTAAGAAATTGGCACTGATAGGAATACAACTTAAGTAAAGGATATATAAAAAAAATAGCCTGTTTTCTGCGTTTCTGGGGCGTTACAAATCTAGATTAGGAGTTTCTAAATTTACATTGGGAAATGGCAAATTACCAAAATGCCCCTAGTTATGAAAAAAATTGAGAGAAATCGAAATGACATGAAATGATGTGTTTTGCATGAATAAGTATGTTTTGTGAATGAGTAGTGATAGAATGGTTCTCGATTTGATTATCTGCATTAAATTGCATGCTTTTTAGAATAAAATATATGTGACGAGTGATTTGATGGAAATGTTTTCCTCTCACTCAAGTGGGTGTTGTTTTCTGTATTTGATTTAATCATGAGCATCACTTTTATCAGAATTGAGTCATCTATCCGATTTTATGGAAACAAATAGTGCTGGAGTTTGCTCGCACTAGATTTGATATGGTTTTCACATGACATAGTGTTGGAGCCTTGTTTTGTTCGCACTAGATTTTGATTGTGTGATGTACATAAAATCGTGTTCGGAGACGTCGTGTAGGTTATGTCAACTTGCACTGATCCTCGCACATGATTTGATAAGGCCGTGTTGGAGCCTCGTGTAGACTGTGTGTCACATCGATTTGATATGCTCGCACGTACATTTTGTGAAACTTATTATTGATGTAGATAAAGATATGATGATAAGACCCGAACACTGCGGGTACTCTTAATCGCGCTAATTTATGATATTGGGGTTTACGGAGTACGATGTACCATGTGAATGCACATGGAGTACGATGTACCGTGTTGTTATCTTTGCTGTCTGATGGGTAGACTGAACCTCAGCCCTCAGCCATCCAGGGACATTCATGTACACCTGATTAGTGATTCCATGGAGTCCAATGACTATGACCATATGTCTATTTGTTTCCTTATGCTCTCCATAACTGATGTTCGATTTCTGATTTAATTTCTGAGACTTTGATTTATCTTATCTTTGATTTAAATCAGTTTTATGAGAGCATGTGTTTTGAGAAACTAGTTTGTGACGTGATATGGTTTTGAGAAAGCACATACGTGTGGTTTTGAGAATTCGATTGTTGTTGAAAAAGTAAAGATTTTTTGCATGACATGTGATTATACGCATGTAGGTAGTATAGTTATCTACTTGCTTGCATGATTCCTTACTGAGCGTGTTATAGCTCACCCTTCTTCCCTCCACTCCACAAAGTTACCCCAGCAGTGAGTGCTGTGGATTTTCCTGAGCAGTTGAAAGCCCTCACTTCATAGTGCACAAAGGTATACACCTATTTTATTTCTTGTATCTAAACTTTTAAGTCATAGTTATTTATTTAAAGGGATACTGGAATGTAAACGTACGTGTGTATGATATATGTAAATAAAGAAATCAGTTGCATCATAGTGAAGTGATATCAATTACTATGGATGTCGTGTATTATGTGTGTATATATATATAAAGATGAATAAAGAAATTCAATTATCATGTACAGTTTTATTTTTAAGTGTGTAAGGTTAATATCAGCTCGTATGCCCAACCATCAGTGTGTTGTCTGCTCTGTTATGTGTGTGGTATGGATGAATAATAAGGATTTAAAGGTGAAAACGAGGTGTGATAGAAGTTGGTATCAGAGCACGATTGGTCTAAACACGAGTCAATATAAGTCATTAGGAAAGTTTACATCCCTTTGATATTGTGCCTTATTTAGATACAATATGTATACCGAGCTGTTAATGTACTAAGAATTGATTGTGTGCGCAAAGTAAAATCATTAGTATGTCTGATTCTCATCTTCAGTTTGTGACAAAGAAAGATATTTTTTTTCTCGTATAAAAGAGTGATGACCCCGCTCAACTTTCTTCAGTTCCAGAGACATGACACCGCAATAGAGGGGAAGGTTCTAGATCTCGAGGGTAGAGAGACAGGCTCGAGAGACATACTAAGTCATCTTCTAACCATGCCTCCCAAGATCTGGCAAAGACTATTGATGCCCGAGTGGCAAGCTTAGAGCGGATTGTGGAGAACATGACACAGTTGTTTGGATGGGCGATGGCTAGACTAGAGAGTCTGCAGGGTATGAGTGAACTCGCAATAGCCCCTGCCATGCCTACACCGTTGACCCCTCTAGTTCTGCTAGACCTATTCTGACACCACCCCCACCTGTACAACCTGAGGTAGCACCTCCACCTGTTAGACCTCCAGTACCACCACCAGCCCCAACATAGCCTCAGAGAGCTTTACAGGGGAGAGCTAACGAGGTAAAGCATGGGTGTGATTTGCACAGGATGAGACAGTTCCAGAAACTTGGACCGCCATCATTTAGTGGGGTCAAGGATTCGGTAGCAGCAGAGAACTAGGTATTTTAAGTGTTCCCAGACTGAAAAGGTAACCTTTGCTGTATTTTTATTGGAAAGCGAAACAGAACATTGGTGGAAATTCGCTCAGCCTATATTGAGGACCCAAAACCAAGTAGTGACTTGAGAGATCTTTCTAGATGCCTTCCGGAGGTAGTACATTTTGGAGATCGCCCGCAAGTGTTTATAGATGGAATTTTTTGATCTGACTCAAGGAAACCGCTTAGTAAACAAGTATGAGTCTTGATTTACATCTCTGGGAAGGTACGACCCTGAGATTATGGACAGTAAGGATAGAAAGGTCGAAAAGTTTATGGATGGATTGAGAGCGTCCACTAGAGCGAGATTAGCTCATTTTGACATTGAGAAGTATGAGGAGGCAGTGCGTAGAGCTCAGCTGTGTGAGCAGGACTACGAGTTGCACACTCCTGACTTTGGTAGACTAGATATGGATAAGAAGAGGACAGTTGATGATAGAAATTTCAGAGAGGGGAAGAGGTCGTTTAGTTTGAAGAGTTTAGGGTAAGATAGCGAGACCCTCTGTTTCGCCAACTTCAACTCCGTCTAAGGGTATAGTGATTGGTGAGCCCCGACCTACCATTGAGCCATGTAGATTCTGTGGAAAGTTTCATGGTGGTAGGCGATGCTTTTAGACATCCGAAACATGTTTTAAGTGCGAAAAGATGGGCCATATGATCAGAGATTGCCTAGATCTTGTAGCCCCTACTCCTCAGAGGCGAGAGGAGCCACAGAAAGCTCCCATTACACCCCTACCCTAGAGGAAGAAAGCCACAGCCGAAGAAAAGGGGAAACAAGCTATTAGCTAGGGTTGTGTATATGCCTTGGACTAAGACACTACAGATGCATCATCTAATGTGATTAAAGGTACTATCTTGGTATTTAATTTGGAAGCATTAGCATTATTTGATCCTGGTGCCACACATTCATTTATATCCCCCTCATTTGCATTTAATCTGTCAAATTTTGTGAAGCTTGTACCATTAGGTAGTAGGTTGCTGATCAGCACACCTATGAGAGATGTCAAGTGACTAAAATGGTGTGTAAGGATTGTAAATTAAGAGTAGGCGATAAGAGCATGACAGCTGATTTTATCCTATTAAATATGTATGATTTTGATATAATATTGGGAATGGATTGGCTAGCTACAAATCATGCTATCTTAAATTGTTATTCTAAGGAAATAATGTTTTCTCTACCTGAGAAACATATTGTAAAAAATTTCTGAGAAGAAATGAAAGAAATCATTGTTGCAATTAAAAATGATGAGTATTAATGCTAACCAAATGGTTAATGTTTTGAAGGTTTTATTGCCTACGTGGTTGATATGGATAAGGCACGTCCGGAGTTAATTGACATCCCCGTGGTTAGGGAATTCTCAGATGTCTTTTCGGATGATCTACCAAGGTTACCACCAGACAGGAAGATGGAGTTTTGTATTGATTTGGTACCTGGTACTGAGCTTATATCTAAACCACCATACAGAATGGCTCTAATTGAATTGAAGGAGCTAAAGAAGCAATTACAGGAGCCACTAGATAAGAGATTTATCAGACCGAGCATCTCACTTTGGGGAGCTCTGGTTCTATTTATGAAGAAGAAGGATGGAAACCTTCGACTGTGCATTGATTATCGGTTGTTGAATAAGGCTATCATCAAGAATAAGTATCCCCTTCCACGCATTGATGATCTATTGGATCAGTTTTGGGGAGCAAGGATCTTTTTCAAAATTGATCTGAGGTCTGGGTACTATCAGTTGAGAATTCAGAGTGGAGATATACCCAAGACAATCTTTTGTACCCGTCATGGTCCCTATGTATTTTTTATTATGCCTTTCGGGTTAATGAATGCTCCTACAGCTTTTCTGGTGTATTCGAAGTCCATGGAGGAACATGAGCAGCACGCATGGATTGTTCTGCAGACCCTTCGAGAGAGGCAACTATATGTCAAACTCAGTAAGTGTGACTTCTAGTTGGAACAGATATCGTTTCTGCGTTATGTAGTATCAAAGGATGGGGTGTCAGTTGATTCGTCCAAGATCGAGGTAGTAGTTTAGTGGGAACGGCCTAGGACAGTCATAGAGATCAAAAGTTTTCTGGGTTTAGCTGGGTATTATAGGAGATTTGTTGAGGATTTATTGAAATTAGCTGGTTCTATGACTCGGCTCACTCGAAAAGATGTGGTATTCGAGTGGAATGATGATTGTGAAAAGAGTTTTCAAGAGTTAAAGCATCGTCTGACCACCGCACCTATTCACCAGACCTACTAGCTGATGAGGCTTTTTTGTGTATACTGATGCCTCGAGATAGGGACTGGGCTGTGTACTGATGCAGAATAGAAAGATAGTTGCTTATGGATCCTGACAGCTTAAGATCCATGAGAGGAACTATTCGACCCATGATTTAGAGTTGGCAGCCATGGTGTTTGCATTGAAAGTGCCACTAATTGTACGGTGAGAAATTTCAGGTATTTACTGATCATAAAAGCCTCAAGTATCTATTTTCGCAGAAGGAACTGAATATGAGGCAGCGAAGATGGTTAAAAATGCTGAAAGATTATGATTGTGAGATCTTGTACCACTTGGGAAAGGCAAATGTAATGGCTGATGCTTTGAGCAGAAAGAGCCTCAGGATGGTATCATATATGATGGTTAGGGAACATGAGCTGTTAGAACAATTTGCAAACCTCAGATTGGCCGTGACCCTTTTTGATACTAACGCCAATTATTTTGTGGCTAGCCTGAGAGTGGAACAAGATCTGATAGACCGGATTAGACAGGCTCAGCGTGTCGATCAGAGTTGTATTGACTGGGCGAGTCAGATTCAGTTAGGTACTACAACCGATTTTGAATAGGGTGATGATGGTTTACTAAGGTTCCGAAGTAGAATATGTTTTCCCAATGACCCAGAACTGAAGAAGTTAATTTTGTCTGAAGCACATGCTTCGTGGTATACATTACATCCGGGGAGTAGTAAGATGATCAGAATCTCTGAAAAGAATACTGGTGGTCAGGTTTTAAGAGGGACATTGTCGAATATGTTGCTAAGTGTCTCATATGTCAACAGATTAAGGTAGAGCATTAGAAGCATGCAGGGTTATTGCAGACTCTACCTACTCCAACACGAAAATGAGAGCATGTCACCATGGATTTCATCATGGGTTTACCTAGGACTCAGAGGAACTATGATGTTATATGGGTGATTGTGGATCGATTGATGAAGTTAACCCACTTTTTGGCTATGAGAGCCGTGGATACTCTGAGTGTATTGGCGAATCTGTATGTACGAGAGATTGTGGAACACCATGTAGCATTCCAGTGAACATCATATCTGATCGGGATTCCTGCTTCACTTCCCACTTTTGGGAACATTTTCAAGAAGCGATGGAGACCTAGTTGAACTTTAGCATAGCTTTCCATCTTCAGATAGATAGTCAGTCAAAGAAGACTATACAGACTTTAGAGGATATGTTGAGAGCGTGTGTTCTGGACTTTAGAGGCTTCTGAGATGACCATTTGCCACTGGTAGAGTTTGCCTACAATAACGTTATCACTCGAGTATTAGGATGGCACCATATGAAGCCTTGTATGGTCATAGGTGTCACTCGTCAGTTGGATGGGAAGAAATGGGTGACCAAAAAATCTTTGCTCCCAATTTAGTGAAGCAAGCCTCTAAGGATGTCCAGTTGATATGTGAGAGGTTGAGGACAGCTCAGAGCAGACATAAGAGCTATGCTGACGTGAGACACAGACCATTAGAGTTTATGGTCAGTGAATCAGTATTCCTGAAGGTATCTCCTTCTAAAGGCATTATGAGATTCGGTAAGAAGGGCAAGTTGAGTCCCCGCTATATCGGCCTATTTGAGATGTTAGACCGAGTGGGAGATAAAGCCTACAGACTAGCGTTGCCACCCGATTTAGCAAGCATGCATAACGTCTTCCATGTGTCCATGCTTCGGAAGTATCATTCGGACCCATCACATGTGATCAAGTATGAACCTTTGGAGTTAAGGGAGGATATGTCATATGTAGAGAAATCGGTTCTAATATTGGACAGGAATGACAAAGTGTTGTGGTCTAAGAGGATTCCTCTGGTTAAAGTTCTCTAGCAATACCACACTTCAGAGGAAGTTACATGGAAACTGGAGAGTCTGATACGTGAGAAGTATCCCCATTTGTTTGAGAACTGAGACTTGGTCAATTTGGAGGACCAAATTTCTTAAAAAGGGGAGGAAATGTAAAACCCGAAATATTCCCACCTCGAGAATTTATCTCGGGAATATGGAAAAATAATTCTGAGAAAATAAAAATAAAAATAAAATAAATGTGTATATATATAATTGGTAAAATATATATAAGTAAGGAGATATTTATATATAATATATTATGATATAATATATTATATATAAAGATATTTTATAATATAATATGCTATAATATTTTTTAATATGATATAATATGTTATACATAAAAAATTAAAAAGAAATAGAGGATCGTGCAAGCCCGATCCGTCTCTTTTTCTCCTCTGGAAATAGAGGAGAAGACAGTAGAGAAGAAGAACGAAGAATGAGGAGGAGAGAAAGAGAGGAAGAGAGGCCGAGGAGGATGCCGACCCGAGGGTGTCGGCGCCGACCAACCCAAAAGAAGGTCGTTGGGAGGCGCAGATTGGTGAAAGGAAGAGACGCAACGACGCTAAAAGGAGAAATGGCCGAACCGGCCAGCCTAGGCGTAACCGCCACCAAATCCACGCGTCACGTGGCCAGACGGAGCGGCTGGAAGTGGAAGTCGATGAAGAAGTGGCCAAAAAAGTCACCGAACAGCGAGAAGGTCCCTGAACCGATTTGGACCGGTTCAGTGTAAAGAGGCATTGAGGAAAAAGGAAAAAAAAAGAAAAAATTGAAGAAAAATTCGGTGATGCGTCGGGCTTAAGGACAAGCAGGTAAGCGGTCGGATTTGACTGTTTTAATTTTCAAAAAATTTATTTGAATTTATATTTGATCAAAATTGATCAGTTTAAATATATATTAATATGTAGCATGGCGGTAGGCGACAAACACGAGTTCAAGCGAGCCTCGATTTACATGCCATCAAGAAAATTCAGGTAAGTGATCCTTACATACGAATTTGTATAGTTATATGAAATTGGAATTAATTGTATGTGAATTAGAAATTGATTGCGTAAGTTATGGATTAATTTTGTATAAATTGTTGTATGTGTGGAATTGAAAATCGACGATCGTAGCTGATATAGCGAACGATCCGAAAGATTAGAAAAGACTTAAGATGGCACGATGTTAGGGTGAGGCCCATTAAAGAGTAATTGGGCCCAATACTGGCAATTGTGCCTAATATATTAAATTAATTGTAGAAAAGTGAAAAATAAGTATATCGGGGTGAATTAATATTAATATGATATGTAATTATATACGTCTGAAGCCAAATAGACTGCGTGATCCGGAGAGATTAAGAATTAAAATTTGCAGTCGACACATATCCAGGTAAGGGATTCTTGTAAGCTCTTAGAGATAGCTGTACGAATTTTCGTCGCCATTTCAGAGTCTTTAAATTCTCTAAGAAGTCCAATGAAACCCAAATTTTTCCCACTTTATTTCTTATTTGAAAAACTAACAAATAATTGAGAACTCGGAATAATATTGTGCAGGCCCGAAACCACCGAAGTACTCGAGTTAGTGGCGTGGGGCCTATTGAAACGTAAATCGAGGTAAGGCTCTAAGCCTGAGAATTACTTAAGAATTACATGTTTGAGCATGAAATGATGTTTAGAATTGAAAACTAAGGGATTGAAAGTGAAAAAGTTAGTAAGGTTCAGGTTTTGCACTAAATCAAGTAAATGGGCTAGGAAAAGAGAATAAATTCGGACTAAATTCTAGAAATTCTCAAAAATTATTCTGAGGCCATAGAAAATTAATATAAGGTGAAATTTCCTTGATAAATCAAAATCAAGTGGAAATATGGAGGTTTCAGGGATCGAATTAATTGTTAAGGCAAATTGAAAACTTTAAGCCATTTTGCTTGGTATTGATCAAATCGCACGAAATGGGCTCAATCGGCAAATATGCTTAAACAAGTGACCCCAAAATTTTTATGAAACATACTAGAGACATAGAATAACACTTGAGAAGTGGAAATTTGGAGAAAATTGGACTAGAATAAGTTTTCTTGAATTCTTCTAGAATATGACAGAAATTTGTCCCCTTTAGCCAGCCGACCAAGCCCTCATTTTGGTCAAATTTGAAGAGCTTAGGGTAATAAATTCGATCCAAGTTTTTCAATTCTGAAATTATACTTATTGAGCTTTCAGGGGACATAAAAATCAACCCAATTGGACTTTCCAACTGAGAGAAATTCCCTCCCCTTCATTCCCGCATGTGTCCTCCCTTTCCCCTCATTACACAATTTTTTCGGCGACCTTTTGGCCAGATTCAGGTGTTGGAAAAAAGGATCAAATATTCATCATCCAAGCCTCTATAACATATAAAAAATTAAGCCACAAATAAGTTCATTTTCTAGGTGAAAAACTCAAAAGAAAAAAGTGGACAGATCTGCCCTTTTTTTGGTAAGTGAAGAACTTGGAGTTTTTGATTCTTTGGTTGGATTTTCTTGTAGATTTTGATGATTATAAGTTCTATACATGTTAAGTTATAGTTGAGGATCAATTTTGAGGAAAAAAAACGTGGTCAACCTTGGTTAAACCCTAGGTAAAGTTGATGGATGATGATGAAGTTCATATATGTTGTTATTTGGTGTTTTTAAAAGGTTTTTAGTTAAGTGGAATTGGATTATTTAATTTCTATCGATGATTTGAGTTCTGGATAGCAAGGTTTTGATGTGTTTGTGATGAAAATTTGATGGATCTAAGGTTGTTAACGGCTAAATTTATACCGAGAAAGCCCGATTTATAACTTAACTCAGTATAAAAGTGAAAAGTGAAAGAATTAAAAATTTGGCAAAATGACTAGTATGATTTATGAACTTAAATGAGTCATAAGGTTAATGAAGTAATGAAACAAGAAATTAGAATAATGAAATTGGCCAAAATTGGCACTAAATCGGTAAAACCGAGAAAACCGAAAAAGTTGATCGAAAAATCAAAATTGGTCAAACTTCGAGAAGATAAATAAAAAAATGAGTATGTTAAGATGAAATTGAGCAATATATGATGAATTACTATCGTTTTGGGCAATTTGGGAATTTGGCACGCTAATCGAGGCAATCTTAAGACCTGACAAGTTTGCACTGCCCTACGATCTATGAGGTAAAGGATGTGATTTAAAGTAGTATTGGTATTCAAACACCTTACTTTAGCTTAAAAATGTGTTGAGCATATTAGATTTTATGAATAATATTTTTGAACCCAGAAAAGTTACTATGCACTCAAAAATCGAGAAAACTAAAAGAAAAGCCCTATTTTCTGAGCTCTTCAAAAATGTAGTTTTAATATCTGTGACATGTTTTAAATAAAAGTTGTTATGTGAAATGAAAAATATGATTTCTACGAGTTTACTAGTGAAAGAACCCAAAATATGATTAAAAATATGATTTTTACGAGTTTACGGGTGAACGGACCTGAAATATGCTTAAATCATTATTTCTATGAGTTTACAGGTGAACGGACCTGAGAAATGATTAAAAATATGATTTCTATGATTTTACGGGTGAACGGACCCGAGAAATGACTTTAAAGAAATGTTTTGAGACTGAGACTATATGTAAGCTATGAGAGCTTTCTTAAATTGTCGTGCGGGCTCTGGACCGTTGTGGAACATGCCTCATATCACCTAGTGTACGTTTAGTCCCTTGTGGTGCATGTTGAACTGCGTCGGGTATTTGTACCACTCAGTGCGATGTTTACGCCACTCTCCATTAAAGGAAATATATGTTTAATGGCGAGGGGCTTTGTAAGTCCCTGATCGAGTCTACAGTCCCTAACCATAGCCATCGGTACTATGAATAAGTAAAGCATCTATGCAAATTTCCTATGTGAAATGCATACATGAATACGACTTTTGTTGTAATGAAAATGCTGCCTAGTCTCCATGAAAAGAATCAGTATTATTTGAAAGAAAGAGTACAAAGTTTTATGATTTAAATATTATGTACTCTGACTTGATTTTCTCTTTAAATGAGCTATGTGATATGTGCTATGCGAAATGAATTCCTATGGGATATTTGTTACATGATTTACATGCCACGTGATTTATAAGATGCATGATTTACAAATTAAATGTTATTAGTCATGATATCACAAGTGTTTGACTTGACTTTCGAAACTAAATATGTTTCAGTTATCATTCACGTGCATGATATTTTATAAGCTTATATAATAATATTTTGTATTCACATGTTTTAGAGCTAAGACTGCTTTAAATGCATGTCTTACTGGGCTTGAAAAGCTGACCCCTTTATTTTTACCTCACAGATTATCTTAAGTAAATTACCACCCTACCTGCCGTACAATAGTCGTGGACAGGCAGACTCAGCCCTTTCTAGGCTATCCTTAGTACTAATAAGGTATATTTTTACTTTATCTACCAGACTTCCTGTAAAGCATAGACAATGTTGTAATAATATTTTGGGATGTAAAATAAGAAATATGAATGTAACTAAAGTTGTAGTAACGCAGTTTAAACCTTACTTTATATTCTGGATATGTGAAGTGTGGGAATGAGAATAGATGTACTGATAAGCAGAGGAAAGAAATTGAAATCGACTGTTTGCGCTTATAAACTGTGTTTCTGTACATTAACGAAAGATTAAGAAATTGGCACTGATAGGAATACAACTTAAGTAAAGGATCTATATAAAAAAAAAATAGCCCATTTTTTGCATTTTCGAGGCGTTACAGTTTACTTGGTATCAGAGAAAAAGTTGTCTAGTACTGTCAATGTCAAATAGAAAAGTCAGACTACATCTCAAAATGTCTATACTTGTCTGGTTGTAAAGTAAGTATATCTGTTAAGTCATTACTAAAATTTTGGTGTACATGCAGATAAACGATTACTGAAATTATGAGTGGTAGGAGAGGTCGTCCAAGGAAACAGGCACAACTTGCTCTGCCACCTCCCCCTCAACCTGAGAGCCCCATTGAGAGAATAAAGAGGCTCGAGGAAATAGTACAAAGAATGAGGGAAGGCTTAGATGCATTGGTTGCCATTATTGCCCAACAGTTTGGGGCAAACACCTCTAGTACTAATGCTACTCCTGCACCAGCACAGGTTCCTCCTCCCCCACCACAGAATCCTCCGGCAGCCCCAGCACCTCAGCCTGCAGCTCCACAGCCTAGAGATGTTAGAGATACCTAGAGGCTGCGAGAATTTTTGAAAATGAGTCCCTCAAAATTTATAGGGGTAAAGGATCCGATTAAGGCTGAGGGATGGTTAATAGACCTTGATACGGTATTTCAGTATTTAGGGTGCACGGATGAAGAGAAAGTGACTATGGCTAGCTATATGCTCAGGGAAGAGGCCAAATTTTGGTGGAGGACTACACATAAAATCTAAGCTAATAATCTAGCATATATTACATGAGAAGCATTTCTAGATGCATTCAGGGCCTAGTATATTCCACTTACAGCACAAAAGAAGATGCAACTGAAATTTTTGAATTTGACTCAGGGTAGTTCGACTGTTGATCAGTATGAAAGTCGATTCACTACCCTTTTGAGATATGATCCTGACACCCTTAGGGATTCGGCTTGCCAAATTGAGAGATTCTTGGCAGGTCTGAGATTAGGGATCTGGGATAGATTATTGGGATTTCGATTTGTGGTTTTAAGGATGCTCTAGGTCGGGCTCAAGAAGTTGAAAGGGACTTAGATGTGACCCGAGTTGAGTATGGGTACAATGCTAAGGATCGAGATGAAGGAAAGGGGATACAGACATCCCGATTTGATATGAGAAAGAGCTAGTCGAAGAGGCAGAGAACCGATGAGCCTCATGTAGGGGCTGGGAAGCCCAAGATCCCTATAGGTAGTGTTGCCACTGCTCAAAACCTTGGGACAGCAGTGCCGCAATGCAAGAACTGTGGCAAGATACGTGTTGGTGAATTTCATTGGGATACTAATGTCTATTTCAGGTGTGGAGAGGCAGGGCACATGATTAAGGATTGCTCGTTAATGAGACCTTATGAATCTCGAGAACAACTAAAACAGCCTAAGAGGCAAGTACAGATTCCCTTGTGACAGGTCTCCCAGCGGAAAGCAACAGCTGCAGAGAAGGGTAAGAGACCTATTGCACAGGGACATGTGCGAGTGATAGACGGAGAGACAACTGACATCTCCTCTGATACTATCAGAGGTACGCTTATGGTCTGTAATTGCTACGCACATGTTTTATTTGATTCAGGTGCTACATACTCTTTTATCTCCCTACAATTTGCATGTAAATTGCATTTAGAACCTGAGTCCTTAAATCATATGTTACGTATCAGTACACCTACGCATGAATCTCAATTGATAGATATGATATGTAAAAATTGTGAAATTGTGGTAGGAGGTAGAAAGCTGTTAGCATATTTAATTTTATTGAATATGTACGGGTTTGATGTAATTTTGGACATGGATTGGCTAGATGCTAATCGTGTAAGTCTAGACTGCTACACTAAGACCTTTACTTTCTCCATACCTGAAAAGTTTGATGTACGTTTTGTTAAGAATAAATAAAGTGCATGGTGTTAAATTTTACGAAGTTATCGGTTACTAAATTAAAAAGTTGCTAACATTATTATTCATATGAATGCTATATTGCCTTTATTTCTGACAACAGTCGGGAACCGCCAAGTATTCAAGATGTTCCGGTTGTATGTGAGTTTCTCGATATCTTTCCAGAAAGATGGCAGTCTTCGTCTTTGTATTGATTATAGACTGTTTAATAAGGCAACGATAAAGAATAAGTATCCTCTGCTAAGGATAGATGACTTATTCAATCAATTAAGAGGGGCCTTAGTGTTTTTCAAAATAGATCTGAGATCGGGTTATCATCAGTTAAGGATTTAGGAAACTGATGTACCGAAGACAGCCTTTCAGACCCAATATGGGCACTATGAATTTTTGGTGATACCCTTTAAACTAACTAACGCCCTTACTGCCTTTATGAATTTGATGAATGATATTTTTTGAGAATATTTGTATAAGTTTGTGATTTTGTTCATTGATGACATACTGATTTATTCTAAGTCTCGGGAGGAGCACGAGCAGCATTTGAGAATTGTGCTCCAGACTCTTCGTGAGAAGAGACTGTATGGAAAATTTAGTAAGTGTGCATTCTGGTTGGAACAGATTGCCTTCCTTGGACACATAGTATCTAAGGACGGGGTGTCTGTGGATTCGTCCAAGGTAGATGTAGTATTAAAATGGGAGAGACCGAGGACAGTGACAGAGATTCGGAGTTTCTTAGGATTAACAGGTTACTACCGAAGGTTTGTCGAAGGATTTTCCTAAATTGCAGCTCCACTGTCTAAATTGACCCGTAAGAATGTCCCATTTGAGTGGTCTGATCAATGTGAGTAGATTTTCCAAGAGCTCAAACACCGTAAATGATGTATTTACAATGTAAAGCATAAATGATATAAGTCCATGGATTCGATGTACATACTTGTAATATGATATTGTAATGTACATACAAGTTTCATTGTGTATGAATATGAAGGATTAGGCTTTTGGATGTGATGAATGTGAGTGGAATGAGAAATGAGTAGTGTGGTAAATAGAAGGAAGTTACATGAATCTAAATACTTCCATTTGGTCTTATGTTGCATACCTTTGGCTATACAATGAATACACACAAGTTCTAATGTGTATAAGGTATGAATGTATGCCATTTTCAAGTCGTAAAGGTAACTGGATGAGGAAATGACCATGGCAGCAAATTAAGGAAGTTGGGTGTGAGTTGCTGCAGAAAAACTACAAAAAATCTGGATAATATGAAGGCCAGATCGACCTCATAGGATGAGAGATCGATCTGAAAGAGCCAAAATGCTCTTATTCGAGTAATAAGAACAATGCAAATCGATCTCCAATGGAGCCAGATCGATCTGCTAAACATTCTGTAAAATGATGATCGATTCTTAAGGCAAACAGATCGATTTCCTTAGCTCTGTCGTTGGAGCAGATCGATCTCCCCTGGAAGCAGATTGATCTCCTTAACCTACTGCCTGAGACAGATCGATCTCATGCAATCAAATTGGTGTGAAAATGAGGGATTTAAGAGGAACATATCGATCTCATGCCTCGACAGATCAATCTCATCAAGCAATTTCTATAAATATGAGCAGTGAAATCTGTAAATCATGGGAACAAACCATTCTTTCCATTTCAACCTTCAAAACCTAGATTTTATCCCTCTAAAATTAGACATTTCCAGTAAGAATTGAAGGGAAGCTATCAGATACAAAGTTATTTATCTGAAAGAAGAGAACAACATAGTTAGGAATCAAAACCTCATTGTTGGTATTAAAGGAGCAAGGAACATTTCCCTTTGGAGCAAGAAGAGAAACTAGATTGGTAAGTTTCAAACACTTCAGCCCAAGTACATTTATCTATTTGTTGATTTTGGAGTTGAGTGGGATATATATTGATGGTTGAAACTACCTAGGATGAAATGGAACTAATGTAACCGAAAAAATGGAATGAGTCTAGTGTGAGAAAGTGTGATTTGGGTATGTTGATGAGTTGGTGGCTTGTGGATTGTGATAAGTTGTTATTGAAGTAATACAAATGATTTGTAGTGGTTAAACGAAGCCACACTGGGAGTTTAGAGGATTTGTGGAAAATGAGTATGTAAATGCTTGATAAATGCCATAGTGAAGAAATCAATGAAATACGAACACTATGGACTTTGTATCAATCTAATATCGATTTGGAATGAGTTAATAGGCCTAAGAGGATCCATAGACTCGAGTTATGGGTAGAGTAATGTAACGAGGTCTCATAAGCGTTAATAGAGACTGTAGGTCGAATCAACTATAGTGAATGCAAGTGTTGGATTATAATGGGCTAAAATGTTGTGAAATACGTTTATGTGCAGTTTCGGAGAGATCTTTGGAGATGAATCGGACCGCACGAGTATGCAGCTTTAAGGAAGTGGAATCATGCGTCACGATTCTAGGTAAGGGAATTTTGTAAGTGTATAGAGGTGGCTGCTCGTATTTTGTGGGTATATAGGGCTTTGGAAACGTGCATGAGTTTATAGAAATATGTTTGACAATGTATGGAAATTACTACGAGTATTTGTATGAGATTTGGTTGTTGAAATGGTATTAGAAAGGAATGAGATATTAAGGCTAATAATTGCATAAATCAAATGTTTTGAACGTTTTCATAAAACATATTGCTTTATTTTAAGCAAATTGATGGATAGGTTGGCTAGTGTTTGAATGATGTTGTGTGATAGCACATGTGAGGTGCTAAATGTGTTTTGATATTGGTTTTTGAATATTTATGGGTCGCCTATCATGTTTATGTGAATTTAACCGTGTTGGAGCCTAACTCGCACTGGATATTGATGTTTTCCCATGTTTGAAACGTGCTGGAGCTTAGTTCGCACCTTAATTTGAATTGTGGTAATGTTTTATATACCGTACTGAAACTTTTGCTCGTACGTGGATTTCTTATGCATATAACCATACTGAAGCTATGCTCGTACGTGGTTTTCTTCATATTTTATGCATAAATGTCGTACTAGAACGTTGCTTGTACGAGCTAATTTGTTTATGATGCATGAATTCGCGCTAGAGCATAGCTCGCGTAGGTTTTTCACACTGTGGTACGTATGATGCCGTGGTGAGGGTAATACGGATTGGTGTTCGGGGAACCCAACAGGCCTAACAGACTTCTTGAGTGGGGTGAGGGTAAGGGGCTAGGACCTGACACTAATCCATTCAAGGAATCCAATAGGCCTAACATTCCTCTTGAGTGGGGTAAGGGTGAGGGTCTATGTCACGACCCAAATTACCCAAAAATCAGAGTTAATTAATTTTTTTTCGCGTTTTGTTTATTTACTTGAATTCTTACCTGTCCTCGAATCGTGACCACACTCAACCAACAAATTGGGCTGTGCGTCAATGCCAGTCCCACCATATCATTACCATCTAACTTATTTATTCTCCAGTCATTTATAATTGTTTACATTATTTATACATCCCCTAAAGTTACTTACAAACATGTTACTGTGCTATGCTTATGTAGATACAATATGTACAAGTGTATATACCTTATGTTGATGGGCAGCAGCGGATATCCGAAATGCAGTACTGAGTTGCCTCAACTTCAACTGGAGATTATCTGTGGGAGAAAATGAAAGGGGTGAGCACATCAAGCTCAGTAAGGTAATCCTACGAACAAGTAGGTAACCATACTACCTACATGAACGTGGTGCCATGCATAAACCACCCTTTCTCCACACATTTAAAACAAATGACATGAGCTTATGATGTTATGTAAATCGAGTTTGCACGGAAAATTCAACATGCAATTATTTTAAATCATTTCTTTCTCTTTAAAAATTTCACAATAAAGTCAGGACTCGACCCCTCCTTCGGGTGATCCTGACTCACACAAAATCATGAAAATTGAGTTTCTCGAAAGCATCGATATCCGAAAACATATGTATATATATATACAAGATACGAGACTAGGCAATAACTGTATATCGGTAATAACCAGGACTGGCCAATATGTGTCCTCGTGAGTCCCTCTAGCTTCACGAATCCTAGTGTGCGAGGTCTCACCCTGATCGGGAACCGCCCGGGAGGTGGGTCAATCCAACCCGTCAGTCTTATCCGATCTCACGCATCCGAAGATGCCGTATCCGAAGATACCCCGTATCACAAAGATACCGTATCACAAAGATACCCCGTATCACAAAGATACCGTATCCGAAGATACCCCACGGTACATCGTACTCCATGCTACTTGCACGGTACATCGTACTTCATGGACCCATATCACTCTAGGTACTCCAGCCCAAATGGCCTGCTTCCCACAGAGAGGTTTTGTTTCTCAATACTCATTGTCATGTCTCAAAACGCACGTGCGAGCCTATTAAATCGGTGACACACAGTCTACCCGCTGCTCCAAGCACGGCTCATCGTATGTTCTCATAAAAATCAGTGCGAGTGATGCTCAGCACTCTCATCAAATCAAGTAAAATTGGCAGAGCCCGCTTTACATCTCCACAGGGCCGCCAACCTCATCCCTCACTCTCACCCTACTTAAGAGGTCTTTTGAGCCTGTTGGGCCTTTTGGCTGACTCCAAGGGCAGACAGCGCTACTCCACAAATCCAGTAAAACTAGTGCGAGTTAGGCTCAGCACTCTGTATATAAATCATATGAAAATCTTATAAAATCTGGTGCAGTTAAACTCCAGCACCCTGTCTTGAAAATCATGTAAAAATATGGTGCGAGTTAGACTCTAGCACCGTGTCACGAAAAAGCATGTGAAATCTGGTGTGAGTTATACTCTAGCACCTATGCATGTAAAACTCTAGTGCAAGCTCTCGCTCCAGCACTAATGCATGCATCACACAAATCAAACATCGTGCGAGCTGAGCTCTAGCACGTCACATGTAAATAAAAACACGTAGGCGGCTCGGTTATCTCCAAATAGTTTTCACAGAAATTACATCGTGTAAGGTATGCAATGCTATGCATTTTTCTTTAAAAGTGAGCCAGCCTACTCATGCATGTGTTAAAATACCTCCAGAACGAGCAGGAACCTCTTGTCCTTGCTCCTCCCAATTTTTCCTAATTTGTAAGTTCTACCCTTAACAAGGGTATTTTAGTAATTTGCCCATTCGGGGCACTAAAATTATTATTCGACCTCTAGACCCTTCAGATAAATTTTAAAGGACTGCAAATGAACTTAAAATTGCGTAAAGTTACCTCTAGCAGTCCGCAGAATTCCCTTACCTTATTTTCCTGTCGAGTCTGACCTTTTCTTTTCCAATGTTATCTCGTCGCGCAGTCCGTTATGCTCCCAATCAAATGCCCGGAACTGCGTATCAATATTCCTCAGGTCAGATAACATACAATTTAATTGTATTTAATCTTTTCTGGGCTTAATTTAAATCATTGGGCCCATTTACCCCTATTGGGCCCGATTGCACCTTAATGGGCCTTAATCGGCCTTAAGCCCGTTTCCCACTTATTTTCACTTTATCGAGGCCTATTGGGCTCATTGGGCCCACCAATAATTTATTGGGCCTCGTTCTAATTCTCGAATAGCTAAATCGATTATTTACGACAATTTATCTAAATTTCCATAATTTAATTCAATTTATGCGGAAATTAAATCAATATCACGCATAACGAGGTAATTGTCGTAAATAAGGGTTACTTACCCGAGATTCCATGCTAGTACGAAATTCGAGGCTATCTCGAGCTCTCGTTGGATGCCAATCGTCGAGCTACATAATTTCATAATTTTTCGGGTAAATTTCCAGTCGAAAATTAATTAAATAAAATATTTCAAAATTTAAATCGGTCAATTTGACCGCTTATCGACTTACCCGAAGCTCGATTGCATCACTGAAATTTTCTCCAATTTTTTCCTCTTTTTCTTTTTCCCTTTTTCTCCCTTTTTCCCTCTCTTTTTGGCTGAACCGGTTCAGTCCAGTTCGGACCGGTTCAGACCGCCGGTTCACTCCGGTTCTGTCGGTTTACCGCCTTGCCGGTCGGTTCTCCGTCGGTTCTCGCCACCAGTCGCTCCGCTGGGTCGTCCGCAGCTCGAATCTGGCCTCGGCTTCGCCTAAGGTCGCCGAAAAGTCACCGGTCCGGCCGTTCTCCTTTCGGTCGTCGGACCCATTTTCTTCTTCCGCCGTTTTCGGCGCCGTCCGTCGGTTTCGGTGGCTGCCACCACCACCAATCTGCTCACCGTCGCCTGGGGAAGCTTCGGCTGGGGTCGATCGGCCTGAATCGCGCCGATCGCCGGCGATTCTCTCTCCCCCTCTCGGTTTCGATTTTCGCCGTTTCGCTCCACCGTTCGCCGCCGTTCGCATCTCCGTTAGGCCGGTGGTAGTCGGGCCTCGTCGGGCTTCCTTCGCCTGGGCCGTCGGTGACGTCCATCGGGTCGCCGGTGATCCTCGGTTTGGCTGCTTCCGTTTTCTTTTTACAGAATCGCGTCTCGCGATTCTGTTTCAGTTTTTTTTTTTTCAGATTCTTTTTCTTTTTTTTTGTTTTATTATTTATTATTATTATTATTATTTATTTTAATTATTTTACTATTCATTAAAATACTCCCCAAAAAATCCAAAATATCTACACTTATATTATTTTTATTTTTATTTAATTTATTTAATTTAAATTTAATTTATTAAATATATTTTTCTCCAAATTTTTGATATTATTATTCCTTCGCGCTTTTCGAGATATCGTTCCGGTAATTTTTTGATATTTTTAAAATTTCTAAATCTTGATCAATTGACCCAAAATGTATAATTTCCTCATTATCGATCAAGATATCTTACATCCTTATTTTAAATTAAAATTTTTCTTATAGCCTTAATACCGGGTTTTGGTATTTTTACCATTTTACCCCTGCTCTTGTTTCGAAAATCAATTTTTACCTGACCTTCCTTCATACATCCCCCATCTTTTCTTATTTAATTTCCGTATTTTTAATTAAATTCGGGTCTTACAGTCTAGGACCTGAATCAGGGAACCCAAAAGGGGCGAGCAAAGCCATAAGGGGCTAAGACCTGGTATTAAGAGTACTCCCACATGCACTCGAGACTAGAGGTTTCACTCGATATGGGGTAGATAAGACCTACTGCAGGCACCCCCAACTATATTATGGGTTTGCAGAGTATGATGTATCGTGTATATCACATGGAGTACGATATACTATGTGGTTGAGATATACTGATGAAAAAGTTTGGCGGAGAACTAACCCACCTTTATTCCAGCATGATACCCCGCACACTGGGATCCGTGTGGTTTAGGATGATGTATGACATAGTTGGCCAACATAGTCTTGTGATATAGTGACCCGTCTCATTGGATTCACTTACTACCACATGTTTTGACATATAAGTGTGATTGTGAACTGTCCAAGGTAGACCCGAGGAAGAGGTCGAGCCTTGTGGGATTTTAAATTGAGAAATGATAATGATGTGATTGAGAAACCATTTTTATGAGATTTCGGTGTGTTTGAGAAAGAGCTTTGTGATGTGATTTAAAAAGGAGGTTTCTTAAATGAATTGCTCTTTTTATGAGATTAAATGAGAATAAGCATGAGACATTTTCACAGGTTGATATTCCATGTTTTATATGCCAACTTTACATGATTTTGATCCATGATATATATGTATACTCATATGGCATAGTCTTATTCACTCATACTCCTACTATAATCGGTTTATACATAACACGATCAGCATGTAAATAGAGTAGTTATCTATCATGCTTGCATTATTGCCTTACTGAGCGTGTGGTTGCTCAACCCTCTCTGCTTTCCCCCTCTACAGAGCATACATAGCAGCTCAGTGAAGACTGAGGCATTGTATTTTAGATATCCGCTGCCATCCATCGCTAAGAGGTATACGCATGAAGATTCTTTTTGTATCTAAACAATTGTAAAAGCACAGTAGTCATTTGAACTGTAATTATGAGGGATGTAGATGTCAGTAAACATGTTCTGTATAAGTGAGTGATTTAACTTTAAATATATGACATCGCTTTTATTAACTGGGAATGAATGTTAAGAGTGGATTATTATTGACTCACAGCCCAACTGTGTGGTGATGAGTTGTTCACAACCAGGTAAGGAAAGAAAAACGTAAAAAATTTATAGTGATTTTCGGTAATAAGAGGATAAAGTGGGTTGTGACATAGAAAATGAGACTTGTTAGAACAGTTCGCCGAGCTCAGAATCAGTGTTGATAAGGTTAAGGATGGGTTTATGGCTAGCCTACAGATAGAGCCCAATATATTAGATCAAATCAGAGCAGGACAGAGGAATGATAAGAAATTACTGGATATGGTTAGTCAGGCTGAGGAGAGATTGCAGTCAGAATTCTTGGTCAATGATGATGGGTTGTTCAGATTTCGGGGCCGTATTTGTGTACCTCATGATGATACCTTGAGACAGAGTACTTTGAAAGAGTCTCATTGTTCTTGATTCACCATGCACAAGTAGTACTAAGATGTACCATGATCTCCGAAAAGTGTATTGGTGGACAGGAATGAAGAAAGATGTGACAGATTTTGTGGCTAGATGTTTAGTCTACCAACATATTAAGGCTGAGCACAAGAAGCCAGCAGGACTACTTAAGTATTTATCAGTGCCTACTTGAAAATGGCAGCATATTACTATAGATTTTATTATGGGGTTACCCAGGACCCAGAGAGGTCATGATGCAGTCTGGGTGATTGAGGACGACAGACAAAGAATGCCCACTTTCTTGCCATTAAGAGTACTGATTCTCTGGATAAGCTAGCAGAACTGTATGTCTGAGAGGTGGCACGATTACATGGAGCCCTTGTGAGTATTACTTTTGATAGAGATTCCCAGTTCACTTCGAGGTTTTGGACTCGTTTTCAGGAAGCCATGAGATCTCGACTGAATTTGAGCACCGCCTATCATCCTCAGACAGACGGTCAGTCCGAGCGGACTATTCAGACCTTAGAGGATATGTTAAGGCCATGTGCACTAGATTTTAAGGGCTCATGGAATGATCATTTGCCTCTCACTGAATTTGCTTATAATAACAGTTATCATGCTAGCATTGGTATGGCTCCTTATGAAGCTCTATATGGTAAGAGATGTAGGTCCCCGACTGCATGGGAAGAAGTGGGTGACAAGAAAATACTTACTCTCGAACTAGTTGAACAGACAGCTAAAGGTGTTCAGTTAATCTGTGATAGATTGAGGACAACACAAAGTAGACAAAAGAGTTATGCAGTTGTGCGAAGACATCCTCTGGAATTTCAAGTTGGGGACTCTGTATTTGTAAAGGTGTCTCCGATGAAGGTGTCACACGTTTCGGGAAGAAAAGGAAGCTCAATCCTCACTTTATTGGTCCATTTGAAATATTAGAGAAAGTGGGAGACGTTGCATACTGACTTGCACTACCCCTACAGTTGTCGAGTATACATGATGTCTTTCACGTTTCCATGTTAAGGAAGTATTATCCGGACCCTTCTCATGTCATAGAGTACAAACCATTAGAGATTCATAAAGACATGAGTTATATTGAACAACCGATCAGGATCCTTGACAGAAAAGAGAAGGTACTTCGATCTAAGACGATTCCACTGGTAAAGGTTCTCTGGTGACACCACTTGACAGAAGAAGCTACTTGGGACCTAGAAAGCCACATGAGAGAGAAGTACTCGTAGTTATTCGATGGACCAGTTTGAATTCGGAGGATCAAATTCCTAAAAGGTGGAGAGAAATGTGAAACCTCAACTTTTCCCACTTTATTTCTTATTTGGAAAACTAAGAAGTAATTGAGAACTCAGAATAATATTGTGCAAGCCCGAAACCACCAAAGCACTCGAGTTAGTGGCATAGTCTTGCTGGCACATAAATCGAGGTAAGGCTTTAAGCCCGAGAATTACTTAAGAATTACATGTTTGAGCATGAAATGATGTTTAGAAATGAAAACTAAGGGATTGAAGGTGAAAAAGTTAGTAAGGTTCGGATTTTGCACTAAACCGAGTAAATGGGCTCGAAAAAGAGAATAAATTCGGATTCAAATTCTAGAAATTCTCGAAAATTATTTCGAAGCCATAGAAAATTAATATAAGGTGAAATTTACTTGATAAATCAAAATCATGTGAAAATATGGAGGTTTCAGGGACCGAAAAGTGAAAGAATTAAAAATTTGGCAAAAGGACTAGTATGATTTATGAACTTAAATGAGTCATAAGGTTAATGAAGTAATGAAATGAGAAATTAGAATAATGAAATTGGCCAAAAACGGTACTAAATCAGGAAAACTGAGAAAACAAAAAAAGTTGACCGAAAAGTCAAAATTGGTCAAATTTCGAGAAGATAAATCAAAATTGAGTATGTTAAGATGAAACTGAGCAATATATGATAAATTACTATCGTTTTGGGCAGTTCAGGAATTCAGCACGCTAATCGAGGCAATCCCGAGACCTGACAAGTTTGCGCTGCCTTACGATCTACGAGGTAAGAGATGTCATTTAAAGTAGTATTGGTATTCAAATACCTTACTTTAGCTTAAAAAATGTGCTGAGCATATTAGTTTTTACGAATAATATTTTCGAACCCAGAAAAATTACTATGCACTCAAAAATCGAGAAAACTAAAAGAAAAACTATATTTTTTGAGCTTTTCAAAAATGTACTTTTGATATCTGTGACATGTTTTAAATAAAATTTGTTATATGAAAATGAAAAATATGATTTCTACGAGTTTACGGGTGAAAGGACCCGAAATATGATTAAAAATATGATTTCTACGAGTTTATGGGTGAACGGACCCAAAATATGATTAAATCATTATTTCTACTAGTTTACGTGTGAATGGACCCGAGAAATGATTAAAAATATGATTTCTATGCATTTATGGGTATACGGACCCGAGATATGATTTTCTACGATTTTACGGGTGAGCAGACCCAAGAAATGATTTCAAAGAAATGTTTTGAGACTGAGGCTATATGTAAGCTATGAGAGCTATCTTAAATTTCTGTGTAGGGTCTGGACCATTGTGGAACATGCCTCATACCACTTGGTGTACGTTTAGTCCCTTGTGGTGGATGTTGAACTGCGTCGGGTATTTGTATTACTCGGTGCGATGTTTACGCCACTCTTCGTTAAAGGAAATATATGTTTAGTGGCGAGGGGCTCTGTAAGACCCTGATCCAGTCTATAGTCCTTTACCATGGCCATTGGTACTATGTATAAGTAAAGCATCTATGCAAATTTCCTATGTGAAATGCATACATGAATACAACTTTTGTCGTAATGAAAATGCTGCCTAGTCTCCATGAAAAGAATCAGTATTATTTGAAAGAAAGAGTACTAAGTTTTATGATTTAAATATTATGTACTCTGACTTGATTTGTTCTTTAAATAAGCTATGTGATATAAGCTATGCGAAATGAATTCCTACGAGATATTTGTTACATGATTTACATGCCATGTGATTTATAAGATGCATGATTTACAAATTACATGCTATTAGTCATGATATCACAAGTGTTTGACTTGACTTTCGAAACTAAATATGTTTCAGTTATCATTCACGTGCATGATATTTTACAAGCTTATATCACAATATTTTGCATTCACATGTTTTAATGCTATGACTATTTTAAATGCATGTCTTACTGGGCTTGGAGAGCTCACCTCTTTATTTTTACCTCACAGATTATCTTAAGTAAATTATCACCCTACCTGCCGTACAATAGTCGTGGATAGGCGGACTCAGCCCTTTCCAGGCTATCCTCAGTACTAGTAAGGTATATTTTTACTTTATCTACCAGACTTCCTGTAAAGCATAGACAATGTTGTAATAATATTTTGGGATGTAAAATAAGAAATATGAATGTAACTAAAGTTGTAGTAATGCAGTTTAAACCTTACTGTATATTCTGGATATGTAAAGTGTGAGAATGAGAATAGATGTACTGATAAGCAGAGGAAAGGAATTGAAATCGACTGATTGCGATTATAAACTGCGTTTCTGTACATTAACGAAAGATTAAGAAATTGGTACTGATAGGAATACAACTTAAGTAAAGGATATATAAAAAAATAGTCTTTTTTCTACGTTTTCGAGGCTTTACAAATCTAGATTAGGAATTTATAAATTTACATTAGGAAAGGGAAAATTACCAAAATGCCCCCAGTTATGAAAAAAATTGAGAGAAACCGAAATGACATGAAATGATGTGTTTTGCATGAATAAATATGTTTTGTGAATGAGTAGTGATAGAATGGTTCTCGATTTGATTATCTGCATTAAATTGCATGTTTAGAATCAAATATATGTGACGAGTGATTTGATGGAAATGTTTTCCTCTCACTCAAGTGGGTTTTGTTTTCTGTATTTGATTTAATCATGAGCACCACTTTTATCAGAATTGAGTCATCTATCTGATTTTGTGGAAACAAATAGTGCTGGAGTTTGTTCGCACTAGATTTTGATTGTGTGATGTGCATAAAACCGTGTTCGGAGACGTCGTGTAGGTTATGTGAGCTTGCACTGATCCTCGCACATGATTTGATAAGGTCGTGCTGGAGCCTCGTGTAGACTCTGTGTCACATCGATTTTGTCACGACCCTCAACTTACCAAAATACGTACAAATTTTTCGCATTTTCATGCATCAATCCTTAATCATCCTTCCTAGATCGTGAACAACCACACGCTTAACAGTTGGGCTGTGTGTCGACGTCTAACTCACTCCACCATACCAATTCAATTTGAAACATTATTTATGAGTAAACACTTGTATAAATGTATATATATCAGAGTTGTTACATGTGTTTACATTGTTTTACATCCCCAGTAGTTACATACAAAATGCTACTGTGCTATGTCTAGTTTAGATACAAAATAATCCAAGTGTGTATACCTTTAGCGATGGGATGCAGCGGATTACCAAAAAGGGAATGCCTCCAGTCACGTCCAATCTATACTCAAATCTCTGTAGAGAGGGGAAAATAAGGGGGGTGAACAAACCACACGCTCAGTAAGGCAATCATGCGAACAGGTAGATACTGTACTATCTACGTGATCGTGATGCCATGCTCAAAAGCATCTTATTCATTGTTTATCTCAAAACATGAGTGTATGATTGTGTTAATGGTATGTAAAGCATTCATGCTATTAAAATTCAGTGCACATTTCAACTCAAAGCATGGTATAAATCATCATGCATAATTCACAATAAAAGCATGGCATTAAACATCATGCATTTTCACAATAAGGCATGGCATTAAACATCATGCATTCGTGCACTTTAAAAACCATTAACAAATCAATTCAACGTCAGGTCCCAGCCCATCCCTCGGGCTTTCCTGACCACAAACACTTCAAACATGGATTTATTCTCAAATAGCATTATATATGTGAGATAGGCAGTTTCAACAATAGGTAATAACCTCAAGGTCTATGTACATAACCTGTGATACCGGCTACACGGATCAGGTGTGCGGGATATCACCACCATCTGCTTCCACACGGGAGGTGGGTCAAATCCTACTCGCCGGTCCATAGCAGATCTCGTCCGAAGACGGCACATCACATCACAACACGGTACAATGTACTCCATGCTACATGCACGGTACAACGTACTCCGTGGACCCCCAGCCTTATCCCTCGTTCGGGCTCATCAGCTGTTCCTCCAACCCTTATCCCTCGTTCGGGCTCATCAGGCGGATCTCCAACCCTTATCCCTCGTTCGGGCTCATCAGGTTGTTTTAACATGCCATGTCTCAAAACAATGCACGTGTGAGCCTATTTAATCGATGTGACACCAAGTCTACTCGAAGCTCCAAACACGGCAACATGCAAGATGGGCATCCAGTGCGAGACAAACTCAAAGCACAATGCCAAAACAATATGAAATCCATGTGAAAACTAGTGCCTCTTGCACTCTTCCATACTCACGAAATCATGTAGGTGGCTCAAAACTTGCAAAATGTGGTTATCAAAACCAAAACATACTCATTTCTTTTGCAAATCATTTCAATGTTAGCCAACCTACCAATCATTTGCTAAAAAGCAATAAAACATGATTTTCAAAGCAATATGCTTTTGTTTTCATGCACATTTCTCAAACTCCCAACTTTTACCCTTCAATCACCCAACAACAACATTTCCTAATCTCATGCATTCTAGCAAAACATTTATGCGCCCAAATTGCGCACAATATCTCTAAGAGTCCACACAATTCCCTTACCTCGATTTACTTGGTGTGACTCCTTTTCTCTTAGCTCCTCACGCTCTTGGGTCAACTCGCCTCGGCGTATCCTCGGAAGCTGCGATTCATTCATTAAATCGATTGAGTTAACGTATTTAACCCATAATTAACCTCACTAGTCAACATTATTTACTTATGCATTTTACAAATGCCTTAACCCTCATTTTACCTCTTTTAGGTAAATCTCCCAATTTATCCACTAACCACATCTTAAAATCATACCACAACACTATAAATAACTTTTACATATCTCATTCATCATTAATCTCCATATATTCCACTTTCTCACTCTAGACCATTTCTAGGTCAAAATCATTCCAATGTATTTAGATAGTTTCTAACCATCCATACTCATGCCAAACAACTCCAAAATCAATTAAATAAACAATGTACCATAGTTGGAGTGTTAGAATCTTACCAAATTTGATTTCTCTTCTTGCTCCAATTGGCAATGCCCTTAAATCCTTCAATATCAACAATGGGAAATTTCTTTCAAACTATGTTGTTCTTCTCTTTGATAGGAACAACTTTGTCTCTAATGGTCTCTCTTCAAACCTCACTGAAAATGGCTGATTTTTGAGAGAGAATGTTAGGTTTTTGGGTTGAAAGTGAAAGGTTTGTGTTTTTCCCGAAATTTTCTGATTTCCAGCACTCCTTATATAGAAATAACTTGAGGAGATCGATCTGGTCCAAGAAGAGATCGATCTGGTCCCTTAAAATCCCCCTTTTTCACGGTATTTTTAAGCCTGAGATCGATCTGTCGAAGCATGAGATCGATCTGTTGAGGCATGAGATCGATCTGTCGAAGCATGAGATCGATCTGCTCCCAAACAGAGAGCTAAGGAGATCGATCTGGTCCATTGGAGATCGATCTGTTCTATTCTTTCGCCCAAATAAGAGCATTCTGGCTCTTCCAGATCGATCTCTCATCCCATGAGATCGATCTGCCCTTCAAAATTTCCAGATTTCCTCTGCAACAACACTTACCAAATATCCTAAATTTGCTACCATGATCATTTCCTCATTCATTCATCTTTGAGACTTGAGGATGGCATCCATCCTCACTTTATACACATTAAAACTTGTGTAGGATCTTTGTATGACCAATGGTACTTAATATAAACTAAAATGGAAGTGCACATCTTATGCAATTATACTTCCATTTTACCAAGCTATTCAAAATCCATTCTACACACATTCTCCACATGTTTAAGTCCCTTTTCTACACATTTGTACAAAATGAAACTTGTATGTACGATTACCACTCTCATTACAAGTGTGTACGTTACTTGTGGACTTACATCACATATACTTCACTCATTAATTCATAGTACAACTCTATTTACACTTCTATGTACATATATACCCTTATACAAATACGGGGTCTCACATTCTCCCCCACTTAGAAAATTTGGTCCTCCAAATTGGAACCAATTATTCTGTGAACAACTCGGGATACCTCTCCCGCATCAAACTCTCCAATTCCCATGTGGCTTCTTCCACAGTGTGATGTTGCCAAAGTATCTTCACCAAAGGAATTGTCTTTGTCCTCAGCACTTTCTCTTTTCTGTCCAATACCCGAACTGGCTTCTCAACATAGGTCATACCCTCATTGAGCTCCAAAGGCTCATATCTTATCACATGTGTCGGGTCCGGGTGATACTTCCTCAACATGGATACGTGGAAGACGTTATGCACACTTGCCAACTCTGGTGGCAATGCCAGTCTATACGCCTTGTCTCCCACCTTATCAAGTATCTCAAATGGCCCGATATATCGAGGGCTCAACTTTCCCTTCTTCCCAAATCTCATAATTCCCTTCGAAGGGGAAACTTTCAAAAACACTGACTCACCCACCTCAAACTCTAGTGGTCTCCGTCTCTTATCAGCATAACTCTTTTGCCTGCTCTGAGCTGTCCGTAACCTCTCACATATCAATTGGACGTCCTCAGAGGCTTGTCTAACCAAGTCGGGAGCAAAGATCTGTCTGTCACCAACCTCTTCCCATCCAATAGGGGAACGGCATCTACGCCCATACAATGCCTCATATGGTGCCATCCCGATACTCGCATGAAAACTGTTATTATACGCGAACTCTGCGAGTGGCAAATGGTCATCCCAGGAGCCTCCAAAATCCAATGCACACGCTCTCAACATGTCCTCCAGGGTCTGTATAGTCCTCTCTGACTGACCATCTGTCTGAGGATGAAACGCGGTGCTAAAATTCAACTGGGTCCCCATCGCTTCCTGAAAATGTTCCCAAAAGTGGGAAGTGAAGCGGGCATCCCTATCAGAAACAACGCTCACTGGAATTCCATGTAGCCTCACTATCTCGCGCACATATAGGTTCGCTAACTGGCTCAGAGTATCGGTAGCTCTCATAGCTAGAAAATGGGCTGATTTCGTCAACCGATCCACAATCACCCATATGGCATCATGACCTCTCCGGGTCCTCGGCAATCCCATCACAAAATCCATGGTGACATGCTCCCACTTCCATGTCGGTATCGGTAGAGGCTGCAATAACCCTGCAGGCTTCTGATGCTCTACCTTCACCTGCTGACAAACGAGACACTTAGCAACATATTCAGCAATGTGCTTTTTCATTCCCGACCACCAATAAACCTTTCGAAGGTTTTGATACATTTTGGTACCCCCTGGATGTATCGTATACTTCGATGAGTGAGCCTCTGTCAGGATCAACCTTCTGATCTCTGCGTCATCAGGAACACATATCCTACCTCTGAACCTCAACAATCCATCCGAACTCAACCCAAAGTCCGTCTCTATACCCCTCTGTATCTGCCCGACAATATCACTACACTGCTGATCAACTCGCTGAGCCTGTCGGATTCGATCTACCAGATCCGGTTCCAACTGCAGGCTAGCTATCATAAATCCACTATCAGCGTCAGGCGGGGTCATATCCAAACTGAGGTTCATGAACTGTTCCAACAGCTCGTGTTCCCTGATCATCATGAATGATACCATCCCGAGATGCTTCCTACTCAATGCATCAGCAACCACATTTGCTTTACCCGGGTGGTATAGGATTTCACAATCATAATCCTTTAACAGCTCGAGCCATCTCCTCTGTCTCATGTTCAACTCTTTCTGTGAGAACAGGTACTTAAGGCTCTTATGATCTGTATAAATCTGAAATCTCTCACCATAGAGGTAGTGGCGCCATATCTTCAGCGCAAACACCACCGCTGCCAACTCCAAGTCATGGGTCGGGTAGCTCCTCTCATGATCCTTTAACTGTCTTGATCCATAGGCTACTACCTTCCCATCCTGCATCAATACACAGCCCAGTCCTAGGTGTGAAGCATCTGCATACACCGAGAAACCTCCTGAGCTGGTAGGAATGGTGAGTATTGGAGCTGTAGTTAATCTCCTTTTCAACTCCTCAAAACTGTCTTCACACTTTTTGTCCCACACAAACTCTACATTTTTCCTTGTGAGACGTGTCAAAGGAGCAGCTAACCTCAAAAATCCCTCTACAAACCTTCTATAATACCCAGCTAAACCCAGGAAACTTCTGATCTCTGTCACTGTTTGGGGTCTCTGCCACTGAACTACGGCCTCAATCTTAGATGGATCCACTGATACTCCATCCTTCGAGACTATGTGACCCAAAAAAGAGATCTGTTCCAACCAAAAGTCGCACTTACTGAGTTTAGCGTACAACTTCTTCTCTCGGAGGGTTTGTAGCACTATCCTCAAATGCCTCTCATGCTCCTCTCTAGATCTTGAATACACCAGTATATCATCTATAAACACGATCAGAAATCGATCCAAATACTGGTGAAATACCTCATTCATCAACGACATAAAAGCTGCGGGAGCATTCGTCAACCCGAATGGCATAACCATAAACTCATAATGTCCATACCGGGTGCGAAAAGCTGTCTTGGGCACATCTCCATCTCGTATCTTCAACTGATGGTACCCTGACCTCAGATCTATCTTGGAAAAGACCTGCGCTCCCTTAAGCTGATCTAACAAATCATCGATGCGTGGGAGGGGATACTTATTCTTGATGGTGGCCTTATTCAACAACCGGTAGTCTATACACAGTCGGAGGCTTCCATCCTTCTTCCTTACAAACAGGACCGATGCTCCCCAAGGTGAGACGCTCGGCCTGATGAACCCCTTCTCCAGCAACTCTTGTAATTGTTTCCTTAACTCCTCTAACTCAACTTGAGCCATTCTATATGGTGGCTTGGACATCGGCTCTGTACCAGGTGCCAAATCTATCCCAAACTCCATCTCCCTATCTGGAGGTAACCCTGGTAACTCATCCGGAAAGACATCTGGAAATTCCCTAACCACTGGTATGTCTTCCAATTCCGGATGTGCCTTATCCGTCTCAATCACAAAAGCGATGAATCCTTCACATTATTCCTTCCACCATTAGTATCATAAATCATCACATCACATACATAAATGAAATCAAATTTATCTTTCATACATCATGTATCAAGATTGTACTCATCACACTTATAATAATCATGTTCTTTAATTTCATTTCACAAAATTAACTACAAGGTTGTCTATCTTTGGAAACATCAAAGTTTTCGCATGACAATCCATAACAACATGATTGGCAGCCAACCAATCCATTCCTAGGATCACATCAAAATCACTCATGTTTAATAAAATTAAATCGGCTGCCATCTCTTTACCTCCTATCTTCATTTTACAATCCCTATATATATGCTCAGTCAACTGACTATCATTCATAGGGGTAGATATCAATAACATCTTATCAAGCAGCGTGGGTTTTACATGCTTCAACAATTTACATGCAAAGGATGGCGAAATAAAGGAGTGTGTGGCACCAGGATCAAACAGTACATAAGCTTCTAAATCAAAGATTTGGATGGTACCTTTTACCACATCTGAAGACTGATCTGCAGTATCCTGATCCAGTGCGTGCACTCGTCCTCTGCTTACACCCACTGCTTGTTTCCCCTTTTCTTCAGCTGTAGCCTTCCTCCTCGGAGCAGCTGTACCAACTAGAGCTCTCTCTGGCTCCTTGCCCTTCTGTGGGGCTCTCTCTATCATCTCTGGGCAATCTCTAATTACGTGGCCTGGCTTCCCACATCTGAAGCATACAACCTGAGGTCCGTAACATGGTCGAGTACCATGGTACCTACCACACCTGCCACACTGTTCTGTAGTAGGCCGTGGTCCTCCAATCACGATTCCCTTAGCTGGAGCAATGGCCGGATACATGGGAGTATCAACTGTCCTCTCCCGGATTTCATCAATTCTCAGCCTCCTTCCAGAGAATCTCTTGCTTCCTTTATAGCTGAAGCCTCTATCCATCATAGGTCTCTTCTTATCTCTGTCCCTCATCTTACCAACCTTTCCAAATTCCGAGGCGATTCTATCAACATCTTGTTCACATAATTGCGCCCTGCGCACTGCTTCTTCATAGGTCGGTATATCCAAGGGAACCAATTTAGACCTGATGGTTGGTCTCAATCCATCCACAAACTTCTGGATCTTCTCGACCTCATTACTCATCGTGTTGGGATCATATCTGCCCAGGGATATAAAAGCAGTCTCATACTCATCCACAGTCTTGCTCCCTTGGGTCAGTCCCAAAAATGCCATCTTCAGCTTCCGCTGGGCGGTATCCGGGACATACTGTCTCCGGAAGGCCTCTAGAAACACATCCCAGCTGATCTCAGTATGCCGGGCTCTCAAAATAGGCCTGGTGGATTTCCACCAATGTTCTGCTGATCCCTTCAGCATGAAAACGGCAAATGCTACCATCTCGGTAGTAGTGCACTCGAAGAACCCATATAATTTCTCGATCTCATTGATCCAATCCTCAGCCGCTACTGGGTCCTTTACTCCACTGAAAGATGGCGGTCCAAACTTCTGGAATTGCCGCAGTCTATCCAAATCACATCCATATCCCCAACCTCTACTGCCTGGCGTAGCAACCGGCGTAGGCACATCCTGTGGGGGTGGGGTATCTGTCGTCTGAGGTCCTTGGGCTTGCCTCGCCCGTGCCTCGGGAGCAGCTGCTTGCTCAGCATCACCCTGTGTAGCGAGACTCTGTCTACCGCCAACTCCATGTAAAGATTGAGTGACCAATTCCAAAATCATCTCAATGCTCCGCTCAATCCTCGCGAAGCGAGCCTCAGTACTCTCGGGCCTCTCCTCTGGACCCTGTGGAGCGTGCTCAACGTCGACCTCCACCTCAACATCCTCCTGAGCCTCGTGTGTTTTCGGCTCAACACGACCCCCAGGCCTACCTCTACGGCCTCGAGCCTGTGCTCTCATCCCTCTACCGCGACTGGTATTAGGCATACTTACTCAGTTCCCTACATTCACAACCAATTACTTAGTCAACCCATCGACATACACTATTTGTATCTAAACAAGCACAGTAACTTGGGGATGTAATTTTTCACTTATTAAGTATTTTAGACACGACACACGTCAGACCAACTCGAGCTCTGATACCAACTTCTGTCACGACCCTCAACTTACCAAAATACGTACAAATTTTTCGCATTTTCATGCATCAATCCTTAATCATCCTTCCTCGATCGTGAACAACCACACGCTTAACAGTTGGGCTGTGTGTCGACGTCTAACTCACTCCACCATACCAATTCAATTTGAAACATTATTTATGAGTAAACACTTGTATAAATGTATATATATCAGAGTTGTTACATGTGTTTACATTGTTTTACATCCCCAGTAGTTACATACAAAATGCTACTGTGCTATGTCTAGTTTAGATACAAAATAATCCAAGTGTGTATACCTTTAGCGATGGGATGCAGCGGATTACCAAAAAGGGAATGCCTCCAGTCACGTCCAATCTATACTCAAATCTCTGTAGAGAGGGGAAAATAAGGGGGGTGAGCAAACCACACGCTCAGTAAGGCAATCATGCGAACAGGTAGATACTGTACTGTCTACGTGATCGTGATGCCATGCTCAAAAGTATCTTATTCATTGTTTATCTCAAAACATGAGTGTATGATTGTGTTAATGGTATGTAAAGCATTCATGCTATTAAAATTCAGTGCACATTTCAACTCAAAGCATGGTATAAATCATCATGCATAATTCACAATAAAAGCATGGCATTAAACATCATGCATTTTCACAATAAGGCATGGCATTAAACATCATGCATTCGTGCACTTTAAAAATCATTAACAAATCAATTCAACGTCAGGTCCCAGCCCATCCCTCGGGCTTTCCTGACCACAAACACTTCAAACATGGATTTATTCTCAAATAGCATTATATATGTGAGATAGGCAGTTTCAACAATAGGTAATAACCTCAAGGTCTATGTACATAACCTGTGATACCGGCTACACGGATCAGGTGTGCGGGATATCACCACCATCTGCTTCCACACGGGAGGTGGGTCAAATCCTACCTGCCGGTCCATAGCAGATCTCGTCCGAAGACGGCACATCACATCACAACACGGTACAATGTACTCCATGCTACATGCACGGTACAACGTACTCTGTGGACCCCCAGCCTTATCCCTCGTTCGGGCTCATCAGCTGTTCCTCCAACCCTTATCCCTCGTTCGGGCTCATCAGGCGGATCTCCAACCCTTATCCCTCGTTCGGGCTCATCAGGTTGTTTTAACATGCCATGTCTCAAAACAATGCACGTGTGAGCCTATTTAATCGATGTGACACCAAGTCTACTCGAAGCTCCAAACACGGCAACATGCAAGATGGGCATCCAGTGCGAGACAAACTCAAAGCACAATGCCAAAACAATATGAAATCCATGTGAAAACTAGTGCCTCTTGCACTCTTCCATACTCACGAAATCATGTAGGTGGCTCAAAACTTGCAAAATGTGGTTATCAAAACCAAAACATACTCATTTCTTTTGCAAATCATTTCAATGTTAGCCAACCTACCAATCATTTGCTAAAAAGCAATAAAACATGATTTTCAAAGCAATATGCTTTTGTTTTCATGCACATTTCTCAAACTCCCAACTTTTACCCTTCAATCACCCAACAACAATATTTCCTAATCTCATGCATTCTAGCAAAACATTTATGCGCCCAAATTGCGCACAATATCTCTAAGAGTCCACACAATTCCCTTACCTCGATTTACTTGGTGTGACTCCTTTTCTCTTAGCTCCTCACGCTCTTGGGTCAACTCGCCTCTGCGTATCCTCGGAAGCTGCGATTCATTCATTAAATCGATTGAGTTAACGTATTTAACCCATAATTAACCTCACTAGTCAACATTATTTACTTATGCATTTTACAAATGCCTTAACCCTCATTTTACCTCTTTTAGGTAAATCTCCCAATTTATCCACTAACCACATCTTAAAATCATACCACAACACTATAAATAACTTTTACATATCTCATTCATCATTAATCTCCATATATTCCACTTTCTCACTCTAGACCATTTCTAGGTCAAAATCATTCCAATGTATTTAGATAGTTTCTAACCATCCATACTCATGCCAAACAACTCCAAAATCAATTAAATAAACAATGTACCATAGTTGGAGTGTTAGAATCTTACCAAATTTGATTTCTCTTCTTGCTCCAATTGGCAATGCCCTTAAATCCTTCAATATCAACAATGGGAAATTTCTTTCAAACTATATTGTTCTTCTCTTTGATAGGAACAACTTTGTCTCTAATGGTCTCTCTTCAAACCTCACTGAAAATGGCTGATTTTTGAGAGAGAATGTTAGGTTTTTGGGTTGAAAGTGAAAGGTTTGTGTTTTTCCCGAAATTTTCTGATTTCCAGCACTCCTTATATAGAAATAACTTGAGGAGATCGATTTGGTCCAAGAAGAGATCGATCTGGTCCCTTAAAATCCCCCTTTTTCACGGTATTTTTAAGCTTGAGATCGATCTGTCGAAGCATGAGATCGATCTGTTGAGGCATGAGATCGATCTGTCGAAGCATGAGATCGATCTGTCGAAGCATGAGATCGATCTGCTCCCAAACAGAGAGCTAAGGAGATCGATCTGGTCCATTGGAGATCGATCTGTTCTATTCTTTCGCCCAAATAAGAGCATTCTGGCTCTTCCAGATCGATCTCTCATCCCATGAGATCGATCTGCCCTTCAAAATTTCCAGATTTCCTCTGCAACAACACTTACCAAATATCTTAAATTTGCTACCATGATCATTTCCTCATTCATTCATCTTTGAGACTTGAGGATGGCATCCATCCTCACTTTATACACATTAAAACTTGTGTAGGATCTTTGTATGACCAATGGTACTTAATATAAACTAAAATGGAAGTGCACATCTTATGCAATTATACTTCCATTTTACCAAGCTATTCAAAATCCATTCTACACACATTCTCCACATGTTTAAGTCCCTTTTCTACACATTTGTACAAAATGAAACTTGTATGTACGATTACCACTCTCATTACAAGTGTGTACGTTACTTGTGGACTTACATCACATATACTTCACTCATTAATTCATAGTACAACTCTATTTACACTTCTATGTACATATATACCCTTATACAAATACGGGGTCTCACAGATTTGATATGCTCGCACGTGCATTTTTGGAAACTTAGTATTGACGTAACTGGAGATAGGATGATAAGACCCGGACACTACGGGCACTCCTAATCTCGCTAATTTATGATATTGGGGTTCACGGAATACGATGTACTGTGTGAACGCACATAGAGTACGATGTACCGTGTTGTTGTGTTTGCTGTCTGATGGGTAGACTGACCATCTGCCCTCAGCCATCCGGGGACCATGTACACCTGATCAGTGATTCCATGGAGTCCAGTGACTATGACCATATGTCTATTTGTTTCCTTATGCTCTACTTTCTCTCCATAACTGATGTTCGGTTTCTAATTTAATTTCTGAGACTTTGATTTATCTTATCTTTGATTTAAATCAGTTTTATAAGAACATGTGTTTTGAGAAACTAGTTTGTGATGTGATATGATTTTGAGAAAACATATACGTGTGGTTTTGAGAATTCGGTTGTGGCTGAGAAAGTAAGGATTTTCTGCGTGACATGTGATTATGCGCATGTAGGTAGTATAGTTATGTACTTTCTTGCATGATTTCTTACTGAATGTGTTGTAACTCACCCGTCTTCCCTCTACTCCACAGAGTTACCCCAGCAATGAGTGCTACGAATTTTTCTGAGCGGTTAACAGCCCACACTTCATAGTGCGCAAAGATATACACTTATTTTATTTCTTGTATTTAAACTTTTAAAGCACAATTATATATTTAAAGGGATATTGGGATGTAAACAAATATGTGTATAATATATGTAAATAAAGAAATCAATTGCATCATAGTGAAGTGATATCAATTACTATTGATGTCGTGTATTATTTGTGTATATATATATGAATAAAGAAATTCAATTATCATGTACGGTTTATATTTAAGTGTGTAAGGTTAATATTGGCTCGTATGCCCAACCATCAGTATGTTATCTGCTCCGTTCTGTGTGTAGTATGGATAAATAATAAGGATTTAGAGGTGGAAACGTGATGTGACAATTTTGATATTTAAAAACTTGATGCATATATATAACACACAAATTAAAAAAATAATTTGAAATCAAATATTAATTAAAAATTATAGAAAAAACAAATATAACAAATGTTAAATATTAAATAAATAAATTAAATAGGTAATATTAATGTAAAATGTTCTTACTACATTTATCATTAATAGGTTAATAATTAATATTTTATATTTGAAACTTATTTATTTTTAAACTTTGAATTTAAATGACTCCAAATTAATCTTATAAAATTAATTGAAGTTGAAAACTCTATTTTTTAAGATCTGAAAAAAAGAACTTTATTTATAATAGCCCTAGGAATAAAGAGTAAGCAAAGAAAAAATGTAAATAAAATAATTTACTATTTCAAGTAAGCAAAGAAAAAATGTAAATAAAATAATTTACTATTTCAATTTTAAAATCTAAATTAATTCAAAATAATTAAATATCGTATTTAAAATATGGTTTAATAGCCAAATATACCTTCAACCTTTTAAATAAAATGGATATAAGCTCTCGATCTTTAATTTTATTATAAAAGTCTATAAACTTTTATTTTACTGTAAAATAAGCTCTCAACTTCAAAATAATTCAATTAAGTAAAATAAATAAGAGATTAAGGTTTTATAATCCTTCAAACTTTTTATTTTACTGTAAAAATTTATAACTGGTTTTGATTTAATTATATTATTTTAAAACGTTAAGGATTTATATAATAAAATTTAAGTTGATGACTTATTTTCATTTTGTACGTAAGATTAATGGTATATATTGTTATTAAGTTCCCAGTGCTGAAGTGAAACATGATAACCCCTACACTGAGTTCCGCTTACCCATCTTCTGTAAAACTGCAAATTTTCACCTCATCCCACCACCACAGTCCCTGCTCCTGCCACGTCCTCTCTTATATAAGACATTGTCGTAATTAAAAGTATCACCATTTTATCAGTCCACTTCACACGCTGCCATGGAGATCCCTTCTTGCCATTGGTTCCATCATTGTGACCACCAACACCCTCTTCTACAAAGCTCGGTTCATCTTCATCACTCACCGAACTTTTCCCTCTCTCCCCCTTGTTGTAATCCATTATTGAAATGGTTTGGTCACAGTTTTGCATGGTCCCCATTGTGAATGGAAAACCTTCGTGAATAGGAAGATCGAAGAAGCACCTTGGCGAGGATTAGGGTAGTGAAGTTGAGGGTGTTGTGCATGATGATGAACTCTCCTTGATCCTTGTAAGTCAAGGCCTCCATAAGAACCCCCACCAGGAATCATTCCTCCTAATGATAAATTGCCTTTCATTACTTCTTTCAAGCAAATAATTGTATGTCATTACATCAACTTATTTCCCCTTAAACCCTAGTCTTAATATTATTACTTGCTCCTATCTGTGACTGGGTACACCAAAATCGAACATAACCATTTATTTATTTATTTCTCTCTTTTAAGACATTTCCAGCTACCAAACATGCCGATCAGAAAATCCCAAAATACCCAGCCAATCAAGCTAAACAAGCATCCATTAACATATTTCTACAAACAATAAAACTTGATATACCTAATTAAAAACCCCTGCTTCAAAATCACCAACAGAGTAAGGAAAAAAGTCACTCAACATCAATACTCATCTAACTGATAAACCAAAAAACATAAAATCTTAACTTATCTCTACAAAATCTCTAACACCCAGAAATCGTAAACAAGCAAAAAATAATAAAAAAGAAACTTTCCTGAAATTAATGAGAGAACCCAGGAGTTGGAATCATGAATAATCTGCTCAGCCTGAGTTCCATCAAGGAAAAAAAAAATTATTAGTTGTCTGCGCTTAATTTTTTTTATAAATTTGATGTATTATGATTTTTAATATTAAAAAATAAAAATTATGAAAAATATTTTTAAATATAAAAAATAAAAATTAGATCATTTTAGAACATTTAAAAAATAACAAAAAATGAGAATGAAAAAAAAAACCTACAAGTTCAATGTATGGGAAAAAAAATCTAAAGGGGTCCATTTGTGGGGTATTTTATTTCACACTCCAACAAAATTGCTACCAAGGTAACGCCAACAAAATTCAAGTTGTTACTATGTTGTTGTACCTTTGTGAATTTGATTATTGTAATAAAAGTAAACTTGTTTGAAATCTTAATATATTTTTTTTATTAAAGATTAAAAGTGCAAATACATGTGTGTGTGGATTCTTTATCTGCTGGGGGGCATCTCCAATTATGGAGAAAGCATAATATTAATATATTGGCCAGTGTACAAGGATTGTGCAGTTGAGAACCGAAACTCAAAGTTTCAGCCTTGGTTTAGAATATAAAAATTTTTAAAAAAATTATCAATTTTTTAGGAGAGAAAAAGAAGATAGAATAAATTTAAACAGCTTTACTATAACTTAATGCAATTTGTATAAGAAATTATCAGAAAATGATAAAATTGATTAAAAACATGCCACTTTCAAGTCAAGTTGATGACCTTTCTATGTGAGATAATGAATTGTCATGTGCAACTAGGTTAAATATTGTTATTCAATAAGTAATTCATTTTTCTTTTTCTTTTTTTTTTCTTTTGAGAAAGTGGAATCATCATGACATAACATAGAAATTATCCTTCAGGGAGATTACAGCTTATAGTTCTGGGACTACCAGTTCCCAAAGCATCATACAAAAAACAAAGCTTATTACATTCTTAGGGTTCATAAAAGAAAACAAAAGAGACATCAGCATCTCTTACCCATCTCGCTAGGCTGTCCGCGCATGAGTTATAGCTTCCCTTAACACATGAGTTATCTTGGCATGCCCCAACTGTCGGAGAAACAGCCCGCAGTTAGAAACAAGAGAATTATAAGTATAAGGAGGAGCCCTTTGATAATTCTATGTTTAATAGAATTATTTGTGTTTAATTTTTTAATTAATTATTTAAATCTTCATATTATTTTATTAATTATCCCCTTTATTTAATTAAAATTCTTTAATGTGCAAAATAAATCCGGATGAAACTCAATCATTTCAATCAAAATTAGGCTGAAATCGAGCTAAAGGAGACTATACCACTTCCAATTTGTAGACCGAGTCACCAGTCGTCTGGACACGCGTGATGCCAGGTATCCGTATTTTATTCGCTCCGAAACGATAAGATCGACGGATATCGTGCAAACCTTCTGGAAGACACACGCCAGGCCACATCGTACAACCAATTGGACAAAAAGATTGATGACGTGGAAATATCTACTTTGCAGCAAATCAAATGAAGACAAGTGGCCAAACAATGCCAACTCATCTAGGAAAGAAAAATTACTATTGTACCCCTAAGTGTGTGTATAAATAGAATATGATGGCAATTGAAAAAAATCAAGTAGAAGTAGGGTAAGTAGTCTAGGGTAGGAGTAGTGTAGAGTAATTTAGGAGTAGTTTTTAGAAGTAAATTAGGAGTAGTTGTAATTCTAGGATAGCTTTGGTTTTTAAGTTTTTTTTTAGTTTAATTTCTAAGCATTTTTCTGTTAGCATTTTTAAATTTTGTTTTAGTTACTGTTGATGTAATTTTCATTTTCTTTATGAGAAGCTTGGATTTTTCCATCCTTTATTCTCGGTTTGCATCTTAACTTGTCTATTTTCTTGATTCACCGATTGTTGGACATAAAAAAGTAAGAAAGTTTGGCTGGTAACAGTGGTCATAGTCTTCATTCCTGTTCAACATTTTATTTTTATTTTTATGTTTTAAGTAGATAATTTCAAGCGAAAATTTTTCTTCACTGTTGCCTCGTTGCATTTGCGTTTCCTGCAATTTTTACATTTTCCAGTTTGTGTCATTTCATCACTCTGCCGTGGTAGCCTTGTTGATTCAGGATGGTGACAAGGGGACCGAGCTCCATTTTCGGCTTCATGTGTTTTTGCTTTTATTTCCTTTAGCATTTCATAGTTATCCTTAGTTTCAATACTTCTTAAATTCATGTCTCTGTTCGGCCCTATTTCTTGCTTCTGTTACTATTCATTACTGTAATTCATTATATTTTTTCGTTTTTAATTAAAGCAAGTGCATGACAGGGGGCTTCCCGACTACTTCGACGTGCTGCGTGGTTGCCGGACTTGAAGACGAGCAACTCAGCATTACTGAAGCAAATAGAGCAGGAAATTTCACTCGTTGCATCAACGATTGGTGACATTTCTAGCTGTGTGAGCAGGACAAGATGCGGCTTAGAATTAGCTGTAGCAGAATAGCAAGGAAACGATGATTTTGGCCCTCTGTTTATTCCAGGTTGCATAGTCTGTTTTTATTAATTGTTTTAGTTTCATTTCTTCTCCTTCTTAGTGATGTTCATGTCATTTTTTATGGTTCCTTGATAATCTACAATACATCTCTGTTCTACCTTGTTCTTGGTATTCTGCATTACTTATGGTTTACTGCTGCATTGTGTGAGGCACGGGCTGAGGTAGGATTGATGCTGGTTGGAGAACTAAGCAGGAGCTAGCTTCTCGAGACAACAAGGACTGGTTACAATCGCTACGCTGCTGCATTCCAACTTGTTACAGCAATTCTTCAATGCTGGTTTTACAGTGTTTAGACTCTTTTAAAATTCCAGATTAATCAGCAGCGTTACGTGGACAGCTGGGGCAGAGGACAGGAGCTAGATGTGGTAGTCCAGTGCAGGGGACAAGGTTTTAGTACAAAAAATTGTTGCAGAGGAAGGTACAGCAGATGGTTTGCCTGACATGAAACGGATCCTAGAGGACTGTCGAGGAGCAGCTGCTGGCAAGAATTGTTGTAGATTATCCATACGAGGCCGCTGCATGAGGGTGAACTTATGATGACCTATTGCTGTACGTGAGGTAAGGAAGCAGCAGTCCGGTGCAACAAGAGCGGTGAACTTATGATGACCTATTGCTGTACGTGAGGTAAGGATGCAGCAGTCCGGTGCAACAAGAGCAATGTTGTAGAGAAAAGAAAGAAATCGTGCTGCAGGTTGCTTTGCTGAATGTCCAAGGCTGTTTAAGGCCGTGTTTGGCACTGGGAAAATACACCAATCTCATGTCTCATGCAATTTTATTATTGTATTTAAATTGTCATTATGCGTTATATTATTTGTTAGCTTAAAGTACTGTGCATACTAACTAAATTTTTCTTTATTAATTTAAGGCTTTGTTTTAATTGCATTAATAGTTAATTTTTGAATATAATAGGATTTAAGGCTTTATTTTAAGAAAGATTCATATATAGCATATAGAGTAGAACTATTTCATGCATTTTTAATTTAATCCTCATGTTAAACTTGAAAAAGTCCAAAAAATATATATATATATTTCTCATGCATTATTTAGATTTTATTGTTAAGTTAGTATTTAGATATAATTAGGATTAATTTTAGATTCACTAGTTTAGACATTTAGATTTATGATTATTTTCTTAATTTTCTAGGATTTTATTTCATTAAATTTTAAGTTAGTTTAATTTGTATTTTTATTAATTAGTTTAATTACATGCATATTTTATTCTAGAATGGTTTAATTTTAGTTTAATTAATTTTGTTACTTTATTTTCATATTTTGCATTTTAGTTTATTTGCGTTAATTAATTTTAACTGTTTTAATTATCTTTTGGAGGTATTTGCTTTTAATTCCTTGGAGCTCTGTAAGTAATTTTAAGCTTAGTTTTATTATTTAGTTTATAGTTTTTATTATTCTATTATTTTTCAATAATTTTAATTAGCCCAGTAGATCACACATCATCAAAACTCCATAATTGGCTAGGATATACTTAAGGTAAGATTAACCGGTAGTTAATTAGGCTAATCAACTTCTCTGTTAGACGATAATTCGGGACTTAAATCTCATTATTACTTGTACGACACGTTCACTTGCTGAGAATACGTTTAGATCGTACCAAGTTTTTGGCGCCGTTGCCGGGGAAGTCTTAATTAGTCAGTAATTGATATCGGTGAAATTATACTTAGGTGTAATTCTAGCTTGTAAATATTTAGATTGTAAATTTTAGATCCTTAGTTTAGTTTAGTTAATTTTCTATCTAATTAAATAAAAAAATGAAAATTTTAAAAACTTAAAAAAAAATTTCTAAGAAATTTTTTATGTTTGTATGCGTAGAGCCAAAAGTTATAATTGCTTTCCTTTAGATCCTGAAATTGAACGAACACTTAGAAAAATTAAAAAGGATTCTAGGAAATTTATACCTCCGCTGCAAAACATCATAACAGAAAATAGGGAAATTAGGACCGTTAGAAATTATGCAATGCTGACTATTGGAGGTTATTATACCGGCATTAGGCCACCAGCTGTCCCTACAAACAACTTTGAAATTAAGCCTTCCATCCTCCAGATGATCCAGACCTCTTTACAGTTCAGTGGGCTTCCACACGACGACCCACATGCTCACCATGGGCAATTCCTGGACCTATGCAACACATTCAAGCACAATGGATTATCTGATGATGCACTTAGGCTTAGATTATTCCCCTTCTCGCTTAAGGATAAGGCGCGACACGGGTTAACCTCCTTGCCTCCAGGATCAATTTCTACATGGGACGAGTTAGCCCATCAATTTTTAGCTAAGTTTTTCCCTCTCTCTAAAATGGTCAGACTCCGTAGTGACATATCTTCTGTCACGACCCAATACTACCAAAATCAGTACAAATTTTTCGCTTTTGGAAAATCTTTCTTACCTCCTCGTGATATATTCCTCTTAATAGGTCGGGCTGTGAATCAATATCGATATACCATTTTTTACCATTAAAATATCACACGTACATATATATATAATTACATCAATCATATTATAATAGAGTGGTCGGTATGTTTTATACATCACATGATTCTATATGTACATCCCCAAATATTCTTTCATATACAATACTGTGCTGTAAGCATGCTAATACAAAATTTTGTACGTGGTGTATACCTGACAGTCGATGGGAAACAAAGATATCAGTTATGCTGTCTACTCTCTACACCCGTTATCTCTACGGTGGAAATACTGAAAGTGGGTGAAAAATGAAAGGGTGAGCTCCACATGCTCAGTCAGGCAATAATACAAACGGGTAGATAGCTATACTATCTACATGCTGATAAGAAATCAGGATATATGTGAGCATAAGGTAAAACCAATGATATGCCATATACATAATATCATCTGTTCTAAAACAGGAAAATCGGCATATTAAAATATGGAATAATTCTCATGTGAAAACATCTCATGCTCAATGAATCAACACGTTATAAAATACCCCATCTGGGTCAAAATATGATACACTCACAAATCAAAATCCGTTTCAACAAAATTCTTTATTTTCAAATTTCCGTTATAAAATCACCCTTCTCATAGGGTTACAATTCAATGAAAGTTTCATAAAATCCCTCCAGGGGAATAATCAAATCTCAATTGAAATCATAAGAAAATCGGGGCCTGACCCCTCCCTCGGGTCTACCCTGGTCTATCAAGACCAATAGTTATATCATGTGAGACATGTAAACGATTATATCGGTAATATCCAGGACTATGGCCATAACCTCGTGATCCCTGAAACGGGAGGTGGGTCATCCTACCCGCCAGAACAGCATAATATCAAGATTGTGAGGGCAAGACTTGCTGTCTCGTGGCTAATGCCACTCCACTCCAACAATCCCCAAGGTACAACGTACTCCGTATGACATACACGGTACAACGTACTCCGTGAACCCAAGCTCAATCAGGGGTGCTTGTAATATGTCTTATCCACCCATGTCAAGTATGTCTCAATATGCACGTGTGAGCATATCATCTCACTGTGACACACAGTCAACAGGAGGCTCCAACACGGCTATATGCATGTCATATAAATTCATGTGCGAGCGAAACTATAGCACGACTTCATGCATATTCATGATATCTGAAAACCTCATGCGAGCGAAGCTCTAGCACGGTTTCATAGAAATCAATGAAATATGCGTAAGAGCAGCGCTCAAGTACGACTTAAACTGAGTATAAATTCAATTCAAATCCACGTACAAGCATTGCTCCAGTACGGATAGGTATTAAAACTCAGTGAAAACCTCGTACGAGAAAAACTCCAGTACGGTAGTCATATAAAATAAATCTATAAAATAGTGCGAGCAAGGCTCCAGCACTCTGTGTATGAGTTAAAATATAAAATCCAGTGCGAGCAGTGCTCAAGCATGATTACAACTCATATAACACTGATAGGTGACTCAATTTTATCAAAACATGTTAAATAAATATCAACTGGCACCTAACCTGTGCATTTTCACTTAAAACATGAAAATAATAGCCAACCTATCCATAAATTGCTTGGATTAAAGCAATATCATCATGAAAACATTAAAATCATGAAATTCATGCAATTTCATAGCCTTACTACCCTTTTTGAAATTTTGCTAATGGGGGGCAAAATAGTTATTTTTCACTATTTCCATATTTTTCCACAAAAATTATTATTCTATTTTCGGGTAGCCTATTGAATTTAATGTAATGTAAATCCCCTCAAAATTACGTACAGCTACCTCTAAGTGTTCATAAAATTCCCTTACCTGGAATCACGCACGAGCTTATCCCGACTCGATCGTACCAAGTCTCTCAGTCCAATTCGCTCGTCTATGGAGCTGCATATAACCACATATGAGTTCAGTTCAATATTATTGATCAGTATTTCACTTTTACTGATCGAATCTAAAGCTCTGGGCCCGTTTTACTCTATTGGACCAGTTTGAACTTTAATGGGCCTCGAACCCATTTTTCAGTCCGTTTCCACTTTTAAATCCCTTCTTCGGGTTTACTGAGCTCATTTGATTTATCAATAATCATCGGGCTTCGTTCCAAACTCAGTGGATAGCCAGGATACTGTTTACGATAATTACTTTGAAATTTTGAATAAAATTCCGTTTATGCAGAATTAATCCGTAATTTTCGTAAAATAATCGAAACTCTGCATTAAAGGACTCATATTATCGAAATTAAAATATACTTACCCAATATGGTGCAGGGTACGAAAATCGAAGTTAAATCGGCTCTCGTTCGGGTTCTGTAGTGACACTGCATAATTATGCAATTTCGGGTTATTTTCCATCAATAAAATATTAAATTAAATTCTCAAGATTTATCCGTAGGTCAATCCCGACCCTCGGTCACTTACCCGAATTTTCGAGTCGTTCCCGGGTACACTTTCTTCCTTTTTTCCCTTTTTCTTTCTTTCTTTTTTTTTTTCTTTTCCTTTCCTTTTCTTTATCTTTATCTTTTTTCTTTTCTCCCTTCTCGGCTACGGTACCGTTTTGGCTCGTTTGCCGTCGCCGAAGATTTCGACCATTTCGCCGACCACCAGTGGGTTCAACAGAACCGCCTCGGCCAGGGGATCGTTCTGTGGGGTCGAATCGGCGCTAAGATGCCGCCGTTCGCCTGGACAGATGCGATTTCTCCCCGAAACTTTCATCGGTCGATTCGTCGGAAATAGCTGCCGTCGGCACGCGTTGCTGGTACCAATAGACTCGTCGGACGTTGCTCTATCTTTTTTGACCTGTAGCTGGGCTCGTCGGACGCCAGTGATTGGTCGGAGGGTATCGGGCTGCTGTCAGGTCGTTGGTTCCGTTTTCGCGGGTCTTCTCTCTCCCTGATTTTCTGATTTTTTGTTTTTTGTTTTATTATTTATTTATTTATTTATTATTATTTTAATCAATTAAAATATATTAAATAATCCAAATATCTCTTAAAAAATCTAAAAAAATATTATTAAATTCATTTAATCAATAAATGAATTTATCAGTGTATTTTCATCTTTCTCGGTATATTTTTTGATTCTTTTCGGGATAATTTGTCGAATTAAAAATCCCGATTAATTCCAAATTAATTCCTGTAAATTTCAACAAATTAATATCTAGATCAATCAACCTCGAATTTAAATATTTTTCTCGGTATTGATCCAGATTTCACAAATTCCATATTTTTAACGAAAATTACTTATCGATTTTATACCGAATTTTGGTCTTTTGACCATTTTACCCTTGCACGTGTTCGGGACCAAATTGAATCGACGTTCTTCATAAATCCACAATCTTTTCCCTATTTTAAATTCCTTATTTTCTGTCAACTCGATTTAATTCCTTAGACGAACTTGTGGCTTCTTTATTTTTTCGATTTATCTTTATTCGATTTTACGTACGATATTTCGTTTCGTCCACATTTATCAAATCCGAATCAACCATCTTATGAATCCATTAACATATACTAATGTTATACAATATGGAAATCATAAGGAATATCATACAAAAATTACGGATCTCACAATCTCCCCCACTAAAAGAATTTGGTCCTCCAAATTAGAACCAAATCAATCGGTAAACAACTCCGGGTACTTCTCCTGTATCATGCTCTCTAGCTCCCAGGTAGCTTCCTCCGGAGTGTGATATTACCACTGAACTTTCACCAGGGAAATCGTCTTAGATCGCAATACCTTCTCCTTCCTATCCAAAATCTGAACCGGTCTCTCAACATATGTCATATTGTCACTGAGCTCTAACAGCTCGTAGTGAATCACGTGTGACGGATCCGGATGGTACTTCCGAAGCATAAAAACGTGGAAGACACTGTGTACACCTGCCAACTCTGGTGGCAATGCCAATCTATAGGCCTTATCTCTCACTCGCTCCAGAATCTCAAAGGGTCTAATAAAACGAGGGCTCAATTTACCTTCCTTATCGAACCTCATGATACCCTTGGAAGGAGAAACTCTCAAAAACACCGACTCACCCTCTGCAAACTCTAGTGGTCTACGTCTCCTGTCAGCATAACTCTTTTGTCGACTTTGAGCTGTCCGCAATCTATCGCATATCAACCTGACATCCTCAGTAGCCTGCTGTACCAAGTCAGGAGCAAATAACAGTCTATCATCAATCTCTTCCCATCCAATAGGGGAACGGCATCTGCGACCATACAGTGCATCATACGGTGCCATCCCGATACTCGAGTGATAACTGTTATTGTAGGTGAACTCGACTAATGGCAAATGGTCATCCCAGGAGCCTTCAAAATCCAGCACACACGCTCTCAACATATCCTTCAGAGTCTGTATAGTCCTCTCTGACTGATCATTTGTCTGAGGATGGAAAGTAGTGCTAAATCTCAACTGGGTCCCCAACGCTCCCTGAAAATGTTCTCAAAAATGAGAAGTGAAGCGGGTATCCCTATCAGAAACAACGCTCACTGGAACGCCATGTAGCCTGACAATCTCTCGAACATATAAGTTTGCCAACGTACTCAGAGCATCTGTAGCTCTCATAGCTAAGAAATGGGCAGACTTCGTCAGTCTATCCATAATCACCCAGATGGCATCATGACCTCTGCGGGTCCTCGGTAATCCCATCACAAAAGCCATGGTGACGTGCTCCCACTTCCATGTCGATATCGGTAGAGGCTGCAATAATCCTGCAGGCTTCTGATGCTCTACCTTTACCTCTTGACAGACGAGACATCTCGCAACATACTCTGCTATGCCTCTCTTCATCCCAGACCACCAATAAACTCTCCGGAGATTCTGATACATCTTCGTACTCCTCGGATGCACTGTATGCCTTGCTGAGTGTACCTCTGATAAAATCATCCTCCTGATCTCAGGATCCTCGGGAACACATATCCTACCGCGAAACCTCAGTAAACCATCAGTACTCAATGCAAAATCGGTATCTGCACCTGCCTGTACCTGCCTCGTCAACTGAATACTTCCTTGATCACTCTGTTGAGCCTACCGGATACGATCAATCAACTCCGATTCCAATCTCAGGCTCGCAATGATCTCAACTCTGTCAATCTCAGGGGGTGCTATGTCTAAACTGAGGCTCGTGAACTGCTCTAGCAAATCATGTTCCCGAATCATCATAAATGATACCAACCCTAGGCTCTTCCTGCTCAAAGCATCAACAACTACATTAGCCTTACCAGGGTGGTATAATATCTCACAATCATAATCCTTCAGGAGCTCGAGCCATCTCCTATGTCTCATGTTTAGCTCCTTCTACGAGAATAAATACTTCAGACTCTTATGGTCTGTAAAAATCTGAAACTGCTCACCATATAAGTAATGGCGCCATATCTTCAGTGCAAACACTATGGCCGCTAACTCCAAATCGTGGGTCGGATAGTTCCTCTCGTGATCTTTCAGCTGTCTAGATCCATAGACAACTACCCTCCCATCCTGCATCAATACACAGCCCAGTCCTTGATGCGATGCATCTGTATATACCAAGAAATCTCCTGAGTTGGTAGGTATGGTGAGAACTGGAGCAGTAGTCAATCGACGCTTCAACTCCTGAAAACTCCTCTCACAGGCATCATCCCACACAAACTCAACAGCCTTACGTGTGAGACGTGTCAACGGAGCAGCTAATCTGGAGAAACCCTCTACAAATCTCCTATAGTATCCTGCCAAACCCAAAAAACTTCGAATCTCTGTGACCATCCTGGGTCGCTCCCACTGAACAACTGCCTCTATCTTGGATGGGTCCACTGACACTCCATCCCTCGATACTACATGGCCCAAAAAAGAAATCTGCTCCAACTAGAAGTCACACTTTTTAATTTTAGCATACAACTGTCTCTCTCTGAGGGTCTATAAGACTATCCTTAAGTGCTGCTCGTGGTCCTCTGAGGATCTGGAGTATACCAAAATATCATCGATAAATACAATCATAAATCGATCCAGGTATGGCTTGAACACATCGTTCATCAAAGTCATGAATGCTGCGGGAGCATTAGTCAACCCGAATGGCATAACTAAAAACTCATAATGACCATAACGGGTCCTAAATGCTGTCTTGGGCACATCCTCTCTCCGTATCCTCAGCTGATGATACCCAGACCTCAGATCAATCTTAGAAAAAACCTATGCTCCCCGAAGCTAATCCAACAAATCATCAATACGTGGAAGGGGATACTTATTCTTAATGGTAGCCTTATTCAACAATCTGTAATCCATAAACAATCGGAGGTTGCCATCCTTCTTCCACACAAATAAGAACGGAGCTCCCCAGGGTAATATGCTTAGTCTCACAAACCCCTTCTCAAGCAAATCATGTAACTGCTTTCTCAGCTCCTCCAACTCAATCGGAGCCATCCTATACGGTGGCCTTGAAATTGGTTCTGTACCAGGTACTAAATCCATCCCAAACTCCATCTCTCTGGCTGGTGGTAATCCTGGTAAATCGTCTGGAAAGACGTCAGGAAACTCCCTAACCACTGGAATATCTCTCAAATTTGGTTGTACCTGGTCCGTATCAACCACATATGCGATGAATCCTTCAAAACATAAATCATTAAGTCAACAAAATTCATTGCTCCATTTAGAACAACCACTGATTCCATTACTTTTCAGGGAAATTTTACAACATATCTTTCAGGGGTATTGAAAGTTAATGTCTTAGAAAAACAATCTAACATAACTCGATTGGTAGCCAACCAATCCATTCCTAATATGACATCAAAGTCCCTCATATACATCACAATAAGGTCGACTGACATTTCTTTTTCCCCGACTTTCAACTTACAGTCCCTAACTACATACTCTACTAGTTGACTAGTATTTATGGGGGTAAGTATTAACAATTTACTACTCAGAGGAATATGCTTTACATACCTAGACAATTTACATGCAAATGAAGGTGATACGAATGAATGCTTGGCACCAGGATCAATCAAAACATATGCTTCTAAATCAAAGATCAAGATAGTACCTTTCACCACATCAGACGACTGATCTGCCGTATCCTGGTCCAAAGCATGAACTCGCCCTGTACCCATCACTTGCTTCCCTTTCTCTTCGGTAGTAGCTCTCCTCATCTGAGCAGGAACCTGAACTGGAGCTCTCTACGGCTTCTTGCCCTTTTGTGGGGCAGTGTCCTGTCTCTCTGGGCAATCTCTCATCACATGCCTTGGCCTCCCACATCGATAACATACTACAGTAGTAGCTATAGGCACTGGACAAGGTCTGGTACCATGATATCTGCCACATCGCCTACATCGATCAGTAGTAGGGCGTGGTCCTCCAATGACAATACCTCTAACTGGTGGTAAAGCCGGATGAACAGGGGGTCTATCTGTCCTCTCCTGAACCTCCTCAATCTTCGGCCTCTTATCAGAGAGCCGTACCCCTCTCTTGAAAAATCTGTCTATCTCGGGTCTCTTTTGATCTCTGTCTCGACTCCTACTAAACTTTCCTGACTTGGAGACGTTCCATTCATAATCCTGCTCACAAGCTGAGCTCTATGTATTGCCTTCTCATAAGTCAAAACATCAAAGGGAGCTAACTGAGATCTGATGGCTAGTCTCAGTCCATCTATAAACTTCTGGACCTTTCGATCCTCACTGCCCATCATCTCCAAATCATATCTCCCCAACGAGATGAATCAAGTCTCATACTCATCAATAGACTGGTTCCCCTGAACCAAACTCAAAAACTCCATCCTCAACTTTCGCTGTACAGTAACGGGAACATACTGCCTCCTAAAGGCATTCAAAAATATCTCCCATGTGACCTCAGCATGTCGAGCTCTCAATATCGGCTCGGTAGATCTCCACCAATGCTCTGCCGCTCCTTGAAACACAAATACGGTGAAAGCAACCCTCTCAGTAGTAGTGCACCTGAAAAGCCTATATAGCTTCTCCATCTGAGACACCCAATCCTCAGCTACTACTGGGTCCTTCCTCCCATGGAAGACTGGAGGTCTAAACTTCTAAAAAATATCTAAATATATCCAGGTCACACTCATATCCAACATCCTGAGCTGGCTGGGGTCTCACTGCCTCTATAGAATGAGCTTAAACCTCGGGTAACTCTGCGGCCTGTGCCAGCACCTCAGGATCAGGTGCTGCCTGTCCCGCTGGATCTCGCCTATCTCTAGCCCCGAGCACCGCCTCCTGCGCTACAATCTCAGCCAGGCTCTCAATACTCCGCTCAAGTCTAGCGAAGCGTGCCTCAGTCTCATCTGGTCTCACAGCAGTACCTTCGGGTACCTGACCAGTCTGTAAACCATCACCACGGCCTCTAGGCCTGCCCTACGGCCTCTAGCATGTGTACTAGCCCTACTACCACTACGGGTGACTGGCATAATGTAAATCCTGTATTCCAAATTCATTTATTAATTTAATTTTCATCTAGTATACACTTTGACATCTCATACAGCACAGTACTAAGGGGGATGTAATTTTCCTTAACGACCACTATCGACTCTTATCTGACCAACTCTAACTCTTAATTGCTAACTTATCGATACTGATTCACGTCTGGCCAACCTCTGCTCTGATACCACTTTTACTGTCATGACCCAATACTACCAAAATCAGTACAAATTTTTCGCATTTGGAAAATCTTTCTTATCTCCTCGTGATATATTCCTCTTAACAGGTCGGGCTGTGAATCAATATCGATATACCATTTTTTACCATTAAAATATCACACGTACATATATATATATATATATAATTACATCAATCATAGAGTGGTCGATATGTTTTATACATCACATGATTCTATATGTACATCCCCAAATATTCTTTCATATACAATACTGTGCTGTAAGCATACTAATACAAAATTTTGTACGTGGTGTATACCTGACAGTCAATGGGAAACAAAGATATCAGCTATGCTGTCTACTCTCTACACTCGCTATCTCTACGGTGGAAATACTGAAAGTGGGTGGAAAATGAAAGGGTGAGCTCCACATGCTCAGTAAGGCAATAATACAAACGGGTAGATAGCTATACTATCTACATGCTGATAAGAAATCAGGATATATGTGAGCATGAGGTAAAAACAATGATATGTCATATACATAATATCATCTGTTCTAAAACAGGAAAATCGACATATTAAAACATGGAATAATTCTCATGTGAAAACATCTCATGCTCAATGAATCAACTCGTTATAAATACCCCATCTGGGTCAAAATATGATACACTCACAAATCAAAATCCGTTTCAACAAAATTCTTTATTTTCAAATCTCCGTTATAAAATCACCCTTCTCACAGGGTTACAATTCAATGAAAGTTTCATAAAATCCCTCCATGGGAATAATCAAATCTCAATTGAAATCATAAGAAAATTTGGGCCTGACACCTCCCTCTAGTCTACCCTGGTCTATCAAGACTAATAGTTATATCATGTGAGACATGTAAACGACTATATCGGTAATATCCAGGACTATGGCCATAACCTCGTGATCCCTGGCACACGGATCCTAATGTGCGGGGTATCACACCTGAAACGGGAGGTGGGTCATCCTACCCGTCAGAACAGCATAATATCAGGATTGCGAGGGCAAGACTTGCTGTCTCGTGGCTAATGCCACTCCACTCCAACAATCCCTATGGTACAGCGTACTTCGTGTGACATACACGGTACAACGTACTCCATGAACCCAAGCTCAATCAGGGGTGCCTGTAATAGGTCTTATCCACCCATGTCAAGTATGTCTCAATATGCACGTGTGAGCATATCATCTCACTGTGACACATAGTCAATAGGAGGCTCCAACACAGCTATATGCATGTCATATAAATTCTTGTGCGAGCGAAGCTCTAGTACGGCTCCATGTATATTCATGATATCTGAAAACCTCATGCGAGCGAAGCTCTAGCACGGTTTCATAGAAATCAATGAAATCTGCGTACGAGCAGTGCTCAAGTACGACTTAAACTGATTATAAATTCAATTCAAATCCACGTACGAGCATTGCTCCAGTACGGATAGGTATTAAAACTCAGTGAAAACCTCGTACGAGAAAAACTCCAGTACAGTAGTCATATAAAATAAATCTGTAAAATAGTGCGAGCAAGGCTTCAGCACTCTGTGTATGAGTTAAAATATAAAATCCAGTGCGAACAGTGCTCAAGCATGGTTACAACTCATATAACACTGATAGGTGGCTCAATTTTATCAAAACATGTTAAATAAATATCAACTGGCACCTAACTTGTGCCTTTTCACTTAAAACATGAAAATAATAGCCAACCTATCCATAAATTGCTTGGATTAAAGCAATATCATCATGAAAACATTAAAATCATGAAATTCATGCAATTTCATAGCCTTACTACCCTTTTTGAAATTTTCCTAACTGGGGGCAAAATAGTTATTTTTCACTATTTCCATATTTTTCCGCAAAAATTATTATTCTATTTTCGGGTAGCCTATTGAATTTAACGTAATGTAAATTCCCTCAAAATTACGTACAGCTACCTCTAAGTGTTCATAAAATTCCCTTACCTGGAATCACGCACGAGCTTATCCCGACTCGGTCGTACCAGGTCTCTCAGTCCAATTCTCGTCTACGGAGCTGCATATAACCACATATGAGTTCAGTTCAATATTACTGATCAGTATTTCACTCTTACTAATCGAATCTAAAGCTCTGGGCCTGTTTTGCTCTATTGGACCCGTTTGAACTTTATTGGACATCGAACCCCTTTTTCAGTCCGTTTCCACTTTTAAATCCCTTCTTCGGGTTTACTGGGCTCATTTGATTTATCAATAATCATCGGGTTTCGTTCCAAACTCAGTGGATAGCTCGGATACTATTTACGGTAATTACTTTGAAATTTTGAATAAAATTCCTTTTATGCAGAATTAATCCGTAATTTTCGTAAAATAATCGAAACTCTGTATTAAAGGACTCATATTATCGAAATTAAAATATACTTACCCAATATGGTGCGGGGTACAAAAATCGGAGCTAAATCGGCTCTCGTTCGGGCTCTGTAGTGACACTGTATAATTATGCGATTTTAGGTTATTTTCCTTCAATAAAATATTAAATTAAATTCTCGAGATTTATCCGTAGGTCAATTCCGACCCTCGATCACTTACCTAAATTTTTGAGTCGTCCTCGGGTACACTTTCTTTCTTTTTTCCCTTTTTCTTTCTTTCTTTTTTTTTTCTTTTCCTTTTCTTTTCTTTTTCCTTTTCTTTTTTCTTTTCTCCTTTATCGGCTACGGTACCTTTTTGGCCAGTTTGTCGTCGCCGGAGATTTCGGCCATCTCGTCGGCCGCCAGTGGGTTCAACAAAATCGCCTTGGCCAAGGGATCGTTCTGCGGGGTCGAATCGGCGCTAAGATGTCGCCGTTCGTCGGGACAGAGGCGATTTCTCCCCGAAACTTTCATCGGTCAATTCGTCGAAAATAGCTGTCGTTGGCACGCGTTGCTGGTACCAATAGACTCGTCGGACGTCGCTTTATCTTTTTTGACTGGTAGCTGATCTCGTCGGACGCCGGTGATTGGTCGGAGCGTATCGGGCTGTTGTCAGGTCGCTGGTTCCGTTTTCGCGGGTCTTCTCTCTCCCTGATTTTTAGATTTTTTGATTTTTCATTTTTTTATTATTTATTAATTTATTTATTATTATTTTAATCAATTAAAATATATTAAATAATTCAAATATCTCTTAAAAAATCTAAAAAAATATTATTAAATTCATTTAATCAATAAATGAATTTATCAGTGTATTTTCGTTTTTCTCGGTATATTTTTCTATTCTTTTCGGGATAATTTTTCGAATTAAAAATCTCGATTAATTCCAAATTAATTCCCGTAAATTTCAATAAATTAATATCTAGATCAATCGGCCTTGAATTTAAATATTTTCCTCGGTATTGATCCAGATTTCGTAAATTCCATATTTTTAACGAAAATTACTTATCGATTTTATACCGAATTTTGGTCTTTTGACCATTTTACCCTTACATGTGTTCGGGACCAAATTGAATCGACGTTCTTCATAAATCCACAATCTTTTCCCTATTTTAAATTCCTTATTTTATGTCAACTCGATTTAATTCCTTAGACGAACTTGTGGCTTCTTTATTTTTCCGATTTATCTTTATTCGATTTTACGTACGATATTTCGTTTCGTCTACATTTATCAAATCCGAATCAACCATCTTATGAATCCATTAACATATACTAATGTCATACAATATGGAAATCATAAGGAATATCATAGAAAAATTATGGATCTCACATCTTCCTTAACCCAATTCGATTCTGAATCTCTTTACGAAGCTTGGGAACGATATAAGAAGCTTCTTAGGAAGTACCCTCACCATGGCCTACCTTTATGGTTGCAAGTCCAGACCTTCTACAACGGACTTACAAGCCAAAATAGGATCATTGTTGACGCTGCTACGGGTGGAGCGCTAATGTGTAAAACAGAGGAGGAAGCTTACGAGTTGTTAGAAAAGATGGCTGCTAACAACTATCTATGGTCCTCAGAGAGGCAACTATCTAAGAAATCGACGGGTATCTATGAGCTCGACACGCTGTTTACCTTGACCTCTCAGATTGCTAACCTTACGAAAAAGGTAGAGTCGCTCAGTACCCAGCATAATCCTTCCACCAGTCCTAACCCTGTGTATTCTGTTCAAAGTCCTTTTCTTTCGTGTGATCTGTGTGGTGGTACACACTCTGGCGATAGGTGTCCGCTTAACTTAGAATCGGTTCAGTACGTTACCCCCTCTCAGAAGCAACAGAACAACCCCTTTTCAAATACCTACTACCCAAGGTGGAGGAACCATCCTAATTTTTCCTGAAGCCAAAATCAAAGGAAATCTTCTAACTCCATATATGTAGGACCCCCTGGTTTTCAAGCTCCATCTGTTCATGTACCACTATCCCCACCTCAATTTCAGCATCATCCACCTCACTTCTTTCAACCACCACCACCACAACCTATGCAACCCCAACATTACCACGCACCAGCAGCTGAGAAGAAGCCCTCGCTCGAGGAAATGTTCACAACGATCCTGCAAAGTCAAGCTACCTCAATCAAGAATTTAGAAGTTCAGGTTGGACATATAGCCAATGCTCTTAGCCAACGTCCACAAGGGACCCTTCCTAGTAACACTGAAGTTAATCCTGTTAAGCAAAGGGAGGGTAAGGAACATGTTAGATCCATCACCTTTAGGAGTGGTAGAGAGCTAGATGATCTACAAGTTAAGTCCAATCCTGTTAAGCCTATAGTGGTAGAGCCCTTAGGGTTTAAAGAGGCAGCTCAGAAAGAATAGGAACATTCGGATCAGGCTGCAAAAGAATCCAAGCTAGGCGCTTCTTCATCTATACCTTCTTCTTCTTCACTGCCTTCCTCATCCTCTGATTCTACACAGGTTACCACTACATCCCTTTCAGTTAAATCACCAGTACCTTTTCCTCAGAGGTTCCAAAATAAAAAACTGGAACAACAATTTGCTAAATTTCTTGAGGCTTTTAAGAAACTTCACATCAACATTCTTTTTGCAGATGCTTTAGAGCAAATGTCAAGTTATGTGAAGTTTTTTAAAGATATCCTCTCTAGGAAAAGAAGATTGTAAGATTATGAGACGGTGGCCTTAACTGGGGAATGTAGTGCAATTATCCAGAGGAAATTATCCCCCAAGCTCAAGGATCTCGAGATTTTTACCATACCCTACACTATTAGAAATCTTTTCTTTGGTAGAGTCCTGTGTGATTTAGGAGCCAGTATCAATCTGATGCCTTTGTCTATCTACCAAAAGTTAGGAATAGGGGATATCAAGCCTACCACAGTGTGTAAGACCCGAATTTAATTAAAATACGAAATGAATGAGTAATTGTGAAGGGAAGTCGGGTTAAATTAATCCCGAACACGTGTAAGGATAAAATGGTCAAAAGATCGAAGGTCGGTATAATTTCGATAAGGAAATTTAATTAAAAATATGGATTTGAGAAATCTTGGTCAATAAAGGTGAAATAAATTTATTTTGGGTTAAATTGATCAAGATATTAATTTATGGGAATTAATCGGGATTAATCGGAATTTTTAGTTCGGAAAAATAATCTCGAAAATAATCGAAAAATATACCGAAAAGTCACCCGGGATAATATCCCGAAAATACGGAGGAATTATACCCGAAAAAGGGTTAAAATATAATAAATTAAATTAAATTAAATTAAATTAATTAATTTAGAATTAAATAATAATTTTAAGGATATTTTAAGGGATATTTTGGATTTTTATAGAGTATTTTAAGGAATAGTGTAATAATTAAAATAAATAATAATAATAAAAATAATTAATAAAAGGAATGAAAAAAAAAGAAAAAAAAGAAACGAAACAGAAAACAAAAAAACGCGAAAGGAGACAAAGAAAACGGAAGCAGCTGACTGAGGAGTCCGACGAGCCGTCCGGAGGCCGATGGCCGGGCCAAGGGTCAGAAATGGAAGAGGGGACGCCGGTGAGCAAGATGGTACCGGCGGTCCAGCCTACCGACGTCGGAATCCGACGAATCGGGAGGAGAAAGGCCGCGGGAAAGAAGTGGCCACCGGTGGCGAACGGCGGCGATCCAGGCGGAACCAAGGCCCGATTCTGAAAGCCCAGGCGACGGCGATCCTTTCTGCACCGGTATCAGCCAGCGAAATGGCGGGAATCACTGGCGACTGCCAAGAGGAAGAAATGGGTCCGACGGTCGAGGGAGAAGAGCCGAACCGACGGCGTTCCGGCGAGCTTAACCCAAACCAAGGCCAGATTCGAGATGCGGACGACCTTGCGGAGCTGCTGGCGGTGGAAGCCGGCAGAGAACCGACCGACAAGGCAGTGAACCGGCGGTAAACCGGCCGAACCGGAGAGAACCGGCGGTCTGAACCGGTCCGAACCGGACTGAACCGGTTCAGCCAAAAAGAGAGGAAAAAAGGAAGAAAAAGGGAAAAAGAAAAAGAGAAAAAAATTGGGAAAAATTCCTGTGGTGTAATCGAGCTTCGGGTAAGTCAGTGAGGGCTCGAATTGACCCGATTTAAATTTTGGAGTATTTAATTTAATTAATTTTGGGCTGAAAACTTACCCGAAAAAATTGTGGAATTGTGTAGCTCGACGATTGGCATCCACCGAGGGCTCGAGATAGCCTCGAATTTCATACTAGCATGGAATCTCGGGTAAGTGACCCTTATTTCCGATAATTTACATCGTTATGCGTGATATGAATTTAAATTCCGCATAAATTGAATTAAATTATGAAAATTTAGATAAATTGTCGTAAATAATAAATTTAGCTATTCGAGAATTAGAACGAGGCCCAATAAATTATTGGTGGGCCCAATGAGCCCAATAGGCCTCGATAATGTGAAAATTAAGTGGGAAACGGGCTTAAGGCCGATTAAGGCCCATTAAGGTGCAATCGGGCCCAATAGGGATAATTGGGCCCAATGATTTAAATTAAGCCCAGAAAAGATTAAATACAATTAAATTGTATGTTATCTGACCTGAGGAATATTGATACGCAGTTCCGGGCATTTGATTGGGAGCATAACGGACTGCGCGATGAGACAACAGTGGAAAAGAAAAGGTCAGACTCGACAGGAAAATAAGGTAAGGGAATTCTGCGGACTGCTAGAGGTAAACTTTACGAAGTTTTAAATTCATTGCAGTCATTTAAAAATTACCTGAAGGGTCTAGAGGTCAACTAATAATTTTAGGGCCCCGGATGGGCAAATTACCAAAATACCCTTGTTAAGGGTAAAATTTACAAAGTTAGGAAAAATTGGGAGGAGCAAGAACAAAAGGTTTCTGCTCATTCTGGAGGTGTTTTGATGCATGCATTAGTAGGCTGGCTAACCTTGAAAGAAAATGCATAGCATTGCATACTTTCAACGTGAAATTGTTTTGAAAACTGTTTTGAGGAAACAGAGCCGCCTACGTGTTTTATTGACATGTGACGTGCTAGAGCTCAGCTCGCACGATATTTTTGATTTGTGTGATGCACGCATTAGTGCTGGAGCGAGAGCTCGTACTAGAGTTTTACATGCATAGGTGCTGGAGTCCAACTCGCACCAGATTCTTATATATATATATACATGATTTTCGTGACAGGGTGCTAGAGTCTAACTCGCACCATATTTTTATATGATTTTGAGACAGGGTGTTAGAGCTTCGCTCGCACCAGATTTTTATACGATTTGCATACAGAGTGCTAGAGCTTAGCTCGTACTAGATTTACTTGATTGATGAGAGTGCTGAGCATCGCTCGCACTGATTTTATGAGAACATGCGATGAGCCGTGCTTGGAGCATCAGGTAGACTGTGTGTCACCGATTTAATAGGCTCACACGTGCGTTTTGAGACATGGCATGAGTATTGAGAAACAAACCTCTGTGGGAAGCAGGCCAATTGGGCTGGAGTACCTAGAGATATTATATGGGTTCACGGAGTACGATGTACCGTGCAAGTAGCATGGAGTACGATGTACCGTGTGGTATCTTCGGATACGGCATCTCCGGATGCAGCATCTTCGGATGCCTGGGATCGGATAAGACTGACGGGATGGATTGACCCACCTCCTGGGCGGTTCCCGATCATGGTGAGAACCCGCACACTAGGATCCGTGTAGCTGAGGAACTCCCGAGGACAGATATGGCCATAGTCCTAGTTATTGCCGTTATACAGATATTGCCTCGTCTCGCATGTCGATGATTTCGATGCTTTAAACTGGGTTTTTAAACTAAATTTGCATGATGGTATTTCCATGCTTTTCAAACCCACGTGTGATGTAAACCGTTTTCATGGTTTTGTGTGAGTCAGGATCACCCGCAGGAGGGGTCGAGTCCTGACTTTATTGTGAAAATTTTAATTGAGAAAGAAATGATTTGTAATAATTGCATGTTGATTTTCCGTGCAAATATGTTTTACATAACATCATAACGCATATCATTGTTTTAAAATGTGTGGAGAAAGGGTGGTTTATTCATGGCACCACGTTCATGTAGGTAGTATGGTTACCTACTTGTTCATAGGATTGCCTTACTGAGCTTGATGTGCTCACCCCTTTCATTTTCTCTCACAGATAATCTCCAGTTGAAGTTGCGACGACTCAGTACTGCATTCCGGATATCCGCTGCTGCCCATCAACATAAGGTATATACACTTGTACATATTGTATCTACATAAGCATAGCACAGTAACATGTTTGTAAGTAACTTTAGGGGATGTATAAATAGTGTAAACAATTATAAATGACTGGAGAAGAAATAAGTTAGATGGTAATTGAATGGTGGGACTGGCATTGACGCACAGCCCAATTATTAGTGGAGTGTTGGTCACGATTCGAGGACAGGTAAGAATTTAAGTAAATAATAAAACGCGAAAAATTAACTCTGATTTTTGGGTAGTTTGGGTCGTGACAATTATTATGGTATCAGAGTAACAATTGGTCTGATGTGTGTCAGTGTCAGTAATTAGGAAATTGCATCCCCGTGTTACTGTGCTTAGTTAGATACAATAGTGTATATCGAGATGGGTTTTGACTAAGAAATGGTCGAGAATGCAGGAATGCCTAATGTGAGTCGCGTTAGATGAGATAGTGCATGAGGCAGAGGTCATTGAGGTAGACCTGAGTCTGCTAAGTCGTGCTGAGTTGACCTGTGAGAATCAGAATGAAATTGGAATAGAGGTTAATGTTGAGCATGCCTCTCAGAGTCCGACAGAGAGATCGGACAGTATTGAGACACGCTTCGCGAGATTGAAGCGGAGTGTGGAGATTATTGTGAGGAGCTAATTGCTCAGATTATGAATAAGATCAGAGGGCGCAGCGGAGCATTGGTGGAAACCCGCTCGACCCATCTTAAGTGTTAAACATCCATAGCTAAGATGAGAAATTTTATTGGATGTATTCCGGTGACAAGATATCCCGGACATGATTTAAAGGAAAAATTTCTTACACTGCCTAGGAATACTAAATTGATTATGAGTATGAAACTCAGTTATATTCTTTGGTAGATATTACCTCGACATTATGAACAAGTGACAGTTGAGATGTCTAAAAGTTTATGGAAGGGCTCAGATTGTCAATGAGAGTCCGATTTGCCCGTGAGATATTGCCTATACTGAGGCAGTGCACAGATTTACAGTTGGGTAAATAAGGATATGAATTGCACGCCTCTGAGATTGGGAAAGGTAGTAAAGGCTAAAATAGAGACCGAAAGAGAATCGAGAATTGACAAAGATGATATAATGGGAAAATGGTAATTGGTAAAAGATCTGATTTGATGAGTTATGGAGTAAGATAATTGGTAAGGCCCCAGTGCATCCAATTTTGGCACTCTTGGGGGGGGGTCATTGTGATTGGAGGACCCCGACCTACTACGAAGTAGGGTAGCAGTGTAAGCACTGTAAGCAGTGTGAATGTGTGGTGGATACCACGGAAGGAGGGTCATACCTACACGGTATTGATGAAAATGGCCGTTAAGTGTGGTAAGACGGACCATTGACTTTGATTGCACAGAAGTGGGCGAGATCGTCCCACAGAAAAGTAAAGAGACAGAGAAAAAACTTCGTTGGTATAGCTGCAACGAAAAGGGGGACCATAGCCGAAAAGAAAAAGAAGAAAGTAGGTTGTTGGACGAAGGCGAGAGGATGTCTTGGACCAGGACGCTATTGATGTTGCATGGATGTGGTGTAAGATACCACACTTGTTATGAATAATGAAGTACATATGTTCATTGATCCTGGTGCCACACATTTATTCATACCGCCTTCATTCGCATATAAGTAGTAAAAGGCATGAATGCCTACATCATTGGGCACATACTGATAAATGAGTACCCCAATACCGGAGGATTAATTAACAAAATATGGATATAGAGATTTTAAGTAATAAAAAGGGGGTGCAACAGTTGAAATTAAAGGAGTAAAGGATTGTACTCATGGAATGAATAATGAAAGGGTTTTGTCATAATTGATACACTAAGGAGATAATCTTTGAGATAAGATATGCTTGATTATAAATACAAGATGTATTGGAGTAAGAGATATATGCTAGGTAAGAACATCCTTACGATATGGAGTCATTAGGATTAAAGCAATTAGTAGCGAATATAAATTGTGACCACATAGACTGAGATTTAACGTAGTTGTGGTTAAGTCTGAAGGTTAATAAAGGTATTTCAAAATACCTCCCCGCCTGAAGACTTGACAGCATCTAAAAGTATATATATATCCTATAACGTGAAACCAATCGTCGTAATAAATACCTTTAGCATTAGGATACCTTTACTAAGACAATAAGAGTATTTAAATCCGACAAATCATAAAAGTTAACATAGTAAAATTTAATAAGAGCCGTTAAGATAAGAAAAGAAAATGGCGCAGGTTAGTACCTAAAAATGTAAGCGGTTGAGAAGGATCTTATACGCTTGTGCGTAAATAAGTTAAGGATTGTGCCTAATTGTAATCATCGTTATTGATGATATGTTGGGTGTAGTTAAAGTCTAGGGCGATTTATAAGCAATAATGAGAAATTGCTTTTACAAATGGGTTGCTGCGAGTTCAAAAAGGATATACTTGGTTGACACGTTTAATTAAGAAAACGTGGTCTTTGAATGAGATGATAAGTGAGATGATAGACGTGATAGGAATTTGGTGTAGTGAAGTAAGAACTGACCACCGTGATTATTTTCACCATACCCAACAGCTCAAGAGGTTCTTAGTGAGTATGGATACCTCAAAATAATGAAGGAGCTGTGTATTGATGTATAATGGGAAGATAGTCAATTATGGAGTCAGACAACTCCTTAATCATGAAATAAACTATCTGACCCATGATTTAAAGTTGGCAACAGTATTTGTACCGAGGATATGGTACTATTATGTACACGGTGAGAAAATTTGAATATGCACTGATCATAAAGCCCCGAGTATCTGTTTTTCACAGAAAGAGGCGAATATGAGAATACATAGTGGGATAGAGCTTCTGAGAGATTTTGATTGTAAAAATTGTACCACCCAGGAAAGGCTAATGTGATGACTGATGCCTTGAGCAGAAAGAGCCTCGGGATGGTATTACGTATGATGGTCCGGGAGCGTGAGCTGCTAAAGCAGTTGTGAGCCTCAGTAGTGATGTGATCCCTTCTGATGATGACAGTGATTGTGTGACAGCTAGCCTGAGACTAGAACCGGATGAGAGTGCCCGGATTTGACAGGTTTAGCGTGATGATCGGCATGATGTCGATAGTTTGGGGTCAGATTCAGAAGGGTACAGTGACAGAGTTCACAGAGTATGATAATGATTTACAGAGAGGTTCAGAGACAGTATGAGTGCTCCCCAGGACCACAGTTGATGAGATAGTAATTTTGTCAGAAGCTCACTCTTCGGGATATACAGTGCATACGGAAGTAAAGAATATATCGAAATCTCGAAAAGGGTATTGGTGGTCAGATATGAAAAGAGATATGGTAGAGATTGTGGAAAAAGTGCCTAGTATGTCAGCAGAGTAAGGTAGAGTATTAAAAGTCTGCAGAGTTATTGCAGCACCTACCTATATTGACACGGCACGAAAATGAGAGCAAGTCTCCATGAATGTTATGATGGGTTACAGAGAACCCAGGTGAATTACGAGGCTATTTGGGTGATAGTCGCCAAATTGACTAAGTCTACCCACCTTCTGGTTATGAAATCCCCAGATACTCGGAGTGTGTATCAGGATTTATGTGTAAGGAAGATTGTGGAACATTAAGTAGCATTCCAGTGAGCATGGTATCATATAGGGATTCCCGCTTCACTTCTTACTCTGAGGAATATTTTTCAGGAAGCTATGGGAACCCGACTGAGTATTAGCACAGCTTTCCATCCTTAGACAGATGGTCAGTCAGAGAGGACTGTACAAGTTCTGGAGGATCCGATGAAAGCGTGTGCCATTGATTTTATAAGCTCCTGGAATGATCAGTTGATTTCTAATTGAATTCGTCAATAGCGACAGTTGTCATTCGAGTATTGGGATAACAAGATATGAGGCAGTATATGGTTGTAGGGGTTGTTCCCCAAAATTGGATAAGAAAAAGTGGGTGACAGATAGAATTATTTTCGACTTTGGATAATAAGTCTCTGAGGATGTTAGTTAAGGAAGAGAGATTAAGAACACCTCAGAGCAGACAGAAAAGTATTAGAATTCACCCTTGGTGAATTAGTATGGTTGAAATATTTCTTGTCCTAAGAGAATAAAGACATAGCGAGCTTTTGGAAGAAGGTAAATTGAGTTGCGATGGATGGAATATTTTAAGAGATTGGACAAGTGGGAGATAAGACCTGTAGGTTGGTGTTATCACTTGAATTAACAGGCACCCACAATGTGTCCCATCTTTTGATGCTTCGGGAATACTATCCAGATCCAGCATAGGTGATAAGATATGAGATCCAACAGTTCAGCTTAATGCAATTATAAGTATATTGAAGAAGTCGATTCGGGCATTAAACAGGAAAGAGAAAGTATTGAGGTTTAAGATGATCTCCCTAATTAAAGTCTTTTGGTAGTAATACACTCCGGAGAAAGTCACATGAGAATTAAAAAGTATGATACGATCGATGTACCCGGAGTAGTCTATGGACTCATATGAATTGGTTCTAATTTGGAGGACCAAATTCCTTAAGTGGGGTAGAGTTGTAAGACCCGAATTTAATTAAAATATGAAATGAATGAGTAATTGTGAAGGGAAGTCGGGTTAAATTAATCCCGAACACGTGTAAGGACAAAATGGTCAAAAGATCGAAGGTCGATATAATTTCGATAAGGAAATTTAATTAAAAATATGGATTTGAGAAATCTTGGTCAATAAAGGTGAAATAAATTTATTTTGGGTTAAATTGATCAAGATATTAATTTATGGGAATTAATCTGGATTAATCGGAATTTTTAGTTCGAAAAAATAATCCCGAAAATAATCGAAAAATATACCGAAAAGTCACTCGGGACAATATCCCGAAAATACGAAGGAATTATACCCGAAAAAGGGTTAAAATATAATAAATAAATTAAATTAAATTAAATTAATTAATTTAGAATTAAATAATAATTTTAAGGATATTTTAAGGGATATTTTAGATTTTTATAGAGTATTTTAAGGAATAGTGTAATAATTAAAATAAATAATAATAATAAAAATAATTAATAAAAGAAATGAAAAAAAAAGAAAAAAAAGAAACGAAACAGAAAACAAAAAAACGCGAAAGGAGACAAAGAAAACGGAAGCAGCTGACTGAGGAGTCCGACGAGCCGTCCGGCGGCCGATAGCCGGGCCAAGGGTCGAAAATGGAAGAGGGGAGGCCGGTGAGCAAGATGGTACCGGCGGTGCAGCCTACCGACGTCGAAATCAGGCGAATCGGGAGGAGAAAGGCCGCGGGAAAGAAGTGGCCACCGGCGGCGAACGGCGGCGATCCAGGCAGAACCAAGGCCCGATTCTGAAAGCCCAGGTGACGACGATCCTTTCTGCACTGGTATCAGCCGGCGAAACGGCGGGAATCGCCGGCGACGGCCAAGAGGAAGAAATGGGTCCGACGGCCGAGGGAGAAGAGCCGGACCGGCGGCGTTCCGGCGAGCTTGACCCAAACCAAGGCCAGATTCGAGATGCGGACGACCTTGCGGAGCTGCTGGTGGTGGAAGCCGGCGGAGAACCGGCCGGCAAGGCAGTGAACCGGCGGTGAACCGGCTGAACCGGAGAGAACCGGCGGTCTGAACCGGACTGAACCGGTTCAGCCAAAAAGAGAGGAAAAAAGGAAGAAAAAGGGAAAAAGAAAAAGAGAAAAAAATTGGGGAAAATTCCTGTGGTGTAATCGAGCTTCGGGTAAGTCAGTGAGCGGTCGAATTGACCCGATTTAAATTTTGGAGTATTTAATTTAATTAATTTTGGGCTGAAAACTTACCCGGAAAAATTGTGAAATTGTGTAGCTCGACGATTGGCATCCACCGAGGGCTCGAGACAGCCTCGAATTTCGTACTAGCATGGAATCTCGGGTAAGTGACCCTTATTTACGACAATTTCATCGTTATGCGTGATATGAATTTAAATTCCGCATAAATTGAATTAAATTATGAAAATTTAGATAAATTATCGTAAATAATAAATTTAGCTATTCGAGAATTAGAACGAGGCCCAATAAATTATTGGTGGGCCCAATGAGCCCAATAGGCCTCGATAATGTGAAAATTAAGTGGGAAACGGGCTTAAGGCCGATTAAGGCCCATTAAGGTGCAATCAGGCCCAATAGGGATAATTGGGCCCAATGATTTAAATTAAGCCCAGAAAAGATTAAATACAATTAAATTGTATGTTATCTGACCTGAGGAATATTGATACGCAGTTCCGGGCATTTGATTGGGAGCATAACGGACTGCGCGATGAGACAACAGTGGAAAAGAAAAGGTCAGACTCGACAGGAAAATAAGGTAAGGGAATTCTGCGGACTGCTAGAGGTAAACTTTACGAAGTTTTAAATTCATTGCAGTCATTTAAAAATTACCTGAAGGGTCTAGAGGTCAACTAATAATTTTAGGGCCCCGGATGGGCAAATTACCAAAATACCCTTGTTAAGGGTAAAATTTACAAAGTTAGGAAAAATTGGGAGGAGCAAGAACAAAAGGTTTCTGCTCATTCTGGAGGTGTTTTGATGCATGCATTAGTAGGCTGGCTAACCTTGAAAGAAAATGCACAGCATTGCATACTTTCAACGTGAAATTGTTTTGAAAACTGTTTTGAGGAAACAGAGCCGCCTACGTGTTTTATTGACATGTGACGTGCTAGAGCTCAGCTCGCACGATATTTTCGATTTGTGTGATGCACGCATTAGTGCTGGAGCGAGAGCTCGCACTAGAGTTTTACATGCATAGGTGCTGGAGTCCAACTCGCACCAGATTCTTATATATATATATATACATGATTTTCGTGACAGGGTGCTAGAGTCTAACTCGCACCATATTTTTATATGATTTTGAGACAGGGTGTTAGAGCTTCGCTCGCACCAGATTTTTATACGATTTGCATACAGAGTGCTAGAGCTTAGCTCGCACTAGATTTACTTGATTGATGAGAGTGCTGAGCATCGCTCGCACTGATTTTATGAGAACATGCGATGAGCCGTGCTTGGAGCATCGGGTAGACTGTGTGTCACCGATTTAATAGGCTCGCACGTGCGTTTTGAGACATGGCATGAGTATTGAGAAACAAACCTCTGTGGGAAGCAGGCCAATTGGGCTGGAGTACCTAGAGATATTATATGGGTTCACGGAGTACGATGTACCGTGCAAGTAGCATGGAGTACGATGTACCGTGTGGTATCTTCGGATACGGCATCTCCGGATGCAGCATCTTCGGATGCCTGGGATCGGATAAGACTGACGGGATGGATTGACCCACCTCCTGGGCGATTCCCGATCATGGTGAGAACCCGTACACTAGGATCCGTGTAGCTGAGGAACTCCCGAGGATAGATATGGCCATAGTCCTAGTTATTACCGTTATACAGATATTGCCTCGTCTCGCATGTCGATGATTTCGATGCTTTAAACTGGGTTTTTAAACTAAATTTGCATGATGGTATTTCCATGCTTTTCAAACCCACGTGTGATGTAAACCGTTTTCATGGTTTTGTGTGAGTCAGGATCACCCGCAGGAGGGGTCGAGTCCTGACTTTATTGTGAAAATTTTAATTGAGAAAGAAATGATTTGTAATAATTGCATGTTGATTTTCCGTGCAAATATGTTTTACATAACATCATAACGCATATCATTGTTTTAAAATGTGTGGAGAAAGGGTGGTTTATTCATGGCACCACGTTCATGTAGGTAGTATGGTTACCTACTTGTTCGTAGGATTGCCTTACTGAGCTTGATGTGCTCACCCCTTTCATTTTCTCCCACAGATAATCTCCAGTTGAAGTTACGACGACTCAGTACTGCATTCCGGATATCCGCTGCTGCCCATCAACATAAGGTATATACACTTGTACATATTGTATCTACATAAGCATAGCACAGTAACATGTTTGTAAGTAACTTTAGGGGATGTATAAATAATGTAAACAATTATAAATGACTGGAGAAGAAATAAGTTAGATGGTAATTGAATGGTGGGACTGGCATTGACGCACAGCCCAATTATTAGTGGAGTGTTGGTCACGATTCGAGGACAGGTAAGAATTTAAGTAAATAATAAAACGCGAAAAATTAACTCTGATTTTTGGGTAGTTTGGGTCGTGACACAGTGACCCTTCAGCTAGCTGATCGATCCATTAAATATCCAAAGGGCGTCATTGAGGATGTGTTAGTAAAGGTGGATAAATTTATTTTCCCTGCGGATTTTATTGTACTGGACATGGAAGAAGACAGGGAAGTCCCCATTATACTAGGCAGACCTTTCCTAGCGACTTGTAGAACTTTAATTGATGTTTAAAATGAGGAGTTAACTATGAGAGTGCAAGATCAGGAAGTGAAGTTTAATGTTTTCAAACTTTTGAAGCTCCCTGATGACTCTCAAGAGTGTTTTAAGATGGAGATTGAGGAGGATATAAGGCTTGAGCATAAGAAATCTGAAAGAATGAGGGAAGTAGATAGAGCTCAGGAGGATTTAACTGTTAACATTCTGTCACCACTCTGGCTGATCTTCCTACTCTTCTTCGTGCTGCTGAGTGTTGTGTTCTTCAGTTGCATTTGAAGTGGTTGTGTTTTTCTTCACTTTTTGTATAGTTCTTTTCTTTTTATGTTTTTTCTTTCTTTGTTTCTTTTGCAGATTTATTTTCTAGTTTTATGTTTTCAATCAAGTTTCGGTTGCTCGTCATCATCATCAGAAAGGGGAGTACTCTGTTCCTGAACTTTAATTCTTATATTATCTGCATACTGAGGACACTGAGGACACTGTGCACTTTAAGTTTGGGAGAGGGGATATCACTTGAGCAATTTTGGGCAAAATTAAAAAAATTTTAAAAAAATATGAGTTTAAATTGTTTAATTTTGGGATGATTTAGTGCTTAGCATGTAGTTTTTCCATATTCCGATGATATGACCCCATGATTAAGTCTGATTTTGATTGACTGAGAAGCATGATTATAGAAAAAGAATGAAGTTGAATTCTTGAATTTGTCTTGATTCTAATTGTGATTTCCTCATTTTATGCACATGTCATGTCATGAATCTGTATATTTATTTAGAGAAAGCTTATGTGGACATAGGATTGCATTTGTTCAATTGATTTTGTGCATCATATTCTAGAATTTGTTTGATATTGTCTCGAGGTGAAATATTAGATCACACTTAATTAGGGAGATGATTTAGGTCATCTTTGGATCGTTTGAGCCTTTCTAGCCACCTGTACATATTTTACCCCTAGTCACCTATCTAGGCTAAATAAGCTTTTCTCTGTAAGTACACCTGTTTATTTTTCCTTAGCTTAAGTACTCTGTTCTTATCCCTTATCCCGAAAGCATAAAAAGTCATTGGGACATATTGTGAGCTTTGTACATATAGGTATCTGGTGATAGTGAAAATTCGAAAAAAAAAGAAAAGAAAAATGAAAGAAAAAGAAGAAGAAAGAAGAAGAAAAAAATACAAAAATAAAATAAAAATGTTTAGTGAAATAAATAAGTTTGAGGGAAATAAATTTGAGCTCTTACATTAAAGATCCAAGAAGTAATGCATGTTAAAGGGTAATTAAACCTAAATTGACTTTATCATACCTTAGTCCCAGCCTTACATTACAAGCTTAATGAAGTCCTATTGATCTTTGATTGAGTGTGACTACATTAGTAGAGAGAGAAGTGAAAAATAAACTAATGGGAATGATCACATGTCATTGACTTTGCATTCACTGTGTTTGCATAATCTGATCCGAATAATATACTGTGAAGTGACTTTGACATTTTTCACACACTCACGAGGAGTCCAATTTGGGTTAGGACTTATGATGGAATAATTATAAGTGTTAGACTTGTAATTGTGAGTCTTTGATTTCATAGTCTGTACTTTTTCTTTGAGGATAATATTGGGAAAATTATTGTGTTAGTACTTGTCATTCTTGCAATTGTTTTGTTTTGCTTGAGGACAAGCAAAAGCTCAAGTTTGGGGGTGTGGTAATTCTATTTTTAATAGAATTATTTGTACTTAATTTCTTAATTAATTATTTAAATCCCCATATTATTTTATTAATTATCCCCTTTATTTAATTAAAATTCTTTAATGTGCAGATAAAATAAATCCGGATGAAACTCAGTCATTTCAGTTAAAATTGGGCTGAAATCGAGCTAAAGGAGACTGGACCACTTCGAATTTGCAGACCAAGTCACCAGTCCTCTGGACACGCTTGATGTCAGGTGTCCGTATTTTATTCACTTTGAAACAATAAGATCGACGGACACCGTGCGAACCTTCTAGAAGACACATGCCGGGCCACATCGCACAACCAATTGGACAAAAAGACTAATGACGTCGAAATATCTACTATGCAGCAAATCAAATGATGACAAGTGACCAAACAATGCCAACTCATCTAGGATGAAAAAAATTACTATTGTACCCCTAAGTGTGTGTATAAATGGCAATTGAAAAAAATCAAGTAGAAGTAGGGTAAGTAGTCTAGGGTAGGAGTAGTGTAGAGTAATTTAGGAGTAGTTTTTAGAAGTAAATTAGGAGTAGTTGTAATTTTAGGGTAGCTTTAGTTTTTAAGTTCTAATTTTTAGTTTAATTTCTAAGCATTTTTCCGTTAGCATTTTTAAATTTTGTACTGTTCATGTAATTTCCATTTTCTTTATAAAAAGCTTGGATTTTTCCATCCTTTGTTCTTGGATTGCATCTTAACTTGTCCATTTTCTTAATTCACCGATTGTTGGACATGAGAAAGTAAGAAAGTTTGGCTAGTGACAATGGCCATAGTCTTCATTCCTGTTCAACATTTTATTTTTATTTTTATTTTTATGTTTTAAGTAGATAATTTCAAGCGAAATTTTTTCTTCACTGTTGCCTTGTTGCATTTGTGTTTCCTGCAATTTTTACATTTTCCAATTTGTGTCATTTCATCACTCTGCCGTGGTAGCCTTGTTGATTCGGGATGGTGACAAGGGGATCGAGCTTCATTTTTGGCTTCATGTGTTTTTGCTTTTATTTCCTTTAGCATTTCATAGTTATCCTTAGTTTCAATACTTCTTAAATTCATGTCTCTGTTCGGCCCTGTTTCTTGCTTCTGTTTCTGTTCATTACTGTAATTCATTATATTTTTTCGTTTTTAATTAAAGCAAGTACATGACAGGGGGGTTCCCGACTACTTCGACGTGCTGCGTGGTTGCCGGACTTGAAGATGAGCAGCTCAGCATTACTGAAGCAAACAGAGCAGGAAAGTTCACTCGTTGCAGCAGCGCTTGGTGACATTTCTAGCTGTGTGAGCAGGACAAGAGGCGGCTTAGAATTAGCTGTAGCATAATAGCAAGGAAACAATGATTTTGGCCTTCTGTTTATTCCAGCTTGCATAGTCTGTTTTTATTAATTGTTTTAGTTTCATTTCTTCTCCTTATTAGTGATGTTCATGTCATTTTTTAGGGTTCCTTGATAATCTATAATACTTATGTTCTACCCTGTTCTTGATCATATTTACTGTTCATCTTTGTGTTGTTTGTATTCTGCATTACTTATGGTTTACTGCTGCATTGTGTGAGGCACAGGCTGAGGTAGGATTGATGCTGGTTGGAGAACTAAGCAGGAGCTAGATTCTCGAGACAACAAGGACTGGTTACAATAGCTACGCTGCTGCATTCCAACTTGTTACAACAATTCTTCAATGCTGGTTTTACAGTGTTTAGAGTCCTTTAAAATTCCAGATTAATCAGCAGCGTTTCGTGGACTGCTGGAGCAGAGGATAGGAGCTAGATGTGTCAGAAGCTGTTGCAGTGGAAACACAATTTGCTGATGGCACAGAGAGATTTATGCGAGGACAAGACTTTGCAATATGGCCAAATTCATAACAAAGTTGACCTTTTGATTGATACCGACGCTGACCAGTGGGCTTATTATTCTTCTTGTGGTCCCGTGAGCCACTATAAGGATGATTTTGGACCGAATTGCCATCAGATCTGGGTTGACCAGTTTTGTTGCCTCTGTTAAAACTTTTGGAGTTGGTGTTGCCGCCTGAAGGATTTGAGAAAGATCTGCGATGAGAGTAGTTGGCTGTGGCAACCAGCTGCTACGAGGAGGCTTCAAGTCGACGCAGATAGCTCTCATGGCTCATGAGAAGGTCATGAAGTTCCTCAAAGGAAAGTGGACGTTCCCTCGCATGAATAGGAGCAACAATCTCTCAGAAATCTGGTCCGAGACCATTGAGGATGTAGAGAGTAAGATCATCCTCTGAAATGGGATGATCGATGAGTGCGATCTCATCGGCAAGAGCCTTGATAATGTGCATATAGTCTTGAATCGAGCGATTGTCCTTCTTGATCAAGGTGAGTTCCTCCTTCAATTGCATTGCACGGCTTCGAGATTTGCTTGCATACATCATCTTTAATTTTTGCCATGCTTGTTGGGAGGTGGTAGCAGTAGAGATGAAAGGGGTTATGGTGGGGGAAGTGGAGGCTAGAATGGCACTTAGGATTAATTTGTCCTGCCTGACCCAATGAGTTTTTTGAAGGGCAGAAATGGAGGAATTTTCGATCGGAGGGCACGGTTTATCACCGGTAATGTTAACAAATAAATTGTAGCCGATAAGTAGGGCTTCAAATTGGGCACGCCATTATGGAAAGGTGGAGGGAGTAAGTTTGTCATTAATCTGGGATGTAATGTTGAAGGCAATCAGAGGGGTTTCTGTGGTGGGTGGGGGATTACTTGTGATTGCAGGAGACATTTCTGGAATAGGGATCGAATTCTCGTTGGAGTTTGGCTCTTCTGATACCATGAAAAAAATAATAAATATGCACAGAGTATTTGTCTTCAATGAATAACAGGTGTATTGCAACTCATAGTTAATACACTATTTTCGTGTAGTATATATACAGATTTTACAAGCACTGGTTCTATAACTGGATGCTACAAATAAGGCTTAGATTTCTATCAGTTTACAGATAAACTTGAATTTCAAAATTCAAACTGTGATATGCTTACTGTTAGATCTGATTGTTGCTGATTTTTCTGCTTGTCTGATCTTCACTTGGATTTGGCTAATCTTCCTTTATAAAGGTTTCAGTACAAAAAATTGTTGCGGAGCAAGGTACAACAGATGGTTTTGGCCTAACATGAAACGGATCCTGGAGGACTGTCGAGGAGCAGCTGCTGGCAGGAATTGTTGCAGATTACCGGTACGAGGCCGCTACATGAGGGTGAACTTTTAATGACCTATTGCTGTGTGTGAGGTAAGGAAGCAGCAATCCGATGCAACAAGAGCAATGTTGCAGAGAAAAGAAAGAAATCGTGCTGCAGGTTGCTTTGCTGAATGTCCGAGGCTGTTTAAGGTCGTGTTTGGCATTGGGAAAATACACCAATCTCATGTCTCATGCAATTTTATTATTGTATTTAAATTGTCATTATGCGTTATATTATTTGTTAGCTTAAAGTACTGTGCATACTAACTAAATTTTTTTTTGTTAATTTAAGGCTTTGTTTTAATTGCATTAATAGTTAATTTTTGAATATAATAGGATTTAAGGCTTTAATTTAAGAAATATTCATATATAGCATATAGAGTAGAACTATTTCATGCATTTTTAATTTAATATTCATGTTAAACGTGAAAAAATCCAAAAAAAAATATTTCTCATGCATTATTTAGATTTTATTGTTAAGTTGGTATTTAAATATAATTAGGATTAATTTTAGATTCATTAGTTTAGACATTTAGATTTATGATTATTTTCTTAATTTTCTAGGATTTTATTTCATTAAATTTTAAGTTAGTTTAATTTGCATTTTTATTAATTAGTTTAATTAATTTTGTTACTTTATTTTCATATTTTGCATTTTAGTTTATTTGCGTTAATTAATTTTAACTGTTTTAATTATCTTTTGTAGGTATTTGCTTATAATTCCTTGGAGCTCTATAAGTAATTTCAAGCTTCGTTTTATTATTTAGTTTATAGTTTTTATTATTCTATTGTTTTCCAATAATTTTAATTAGCCTAGTAGATCACACATCATCAAAACTTCATAATTTGCTAGGATATACTTAGGTAAGATTAACCGGTAGTTAATTAGGCTAATCAATTTCTCTGTGGGACGATAATTCGGGACTCAAATCTCATTATTACTTGTACGACCCGTACACTTGCTGAGAATATGTTTAGATCGTACCACCCTTCAAGAATAAACCTTACCATACTTTGGGAGTTCGTTTCCACTATGATGTTGTGTAATCCTTTGTTAATGGCTATTCTCAATCCATCCCTTAGCCCCATAACTGAGCACACATGCTGGAAGTGTGACCAAGGTTTCTGGCATAATCATAAATCATTCTGCCATTATGATCCCTGAAAATCCCTCCAACCCTTACTTTGCTTGGATTTCTTATGGCAGAACCATCAGTGTTAAGTTTGACAAAATTGAGGGGTAGAGGTTTCCAAGCGACAGAAACCATAGTTTTATTCATGGATCAGGAAGTTGGGTTCGATAGCGCCCAAAATTCTTTAGTGCAATTCAGTGTTCTGTTAACTGTGGTCCAGACAAATTCCTGATATTTTTCAAAAACAATTTTGTTTCTTCTAGTCCACAGGCACCAGAGAGCGAATGGAAAAATAACCCTCCATGGAATCTCATCATGACTAGAAAGAAAAAGTTAATGTTATCAACAATCCAGTCAAATATGTCCTCATTATGATCAATAGTGAAACCTCTAGGAACACCCAATTCGCTCCAAAACTCTTTCACAACAGAGCAATCACGTAGGCAATGAGCAACTGACTCCTCTTCAATATTGCAACTGACTCCTCTATTAGAAATAACTTTTCGTGTCGTAATCTTTTGGTGACAGCATTGCCACAAGAAGACTAAAATTTTTAGAAGGGTTTGAACTTTCCATATCTTTTTCCATCTATTATCAAGGTTATTTTGAAACTGAAATAAGTCATGAGAAATTGAACTAATATTCATTGACATTGAAATGTATATAACTTATATGCCAATTATTTGCCTTGCTTGTTTCATAAGCTAATCTTTCAAGTAAAATGAATAGAAGCTAAATTATAGTCCAACTTGGTTATAGAAAAGACAAAGCGTTATCATGTGGTGGGCTTCATATATTGATTGATTCCTGTAAAATATTTTACAAATTGGAATAGATTGGTAACAAACATCTGCAACTGCAAACAATAGTCTTGTATCTATCCAAAAGCTTATTTTCCTAAAACATAGGCAACAATGGAATAATTTAATAAGAAATTATTTATTATTTGAAAAAAAAAATGAAAGGGACATTACATTTTAATAGTGGAAGGTCTTGCCCTTAGATAGCTAAATGCTTCTTTTCCATATTACTATATAGCTTTTCTTTCTTTCTTTCTTTTTTTTTTTTGTTATCACAGAAATATTTTATAATTGAAGATATAGGTGGGGTTGCTTGTATGAAACCCAATTTTTCGCACTAATGTTTATTTAAAAGCTAAGTCGAGAAGTTTAAGATTTATCTAAATGTTTGGGTAGGGCTCGAAGTAGCTGAGATGCCCGAAATAGTGGCACGAGGCCCAAAGCACGAACTTCGAGGTAAGGATCGAAGTTTAAGTTTTCTTTAAGAAAGTATGTTTATAAGTAAGTTTTGATAGTTAGAAAGTGAAACTAAGGTATTAGAAGTGAAAAAGCTAGTAAAACTTTGGTTTACACTAAACCGAGCAAATGGGCCTAGTAAGTGAAATAAATTCGGAATAAATTCTAGAAATTTATGAAAATTATTCTAAGGCTATAGGAAATTAGTATAAGGTATAATTGACATGGATAATGAAGAATGAGTGGTAATACGGAGGTTTCAGTGATCAAATTAATTTTTAATGTAAACTGAAAACCTTAAGCGATTTCAATCGACAATGACCAAATCACACAAAATGGGCTCAATCGGGGAACTTTTCTTAAACAAGTGGGCCCCAAATTTTTATGGGAGACACTAGGGACATAGTAGAACACTTGAGAAGTGCAAATTTAGAATAAATGAGCTGGAAAATATTTTTCATGGATTTTCTAAAACAGGGCAGTTGGCTGCCCTGGCCCAGGAAACTCCTGACCCATAAGAAATTGCTAAATTTGGAGACCTTTCAGAAGGCTAAAAAATTTTGATATTTTCAAGATTTAAATTAGACCCCATGAGATTTCTAGAAAGGTATAGACCAACCCAAAAGCTTCTGAAACAAGAGAGAACCACTTCAACAAAGTTGACGCAGATATCCCTATCCAGTCAGGATTACGTGAATTTTTTGACCCCCTTTCGGCCATTTTTAGAACTTTGGCCAAGAAGGATAAAATTTTACAGCCTAAGCCCTATAAAACATATAAAAACTCCAGCCAAAAATAAGGTCGCTTTCTAGGTGAAAAACTAGAAAGAAGAATAGGGGCAAAATATGCCCTGCTCCGAGGTGAGAGAAGAACTCAAATTTGAAAGTTTTTAGTTGGTTTTTAATGTTGTTCTTAATGTTTCTAAGATGTATACATGTTTATTTACATCTTATAAGCTTTGCTGGATCAAAAAGAATTGGTCAAAGTTCAAACTTGAGGTAAAGTTGATGGAAGATGATAATGTTGAGATATGTTAATGCTTGAAATTGTTGGATGATTTTTAGTTAAGTAGAAAGTTGAGAAATAATTTCTATGGACTTGTGTCGGTTCGGCCAGCATGTAGATGTTATGGTAGAGATGAAATTTGATTGAGTTTGAAGTTATCGACAATTAAATTTATACCGGAAAAGTCCGGTTTATAGCCAACTCAGTGAAAAATTGAGAAGTATGAGAATGAGAAATTTGACATGTTGACAAGTATTAATTAGAGACTTGAATAAGAATTAGGTTGATAAGTTTATGAATTTGAAGTTAGAAGAACGAATTTGTCGAAATTAGCTTAAATTGGCACTTTACTCGGTAAAATAAAAAAAGTAAAAAAATTACCGAAAAAGGGTCTGATTGACCTCGTTTAAGTTGTAAATGAATAAGAATATGAAATAAGGATGATCTGAATACTAATTTGGTTGTTTGTGGTAGCTCGAGGTAAGTGCACACAAAACGAGGCATACTTGAGACTAGACGATTTAGCACTACCCTAGCCCCTTTGAGGTAAGGGATGTAATTTAAAGTTGTAATGGCATCCTGTACCTGTTTATATTGCATGAAATGATTTAATGGATGTATAAAGAGTTTTCGAGGAAAAATCGAGCCTTTCTGTTAGGAATTCTTGAAAGGAATAAAAATTCGGTTTAATTCCTGAACCCAGTCGTTTTTGGTATAATGAGCATGAGTTTTAATATACTAATATTTTATATTAGAAACTTTATGGTTTTAAGATTTCAATTTCAAATGATTTTATGTACGTATGAAAGCAAGTAAGAAGTATGGTTTTTTTCTGAGACTATAGGGCTACCCCATAGCATATGCTATGTGCATATCATGCCCACTACTTGTGGAGCTCTAGCTCCGCCACTTGTGGTACTTGTTACGTTTCGCCCGTGTAGTGCTTGTCTCCACCTTTGTGGTGTTTAAGTTCGCTATGTGTGGCACATGTTTCGTAGTATCTCGTGCCTGTGTAGCACGCATGTATCTCCTGCACGGTGAGTGCCACTGGTGTCTATGCCCTAGCTATGTGCTAGTAGAATGTTTATTCAGATACTACATTTATTTGTTGTACGACCCTGATCCTGTCTACAACCCCTACCATGGCCATCGGTATAGAATTCCCTCTATAGAGGAAGATGTATGTTTGCATGATAGCTATTCGAACATAATTAATCTCCATGTTTTAATGTATGAACATTTTAAGTAGGAAACAATGTAAGTAAGAAGTATGTGAAGTTTAAGCAAGTAAGTATGTATGTATGTTTTTTATATTTCAAAGCAAGTAAGTACATAAGTTTGCTAAAGTAAGCATGTATGTAAGTATACTTTATTTCAAAGAAAGTAAGTATGCATGTAAGTCGAATTTCATAAGTATATATCTATGAATGTTTTATTTCAAAGTAAGCATGTAAGTTTATGTCACGACCCAATACTACCAAACTCAGTACAAATTTTTCGCTTTTGAAAAATCTTTCTTACCTCTTCGTGACAAATCCCTCTGAACAGGTCGAGCTGTGAATCAATATCGATATATCATTTTTCACCATTAAATTATCACGCGTACATATATTGTCAGACCCAGATTCTTTTGTAGCTTGTACCTTATGATTCCTATGTGTATGAACACTATGTAATTATAGTTGAATCATAAGAAGAGTATTTACTAGACTTAAAGTGTTATTGAAATGATTTAACACGCAAAAGCTACATAAAATGCCTAATGTGAGCGATGGGTATCACAGGCTAAACCAAGTTATTTTAAATCATTCTGACTGAAAATAAGAACTTAAAATCAGAGAGCGTAGAGAACTCAAGAAGGAAAGTCAGCTTGATTTAGTCCCGAACATATAAAACAAGTGTAAAAGCTAAAAAGGGTAAAATGGACCTTTTTGGCGAGAAAAGGAGTTTCGGGTGAAATTATCCACCGGGAGCGATTGGAATATAAAGACAAGAGTGTAAGACATAAGATATGACGCTCTCGAAATTTTAAGAAAAAGTCAACATAGTCAATGGTTAAGGAAAAAGTCAACTATAGTTAAGAATGTCAATGGTTAAGAAAAAAGTCAACTATAGTTAAGAAAGTGGACTTTTACCATAGTTGACTAATCATGGTTAAAAATTAACCTAAGTATGGAGAAAAATTTGGGAAAAAATATTCTTGGCCAGAATACAAGATAATCATCCCCAGAAGTAAGGAAAATTTATTCGGAAGGATTTCGGAATAAATTTAATGGTTAAAAACGTGATGGGCCTAAGGTAAAAATTTTAAAGCCCATTAAGGTATACTAAACGTATGTTGAAATTTCTAGGTCCTTTAGACCGAATTGTTGGACCAATTGATCGGCCAAATTTTGAGACAATTAAAGGTCCGAGGTATAGTAAAAATTTCAGCCCGAAAGCCCATTAAGAAAGCCCAAACCGAGAAGCCTAAATGGAAAAGCCCATGAGATAAATATATAACCATAGTTAAAGTTAACTATGACTCATAAGGTGACTCATGGCTAAGGTTTGGAAAGTCAAGCATAATGGTGAAAAGTAAAGCTTAATGGCTAAGTATATGACTTATAAATTCAGCCACACCATTGTCATCTTCATCACACCAAATCCGGCTAGAAGAAGAAACCATTGAAACATATTTTTCAAGCTTTCTCTCACTAGAAATCACTAGGAATTAGGCATATTTGAAACTTGTATTCTTCATGGAAGTTGTTCCAAATTGAAAGGAGATTGAAATATGATGGAATTGGCTATCAAGGAGCCATAGAGTGCAAACCGAGAGCCTCCAAAGTTTCGGCCAAAGGGTGAACATAACAATCGGTATATTTTCTAATTTTCAATTTCATATATGTTAATGTATGAATGATTACAAGTATGTTGATATATGTTTTAAGCATTGAAACATATTAAATCACCATGAAATGGGTTAGGCCGAGGGTGAGTAATGGGATGCTAAATTATGTCAATATAATTTTAAGACATAAATGGATTAGTGTACATGTATTAATGTTAATGGTGTAATTAGAATTAATCAATTTGATTAATTAATACATGTAATTTGTTGGCAATCAAGGTGTTTGATAAAATGCCTAAATGAACTATGTGATGATTGGTAATGTTGCCTACCAAGTGTTTGTGAAAATGACTAAGTGAAAATGGCTAGATAATAGGCATGGATGGCATGCCATGGTAAAACCGAGGTATGAGTAGCTCTCGGCCATGGCATGTGGCCGAGAGGCCCAATGGGCCAAGCCCAATTATTTTAGGCCCAATAAGGTGTAATGAGCCTAGGACAAGCCCAATAAAAGTTGATGACCCCCACAAGCCCAATAGGCCCAACGAAAATGAATAGTAAAATGAAAATGGGCTTAAGGTATAGTTAGGCCCATTAAGGATTATTAAGGCCCATTAAGGGAAAATAGACTGTACTATTGTATAATACAGTAGGAAAAGTATAATTAACCTGAGGAATGGTTGTTTACAGCTCCGAAGTTTACATTGAGAGCTGATCGGACTGCGAGATTGAGCAGCACCGAGGAAGTGAGGTCACGTGACGTGATCCGAGGTAAGGGACTTTTGCGAGTAGTTAGAGATAACTGCACGTATTTTCGTCTGCTTTTACATTCACTTAAAAACTCTGAGGGTTAGAGAAAGTGAATAATAATTATTGCGACCCAATAGTGGCAAATTACGATTTTGCCCCTAGTTAGTCAAAAAGTCAACTTTTGTGAAAAGTTACGAAAAGCATGAAAACTATTATTGTGAGTGTTTAACTGCTGTTTAGCATGAAAATAAATAGATGGGCTAATGATTTTAAGGTTGATGTGACTTAAGCACACTTTATAGTGCTGATTTTGATGTTTTATAAACAATCCCTTTTAAATAGCCATCTATCATATTATGTGAGAATGAATCGTGCTAGAGCACAGCTCGCACTGGATTTCATATGTTTTCCACATAACATTAGTGCTGGATTTTGATACGCACTAGATTTCCATGACATGCATGATAGAGTACTGGAGTTTTACTCATACTCAGTTTTATATGATATATCCATGACAGAGTGCTGGAGCGATTAGCTCGTACTCGAGTTTTACATGAGATACATGACAGAGTACTACTGGAGCATTGCTCGTACTCGATTCTTCATGGTTTATACTTGACATAGTACTGGAGCTATTGCTCGTACTTGATTTGATATTGTGCATAGCATGGTACTGGGAGCTATTGCTCGTACTTGATTTTAATACATGAACTATGCATTGACCTAGTTGCTGGAGGTTGCTCGCACTAGAGTTGAGTTTGTGATGTGAAACAGTGTTCGAGCGCAGTGTCGACTGTGTGTCGCACTCGAGGGCGCACACTGTATGTGATATTATATACATGGTACCTATTCATGCCACATTCTTGTGTGACTGAGTGTCACATTTTGAGAGGATGGCCAGCATGAAGGTATTTGTGAATGTGGTATGATATTTCCACAGGCGCGAGGGCTAAGGCCTATGTTAGGCACCCTGACTGTGATGTTGATATTCCACGGGTGCGAGAGCTAAGACCTATGGTAGGCACTCTGACCTTGAGGACAGGTCCACGGGTGTACTTTGTACCGTGTCTGAGTGGCGTGAGGTGTACGCTGTACCGTGTGTTGTTGTGGAGTTGAGGAGGATATAGCTGGCGGTTGTGATGGACTGACCCCCCTCCCGTTGCAGTAAGTGATGCCCCGCACACTAGGATTCCGTGTAGCTTGGGATCACATTTCAGATATGATCATAGTCCAGGATACTATTTGCATTAAACCACAGAGTCTTACATGATTTATCACATTGATTGAATGATTTAAACTGCGGACAGACCTGAGGGATGGGTCGAACTCCGATTTTGTGTTGTGAATCATTTGATGCCATATTTATTGTGATTTAAATATACATGGCATGATTTACATAAAGGCATGATTTATATACGATGCATTGTTTTGCACTACATGCCTACATTTGAGAAAGAAAGCATGATTTTCTGTACATGGGATTTATTCTGTACAAGTATATATATTATATTTCAAGACATGCTTTTTAAAGCGAGTAAAGGAAATAATGTTTTCAAAGCATAGCATTATTTTGAGTAGATAGTGTTGATATCTACTTGCTTGCCTGATTTCCTTACTGAGCGCGTTGTATGCTCACCCCCCTTTTTTTACATCTCTCTACAGAGCGTCAGTAGAGCGAGAGCTATCGAGGGATAGTGTCCCAGAGTCCACTGCTAGTTCCTATCGATCGCCAGGTATACATATTATGTACAGTTGTGTATCTAAACATAGAAACAGCACAGTGATGTATACGTTATATATTATGGGGAATGTATTTGTACTAGATTTTATATAATCTTACATTATAATAAAAGCAGTTACAGTCAGTAATAATATATTGACATGTATGTATGAAATGGATGATGTGGTAAGTGAGGACTCTGACATCGAATCACAGCCCAACCATTGAAGAGAGGAAAGGTAAGTTAAAAATGCAAAAAATTTATAGTGATTTTTGGATAAAGTCATGGATTGAGAAGGGGTCTTGACAGAATGGTATCAGAGCAGAGGTTGGTCTGATGTGAGTCGGTGTTAGAAAATAGGAAAGTGTACATCCCTATAGTACTGTGCTGTGTTTAGATATAATTGTGTATACCAGATAGGAGATGGACTAATTCATTATTATGAATGCAGGAACTTTGCCTATATGGCAAATACGCGTAGTGGTAGAGGTATGAGAGGTAGGGCTCGAGGCCGGGGAGATAGACTCGAGGGACGAGCCGCTGCCGGACCATTACCTAAGCATGAGACTCCAGGTGCTACTGAGGCACCTGAGTGTGCAGAGACGCGCTTCATGAGATTAGAGCGTGGTCTCGAGACTATTATCGAGATACTGGCACAGACGATACCAGGTAAGGCAGAGACAAGAGGCAGGAGCTGCTACAGGAGAGGCAGTTGCCCCTGATACACCTACGCAGACAGCTGATGCACAAAGGACTGTAGATACTCCTACACCCCTACCGGTTTCGGGTGGTAGTGGATTAGGATATGGATGTGATCTGCATCGGTTGTGAGAATTCCAGAAGTTTAGACCTCCATCCTTTAGTGGGGTCAAGGACTCAGTTGCTGCTGAGGAGTGGTTAGCAGAACTGGAGAAGCTTTATGGATTCTTCGAGTGTACGACCTCGGAGATGGTCGCGTTTGCTGCGTTCCTACTGAAGGGAGCTGCAGAGCATTGGTGGAAGTCCACCCGACCTATATTGAGATCTCGACACACAGATATCAGTTGGGATATATTTCGGGAGGCCTTCAGGAGGAAGTTTGTTCCCGACACCGCACAGCGAAAACTACAGGCAGAGTTTTTGGGACTACACCAGGGGAGTTTATCTGTGGACGAGTATGAGACTCGATTCCTATCCCTAGGAAGATATGACCCGGATACCATGTACAGTGAGACCAGGAAGGTCCACAGGTTTATCGACGGGTTGAGGCCGGTGCTACGGTCCAAGTTGGTCCCATTAGACATAGGGACCTATGAGAAAGCAGTGCACAGGGCGCAATTATGTGAGCAGGATTATGACAGGAATGCTTCTGAGTTTAGGAAGTTTAGCCGTAGCCGAGATATACAGAAGAAGAGGCCAGCTAGAGATTTCAGTTATCGAGGAAGGAAGAGACTCTTCGGTAAGAGATCACGGGTAGAGGAGGCACGAGAGAGATATGCTAGACCTCCTGCTTATCCGACTGTAGCCCCAACAAAGGGCATTGTCATAGGAGGAGCTCAAGAGACAGTTACAGGAGCTGTTGGATAGGGGTTTTGTTCGACCGACTATTTCACCTTGGGGAGCACCGGTTCTGTTTGTGAGGAAGAAGGATGGGAGCCTCCGATTGTGTATAGACTATCGATTGTTGAATAAGGCCACCATCAAGAATAGATACCCCCTTCCACGCATTGACGACTTGTTAGATCAGCTTCAGGGAGCACAGGTCTTTTCCAAGATTGACTTGAGGTCTGGGTATCATCAGCTGAAGGTTCGGGGTGGAGATGTACCCAAGACAGCATTTCATACCCGATATGGCCATTATGAGTTCTTGGTCATGCCATTTGGATTGATGAATGCTCCAGCTGCTTTCATGGCTTTAATGAACGATGTGTTCAAGCCATATTTGGACCAGTTTGTTATCGTCTTCATTGATGACATATTGGTGTATTCGAGATCCAAGGAGGAGCATGAGGAGCACCTCAGGATCGTGTTGCATACGCTACGGGAGCATGAGTTATATGCTAAGCTCAGTAAGTGTGACTTTTGGTTGTCACAGATCTCGTTTTTGGGACATGTTGTATCGAGAGATGGTGTATCAGTTGATCCATCTAAGATAGAGGTTGTAGTTTAATGGGAACAGCCGAAGACAGTCACCGAGATCAGGAGTTTCCTGGGTTTAGCTGGATACTATCGGAGATTCGTTGAGGGATTTTCGAAGTTGGCTGCTCCGTTGACACGTCTTACTCGAAAGAGTGCACCGTTCATATGGAACGAGGATTGTGAGAAGAGTTTTGAGGAGTTGAAGCGTCGGTTGACCACCGCTCCAATTCTCACTATCCCTACCAGCTCAGGAGGATTTGCAGTATATACCGATGCTTCGTATCAGGGACTGGGCTGCTTATTGATGCAGGATGGGAAGGTAGTTGCTTATGGATCCAGACAGTTGAAGGATCATGAGAAGAACTATCCGACCCATGATTTGGAGCTAGCAGCAGTAGTGTTTGCGTTGAAGGTATGGCGCCACTACTTATATGGTGAGAAGTTCCAAATATTTACCAACCACAAGAGCCTTAAGTATCTGTTCTCGCAGAAGGAGCTGAACATGAGACAGAGAATATGGCTAGAGCTTCTGAAGGACTACGATTGCGAGATACTTTATCATCCGGGTAAGGCTAACGTTATAGCCGATGCCTTGAGCAGGAAGAGCCTGGGGATGGTATCGTACATGATGGTTAGGGAACATGATTTGCTAGAGCAGTTTGCTAGCCTCAGTTTGGGAGTCGTGCCTTCTGACATGGATACAGGCTATGTGATAGCTAGTCTACGCTTGGAGCCGGATCTGTTGGACAGGATCAGAGTAGCTCAGTAGACTGATCCATTTTGTATGGATGTGAGTAGTCAGATGCAGAAGGGCACCGTGACTGATTTTGAGTTGAGTTCTGATGGACTACTGAGGTTCAGAGGCAGAGTGTGTGTTCCCAAGGATCCAGGACTCAGGAGATTGATATTGGAGAAAGCTCATTCGTCGAAGTATACGTTACATCCAGGAAGTAACAAGATGTATCAGAACCTCCGGAAGGTATACTGGTGGTCGGGTATGAAGAAAGATGTAGCAGACTTCGTGGCAAAGTGTCTCATATGTCAGCAGGTGAAGGTAGAGCATCAGAAACCTGCAGGACTATTGCAGCCTCTACCTATACCGACATGGAAATGGGAGCATATCACCATGGATTTCGTGATGGGTTTACCGAGGACCCGCAGGAATCAGGATGCTATATGGGTGATCATCGACAGACTGACGAAGTCAGCCTACTTCCTAGCTATGAGAGCTACCGATACTCTGAGTTCGTTAGTAGAACTGTACGTACGCGAGGTAGTGAGGTTACACGGTGTACTAGTGAGCATAGTCTCTGATAGGGATTCTCGCTGCACATCCCACTTTTGGGGACATTTTCAGGAAGCCATGGGAACCCAGTTGAGTTTGAGCACCGCTTTCCATCCTCAGAGAGATGGTCAGTCAGAGAGGACCATACAGACTCTAGAGGACATGTTGAGAGCATGTGTGCTAGACTATCGAGGCTCCTGGGATGACCACCTGCCACTAGCCGAGTTCGCCTACAACAACAGTCATCATTCGAGTATCGGGATGGCACCGTATGAGGCTTTGTATGGCCGTAGATGTCGTTCCCCTATTGGATGGGAAGAAGTGGGTGACAATAAGATTTTCGCTCCTGACATGGTTACGCAAGCATCTGAGGACGTCCGGTTGATTGTAGAGAGACTGAGGACAGCTCAGAGCAGACAAAAAAGTTATGCTGACAGGAGACGTAGGCCACTAGAGTTTGCAGTTGGTGAATTCGTGTTTTTGAGAGTTTCTCCTTCCAAGGGTATAGCGAGATTTGGGAAGAAAGGGAAACTAAATCCTCGCTATATTGGACCCTTTGAGATACTTGATCGAGTGGGAGATAAGGCGTATAGGCTGGCATTGCCACCAGACTTATTAGGTGTCCACAACGTCTTCCACATATCGATGCTTCGGAAGTATCACCCGGATCCGGCACATGTGATTAGTTACGAGCCTTTGGAGCTCCGAGAGGACATGTCATATGTTGAGAGACCGATTCGGATATTGGATAGGAAGGAGAAGGTATTGAGATCGAAGACCATCGGATTAGTGAAGATTCTCTGGCAGCATCATACTTCAGAGGAAGCTACTTGGGAGCTAGAGAGTCTGATGCGAGAGAAGTACCCTCACCTATTTGAGGACTGACTTGGTTCTAATTTGGAGGACCAAATTTTCTGAGTAGGGGAGGATTGTCAGACCCAGATTTTTTTTGTAGCTTGTACCTTATGATTCCTATGTGTATGAACACTATGTAATTATAGTTGAATCATAAGAAGAGTATTTACTAGACTTAAAGTGTTATTGAAATGATTTAACACGCAAAAGCTACATAAAATGCATAATGTGAGCGATGGGTATCACAGGCTAAACCGAGTTATTCTAAATCATTCTGACTGAAAATAAGAACTTAAAATCAGAGAGCGTAGAGAACTCATGAAGGAAAGTCAGCTTGATTTAGTCCCGAACATATAAAACAAGTGTAAAAGCTAAAAAGGGTAAAATGGACCTTTTTGGCGAGAAAAGGAGTTTCGGGTGAAATTATCCACCGGGAGCGATTGGAATATAAAGACGAGAGTGTAAGACATAAGATATGACGCTCTCAAAATTTTAAGAAAAAGTCAACATAGTCAATGGTTAAGGAAAAAGTTAACTATAGTTAAGAAAGTGGACTTTAACCATAGTTGACTAATCATGGTTAAAAATTAACCTAAGTATGGAGAAAATTTTGGAGAAAATATTCTTGGCCAGAATACAAGATAATCATCCCCAGAAGTAAGGAAAATTTATTCGGAAGGATTCCGGAATAAATTTAATGGTTAAAAACGTGATGGGCCTAAGGTAAAAATTTTAAAGCCCATTAAGGTATACTAAACGTATGTTGAAATTTCTAGGTCCTTTAGACCGAATTGTTGGACCAATTGATCGGCCAAATTTTGAGACAATTAAAGGCTTGAGGTATAGTAAAAATTTCAGCCCGAAAGCCCATTAAGAAAGCCCAAACCGAGAAGCCCAAATGGAAAAGCCCACGAGATAAATATCTAACCATAGTTAAAGTTAACTATGACTCATAAGGTGACTCATAAGGTGACTCAAGCATAATGGCTGGAAAGTCAAGCTTAATGGCTAAGTATATGGCTTATAAATTCAGCCACACCATTGTCATCTTTATCACACCAAATCCGGCTAGAAGAAGAAACCATTGAAACATATTTTCCAAGCTTTCTCTCACTAGAAATCACTAGGAATTAGGAATATTTGGAACTTGCATTCTTCATGGAAGTTGTTCCAAATTGAAAGGAGATTGACATATGTTGGAATTGGCTATCAAGGAGCCATAGAGTGCAAACCGAGAGACTCCAAAGTTTCGGCCAAAGGGTGAACATAACAATTGATATATTTTCTAATTTCCAATTTCATATATGTTAATGTATGAATGATTACAAGTATGTTGATATATGTTTTAAGCATTGAAACATATTAAATCACCATGAAATGGGTTAGGCTGAGGGTGAGTAATGGGATGCTAAATTATGTCAATATAATTTTAAGACATAAATGGATTAGTGTACATGTATTAATGTTAATGGTGTAATTAGAATTAATCAATTTGATTAATTAATACATGTAATTTGTTGGCAATCAATGTGTTTGATAAAATGCCTAAATGAACTATGTGATGATTGGTAATGTTGCCTACCAAGTGTTTGTGAAAATGACTAAGTGAAAATGGCTAGATAATAGGCATGGATGGCATGCCATGGTAAAACCGAGGCATGAGTAGCTCTCGGCCATGGCATGTGGCCGAGAGGCCCAATGGGCCAAGCCCAATTATTTTAGGCCCAATAAGGTGTAATGCGCCTAGGATAAGCCCAATAAAAGTTGGTGGGCCCCACAAGCCCAATAGGCCCAACGAAAATGAATAGTAAAATGAAAATGGGCTTAAGGTATAGTTAGGCCCATTAAGGATTATTAAGGCCCATTAAGGGAAAATAGACTGTACTAATGTATAATACAGTAGGAAAAGTATAATTAACCTGAGGAATGGTTGTTTACAGTTCCGGAGTTTATATTGAGAGCTGATCGGACTGCGAGATTGAGCAGCACCGAGGAAGTGAAGTCACGTGACGTGATCCGAGGTAAGGGACTTTTACAAGTAGTTAGAGATAACTACACGTATTTTCGTCTGCTTTTACATTCACTTAAAAACTCTGAGGGTCAGAGAAAGTGAATAATAATTATTGCGACTCGATAGTGGTAAATTACGATTTTGCCCCTAGTTAGTCAAAAAGTCAACTTTTGTGAAAAGTTGCGAAAAGCATGGAAACTATTATTATGAGTGTTTAACTGCTGTTTAGCATGAAAATAAATAGATGGGCTAATGATTTTAAGGTTGATGTGACTTAAGCACACTTTATAGTGCTGATTTTGATGTTTTATAAACAATCCCTTTTAAATAGCCATCTATCATATTATGTGAGAATGAATCGTGCTAGAGCACAGCTCGCACTGGATTTCATATGTTTTCCACATAACATTAGTGCTGGATTTTGATACGCACTAGATTTCCATGACATGCATGATAGAGTACTGGAGTTTTACTCGTACTCAGTTTTATATGATATATGCATGACAGAGTGCTGGAGTGATTAGCTCGTACTCGAGTTTTACATGAGATACATGATAGAGTACTGGAGCGTTGCTCGTACTCGATTCTTCATGGTTTATACTTGACATAGTACTGGAGCTATTGCTCGTACTTAATTTGATATTGTGCATAGCATGGTACTGGGAGCTATTGCTCGTACTTGATTGTAATACATGAACTATGCATTGACCTAGTTACTGGAGGTTGCTCGCACTAGAGTTGAGTTTGTGATGTGAAACAGTGTTCGAGCGCAGTGTCGACTGTGAGTCGCACTCGAGGGCGCACACTATATGTGATATTATATACATGGTACCTATTCATGCCGCATTCTTGTGTGACTGAGTGTCACATTTTGAGAGGATGGCCAGCATGAAGGTATTTGTGAATGTGGTATGATATTTCCACAGCCGCGAGGGCTAAGACCTATGTTAGGCACCCTGACTGTGATGTTGATATTCCACGGGTGCGAGAGCTAAGACCTATGGTAGGCACTCTGACCGTGAGGACAGGTCCACGGGTGTACTTTGTACCGTGTCTGAGTGGCTCGAGGTGTACGCTGTACCGTGTGTTGTTGTGGAGTTGAGGAGGATATAGCTGGCGGTTGTGATGGACTGACCCCCCTCCCGTTGCAGTAAGTGATGCCCCGCACACTAGGATTCTGTGTAGCTTGGGATCACATTTCGGATATGATCATAGTCCAGGATACTATTTGCATTAAACCACAGAGTCTTACATGATATATCACATTGATTGAATGATTTAAACTGCGGACAGACCTGAGGGATGGGTCGGACTCCGATTTTGTGTTGTGAATCATTTGATGCCATATTTATTGCGATTTAAATATACATGGCATGATTTACATAAAGACATGATTTATATACGATGCATTGTTTTGCACTACATGCCTACATTTGAGAAAGAAAGCATGATTTTCTGTACATGCGATTTATTCTGTACAAGTATATATATTATATTTCAAGACATGCTTTTTAAAGCGAGTAAAGGAAATAATGTTTTCAAGGCATAGCATTATTTTGAGTAGATAGTGTTGATATCTACTTGCTTGTCTGATTTCCTTACTGAGCGCGTTGTCTGCTCACCCCCCTTTCTTTACATCTCTCTACAGAGCGTCAGTAGAGTGAGAGCTATCGAGGGATAGTGTCCCAGAGTCCACTGCTAGTTCCTATCGATCGCCAGGTATACATATTATGTACAGTTGTGTATCTAAACATAGAAACAGCACAGTGATGTATACGTTATATATTATGGGGAATGTATTGTATTAGATTTTATATAATCTTACATGTATAATAAAAGCAGTTACAGTCAGTAATAATATATTGACATGTATGTATGAAATGGATGATGTGGTAAGTGAGGACTCTGACATCGAATCACAGCCTAACCATTGAAGAGAGGAAAGGTAAGTTAAAAATGCAAAAAATTTATAGTGATTTTTGGATAAAGTCATGGATTGAGAAGGGGTCCTGACATATATATACTGATATCATTCATATTATAATAGAGTGGTCAGTATGTTTTATACATCACATGATTCTATATTTACATCCCCAAATATTCCTTCATATACAATACTGTGCTGTAAGCATACTAATACAAAATTATGTATGTGGTGTATACCTGACAGTTGATGGGAATCACAGATAATCAACTATGCCATCTACTCTCTACACCCGCTATCTCTATGGTGGAAACACTGAAAGTGGGTGGAAAATGAAAGGGTGAGCTCCACATGCTCAGTAAGGCAATAATACAAACGAGTAGATAGTTATACTATCTACATGCTGATAATAAATCAGGATATATGTGAGCATGAGGTGAAAACAATGATATGCCATATATATAATATTATCTGTTCTAAAACAGGAAATCGGCATATTAAAACATGGAATAATTCTCATGTGAAAGCATTTCATGATCAAATGAATCAACATGTTTTAAAACACCCCATCTGGGTCAAAATATGATACACTCAACAAATCAAAATCCATTCCAATAAAATTCTTTATTTTCAAATTTTCGTTATAAAATCACCCTTCTCACAGGGTTACAAATCAATGAAAGTTTCATAAAATCCCTCTATGGGAACAATCAAAACTTAATTGAAATCATAAGAAAATTGGGGCCTGACCCCTCCCTCGGGTCTACCTTGGTCTATCAAGACCAAAAGTTATATCATGTGAGACATGTAGGTGACTATATCGGTAATATCCAGGACTATGGCCATAACCTCGTAATCCCTGGCACATGGATCCTAGTGTGCGGGTGTCACACCTGAAACGGGAGGTGGGTCGGTCCTACCCGCCAGAATAGCATAATATCAGGATTGCGAGGGCAAGACTTGCTATCTCATGGCTAATGCCACTCCACTCCAACAATCCCCACGGTACAGCATACTCCGCGTGACATACACGGTACAACGTACTCCGTGAACCCAAGCTCAATCAGGGGTGCTTGTAAGAGGTCTTATCCACCAATGTCAAGTATGTCTCAGTATGCACGTGTGAGCATATCATCTCACTGTGACACACAGTTTACAGCAGGCTCCAACACGGCTATATGCATGTCATATAAATCCCTGTGCGAGCGAAGCTCTAGCACGGTTTCATAGAAATCAATTAAATCTGCGCACGAGCAGCACTCCAATATGACTTAAACTGATTATAAATTCAATTCAAATCCACGTATGAGCATTGCTCTAGTACGGATATGTATAAAAACTCAATGAAAACCTCGTACGAGAAAAACTCCAGTACGGTAGTCATATGAAATAAATCTGTAAAATAGTGCGAGCAAGGCTCCAGCACTCTGTGTATGAGTTAAAATATAAAATCTAGTGCGAGCACTGCCTAAGCACCGTTTCAACTCATATAACACTGATAGTTGGCTCAATTTTATCAAAACATGTTAAATAAATATCAATTGGCACCTAATTTGTGCATTTTCACTTAAAACATGAAAATAATAGCCAACCTATCCATAAATTGCTTAACTTAAAGCAATATCATCATGAAAACATTAAAATCATGAATTTCATGCAATTTCATAGCCTTACTACCATTTTTTGAAATTTTCCTAACTGGGGGCAAAATAGTCATTTGACACTATTTCCATATTTTTTTGCAAAAAATATTATTCTGTTTTCGGGTAGCCTAATGAATTTAACATAATGTAAATCCCCTCGAAACTACGTACAGCTACCTCTAAGTGCTCATAAAATTCCCTTACCTGGAATCACGTGTGAGCTTATCCCGACTCGGTCGTACCAGGTCTCGCAGTCCAATTCGCTTGTCTACGGAGCTGCATATAACCACATATAGGTTCAGTTCAAATTTACTTATCAGTATTTCACTCTTACTGATCGAATCTAAAGCTCTGGGCCCGTTTTACTCTATTGGGTCCGATTGCACTTTAATGGGCCCGACCGCTTTTTCAGCCCGTTTCCACTTTTAAAATCCCTTCTTCGGGTTTACTGGGCTCATTTGGCTTATCAATAATCATCGGGCTTCGTTCCAAACTCATTGGATAGCCCGGATACTATTTACGATAATTACTTTGAAATTTTGAATAAAATTCCTTTTATGCATAATTAATCCGTAAAATCCATAAAATAATCTTAACTCTGCATTTAAGGACTCATATTATCGTAATTAAAATGTACTTACCCAATATGATTTGGGGTACGAAAATCGGAGCTAATCGGCTCTCGTTCGGGCTCTGAATTAACACTGTACAATTATATAAATTCGGGTCATTTTCCACTAAAATAATATTAAATTGAATTCCCGAGATATATCCGCAAGTCAATCCCGAATCTCAGTCACTTACCTGAATTTTGAGTCATCCCCGGGTACACTTTCTTCCCTTTTTTTTCCTTTTCTTTCTTTTTTTTTCTTTTTTCCTTTTCTTTTTCCTTTTCTTCCTTCTCGGATACGGTGTCGTTTTGGCTCGTTTGCCATCGTCGGCAATCCCGGTCGTCTCGCTGTCCGCCACAGGGCTCAAAAGAACCGCATCGGCCAGGGGATCGTTCAGCTGGGTTGAATCGGCGTTGGAACACCGTCATTCACCGGGACCGATGCGATTTCTCCTCAGATTTTCCGTCTGTCGATCCTCCGAAAATAGGGGCCGTCGGCGCGCGTTACCGGTACCGTTGGAACCGTCGGACTTCGCTCTACCTTTTTCGACCGTCAGCTGGGCTCATCGGACGTCGATGACTCGTCGGGCTCCTCGGGTTGCTATCGGGTTTCCTGGGTTTCGTTTCGATTTCTCTCTCCCCGACTTTTTTTCAGATTTTCGATTTCTTTTTCTTTTTTTATTAATTTATTTATTATTATTTTAATACATTAAAATGTATTAAAATAATCAAAATATCCCTAAAAATATCTTAAAAATTATTATTTAATTCTTTTAATCAATAAATAAATTTATCAGTCTATTTTCGTCTTTTCGATATATTTTTCTATTATTTTCGGGATAATTTTTTGAATTAAAAATCCCAATTAGTTCCGAATTAATTCTGATTAATTCCCATAAATTTATATCTAGATCAATTGGACTCGAAATTAAATATTTTCCTCAGTATTGATCCAGATTTTGCAAATTCCATATTTTAATGAAAATTACTTATCAAATTTATACCGAATTTTGATATTTTGACCTTTTTACCATTGCACATGCTCAGGACCAAATTAAATCAACTTTCTTTCATAAATCCATAATCTTTTCCCTATTTTAAATTCCTTATTTTCAGTCAACTCGATTAAATTCCTTATTCGATTTTACGTACGTTATTTCATTCATCCACATTTATCAGATCCGAATCAACCATCTTTTGAATCCATTAACATATAATAATGTCATACAATATGGAAATCATAAGGAATATCATACAAAAATTGCGGATCTCACAATCTTCCCCACTAAAAGAATTTGGTCCTCCAAATTAGAACCAAATTAGTCAATAAACAACTTCTGGTACTTCTCATGTATCATGCTCTCTAAATCCCAGGTAGCTTCCTCCGGAGTGTGATACTACCACTGAACCTTCACCAAGGAGATCGTCTTGGATCGCAATACCTTCTCCTTCCTATCCAAAATCCGAATCGGTCTCTCAACATATGTCATACTGTCACTGAGCCCTAACGGCTCGTAGTGAATCACATGTGACGGACCCGGATGGTACTTCCGAAGCATAGAAATGTGGAAGACACTGTGTACACCTACCAACTCTGGTGGCAATGCCAATCTATAGGCCTTATCTCCCACTCGCTCCAAAATCTCAAAGGGTCCAATAAAACGAGGGCTCAGTTTACCTTTTTTACCGAACCTCATGATACCCTTGGAAGGAGAAACTCTCAAAAACACCGACTCACCCTCTGCAAAACTCTAGTGGTCTGCGTCTCTTGTCAGCACAACTCTTCTGTCGGGTCTGAGCTGTCCGCAATCTATCGCATATCAATCTGACATCCTCAGAGGCCTGCTGAACCAAGTCAGGAGTAAATAACAGTCTGTCACCAATCTCTTCCCATCCAATAGGGGAACGGCATCTGCAACCATACAGTGCCTCATACGATGCCATCCCGATACTCGAGTGATAACTGTTATTGTAGGCAAACTCAGCTATTGGAAAATGATCATCCCAAAAGCCTCCAAAATCCAGCACACATGCTCTCAACATATCCTCCAGAGTCTGTATAGTCCTATCTGACTGACCATCTATCTAAGGTTAGAAAGCGGTGCTAAATCTCAACTGGGTCCCCAACGCTTCCTGAAAGTGTTCCTAAAAATGGGAAGTGAAGTCGACATCCTTATCAAAAACAATGCTCACTGGAACACCATGTAGCCTGACAATCTCTCGAACATATAAGTTCACCAACGTACTCAGAGCATCCGTAGCTCTCATAGCTAAGAAATGGGCGGACTTCGTCAGTCTATCCACAATCACCCAGATGGCATCGCGACCTCTGCGAGTCCTAGGTAATCCTATCACAAAATCCATGGTGACATGCTTCCACTTCCATGTCAGTATCGGTAGAGGCTACAATAATCCTGCAGGCTTCGATGCTCTACTTTTACCTGCTGACAGATGAGACATCTCGCAACATACTCTACTATGTCTCTCTTCATCCCAGACCATCAATAAACTCTCCGAAGATTTTGATACATCTTCGTACTTCCCGGATGTACTGTATACCTCGCTGAGTAAGCCTCTGATAAAATCATCCTCCTGATCTCAGGATCCTCGGGAACACATATCCTACCATGGAACCTCAGTAAACCATCAGTACTCAATGTAAAATCGGTATCTACACCTGCCTGTACCTAACTCATCAACTGAATACATCCCTGATCGCTCTGCTGAGCCTACCAGATATGATCAATCAACTCCGACTCCAATCTCAGGCTCACAATGATCTCAACTCTGCCAATCTCAGGGGGTGTTATGTCCAAACTGAGGATCGTGAACTGCTCTAGCAGGTCATATTCCTGAACCATCATAAATGATACCAACCCTAGGCTCTTCTTGCTTAAAGCATCAGCAACTACATTAGCCTTACCCGGGTGGTATAATATCTCACAATCATAATCCTTCAGGAGCCCAAGCCATCTCCTCTGTCTCATGTTCAGCTCCTTCTGCGAGAATAAATACTTCAGACTCTTATGGTCTGTAAAGATCTAAAACTACTCACCATATAAGTAATGGGGCCATATCTTCAGTGCAAACACTCTGGCCGCCAACTCCAAATCATGGGTCGGATAGTTCCTCTCGTGATCTTTCAGTTGTCTAGATCCATAGGCAACTACCCTCTCATCCTACATCAATACACAGCCCAGTCCCTGATGTGATGCATCTGTATATACCAAGAAACCTCCTGAGCTAATAGGTATAGTGAGAAGTGGAGGAGTGGTCAATCGATGCTTCAGCTCCTGAAAACTCCTCTCACAGGCATCATCCCACACAAACTCAACAGCCTTCCATGTGAGACGTGTCAACGGAGCAGCTAATCTAGAGAAACCCTCAACAAATCTCCTATAGTATCCTGCCAAACCAGAAAACTTTGAATCTCTGTGACTGCCCTGGGCCGCTCCCACTGAACAACTGCCTCAATCTTGGATGGGTCCACTGACACCCCATCCATCGATACTACGTGGCCCAGAAAAGAAATATGTTCCAACCAGAAGTCACACTTATCGAGTTTGGCATACAACTGTCTCTCTCTGAGGGTCTGTAGAACTATCCTCAAGTGTTGCTCGTGGTCCTCCCTGGATCTGGAGTATACCAAAATATCATCGATAAACATAATCACAAACCGATCTAGGTATGGCTTGAACACATTGTTCATCAAAGCCATGAATGCTGCGGGGGCATTAGTCAACCCGAATGGCATAACCAAAAACTCATAATGACCATAACGGGTCCTAAATGCTGTCTTGGGCACGTCCTCCCTCCGTATCCTCAGCTGATGATACCCAGACCTCATATCAATCTTAGAAAAGACCTATGCTCCTCGAAGTTGATCCAACAGATCGTCAATGCGTGGAAGAGGATACTTATTCTTAGTGGTAGCCTTATTCAACAATCTGTAATCCATACACAATCGGAGGCTGCCATCTTTCTTTCTCACAAACAAGACCAGAGCTCCCCAAGGTGATACGTTCGGTCTCCAAACCCTTTCTCAAGCAAATCCTGTAACTGCTTCCTCAACTCCTCCAACTCAATCGGAGCCATCCTATACGGTGGTCTCGAAATCGGTTCTGTACCAGGTACTAAATCTATCCCAAACTCCATCTCTCTGGCTGGTGGTAATCCTGGTGAATTGTTTGGAAAGACATCAAGAAACTCCCTAACCATTGGAATGTCTCTCAAATTTGATCGTACCTGGTCCGTATCAACCACATATGCGATGAATCCTTCAAAATATAAATCATAAAACCAGCAAAAATTTATTGCTCCTTTTAGAACAACCACTTATTGCATTACTTTTCAGGGAAATTTTACAACACATCTTTTCGGGGTATTAAACGTTAACGTCTTAGAAAAGTAATCTAACACAACACGATTGGCAGCCAACCAATCCATTCCTAGTTTGACATCGAAGTCCCTCATATACATCAAAATAAGGTCGGTTGCCATTTCTTTTTCCCCAACTTTCAACTTACAGTCCCTGACTACATACTCTACTAGCTTACTAGTGTTTATGGGAGTAAGTATTAACAATTTACTACTCAGAGGAATAGGCTTTAATACCTAGACAATTTATAAGCAATTGAAGGTGATACGAATGAATGCGTGGCATCAGGATCAATCAAAACATATGCTTCTAAATCAAAGATCATGATGGTACCTTTCACCACATCCGAAGACTGATCTGTCGTATCCTAGTCCAAAGAATGAACTCGCCCTGTACCCATCACTTGCTTCTCTTTCTCTTCGGCAATGGCTCTCCTCCTCTGAGCAGGAACCTGAACTAGAGCTCTTTCAGGCTCCTTGGCCTTTTGTGGGGTAATATCCTATCTCTCTGGGCAATCTCTCACCATATGCCCTGGCCTCCCACAATGATAACATACTACAGTAGTAGCTATAGGCACTAGACAAGGTCTGGTACCATGATATCTGCCACATCGCTTACATCGATCAGTAGTAGGGCGTGGTCCTCTAATGACAATGCCTCTAACTGGTGGTAAAGCCGGATGAATAGAGGGACTATCTATCCTCTCCTGAACCTCCTCAATCTTCAATCTCTTATCAGAGAGTTGTACCCCTCTCCTGACAAATCTGTCTCTCTCGGGTCTCTTTTGATCTCTGTCTCGACTCCTACTAAACTTTCCTGACTCAGAGACGTTTTGCTCATAATCCTGCTCACACAGCTGAGCTCTATGTACTGCCTCCTTATAAGTCGAAACATCAAAGGGAGCCAACCGAGATCTGATGGCTGGTCTCAGTCCATCTATAAACTTTTGGACCTTCCGATCCTCACTGCTCATCGTCTCTAAATCATATCTCCCCAAAGAGATGAATCGAGTCTCATACTCATCAATAGACTGGTTCCCCTGAACCAAACTTATAAACTCCATCCTCAACTTCCGCTGTGCAGTAGCGGGAACATACTGCCTCCTAAAGGCATCCAAAAATATCTCCCATGTGACCTCAGCATGTCGAGCTCTCAAAATAGGATCAGTAGATCTCCACCAATGCTCTGCCGCTCCCTGAAATACAAATTCGGTAAAAGCAACCCTCTCAGTAGTAGTGCACCTGAAAAGCCTATATAGCTTCTCCATCTGATACACCCAATCCTCAACTACTATTGGGTCCTTCCTCCCATGGAAGATTGGAGGTCTAAACTTCTGAAAGTGTCTAAATCTATCAAGGTCACACTCATATCCAGCATCCTGAGCTGGTGGGGTCTCACTGCCTCTGCAGCCTGAGCCTGAACCTCGGGTAACTCTACGGCCTGTGCCGGTATCTCGGGATTAGCTACTGCCTGTCCCACCGGATCTCGCATATCTCTACCCCCGAGCACTGCCTGTTGCGCTACAATCTCAGCCAGGCTCTCAATACTCCACTCAATTCTAGCGAACGTGCCTCAGTCTCATCTGGTCTCATAGCAGTACCCTCGAGTACCTGACCAGTTTGTATACAATCACCACGGCCTCTAGGCCTGCCCCTATGGCCTCTAGCACGTGTACTAGCCCCTCTACCACTGCGGGTGATCGGCATAATGTAAATCCTATAATCCAAATTCATTTGTTAAGTAAATTCCCATCTAGTATACACATTGACATCTCATACAGCACAGTACTAAGGGGGATGTCATTTTCCATAACGACCACTATCAACTCTTATCCGACCAACTCTAACTCTTAATTGCTTACTTATCGATATTAATTCACGTCTGGCTAACCTCCGCTCTGATACCACTTTTATTATCACGAACCAATACTACCAAAATAAGTACAAATTTTTCACTTTTGAAAAAAATTTCTTACCTCCTCGTGACAAATCCCTTTGAACAGGTCGGGCTATGAATCAATATCGATATACCATTTTTAACCATTAAATTATCACGCGTACATATATATACTGATATCATTCATATTATAATAGAGTTGCCGGTATGTTTTATACATCACATGAATCTATATTTACATCTCCAAATATTCCTTCATATATAATACTGTGTTGTAAGCATTCTAATACAAAATTTTGTACGTGGTGTATACCTAACAGTCGATGAGAATCACAAATAATCAGCTATGCCGTCTACTCTCTACACCCGCTATCTCTATGGTGAAAACACTGAAAGTGGGTGGAAAATGAAAGAGTGAGCTCCACATGCTTAGTAAGGCAATAATACAAACGGGTAGATAGCTATACTATCTACATGCTGATAAGAAATCAAGATATATGTGAGCATGAGGTAAAAACAATGATATGCCATATATATAATATCATCTGTTCTAAAACAGGAAATCGACATATTAAAACATGGAATAATTCTCATGTGAAAACATCTCATGCTCAAAGGAATCAACACGTTTTAAAACACCCTATCTGGGTCAAAATATGATACACTCAACGAATCAAAAACCATTCCAACAAAATTCTTTATTTTCAAATTTTCGTTATAAAATCACCCTTCTCACAGGGTTACAAATCAATGAAAGTTTCATAAAATCCCTCTATGGGAACAATCAAAACTCAATTGAAATCATAAGAAAATTGGGGCCTGACCCCTCCCTCGGGTCTACCTTAGTCTATCAAGACCAAAAGTTATATCATGTGAGATATGTAGGTGACTATATCGGTAATATCCAGGACTATGGCCATAACCTCGTGATCCCTGGCACACGAATCCTAGTGTGCTGAGTGTCACACCTGAAATGGGAGGTGGGTAAGTCCTACCCGCCTGAACAGCATAATATCAGGATTGCGAGGGCAAGACTTGCTGTCGTGTGGCTAATGCCACTCCACCCCAACAATCCTTACGGTACAGCATACTCCGCATGACATACACAGTACAACGTACTCCATGAACCCAAGCTCAATCAGGGGTGCTTGTAATAGGTCTTATCTACCCATGTCAAGTATGTCTCAGTATGCACGTGTGAGCATATCATCTCACTGTGACACACGGTCTACAGGAGGCTCCAACACGGCTATATGCATGTCATATAAATCCCTATGCGAGTGAAGCTATAGCATGGCTCCATGCATATTCATGATATCTGAAAACCTCATGCGAGCGAAACTCTAGCACGGTTTCATAGAAATCAATGAAATCTGCGTAAGAGCAGTGCTCCAATACGACTTAAAATTGAATTATAAATTCAATTCAAATCCACGTATGAGCATTGCTCTAGTACGGATATGTATAAAAACTCAATGAAAACCTCGTACGAGAAAAACTCCAATACGGTAGTCATATGAAATAAATCTGTAAAATAGTGCAAGCAAGGCTCCAGCACTCTGTGTATGAGTTAAAATATAAAATCTAGTGCGAGCACTGCTCAAGCACGGTTTCAACTTATATAACAATGATAGGTGGCTCAATTTTATCAAAGTATGTTAAATAAATATCAATTGGCACCTAACTTGTGCCTTTTCACTTAAAACATGAAAATAATAGCCAACCTATCCATAAATTGCTTGAATTAAAGCAATATCATCATGACAACATTAAAATCATGAATTTCATGCAATTTCATAGCCTTACTACCCTTTTTGAAATTTTTCTAACTGGGAGCAAAATAGTCATTTGTCACTATTTCCATATTTTTTCGCAAAAATTATTATTCTGTTTTCGGGTAGCCTAATGAATTTAACGTAATGTAAATCCCCTCGAAACTACGTACAACTACCTCTAAGTGCTCATAAAATTTCCTTACCTGGAATCATGCGCGAGCTTATCCCGACTCGACCGTACCAGGTCTCTCAGTCCAATTCGCTCATCTACGGAGCTGCATATAACCACATATGGGTTCAGTTCAAATTTATTGATCAGTATTTCACTCTTACTGATTGAATCTAAAGCTTTGGGCATGTTTTACTCTATTAGGCCCGATTGCACTTTAATGGGCCTCGACCCCTTTTTCAGCCCGTTTCCACTTTTAAAATCCCTTCTTCGAGTTTACTGGGCTCATTTGGCTTATCAATAATCATCGGGCTTCGTTCCAAACTCATTGGATGGCCCGGATACTATTTACGATAATTACTTTGAAATTTTGAATAAAATTCCTTTTAGGCATAATTAATCCGTAAAATCCGTAAAATAATCTTAACTCTGCATTTAAGGACTCATATTATCGTAATTAAAATGTATTTACCCAATATGATTCGGGGTATGAAAATCGAAGCTAAATCGGCTCTCGTTCGGGCTCTGTAGTAACATTGCACAATTATATAAATCCGGGTCATTTTCCACTAAAATAATATTAAATTGAATTCTCGGGATTTATTCGCAGGTCAATCCCGACTCTCGGTCACTTACCCGAATTTTGAGTCGTCCTCGAGTACACTTTCTTCCTTTTTTTCCTTTTCTTTCTTTTTTTTTCTTTTTCTTTTTCCTTTTCTTCCTTCTCGGCTACGGTGCCGTTTTGGCCCGTTTGCCGACGTCGACAATCCCGACCGTCTCGCCAGCCACCACTGGTTTCAAAAGAACCGCCTCGACCAGGGGATCGTTCGGCTGGGTTGAATCGGCGCTGGGACACCGCTGTTCTTCGGGACCGACGCGATTTCTCCTCGGATTTTTCGTCGTCGATTCGCCAGAAATAGGGCCGTCACGCGCGTTATCAGTACCGTTGGAACCTCCGGACTTCGCTCTACCTTTTTTTACCGTTAGCTGAGCTCGTCGAACGTCGGTGACTCGTCGGGCTCCTCGAGTTGCTATCGGGTTTCCTGGTTTCCGTTTCGATTTCTCTCTCCCCGACTTTTTTTCAGATTTCCGATTTCTTTTTCTTTTTTTAATTAATTAATTTATTATTATTTTAATACATTAAAATATATTAAAATAATCAAAATATCCCTAAAAATATCTTAAAAATTATTATTTAATTCATTTAATCAATAAATGAATTTATCAGTCTTTTTTCGTCTTTTCGGTATATTTTTCGATTATTTTCGGGATAATTTTTTGAATTAAAAATCCCGATTAGTTCTGAATTAATTCCAATTGATTCCCATAAATTTATATCTAAATCAATTGGACTCAAAATTAAATATTTTCCTCGGTATTATCCAGATTTCGTAAATTCCATATTTTAATGAAAATTACTTATCGAATTTATACTGAATTTTGATCTTTTGACCTTTTTACCCTTGCACATGTTCGGGACCAAATTAAATCAACTTTCTTTCATAAATCCACAATCTTTTCCCTATTTTAAAGTCCTTATTTTCAGTCAACTCGATTAAATTCTGTATTCGATTTTATGTACGTTATTTCGTTTCATCCACATTTATCATATCTGAATCAACCATCTTATGAATCTATTAACATATAATAATGTCATACAATATGAAAATCATAAGGAATATCATACAAAAATTGTGGATCTCACAGTTTATGCAAATGGATTTAAGTAAGTACGAAAGCATGTTAACCCTGATTTCCACATGTTTTGGCGATTTGTCAAGATTTCTTTAAATGCTTTCTTTATTCAACTTTATCAAAAGCTCCCTTTTTTACTCCATTTCAGATTACCTGCAATAGAATCTGCTCAGCTATTGTTAAGTACTCGAGTAGCCTAGTGAATTTTGAGCTTCCCAGACTAACTTTAGTACACGCTCAGGTATATTCCCTGATATTTATTTCCAGACAGTGGTATTGTACAGATACTGGATTATTTATGTATACTTTTGGGATGTAATATAATGTTACGAAATTGTAGATAAATGTCTTGGGAAACAAATGAAACGTTGATGATGTTAAGTATGAATATAGTTGATGTAGTGGTAATATATTTTCAATTGGGAGATGGTAAAGTTTAAGAAGTAAAAGCAACTGCATTGTGATTATAAATTGTATTTCATTACAGGAAGGTAGGTCAAAATATAAGAGGTTATGCTGCCAAAATTTCTAAAAAATATTAAATGATTAAAGGATTAAGTAAAAAAAATTAAGTAACATGTATTGTACGGGAATGCAACCTAAGTAAGAAAATAAGATTAAAGGAAAAAGTTGGCCTCTATTTTCGGACTTTCGAGACATCACAGTTAATGTGGTATCAAAACAAAGGTTGTCTAGTACTGTCAGTGTCGGGTAGTTAAAGTGTGATTACATCCCAAGTATCTATACTTGTCTGGTTATAAATTATATATACCTGTTATAGCTGTAATTGAAATCTCTTGGTATTGGCGTAGGTAATTTATTATTGACCATGACGATAGACGAGGCCGCCTAATAAGGCAAGATCAGCCGCCTCCACCACCTCCCCTTCAACCAGAGAGCCTTGCTACCCAGATGAGGAGGCTTGAGTAAGGGATGCAAAGCATAAGAGAGGGGCTCAGTGCCCTTACAGTTATGTTTGCCCAACAGTTCGGGGCAAATGTTTCAAATAGCGGTGTTACTGCGCCCGTACATTCTCCTCCACGTCTTCCTCCACAAGTCCCTTCGGCACCTCCTGTCGCTCAGTTGCTGGTACAGTTTGGGACAAATGACAAAGATAAGATCAGAATGAAGGACTTTCTGAAGATGTACCCTCTAGAGTTCAACGGGGTGAAGGACCCAGTATAAGTAGAGGAGTGGCTGACAGATCTAGAGATGATCTTTGAGTACTTGAGGTGCACAAATTTAGAGAAAATCAGAATGGCCATTTATATGTTGACTGGACAGGCCAGTGTATGGTGGAGAGCCATCAGAACGCATATGTTTTCCCAGCATCCAAAGATTACTTGGGGGATTTTCCTATTTGCTAATAGGGGTCACTTGCTGCTCAGAGGAAGATACAGGTAGAGTTTCTAGATTTGGCATAGGGTAGTATAACTATAGATGAGTATGAGAATAGATTTTCTACCCTTATGCAGTATGACCTCGAAGTAGTTAGAGATGAGCAGCTTCGCCCACAGAGGTTTCTGTCCAGGTTGAGACCTGCCATTCGGAATAGACTTCGTATTACAGAGTTTAATTATGCTCTAGAGCGCACGCAAGATGTAGAGAGGGGCCTTGACATTATACAGGCCCAATATGGAGCCAGTGGGAAGTTTAAGAGTAAGGGCAAAAGAGTGGAGTCCTCTAGTACAAAATCGAGATGGAGTCAACCAAAGAAATTGAGGCTTAGTGAGTCTCTAGCAAGGGTTAATAGGCCCAAGACTCCTGTTACCACACTTATGATCACCCAGAATCACCAGACGACTAGGAGGGGTTGCCCAGAGTGTGGCAAGATGCACAGTGGTCCTTGCTTGTAGTGAGCGGGTGTTTGTTATAGGTGTAGAGAAAGGGGACACTTGATGAAGGATTGTCCACTACGACAAACTCCATAGCCCTAGGATCTACCATAGCCACCATCTGATAGACCGACACAGATTTCGTAGAGGCAGACCCCCCAGAGATGGGCTTTAGCAGAGGAAAAAGGTAAAAAGCCTGTCACTCGAGGGTGTGTCTTTGCCATTGATTAAGACACAACAAATGCCTCATTTGATGTCATCAGAGGTAATTTTCTTATCTGTAATCATAAAGCTATGTTTTATTTGATCTAGGATCCACACACTCGTTCATTTCACCCCAGTTTGCAAAGTGTCTGCATTTAGAAACTGAATTCCTAAATTATGCATGTCATATTAGTATGCCCATGCATGAGACACAAATAACAGATAGAATGTGTAGGAATGGTGAAATTAAGGTAGGAGATAGGGTAATGATAGCAGATCTAATCTTACTAGACATGTACGACTTTAATGTAATTTTGGGTATGGATTGGTTAGCCGCCAATAGAGTAAGTTTAGACTGTTACACCAACACTATAACCTTCTCCTTACCTGATAAATTTGAAGTACGTTTTGCAGTTAAGAAATTAAATATGCGATGTTTCAAAGTGTAAAATTCACTTAACTCTTAATGTTTTGTTTCATGAAGGTTATATAGCTTCTGTTACAGATATAAGCTGGGAATATCCGAGTATTCAAGATATACCTATTGTATGTGAATTCTCGAATGTGTTTCCTGATGAATACCGGGGTTACCACCTGAGAGAGAGCTAGAGTTTACTATCGATTTAGTGCCAGATACCCAGCCAATCTCTAAAACTCCCTATAGGATGGCACTGTTGAATTAGAAGAGCTGAAGAAGCAATTGTAAGAGTTTCTTGACAAGGGTTTTATTAGACCTAGTGTTTCACCTTGGGGAGCTCTGGTTCTTTTTGTTAGGAAGAAAGATGATAACCTCAGGTTATGCATAGACTACATATTACTGAACAAGGCAATCGTAAGGAACAAGTACCCCCTGCCCAGAATAGATAACTTGTTTGATCAGTTGAGAGGGGCACCAGTATTTTCTTAAATTGATCTGAGGTCCGACTATCACCAGTTAAAAATCATAAAGGAAGATGTGCCTAAGACAATATTCAAGACGAGATATGTCTTGGTGATGCCTTTTCGCCTGACTAATGCCTCTGCTGCTTTCATGAGTCTGATGAACGGAGTATTCCAGGATTATTTAGATCGGTTTGTAATTGTTTTTATCGATGATATCCTAGTTTACTCTAAGACTTGAGAGAAGCATGAGCAGTATTTGAGGACTATGCTCCAGACTCTTCGAGAGAAATAGTTCTATGGAAAACTGAGTAAATGTAAATTTCGGTTGGAATAGATAGCCTTCCTCAGTCACATAATATCCAAGGATGGGGTGTCAGTTGATCCATCTGAGATTGAGACAGTACTCAAGTGGGAGAAGCCGGGGACTCTAACTGAGATTCAAAGTTTCCTTGAACTGGCAGGGTACTATCGGAGGTTTGTAGAGGGTTTCTCTAAGATAGCAACTCCGTTGACCAAGCTCATACATAAATGGGTTCCTTTTGTATGGTCAGAAGCACGTTAGCAGAGTTTTCAGGAGCTCAAACGGAGGTTGACTACCGCACCCGTCCTAACTATTCCAAGTGGATCAGGAGGATTTACGGTATACTGTGATGCCTCCCATCAAGGTCTGGGATGTGTACTCATGCAGAACGGTCGAGCGATAGCTTATGGTTTCAGGCAATTGAAGGACCATGAGCAAAATTATCTTACCTATGATTTGGAGTTAGCTGTCGTAGTATTTGCTTTGAAGATTTGGTGGCACTATTTATATGATGAGAGATTTTAAATCTTCACTGACCATAAGAGTTTGAAGTATATATTTGATCAGAAGGAGCTTAATATAAGAGACGGTGGGTAGAGCTCCTTAAGAATTTTGACTGCGAGATTTTGTATCATCTGGGTAAGGCGAACGTGGTTGTAGATGCTCTCAACAGGAAGAGTATGGTGTCGTATATAATGATCAGAGAATGGGAGTTATTGAAATAGTTTACCAAACTCAGGATTAGTCTTGAGGAGGTAGATGTTAGATTCATGGCTAGCGTACGGATTGAGCCCAACATTTTAGATCAGATCAGAGTAAGGCAGAGAAATGATTAGAGATTATTAGACATGGTTAGCCAAGCAGAGCAAGCTTCGCAGTCAGATTTTACAGCCAGTGATGATGGGCTATTGAGGTTCAGGGGCCGCATTTGTGTCCCGAGCAATGATGCCCTGAGATAACAGATTCTGAAAGAGTCTCATTGTTCCCATTAAACCATGTACCCATGCAGTACTAAGATGTACCAAGATTTATGTAAGGTCTATTAGTGGAGTGGTATGAAACAGGATGTAGCAAATTTGTGGCTAGATGTCTGATATGTCAGCAGGTTAAGATTGAGCATCATAAGCCCTCAAGACTACTTAAGTCATTGCTCGTGCCTACGTGAAAATGGGAGCACATAACGATGGATTTTATTATTGGATTACCACGAACCTGAAGAAGTCATGACTCAATCTAGGTAATCGTAGATAGATTGACTAAGAGTGCCCACTTCCTTGCCATTAAGAGTACATATTCTTTAAGTGCCTTAGTAGAATTATATGTCAGAGAGGTAGCTCGATTGCATGGGGCTCCGGTGAGTATTATCTGTGATAGGGATTTCAGGTTTATCTCTAGATTTTGGACACACTTTCAGGAAGCAATGCGATTTCAATTGAATTTCAACACCTCTTATCATCCTCAGACTAACGGTCAGTCCGAGTAGACTATTCAAACATTAGAGGATATGTTAAGGGCATGTGTGTTAGATTTTAAGGGATCATGGGATGACCATTTGCCCCTTATAGAGTTTGCCTATAATAACAACTACCATGCTAGTATTGGGATGACACCTTATGAGGCTCTATATGGCAGGAGATGTAGGTCCCCAGTTGCTTGGGAAGAAGTGGGTAATCGAAAGATTATGGCTCCCGATCTTATGGAACAGGTAGCTAAGGGCGTACAGATCATTTGTGACAGAATCATAGCTGCTCAAAGTAGACAGAAGAGTTACACCAATGTGCGTAGATGGCCACTTGAATTTCAGGTTAGGGACTCCCTGCTTTTGAAGGTATCTCCAAGCAAGGGCATCATGCATTTTGGAAAGAAAGAAAAGTTGAGTCATCGCTTCATTGGTTCGTTCGAGATATTAGAGAGAGTGAGAGATGTTATTTACCGGTTAGCTTTACCTCCATAGCTTTCTAGATACATAATGTCTTTCTCGTCTCCATGTTGAGGAGATATAATCTGGATCCCTCACATGTCATTAAATATGAAGCTTTAGACATTCAGGGAGATATGAACTATAGGGAAGAATCGATCTGAATCCTCAACAAGAAGGAAAACGTACTTTCGATGAAGAAAATTTCACTAGTCAAGGTTCTCTGGCAACACCACTCGACAAAAGAAGTAACGTGGGAGCTAGAGAGCCTTATGAGAGAAAAGTACCTACGATTGTTTGACGGACCTAGCTGAATTTGGAGGACCAAATTCTTAAAAGGTGGGGAGGAATGTGAAACCCAATTTTTTGTACTAATATTTATTTAAAAGCTAAGTCGAGAAGTTTAAAACTTATCTAAATGTCCGTGTAGGGCTCGGAGTAGTAAAGATGTTTGGAATAGTGGCATGAGGCCTAAGGCACGAACTTCAAGGTAAGGATCCAAGTTTAAGTATTCTTTAAGAAAGTATGTTTATAAGTAAGTTTTGATGGTTAGTAAGTAAAACTAAGGTATTGGAAGTGAAAAAGCTAGTAAAATTGGGGTTTACACTAAACCGAGCAAATGGGCCTAGTAAGCGAAATAAAATCTAAAAATTCACGAAAATTATTCTGAGGCCATAGGAAATTAGTATAAGGTATAATTGACATGGGGAATGAAGATTAAGTGTTAATACGGAGGTTTTGGTGACCGAATTAATTTTTACTGTAAACCGAAAACATTAAGCAATTTCAATCGGTAATGACCAAATCACGCAAAATGGACTTATTCGGGGAACTTTAACAAGTGGGCCCTAAATTTTTATGGGAGATACTAGGGACATAGTAGAACACTTGAGAAGTTAAATTTAGAAGAAATGGGCTAGAAAATATTTTTCATGTATTTTCTAAAATAGGGCAGTGGGCTGCCTTGGCCCAGAAAACTGCTGACCCATCAGAAATTGCTAAATTTGGAGACTTTCCATATGGCCAATTTTTTTGATATTTTCTAGATTTAAAGTAGACCCATGAGTTTCTAGAAAGGTATAGACCAACCCGAAACTTCTGAAACAAGAGAGAACAACTTTAGCAAAGTTGACATAGACATCCCTGTCTAGTTAAGATTAGGTGAATTTCTGACGCCCTTCCGGCCATTTTCAGACTTTGTCCAAGAAGGATAAAGTCTTCCATCATAAGCCCTACATAACATATAGAAAAATCCAGCCAAAAAGAAGGTCGTTTGCTAGGTGAAAAACTAAAAAGAAGAATAGGGGCAGAATCTGCCCTGTTCCGAGGTGAGAGAAGAACTCAAATTTGAAAGTTTTTGGTAGGTTTTTAATTTTTTCTTGATGTTTCTAAGATGTATACATGTTTATTTACAGCTTAAAATCTTTGCTGGACTAAAAAGAATTGGTCAAAGTTGGTCAAACATGAGGTAAAGTTGATGGAAGATGATGATGTTGAGATATGTTAATGCTTGATGTTGTTGGATAATTTTTAGTTAAGTATAAAGTTAAGAAATAATTTCTATGGACTTGTGTAGGTTCAGCCAGCATGTAGATGTTAGGGTAGAGATGAAATTTGATTAAGTTTGAGGTTATCGATAGTTAAATTTATACCCAAAAAGTTTGGTTTATAGCTCAACTCAGTGAAAAACTGAGAAGTATGAGAATGGGGAATTTGACATGTTGACAAGTATTAATTAGAGACTTGACTAAGTAATTAGGTTGATAAGTTTATGAATTTGAAGTTAGAAGAACAAAATTGTCAAAATTAGCTTAAACCAGCACTTTAATCGATAAAATCGAAAAAGTAAGAAAAATGACCGAAAAAGGGTTTGATTGACCCCGTTTAAGTTGTAAATGAATAAGAATATGAAATAAAGATGATTTGAATACTAATTAGGTTGTTTGTGGCAGCTCGAGGTACTAGCATGTAAAACGAGGTAAACTCGAGACCTAGTGATTTAGCGTTGCCCTAGTCCCGTTCAGGTAAGGGATGTAATTTAAAGTTGTAATGGCATCCTATACCTACTTATATTTAATGGATGTATAAAGAGTTTTCGAGGAAAAATCGAGCCTTTTTCGTTAGGAATTTCTGAAAGGAATAGAAACCCAGTTTAATTCCTGAACCCAGCCGTTTTCGGTATACCAAGCATTAGTTTTAATATACTAATATTTTATATTAGAAACTTTATGGTTTTAAGATTTCAATTTCAAATGATCTTACGTACGTATGAAAGCAAGTAAAGAAGTATGATTTTTCTGAGACTAGAAGGCTACCTTATAACATATGTTGTGTGCATATCATGCCCACTACTTGTGGTGCTCCGGCTCTCCCACTTGGGGTGATTGTTACGTTTCGCCTGTGTAGTGTTTGTCTCCACTTTTGTGGTGTTTGAGTTCGCTACGTGTGGCGCATGTTTCGTAGTATCTCATACCTGTGCAGCACACATGTATGTCTCTCGTACGGTGAGTGCCACTGGTGCTCGTGCCCTAGTTATGTGTTAGTATAATGTTTATTCAGATACTACGTTTATTTGTTCTACAACCCTGATCCCGTTTACAACCCCTACCATGGCCATCGGTACAGAATTCCCTTTTCGGAGGAAGACGTATGTTTGCATGATAGTTATTCGAACATAGCCAGTTTCCATGTTTTAATTTATGAATGTTTTAAGTATGAAAGAAAGTAAGAAGTATGTGAATTTTAAACAAGTATGTATGTATGTATGCTTGTTATATTTCAAAGCAAGTAAGTACATAAGTTTGCTAAAGTAAGCATGTTTGTATGTATACTTTATTTCAAAGTAAGTAAGTATACTTTATTTCAAACAAAGTAAGTATGCATGTAAATCGAATTTTACAAGTATATATGTATGAATGTTTTATTTCAAAGTAAGTATGTAAGTTTATGCAAATGGATTTAAGTAAGTACGAAAGCATGTTAACCCTGATTTCCACATGTTTTTGGGATTTGTTAGGATTTCTTTAAATGTTTTCCTTACTAAGCTTTATCAGAAGTTCATTTTTTACTCTATTTCAGATTACCTGTAATAGAATTTGCTTAGCTATTGCTAAGTACTCGAGTAGCTTGGTGAATTTTGAGCCTCCCAAACTAACTTTAGTACATGCTCAGGTATATTCCCTGATGTTTATTTCCAAACAGTGGTATTGTACTGATACTGGATTATATATGTATACTTTTGGAATGTAATCAATGTTACATAATTGTAGATAAATGTCTTGGGAAACAAATGAAATGTTGATGATGTTAAGTATGAATATAGTTGATGTAGTGGTAATCTATTTTGAATTGGTAGATGGTAAAGTTTAAGATGTAAAAGCAACTGCATTGCGATTATAAATTGTATTTCATTGTAGGAAGGTAGGTCAAAATATAAGAGGTTATGCTGCCAAAATTTCTAGCAAATCTTAAATGATTAAAGGATTAAATAAGTAAGAATTAAGTAACTTGTACTGTACAAGAATGCAACCTAAGTAAGAAAATATGATTAAAGGAAAAAAGTTAGCCCCTATTTCTGTCACAACCCAAACTACCCAAAAATCAGAGTTAATTTTTCACGTTTTATTATTTTCTTTCATTGCTTACCTGTCCTCTGATCGTGACCACACTCCACTAACAAATTGGGTTGTGTGTCAATGCCAGTCCCACCATACATTTACCATCTAACTTATTTCTTCTCCAGTCATTTATAAAATGTCTACAATATTTATACATCCCCTAGAGACACTTACAAACATGTTACTGTGCTATGCTTATGTAGATACAATATGTACAAGTGTATATACCTTATGTTGATGGGCAGCAGCGGATATCCGGAATGCAGTACTGAGTCGCCTCAACTTCAACTGGAGATTATCTGTGGGAGAAAATGAAAGGGGTGAGCACATCAAGCTCAGTAAGGCAATCCTACGAACAAGTAGGTAACCATACTACCTACATGAACGTGGTGCCATGTATAAACCACCCTTTCTCCACACATTTTAAAACAAATGATATGAATTATGATGTTATGTAAATCAAGTTTGCACGAAAAATTCAACATGCAATTATTACAAATCATTTATTTCTCAATTAAAATTTTCACAATAAAGTCAGGACTCGACCCCTCCTTCGGGTGATCCTGACTCATACAAAACCATGAAAATCGGTTTACATTCACACATAGGTTTGAAAAGTATGGAAATAGCATCATGCACATTTAATTTAAAACCCGATTTGATCTCATCAAAATCGTCGACATGCGAGACTAGGCAACATCAGTATATCGACAATAACCAGGACTGGCCAATATGTGTCCTCGTGAGTCCCTCTAGCTTCACGGATCCCAGTGTGTGAGGTCTCACCCTGATCGGGAACCGCCCGGGAGGTGGGTCAATCCAACCCGTCAGTCTTATCCGATCTCACGCATCCGAAGATGCCGTATCCGAAGATACCCCGTATCACAAAGATACCGTATCCGAAGATACCCCGTATCACAAAGATACCGTATCCGAAGATACCCGTATCACAAAGATACCGTATCCGAAGATACCCCACGGTACATCGTACTCCATGCTACTTGCACGGTACATCGTACTCCATGGACCCATATCACTCTAGGTACTCCAGCCCAAATGGCCTGCTTTCCACAGAGAGGTTTTATTTCTCAATACTCATGCCATGTCTCAAAACGCACGTGCGAGCCTATTAAATCGGTGACACACAGTCTACCCGATGCTCCAAGCACGGCTTATCGTATGATCTCTGAAAAGTAGTGCGAGCGGTGCTCTAACACTGTATATATGAATCACATGAAAATCTTATAAAATCTGGTGCGAGTTAAACTCCAGCACCCTGTTATGAAAATCATGTAAAATCTGGTGCGAGTTAGACTCTAGCACCGTGTCATGAAAAGCATATGAAATCTGGTGCGAGTTATACTCTAGCACCTATGCATGTAAAACTCTAGTGCGAGCTCTCGCTCCAGCACTAATGCATGCATCACACAAATCAAACATCGTGCGAGCTGAGCTCTAGCACGTCACAAGTAAATAAAAACACGTAGGCGGCTCTGTTTTCTCAAAACAGTTTCCAAAACAGTTATATCGTTGAAAGTATGCAATGCTGTGCATTTTCTTTCAAGGTTAGCCAGCCTACTCATGCATGCATCAAAACACCTCCAGAATGAGCAAGAACCTCTTGTTCTTGCTCCTCCCAATTTTTCCTAAATTTGTAAGTTCTACCCTTAACAAGGGTATTTTAGTAATTTACCCATTCAGGGCACTAAAATTATTATTTGACCTCTAGACCCTTCAGATAATTTTTAAAGACTGCATATGAACTTGAAATTGCATAAAGTTTACCTCTAGCAGTCCGTAGAATTCCCTTACCTTATTTTCCTGTCGAGTCTGACCTTTTCTTTTCCACTGTTGTCACGTCCATCAGTCCGATATGCTCCCAATCAAATGCCCGGAACTGCGTATCAATATTCCTCAAGTCAGATATCATACAATTTAATTGTATTTAATCTTTTCTGGGCTTAATTTAAATCGTTGGGCCCATTTACCCCTATTGGGCCCGATTGCACCTTAATGGGCCTTAATCGGCCTTAAGCCCGTTTTCCACTTAATTTTCACCTTATCGAGGCCTATTGGGCTCATTGGGCCCACTAATAATTTATTGGGCCTCGTTCTAACTCTCGAATAGCTAAATTTAATATTTATGATAATTTATCTAAATTTCCATAATTTAAATTCAATTTATGCGAAAATTAACTCAATATCACGCATAACGAGGCAATTGTCATAAATAAGGGTCACTTACCCGAGATTCCATGCTAGTACGAAATTCGAGGCTGTCTCGAGCTGTCGTTGGATGCCAATTTGTCGAGCTACACAATTAAATATATTTTCGGGTAAATTTCTAGTCGAAAATTAATTAAATAAAATATTTCGAAATTTAAATCAGTCAATTCGATCGCTTACCGACTTACCCGAAGCTCGATTGCATCGTCGAGATTTTTCCCCAATTTTTTTCCTTTTTCTTTTTCCCTTTTTTCTCCTTTTTTTTCCCCTCTTTTTGGCTGAACCGGTTCAGTCCGGTTCGGACCGGTTCAGACCGCCGGTTCTCTCCGGTTCACTCCGGTTCACCGCCTTGCCGGTCGGTTCTCTGCCAGCTTCCACCGCCAGTAGCTCCGTAAGGTCGTCCGCATCTCAGATCTGCCCTCGGTTTGGGTCAAGCTCGTCGAAACGCCGTCGGTTCGGCTCTTTACCCTCGGCCGTCAGACCCATTTTCCTCCTCTTGGCCATCGCCGGTGTTTCCCGTCGTTTCGTCGACTGATACCGGTGCAGAAAGGACCGCCGTCGCCTAGGCTTTCGGAATCTGGCTTCGGTTCCGCCCGATTCGCCGCCGTTCACCGTCGGTGACCCTTTCTTTCCCGCGGCCTTCTCCTCCGTTTTCCGCCGGATTCCGACGTCCTTGGCGAGCGTCACCGGTGGCCTTAAGACCGCCGGCCTCTCCTCTTTCTTTTCCGGCCCTTGGCCTGGCCGTCGACCTCCGGACGGCTCGCCGGTCTCCCTCGGTTGCCTTCCGTTTTTTCTGTCTCTGCTTTGTGTTTCTCTCTCCCCGATTTTCGTTTTCTGACTTTTTTTTTTCAATTCTTCTCTTCTTTTTTTTTCATTTATTTTATCAATTATTATTATTATTATTATAATTTATTTAATTATTACACTATTCATTAAAAAACTCTAAATACCCAAAATATCTACACTTATATTATTTTTATTTTAATTTAATTTATTTAATTTAAATTTAATTTATTAAATATATTTTTCTCCAAATTTTCGATATTATTCCTTCGCGCTTTTCGAGATATCGTTCCGGTAATTTTTTGATATTTTTTAAATTTTCGAATCTTGATCAATTGACCCAATTATATAATTTTCTCATTATTGATCAAGATATCTTACATCCTTATTTTAAATTAAAATTTTCTTATCACCTTAATACCGAGTTTTGGTATTTTTACCATTTTACCCCTGCTCTTGTTTCGAAAATCAATTTTAACCTGACCTTCCTTCATACATCCCCCATCTTTTCTTATTTAATTTTCGTATTTTAATTAAATTCGGGTTTTACAACTCTCCCCCACTTAAGGAATTTGGTCCTCCAAATTAGAACCAAGTCATATGAGTCCATATACAACTCCGAGTACATCGATCGTATCATACTCCTTTAATTCTCATGTGATCTTTTCTCCGGAGTGTATTACTACCAAAAGACTTTAATTAGGGAGATCGTTTTAAACCTCCATACTTTCTCTTTCCTGTTTAATGCCCGAATCATCTTCTTCAATATACTTATATTTGCATTACGCTGGACTGTTGGATCTCATATCCTACCACCTATGCTGGATCTGGATAGTATTCCCGAAGTATCAAAAGATGGAACACATCGTGGGTGCCTGCTTATTCAAGTGATAACACCAACCCACAGGTCTTATCTCCCACTTGTCCAATCTCTCAAAATATTTCATCCAGCACAACTCAATTTACCTTCTTCCAAAAGCTCGCTATGTCCTTATTCTCTTAAGATAAGAAATATTTCAACCATACTAATTCACTAAGGGTGAATTCCAATACTTGTCTATCTGCTCTGAGGTGTTCTTAATCTCTCATCCTTAACTAAACATCCTCAGAGACTTATTATCCAAGTCAAAAATAATTCTACCTGTCACCCACTTTTTCTTATCCAATTCGGGGACAACCCCTACAGCCATACACTGCTTCATATCTTGTTATCCCGATACTCAAGTGACAACTGTCACTATTGGCTAATTCGATTAGAAATCAACTGATCATTCCAGGAGCTTATAAAATCAATGGCACACGCTTTCATCGGATCCTCCAGAACTTGTACAGTCCTCTCTGACTGACCATCTGTCTAAGGATGAAAAGCTGTGTTAATACTCAGTCGGGTTCCCATAGCTTCCTGAAAAATATTTCCCGAAATGTGAAGTGAAGCGGGAATCCCTATATGATACCATGCTCACTGGAACGTTACTTAGTGTTCCACAATCTTCCTTACACATAAATCCTCATATATACTCTGAGTATTTGGGGATTTCATAACCAAAAGGTGGGTAGACTTAGTCACTCTATCGACTATCATCCGAATAGCCTCATAATTCACCTGGGTCCTCTGTAACCCATCACGACATTCATGGAGACTTGCTCTCATTTTTCGTGCCGTGTTTATATAGTAGGTGCTGCAATAACTCTGCAGACTTTTAATACTCTACCTTATCCTGCTGACATATTAGGCACTTTTCCACAATCTCTACCATATTTCTTTCCACATCAATACCCTTCTCGAGATTTCAATATATTTTTATTACTTTCTGTATGCACTGTATATCCTGAAGAGTGAACTTCTGACAAAATTACTATCTCATCAACTGTGGTCCTGGGGAGCACTCATACTGTCTCTGAACCTCTCTGTAAATCATTATCATACTCTGTGAACTCTATCACTGTACCCTTCTGAATCTGACCCAAACCATCGACATCATGCCGATCATCACGCTAAGCCTGTCAAATCCGAGCACTCTCATCCGGTTCTAGTCTCAAGCTAGCTGTCACACAATCACTGTCATCATCAGAAGGGATCACATCAACATTGAGGCTCATAACTGCTCTAGCAGCTCACGCTCCCTGACCATCATATGTAATACCATCCCGAGGCTCTTTCTGCTCAAGGCATCAGTCATCACCTTAGCCTTTCCTTGGTGGTAAAAATTTTCACAAATCAACATCTCTCAGAAGCTCTAACCCACTATGTATTCTCATATTCGCCTCTTTCTGTGAAAACAGATACGTGGGGCTTTATGATCAGTGCATATCCACAATTCCTCACCATGTACACAATAGTACCATATCCTCGGTACAAGTACTATCGCTGCCAACTTTAAATCATGGGTCAGATAGTTTATTTCATGATCCTTGAGTTGTCTAACTCCAAAAATTGACTATCTTCCCATTATACATTAATACACAGCTCCTTCATTATTTTGAGGTATCCATACTCACTGAGAACCTCTTGAGCTGTTGGGTATGGTGAAAATAATCACGGTGGTCATTTCATACTTCATTACACCGAAATTCATGTCACATCTATCATCTTATTTATCATCTTATTCAAAGACCACGTTTTTCTTAGCTAAACGTGTCAACCAAGTAGACCATATTGAGAACTCGCAACAACCCATTTATAAAAGCCATTTTCCAATTGTTGCTTATAATTTGCCCTAGACTTTAACTACACCCAACATATCATCGATAATGATGATTACAAATCGGTCCAATCCTTGACTTATTTACGCATAAGCGTATAAGATCCTTCAAAATCGCTTACGTTTTCAGGTACTAACCTGCGTCATTTCCTTTTCTTATCTTAACGACTCTTATTAATTTTACTATGTTAACCTTATGATTTGTCGAATTTTAATATTCTTATCGTCTTAGTAAAGGTATCCTAATGCTAAAGGTAATTATTACGACGATCGATTTCACGTTATAGGTTATATATATATACTTTTAGACGCTGTCAAGTCTTCAGGCGGGGAGGTATTTTGAAATACCTTTATTAACCTTCAGACTTAACCACATTTACTTTATATACCAGTTCATGTGGTTACGATTTGTATTCGCTACTAATTGCTTTAATCCCAATGACTTCATATCGTAAAGATGCTCTTACCTAGCATATGCCTCTTACTCCAATACATCTTGTATTTAGGACTATCTTATCTTAAAGATTATCTCCTTTCGTATATCCCTCATGACAAAACTCTTTCATTATTGATTCCGTGAGTACAATCTTTTACTCCTTTAATTTCAACTGTTGCACCCCTTTTTATCACTTAAAATCTCTATATCCATATTCTGTTTATTTAATCCTCCTCTAATGGGGCACTCATTTATCAGTATTATGCCCAATGATGTAGGCATTCATGCCTTTTACTCACTTATATGCTAATGAAGGCGGTATGAATAAATGTGTGGCACCAGGATCAATGAACATATGTACTTCATTATTCATCACAAGTGTGGTATCTTACACCACATCCATGAAACATCAATAGTGTCCTGGTCCAAGACATCCTCTCGCCTTCGTCCAACAACCTACTTTCCTTCTTCTCTTCGGCTGTGGCCTCCCTTTTCGTTGCAGTTATACCAACGAAGTTTTTTTCTCTGTCTCTTTACTTTTCTGTGGGGCGATCTCGCCCAACTCTGTGCAATCAAAATCAATGGTCCGTCTTACCACACTTAACGGCCATTTTCATAAATACAGTGTAGATATAGACCCTCCTTCCGTGGTATCCACCACACATTCCACACTGCTTACAGTGCTTACACTGCTACACTGCTTCGTAGCAGGTCGGGGTCCTCCAATCATAATGCCCCTCAAGAGTGTCAAAATTGGATGCACTAGGGCCTTACCAATTATCTTACTCCATGACTCGTCAAATTAAATCTTTTACCAATTACCATTTTTCCATTTTAACATCTTTGTCATTTCTCGATTTTCTTTTCTGTCTCTATTTCAGCCCTCACTACCTTTCTCAATCTCAAAGGCGTGCAATTCATGTTCTTATTTACCCAACTATAAATCTGCGCACTGCCTCGGTTTAAGTAATATCTCACGGGCCAATCGGACTCAAATAGTAAAGTTGAGCCCTTCCATAAACTTTTAGACATCTCGACTGTCACTTGTTCATAGTGTCGAGGTAATATCTACCAAAGAATATAACTGAGTTTCATACTCATAATCAATTTAGTATTCCTGGGCAGTGTAAGAAATTTTTCCTTTAAATCATGTCCGGGATATCCTGTCACCGGAATACATCCAATAAGATTTCTTATCTTAGCTATGGATGTTTAACACTTAAGATGGGTCGAGCGGGTTTCCACCAATGTTCCGCTGCGCCCTCTGATCTTATTCATAATCTGAGCAATTAGCTCCTCAAAATAATCTCCACACTCCGCTCCAACTTCGCGAAGCGTGTCTCAATACTGTCCGATCTCTCTGTCGGACTCTGTGATGCATTCTCAACATTAGCCTCTATTTCAATCTCATACTGATTCTCATAGTCAAACTCAGCACGACTTAGCAGACTCAGGTCTACCTCTACGACCTCTGCCTCGTGCACTATCTCATCTAACGCGACTCATATTAGGCATTCCTGCATTCTCAACCATTTCTTAGTTAAAACCCATCTCGATATACACTATTGTATCTAACCAAGCACAGTAACACGGGGATGTAATTTCCTAATTACTGACACTGACACACATCAGACCAATTTCTGCTCTGATACCACCTTTATATGTCACGACCCAAACTACCCAAAAATCAGAGTTAATTTTTCACGTTTTATTATTTTTTTCATTGCTTACCTGTCCTCTGATCGTGACCACACTCCACTAACAAATTAGGCTGTGTGTCAATGCCAGTCCCACCATACATTTACCATCTAACTTATTTCTTCTCCAGTCATTTATAAAATGTCTACAATATTTATACATCCCCTAGAGACACTTACAAACATGTTACTGTGCTATGCTTATGTAGATACAATATGTACAAGTGTATATACCTTATGTTGATGGGCAGCAACGGATATCCGGAATGCAGTACTGAGTCGCCTCAACTTCAACTGGAGATTATCTGTGGGAGAAAATGAAAGGGGTGAGCACATCAAGCTCAGTAAGGCAATCCTACGAACAAGTAGGTAACCATACTACCTACATGAACGTGGTACCATGTATAAACCACCCTTTCTCCACACATTTTAAAACAAATGATATGAATTATGATGTTATGTAAATCAAGTTTGCACGAAAAATTCAACATGCAATTATTACAAATCATTTATTTCTCAATTAAAATTTTCACAATAAAGTCAGGACTCGACCCCTCCTTCGGGTGATCCTAACTCACACAAAACCATGAAAATCGGTTTACATTCACACATGGGATTGAAAAGCATGGAAATAGCATCATGCACATTTAATTTAAAACCCGATTTGATCTCATCAAAATCGTCGACATGCGAGACTAGGCAACATCAGTATATCGGCAATAACCAGGACTGGCCAATATGTGTCCTCGTGAGTCCCTCTAGCTTCACGGATCCCAGTGTGTGAGGTCTCACCCTGATCGGGAACCGCCCGGGAGGTGGGTCAATCCAACCCGTCAGTCTTATCCGATCTCACGCATCCGAAGATGCCGTATCCGAAGATACCCCGTATCACAAAGATACCGTATCCGAAGATACCCCGTATCATAAAGATACCGTATCCGAAGATACCCGTATCACAAAGATATCGTATCCGAAGATACCCCACGGTACATCGTACTCCATGCTACTTGCACGGTACATCATACTCCATGGACCCATATCACTCTAGGTAATCCAGCCCAAATGGCCTGCTTCCCACAGAGAGGTTTTATTTCTCAATACTCATGCCATGTCTCAAAACGCACGTGCGAGCCTATTAAATCGGTGACACACAGTCTACCCGATGCTCCAAGCACGGCTTATCGTATGATCTCTGAAAAGTAGTGCGAGCGGTGCTCTAACACTGTATATATGAATCACATGAAAATCTTATAAAATCTGGTGCGAGTTAAACTCCAGCACCCTGTCATGAAAATCATGTAAAATCTGATGCGAGTTAGACTCTAGCACCGTGTCATGAAAAGCATATGAAATCTGGTGCGAGTTATACTCTAACACCTATGCATGTAAAACTCTAGTGCGAGCTCTCGCTCCAGCACTAATGCATGCATCACATAAATCAAACATCGTGCGAGCTGAGCTCTAGCACGTCACAAGTAAATAAAAACACGTAGGCGACTCTGTTTTCTCAAAACAGTTTCCAAAACAGTTATATCGTTGAAAGTATGCAATGCTGTGTATTTTCTTTCAAGGTTAGCCAGCCTACTCATGCATGCATCAAAACACCTCCAGAATGAGCAAGAACCTCTTGTTCTTGCTCCTCCCAATTTTTCCTAAATTTGTAAGTTCTACCCTTAACAAGGGTATTTTAGTAATTTGCCCATTCGGGGCACTAAAATTATTATTTGACCTCTAGACCCTTCAGATAATTTTTAAAGACTGCATATGAACTTGAAATTGCGTAAAGTTTACCTGTAGCAGTCCATAGAATTCCCTTACCTTATTTTCCTGTCGAGTCTGACCTTTTCTTTTCCACTGTTGTCACGTCGCGCAGTCCGATATGCTCCCAATCAAATGCCCGAAACTGCGTATCAATATTCCTCAGGTCAGATATCATACAATTTAATTGTATTTAATCTTTTCTGGGTTTAATTTAAATCGTTGGGCCCATTTACCCCTATTGGGCCTGATTGCACCTTAATGGGCCTTAATCGGCCTTAAGCCCGTTTTCCACTTAATTTTCACCTTATCGAGGCCTATTGGGCTCATTGGGCCCACTAATAATTTATTGGGCCTCGTTCTAACTCTCGAATAGCTAAATTTAATATTTACGATAATTTATCTAAATTTCCATAATTTAAATTCAATTTATGCGAAAATTAACTCAATATCACGCATAACGAGGCAATTATCGTAAATAAGGGTCACTTACCCGAGATTCCATGCTAGTACGAAATTCGAGGTTGTCTCGAGCTGTCGTTGGATGCCAATTTGTCGAGCTACACAATTAAATATATTTTTGGGTAAATTTCTAGTCGAAAATTAATTAAATAAAATATTTTGAAATTTAAATCGGTCAATTCGACCGTTTACCGACTTACCCGAAGCTCGATTGCATCGTCGGGATTTTTCCCCAATTTTTTTCCTTTTTCTTTTTCCCTTTTTTCTCCTTTTTTTTCCCCTCTTTTTGGCTGAACCGGTTCAGTCCGGTTCGGACCGGTTCAGACCGCCGGTTCACTCCGGTTCACCGCCTTGCCGGTCGGTTCTCTTTCGGCTTCCACCGCCAGTAGCTCAGCAAGGTCGTCCGCGTCTCAGATCTGCCCTCGGTTTGGGTCAAGCTCGCCGGAACGCCGCCGGTTCGGCTCTTCTTCCTCGGCCGTCGGACCTATTTTCCTCCTCTTGGCCGTCGCCGGCGTTTCCCGTCGTTTCGTCGACTGATACCGATGCAGAAAGGACCGCCGTCGCCTGGGCTTTCGGAATCTGGCCTCGGTTCCGCCCGATTCACCGCCGTTCGCCGCCGGTGACCCTTTCTTTCCCGCGGCCTTCTCCTCCGTTTTCCGCCGAATTTCGACGTCCTTGGCGCGCGTCACCGGTGGTCTGAAGACCGCCGGCCTCTCCTCTTTCTTTTCTGGCCTTTGGCCTGGCCGTCGACCGCAGGACGGCTCGCCGGTCTCCCTCGGTTGCCTTCCATTTTTTTCGTCTTTGCTTTGTGTTTCTCTCTCCCCGATTTTCGTTTTCTGACCCTTTTTTTTTTCAATTCTTCTCTTCTTTTTTTTTCATTTATTTTATCAATTATTATTATTATTATTATTATTTATTTAATTATTACACTATTCATTAAAAAACTCTAAATACCCAAAATATCTACACTTATATTATTTTTATTTTAATTTAATTTATTTAATTTAAATTTAATTTATTAAATATATTTTTCTCCAAATTTTTGATATTATTCCTTTGCGCTTTTCAAGATATCGTTCCGGTAATTTTTTGATATTTTTAAAATTTTCGAATCTTGATCAATTGACCCAAATTGTATAATTTTCTCATTATCGATCAAGATATCTTACATCCTTATTTTAAATTAAAATTTTCTTATCGCCTTAATACCGGGTTTTGGTATTTTTACCATTTTACCCCTGCTCTTGTTTCGAAAATCAATTTTAACCTGACTTTCCTTCATACATCCCCCATCTTTTCTTATTTAATTTTCGTATTTTAATTAAATTCGGGTTTTACAATTTTCGTGCTTTCGGGGCGTTACATCTTAGATTCGAATCCAAATCTTATAATATGCAATAACTCTTTATAAGAACATAATTAGGTGATAGTTGTAGAGAGTTAAGAATGGAAAAAAAACTCATTATAATACTTATTCATGTAATGATGTGTCTCAATAGCATTAATTCTAACATTGAATTTGAAAACTCATCATCGCTAAGTTGTCTTCTCTCTATGTCTTCCAAGTATTAAGACTATTGCAAGCAATTAATCTTATATTGGACTTGGGTAATGTTGTTTCCTTTTCAGGGTTCTTCCATTTAGATAAATCATAACCATTCAAATCTTGTCATCATCAATAACCTTCATTAGCAACCTGCCTACAAAATCTATCTATTTAAATAAAGGACAATCTTAGAGTCTATGTCTGCAAACAACCTTTGTTTGCATTCCTTGCATCTTCATGCTTTAATATTTGTATAGTGGTGTGGACAACCTTTGATTGAAGCAAGTTTGAACTCTCTTTGGATTTGGATTCTACCTTAGTCAGTCTTACACCCATCCATTTAGATAATGATTTGTTCGTGTTCTTCAAATCTAAATTACTTACCATCCATTTCACAAAAAATAATACAACTTTCCCTTACATTTCTCTTTTTGTACTATTTTAGACATAGTAGCCAAACATACCTCTCAAACTTTTGCACAAAATGGATATAGGCCCTTAACATTTTATCGTAAATAAATCAATCCATAAACTTTTATTTTCCTATAAACAAATCCCCAACATTTCAAAATTTTGCAATTAAGTTCAAATCTGTTAAATGACCCTAACTGCTGTTTGGGTATCCTACATGGCATATGAAGTGGATAGCTTTCTGGGTTGCCATGTGGCATGGAACATGTGCAATACACACAGAAGTTAGTGACATTTAACAAATTTGAACTTAATTACATGATTTTAAGAGGTTTAAGGTTTATTCATAATAAAATAAAACTTGATAGATTGATTTGAATGTAATAAAATGTTGAACACTTATATCCATTTTATGTAAAATGTTGAAGTTATATTTGTTTCTTAGGCCTACTATTTTATAAATTTTTGATCTCGCTAATTTGGGACCGTGAGAGTTAGCAAAGAACCTTAATGTGCCTTAATCAATAGATAGATTTTGTTTTAAATATTTTAATTGAATAACTTTGTTTTTTATTAATAAATCTAATTTAATGACTCAACAGAATAACTAATCCTTCATTAAGGAAGGATTATTCGAAAATTTTAAATAGTAACTACCATTTGTTGCAAATAGGTAGTGGGCAGGATTAGTCTAAAACTATGATCACAATGGATTAGACATGTAATAGATTGTTTTCAAAGATTAAATCTTATTTATTTTGATGAATTATAATTTTTAAATTTAGTTAGTATACTTGGAAACTGAAATAATTCATAATAAATTGAACTAATATTCATTGATATTGAAATGTATTCAACCTATATGCCAATTGTTTGTCTATTTCATAAGCTAATCTTATAAGTAAAGTCAATAGAAGTTAAATTATAGTCCAACTTGGTTATAGAAAAGATAAAGCTTTAGCATTTGGTGGGCTTCATAATTAATTGACTCTTGTAAAATATTCTACAACTTGGAATGGACTGGTAATAAATATCTGCAAACACAAATAATAGGCTTGTTAAAAGCTTGTTCTTGTAATACATAGGCAAAAATGGAATAATTTAATAAGAAATTATCAATTTTATGGTAAAAATGGAAGGGACGTTGCATTTTTGTAACGGACCAGCCCAACCGGCCATGGCCACCCCTTTTGGGCCCACAACAACGACTGTTGTGACAACGTTACTTATTCGTATTATCCGCTTTGGGTTTACTGACCCGCACGATTTTATCGTGGGCGAGTTAGGGTCAAGTTAGCCTGGGGTTTACCTCTCCACAGTTCGCGTCCCCATCGTGGTTCAAACCCAGGACCTTAAATCCTTAAGCCTTACATACATGGTACCATATGTTCCAATATTCAGGCAGAGAGAGAGTTACGGTCTTAATGTAGCAGTCTAGACTTACACGATTGGCAGCTAGCCAATCCATGCTTAAAATCACATCAAAACCATACATATTTAGTAAAACTAGATCTGCTAACATTATCCTATCTCCTACCTTTATTTCACAATTTTCACACACTATATCAATCATCTGCGATTCATGCATAGGTGTGCTTATGCGTAACATGTGATCTAGAGGCTCAGGTTCTAGATGCGATTTATGTGCAAATTGTGGGGAAATAAAGGAGTGTGTGGTATTAAATTCTACGAAATTATAAGATGTCAATATGTTGAAAACTTCTGATGACATAAATGTTTGTGAAGGTTATATTGCATTTATTTCTGATAATAGTCGGGAACCGCCAAGTATTCAGGACGTTCCGATAGTTTGCATGTTCCCGATGTTTTTTCGAATGAATTACCGAGGTTATCATCGGAGAGGAAAATTGAGTTTACCATTAATTTGGTACCCGACACTCAACTTATCTCTAAGCCACCTTATCGAATGGCACTAGTCGAACTGGAGGAACTAAAAAAGCAGTTGCAAGAGTTGCTTGATTATGGGTTCATTAGACTGAGTGTGTCTCCATGAGGTGCTCCGGTATTATTTGTTAGAAAGAAGGATGAGAGTCTCCGTCTGTGTATAGAATATAAACTTCTGAATAAGGCGACAATAAAGAATAAGTATCCCCTGCCAATGATAGATGATCTGTTTGATTAGTTGAGAGGGGCTTCAGTGTTTTCTAAGATAGATTTGAGATCGGGCTATCACCAATTGAGGATTAAGGAGGCTGATGTACCGAAGAAAGCTTTCAAGACCCGATACGGGCATTTTGAGTTTTTTATGATGCCCTTTGGATTGACTAATGCCCCTGTTGCTTTTATAAGTATGATGAATGATGTCTTCCGAGACTATTTAGGCAGATTTGTTATTGTTTTTATTATTGACATCTTAATCTATTCTAAGTCCTAGGAGGAGCATGAGCAGCATTTGAGGATTGTACTCCAGATCCTCCTTGAGAAGGAATTGTACGAGAAATTTAGTAAGTGTGAATTTTGGTTGGATCAGATTGTGTTCCTCAGACACATTGTATCTAAGGACGGGGTGTCTGTTGATCCGTCCAAGGTCGATGCAGTGCTGAAGTGGGAGAGACCCAGGACAATGACGGAGATTAGGAGTTTTTTGGGATTGACAGGGTACTACCGAAGATTTGTTGAGGGGTTTTCCCAGATTGCAGCTCTATTGACCAGACTGACACGCAAGAATCTTCCATTTGAATGGTCTAATCAGTGTGTGCAGAGCTTCTAATAGCTCAAGCATCGGTTGACTACTGCACCAGTCTTGACCATTTCGAGTAGATCGGGAGGGTTAACAGTGTACAGTGATGCCCCTCACCAAGGTTTGGGCTGTTTGCTATTGCAGAATGATAGATTGGTCACTTATGGCTCCCGCCAGCTTAAAGACCATGAGCAGAATTATCCCACTCATGATATGGCGGCATTATCTATACAGTGAGAAATTCTAGATCTTCACTGACCATAAGAGTCTTAAGTATATTTTTTATCAGAAGGAGCTTAATATGAGATAGAGGAGATAGATAGAACTCCTAAAAGATTATGACTGCGAGATTTTATACCATCCGGGTAAGGCGAATGTGGTAGCAGATGCTCGGACAATATGATGATTAGAGAATGAGATTTATTGGAACAGTTCGTTGAGCTCAATATTAGTATTGATAAAGTCGATGATGGATTTATGGCTAGCCTACATATTGAACCTGAGATCTTGGATCAGATCAGGTCAGGGCAGAGAAATGATAAGAAGTTGTTGGATATGGTTAGCCGGGTGAAGAGCTCACCCCATTCTTTACTCTTACAAACTATTTGAAGTGATCACTGTCTATATCTGCCGTGTAATTGAAGTAAGCTGGTGGACTCGATACTCTCCCCAAGCTACCTCCAGTACACGATAAGATATACTTTTGCTTTTATTGTTAGACATCCTATATAGCATAGACAATTGATGTAAAGGATATTTTGGGATGTAATTTAGGCAAGTAGGTATGTAAAGATGTAAACGTACAATTTATAAAATAAATGTACTTTCAGGGGTATTACTGAAGTCAATATTAATTACGAAATAAGATTAAAAGCAATTGTTGTGGGATATAAACTGCATTTTAAACTTTGCAGGGAGGTAAGTTCATAAATACGCCGTTATGCCGGCGAAATTTCGTAAAATGAAAAGGTTAAGAATCAGCACCAATAGGAATGCAACTTAATTAAGAAATTTAAAAAAAAAAAAGAAAAATTAGCCCGTATTTCCACATTTATGGGGTGTGACAATTTTATTAGCCAGTATAAAGTTAAATGCATCATTTCCATATTAATATATTCCCTTTTTTTTTTTTGTTACAAGGGAAATATCTTATAATTAGGGATATGGATAAAGTTACTTGGATTCGAACTCATACCTTATAATATGCTATAACTCTTTCTTATATTAAAATTTTGGTAAATAACTTTATCAATACCACCATGAAAACTTAATAAATACATTTTAATTTCGTTTTTTAACTTAGAGTTTTTACTATTCAAACTAAAATAAAAAATGGATTTAATTTAGGAATCTTCAGATTAAATCTCGCAACTTGCGTTGATGTAAAATTATATTTATGTCGTATAAAATACGAAAATTTCGTATCAAAATTCGTATCAACGCAAAAAACGCAAAACTTTATTTTTAATTTTTATTATATTCATATATAATTTTTACATAATTTTAGTTCACATCATTTTCGTATCTTTGATTTATATTATTTTTATATTGTATAATCATGTCGTATTTAGAATTAGTAAATCTACTTCAAATTATAGTATGAATTTCGCTACTCGCATACTCGAATCCAATTAACAAAATTTGAAAGAAAATGGTTCGAAGTTGAACAACCCTCTGCCTTTCGGAAACAAAATGTAAAACGCAAAAAGCAGAAGAAAGTTGGTTGAATGGAATTGTGAAAATTTGAGTTCGGCCCATTTGAGCCTAAAAGCCCAAACCCGAAAATCTGAACCAAAAATGACAATAGAATAAAATTCAAGACTAGATGCAAGAGTAGTAGTCTATTCTTTTGCAGCGTGAAAGCCTAAAACCTTTGGTTTACTGTTACTGTAGGAGCAAACGAGAGAAAGAGAATGGCCAGCGAGGAAGAGAGCGCGGTTAAGGAGCCCTTGGATCTCATAAGGCTTAGCCTCGACGAGCGTATTTACGTTAAGCTCCGTTCTGACCGTGAGCTCCGTGGCAAGCTCCATGTACGTTTACTTTTTACACTTTCATATAAAACTCTAGGGTTCCCTTTTCATCCATTTTGAATGTTGAATGTTCAAATTCTTTTTTAGGATTCCTTTATTTGGGTTATTTTGGGCTCCGTTGCTTCAGCTAGTATCAGTTAGCCATTGAGAGTAGTGCAATTTTTAAGTTCATTGTTTATGAAATACTATCAATTGCGTGAGTATGCTTAAATAATGTCTAAAGTCTAAACGGTATGAATCAAAATTTTGGGTGTCTTTTCCCCCCAAATTCCTTGATTTTCTTGTCCAATTCGTATGCTGCAATGATGCAGTTTTTTGGGTAATGAGTGAATTTTCTGAATCCTCCGGTACCTGATTATTGACAGCATGAAATGAAATTATTGTTTGGTTAGTCATATTACACAGTCTATTGGATATTTGCTAAAAGACTGCATATTTATTTATGACATGTGATACCGGCAACCTAGGTCCTATTCTGGTCTTTTTGATCCCTTGATTCTTCTTCCATGTTCTATGTATCTGTTTGTTTGAATTGCTACCTGATATCTATTGGTCATACCAACTAGTGACATTTTAAGCTGTTGTCTGATGTATCAAATCAGAGTTGTCATTTTGCTCAACTCCAACTTCATTTTCCCGTATTTTTTCTTACTCTATCCTTTCAAGGAACTCTACTTGTTTATATCTTCCTACCTTTTAACTTTTTGAGTTATCTCTTTAAACATGATGTAAACACACTGCTTATTTTCTCTCCTAATATTTTAATTTTTTTCAATTAAAAAATATTTTATGTATTTTTATCCACAAATATAGCAGTTGTGTAGTCGACTAGTTGTATTGGGGGTTGGATAAAGTGGAATATTGGCCTAACCTGAACTTATACAACATGATTTTGTAGTCTGGTGACATCCTTTCAATAGTTCACTACAGCGTGTGGCTATTCATTGTTATAATATTATTCTAGATTCGAAATAGTATGGTATTGCAAATGAGTTTAATTCTTGAGAAGAGATTTAGAAAGTATATTTAGTTCTAGTCAATTTACAATCTGATGTTAGGCAATGATATGAATACAGATCACTTTGATTCTCCAAATAGAGTTTGTCGCGCTTAATAATATTTATGAATTATTGTATTCTCAGTACTTGCCAATAAATTGGCCATAACGTTCAGATGCTTGTAGCTCTTCAGTTTGACGCCTAGTTCTTCTCTAATGTGGCTTGCAGGCTTATGATCAGCATTTGAATATGATTCTAGGGGACGTTGAAGAGATTGTTACAACAGTTGAAATAGATGATGAAACCTATGAAGAGATTGTTCGGGTAGGTTATTATTTCACTGTTCCCTTTCCACAAATTTGGAATGCGAGTGTTATTTGTTTTGAAAGCTAATTTATTAAGTAGAGATGATGGTTGAGTTTGATAAGTTTTGTCTACAGTGATCATTGATAACGTAATTGTTGGTATAGTTGAACCGCATATTTGCCATGAAGAATGCTTGTGTTTTGTTTTATTAGGTCTTAGCGATTATAAAGCTGTTTAACTTTTCATTCTAAATACAAAATTGTTTAACTTTTCATTCTAAATACAAAATTGTTCAACTTTTCATAAAAACCTGTTTCTACTTTCATTAGAAGAAAAAGTGCTTCCTTCAAGCTCGAACTGGCTTGTTGTGAGTAGTTTTGACCACGAATCCTTAATCAGATACTAATGAAGGAGTGCATTTAAAGTTTAGGGTTTTTTTTTTCAGTGATTCAAACTCTTTGTTTTCCATGTTATTTCAAGCATCTAGATTTGCCAAAAAAAAATTGCAGCTGAAGCGAACATTAACTTCTGTATTGAGCTGGAGGTTTTCAAGTGGAATGAATTTGTGGAAAAAAAAAATGAGAGTTTGTTGTTTCATATTTTTGGATAATGACCTTAACACCCCCCCCCCCCCCCTCCCTTTTCCCTCTTCCCTCTTCCCTCTTCCCCCCTGTTTCAGACTACAAAGCGCACGGTTCCATTTCTCTTTGTTAGAGGAGATGGAGTTATACTGGTTTCTCCACCTCTACGGACTGCTTGATTAGGAGAATGAAGTTTCTGGCACACTTTCTTGGAAGGAATCACCATTTGTCATTTGCTACTAAGCTGCTAGCGCTGTAATTTTCGACCCTCTAAAAGATTATTGTTACATATTGAGGGTACTCTGGGATATATTTGCACATTTTTATATCATTACGGAGTAGACTTTGTTGATATATTTGTATGATCTACTGTTTCAAGTTCATCCTCTTGACAAAAAAGGATAACAGATAGACTCTTTGCTTTGTTTTCTTAAGTTGATAATGTTGACCAATTGGACATCAAATGCTAGTCATTGGTGGGCAGGAGCGACTACTTACCATGACCCGTGCTGGGGCTGAAAGAATGAAATGGTTTTAACTATAGATTATGTTATTTCATAGTTAATAATTGATCTGATCTCGGCACGCCTCGGCAGCTCAGAGAAGACCAGTTTGGCAGAATCAATGAAAGCTTGATGAGTGATACAATCCTTTTGTATGCATTTTTTCTGGATGATTGTACTGGCGCTACTGTTCTTTTCGAGTCTGTTAATATGGCTATCTCAACGTGTCATCCAGAATCCGCTTTGTTGGATCCATTGTACCGTCAAACACAGCACCAGGAGCGTTACAATTAGCACCAAAGCATCCAGCCTATTGATTAGGAAAAGATGAGAAATTATGAAAAAAGCGAAATTCTCACAATAAAGTCAAAATTTTAATCTTATTGTAATGTGAATGAGATTATATATGATTAAGCATGTCTGGGCCTTAAAGATTTTATCCTAATTCAATTTTAGTTCATTAATATTAAAAATAAATATTTTACATCAAGTTTTTTTTTTTATTTCGTAGGGTAAATTAGACTCTCCATTAATTAATTGTTAAGTTAACTGTTAAAAATTTAATTATAAGATCATTTTTCTCTTAAATAATATGAAGCGTTTTAAATATTCAAGTTAATAAATAATAAATAAGAAAATACTTAAATTTATTGAACTTGAAAAGGTTTGTTTTTATTTTCTTTGTAATTTATTATTTATTTATTTATTTATTATTTATTATTTATTATTTATACTTATTATGTACTAATACATTATTGTTGTTTTGTACATTACTTAACATTAATAAGTAACTTGGTAAAGTTAAATTCATTCAACATTATTTGCTAAAAATAACTAATAAAATGACTACAACAAAGTAACAACCATGGTTTTCAATAAAGTTCACAACAATGCTCCCTTGTAACTTCAATTTCTTTCTTCATTTCTACCATACAACTTTCAACTTGTGAAGCATTTTTTCTCATATCAATATCTTCATGAGAAACAGAATGCACGGTTGTCGTATGCCACCATTGAGAAATCCACAATTCCTTTCTTAACAAGTAAAATAGAGTTTTGAATAATTGTGTTCAAATTCTAATATTCTTGCAGTAGCTCTTTGATCACACTTAAAATATTTGTTTTGAAATTGGATATCATATTTTGGTGCAGGACTGTTGCTTGAAGAAGGCATGATAATATTCTTTGATTTTTTTCAAACTTTTGAATCATAATTTTTGCCAATGATTTGTATGGGGTTTATACCAATAATTTTTGCTGAAGACAACCTTATAGGAGGCCAAGCAAGCTTACAACAATAAGTAATAACCAATAATATTTCTATGGTTGTACCCCTAGGTTACAACTACTCTATCGTAAAATACACTATGGCAAAGTAAAACAAATTGTTCAAGACTATAGATGGGCATAATATTTTTACGGCAACTAATGGAGAGTTAGCAACTAAATACGGTATAAAAACAACAATAATTTGCTACTTTACAATTGCTATTAAATAAAAATAATAAATAATAAATAATAAATAAAAATAATAAATAATGAATAATAAGTAAATAAATTAATTAATTAATTAAAAAAGAGAAAGAAAATTAACATTTCAAAATCTAGTATCTCTTAGTATTTTTTTTATTTATTATTCATCGACTTAAGTATTTAAAATGCTCCGAATAGTTTAAAAGGTAAAATGGTCTCAAAATTAAGTTTTTAATAGTTAACTAATGTAAAAACTAACTTCCTGCGAAATAGAAAGGTTTGGGGCAACATGTCCATTTTTTATATTAATGGATTAAAGTTGGATTATGGTCTAATCTGAAGAACATAGATAGAATTTACCCTTAGTGTTTTTATATGTAAAATTTGTTAGAAATATCATAAATACACGATAATTTTGCTACAGCATGTGTTATGTATATTATCATGTGTTTACCAAATTTATATATTTTGTTTTAAATGACATTAAATTTATGTTTAATCATGTGTGATAAGATCAAAATTTGACTTTAGTGTAGAATTGTCCATAAAAAAGCATAATTATGGCAAGAGAGTGAGAATTACTAGCAGAATTAACTCTTGCTGCAAGTTTTTAATTTGTTTGAAAGTTTTTAGTAAGAAACTAAAAAAAAAGTCATTTTATCCATTTCTTAAACTTATATAATTTATTTCTTAAAAAAATTAAACAGAGTGTAGGGTATGGTATCAACATGGATAAAGCTAACCAAATGGGAATGAAGTAAGGCCAACCCAATTATCGACACATTCATGTGTCATCGCATTTAACAAACCAACCTACGCCACCCTGGTTTCTGTATCCCACACAAAGCTAATATTCCATTTTCATTCTTCACTTTTTTTTTTCTCTTTCTTCATTTGCTACTAGAGAAGTTATTTTCCCATTCTTGTGAGTATTCTTTATTAGTTTTTATCATCATCTCCGTGAAAAAAACTCGTCTTCAGATGATTTTTTGCATTTTTATTGATGATGTTATTCCTTGTTCAGTAAGCAAATAATCAAGAGAGCAATCTTGGCATTGAGCTTGCTAAAGAAATTTCCCTAATATGAGTTTTTTTTTTTTTTTTAATTTTAGTATGAAATTTGGAATATTCTTGAATTTTTTTTTTAATTATGGTTGCGTTGTTAATGTTGGTGATGTTAAATATATAGGAGTAATTAGATTGTAATTGGTTAATTTGTTTCGAGTCAACTATGAGTCTACTAGACTAATACACAATTTTAAAGTTAACACATTTTCAAATTGATATAATTATTTGATGTTTTGACAGCAAAGATACATCACAGCAAACTGAAAACAATAAAATTATCTAATATATGGAACATTTAATTTGGTGTCCTATCATTAGCCCTTGTACAAGAATACATGAAATTTCCTTGACATCAATCTAATACTTCCATAATTTTTATATCTCATGTGTAAAAGAATTAATAAGAACTTAACAAAAACTACAAAAAGAATAATTCATATCAATTATTCTCGAAATGCAATTTGAATAATGATAACAATTATTTCCCCGCTTAATTTGCCCTCCTCGTTAATACTGCAACCAATCCAACAGCTCCAAAACAACATTGGGGTGGTAAGAGTTTTCTGTATGAGAAATGTGCATGTAACGGAATGGAATGGAGGCTTCCCTAAAAATTAAAAAGGCAAATTCAAAAGCAGCAAAAGAGACTATTCTTAAGTGAAGTTTGCATGCATAATAAACACTGAAATTGACCATAAAAATTGAAGTTACATAAAGAGTTCGAGGTAGGTTGTGCAATTTAAAAAGGTTCCTAATTAAGGTAAGTGCTTTCTCGACCCGAAAATAATGACTTTACCGACAAACATTACAAAAAAAAGAAGAAGCTATTTTGACTCATATTTATTCGAACAAACACTTAATTGAGTTGAACTCCTACCTTGCGGTCACATTATGCATTAGTTCGAGCATTTTAAGGCATATTGCCTAAGGTCCCGTAAAGTTCTAAATCGAATTACATCAATTTAACATGATCTTAAAAACTTTAGGCAATAAGAGATCAATCCTATAGGGTAAGGGGATTGATCCGAAAATTATAGAATGTTTTCCTGCCAATTCGAGAGCAAGGGGATCGATCCTATAAATACAAGGGATCAATCTCATCATGACAAAATGCTCTTGGGAGCCAAAAATTTATGTGGTGGTCGATCCCTAGTTGCCATAATGGTATTTTTCAAAGAAAATCAATCTTTTTCATTTCCAAAGTGCATAATTCAAAACATACAGGTTTATATATGAGATAGGTTTAATCTCCTATATACATCCCACCCTAAGTACTTATACAAGTCCGCTTGAAACAAAATAATAATGCTATAAATATTATACCACGAATATAAGCTGTGAGCAATCCGAAGTCAGAATCTTCATAGTTGGATACTTCTAATAACGAAACAAATTCGATAGCTAACCTATGATGGAAAAAAGAAAGGGATGAACCTGGGACAAGCTCATTAAGCCAATCACACTAGTGCAGAATTCACCAAAGCATGAATATTGGTATAGGTAAAATACAAGCTCAATAAAACACATTTTGAAATCGATTCATAAATCAAAAGATAGTATCACATGTCAAACCGTAAGCAAAATCATATCATTCTGGACTTTAAACTAAAACTGTGTCTAGACCTTATTAAGTCTTTGAGGCACAAAGGTATTTTTAAATACCTTAATATACCATTAGACTTGATCAGCCGAAAACAAAGACAGAAACATATAGATTCGAAATGCAATCTCGTAACCGAAAGCAGAAAATTGTACTTTAATGTAATTTCTAAAATACTTAAGCTCTTTCATTTGAAATCACTTAAACCCAATGTTTATACTCAAAACACATATTCATATTCAAAATCATATTTCATAGTCCAAAACATATCTCACAATTCACATTTCACATATTTTCACAAGTTCCAAATTTGAATCATACGAACATAGGTGTGCGTAATAATACGTCCCAATAAAGACTTACCTACAGTAGTTAGTTATCAATGAGCCGAATCTACCCCGAAAATAAAAGGTATTACCTATGACCATAGACCAAAGCCTTCTAGCCTAGTCATCAGCTAGAACTGGAATATGTCAAGACTGTCGTCTAACAATACATATGCCCAAAATAGAGCAAAATACTCAAGGCTATCTTCATGTACTCTATAAGGTGTATAAAAGTCAAAACGCCCATAAACAATAAAAACATAAAAAATATAGTTCAAAATCCACCCGCTTTGCTCAATTACGAAAAACATTATATGCTTAATTTCAAAATCATCGAGCCTAAGCATCACAAGTTATATATCCAAAATCATAACGTTCATAGTTCACAAAATGTAAACAATTAACAAAATTTTGGCAAGAGGTCCGAGAATAATCGCTAATTACCCAATCTGCAAAGAAAAATATATGACAAGCTCAATATCAAATAATTTGTTCACAATCCAAATCCAAATAATTCAAAAGGGTTCACATGTTTAGGCATATGGTCTCAACAAAATATTTACAAAATTTAAAAACTTATTTCAATATACAAATCATTTGGTACAGGGTTAACTCACAACCTAGGTAATTGAACTTACCAAAGCCTCAATAACCACAGCTTGCCAAATTGATCGCACACACCATGGTTTCACTTCAACAGCCTACAATATAGTACCATTAGCTTAGTCAGCAGTTCAAAATGTCCTTAGGCTATATAAAGGACACGTTTAAACTCGATTTAACCAATGTCATCTTAAGCTATAAAGTGACAAAAGATATTAATTCAGTCTTTTTAATCATTTTGATTTCACAGTTAACAATTACAAATATCTAATTCACTTAAGACTGAAGTTACGCAGCAGGGTATAATTACAAAAATACCCTTGCTTGGCCGAAATTGGTATAAATGTCCTAGGTTCATTTTTAAGCCGCATCAACATTTATTTCATGCTTAATTACATGATACACACCTCATATCATCATTTCTCCATGGTATTCTATAGAATTCCCATTTTCTCATACTAAAACCCTAGCCAATTACACTACATCATCATCATACATAATTCATTTCTTCAAATTGAGTTCATATATCATCTTCACACATCATATGAATATTTGTCAAATTGAAGCATTGAAAGCCAACTTAATGATGGATTGTCTTGGAGCTTGTTTTGCTTCAATCTAAATACATTCATATGATCCTTATTAGTCACTTATTAGCATATATTAAGGCCATATGATGAATCACACCTAAACTCTTCAAATTTAGCCAAAATCGCTTGCCTAGATCTCACTACACACTTAGTTTTAGTGCACCACTTTCAACTATGTTGTAGAGTCGACAATTCTAAGCAAGTTAGTAGATGGAAACTAGGCTTGAAAATGGCTAGGAGATGGAGAGAAGGTAGTGGCATAGCTAGGAAGAAATGGTTATGGTATTTTTCCTATTTTTACTTGATTTTTGGATGGATTGTGGTGATTTTTGATGTTGTAGCTGATTCCCCCTATTGAAATAGCCAATAACATAGGTCATGTGCATGTCACACGATTTTTTTAGTGAATTAACTAATTAAATTCAAAGGAATATAGTTTAAGCCACCAAGATATCTTATTTTCCATTAAAATTCCACTAAACTAACATCTTATTGGTCCAGTTGTATTTTTCATGAAATTTGCATTATTTACATGTATACATTGTATATAAATAATGTATCATTGGTGAATTTGACCAAAAGAGTCCGATCATTTTACAAATCCAACTGAATTTTACTCGTTTTCACCTATTTCAATCTTATTAGTATTTTCATTTGACATCTCGGAAAAATGTTTGAATAAGGAATTAAGGGCTTGACATGACTTAATTCATACCCCTAAATCATTTCATAGTGTCCATTTTGTCACAGTTGAAAATACAACCAATGGATAAAATCGCCATTTTAGCGATTGTTCTGCGTTTATCTAAGTCAAAAATTTAAAATTTGTGGTTTTGAGAGCTTACCAAAAGTAGGATATCATCGTTGGAAGATGATTCGAATATTTCTGTGTAGGTGCATATTCTTGTGGGACCCACGAACTTTCCTATACACTAGCAACCCTGTTTGCACTAAGATAGATATAAAGGGCATTTTAGCCCTTACCCAACATTTTAAAGTCATACAATAGAATAGTAAACACGAAATATTAATTCTTACATGTGCTTTTTTGCCACCCAAAAAATAAACCTTAAATAATAACAACATATGAAAAGCAAAAAGAAAACTTAGTGTTATTAATTAAACAACCTAAAATACTAACAGATAATGGATTGAAGGTACAGGAAAGCCCTTGTAAGCTACCATTTGAAAAACACCACAGCCAAACCATTTAAATATCAAATAGAAGTACTTACTCCCAATCTTTCTAAATTGATGGCAGAGATCCAGTAGTAATGTGAAAGACTTTACAGCAAAGCCATTTAAGACCTAAAGTACAAGAGAAAAATCCGTACACCTGGACTCATCATATTAATTTCATATTAAAAGTTTTATAAGGCACAAGACTCCAGCCTATCCCTAAAACCTGTTAGAATGGAGTTAGCTCCGTATTTGATCAGAAAACAAAGAACGTAGTTTTTATGAGAAACACTACTAAAATGAAAAGATTTAAAAAAAAAAAAAAAAGAACAAAAATTTGTGTTACAACTGCAAGGTTTGTGGTTTCTCACCTTTAATGAAAGATTTGAGCCATAAATGCAACATTCAAGTTTGTTAAGCCCTCAACAATGCCTTTCAGGCTTAAATACCATTTGCAACACATTCTCTCTGCATGGTCAAAAACCAGTTTAGCCCTTTCGACAGCATCCTTAGTATTTAGGGTCAATGGATTGCAGTACTCTAGAGCTAGAACATTAAGCAGGTAAACAAAAGCTTTTGCATCCTACATGTATGAGAAAATGAGTAAAACATATAAAATTATCAATGTATGGAAAATAGAGAAATGCATCTGATAAATGTATAAGCAACCACCTCAATTTGTTTTATTAATTTATCCTACCCTTGCCGCTATATGTAATACTAACATAGTCAAATACCTTCACATCCAAAGAAAAATTCATTGCCTGCTTTACTTAAATGGAAATTCATCCACTTTGGTAGAATCTTATCAAGAACTAACCCCGTAAGCTCCTCAATATCCTACATGTTACAGTATTTCAAAGGGAAACAATCAGTCCATTTGTTTAAAACATGTTTACTTAATGAATTTATTCTTAGTTAAACACCAATGAAATGATAGAGATATATTATTGCATTGCTATCCTCTACCAATTCCACAAGCTGATGTGTCTTTTTAAGGTTAAGATTTGCTAACAGTTGAATCTGCGGTTGTCACAAACTAAATTCTGAAAACACATGTAGCAAGTTATTCAAATAAAAAAAAAGGATACATGACAGGATTTGCGGGTGTTAAAATTAAGTTGATTCCTCAGTCAAAAGAACAAAAGACCATGATAAAATACCAAACACAATCTATCATTCTATATTTGGCATCCTTCATGGTTTATCAAAAAAAAGGGCAAGACCAAAAGGTAATGTTCTGACTTTTCAAGTAATTTAGACAGATGGCAGATATAAATAATATTGAAACTTGTTTATACAAACCATAGAAAAATTCTCTTCTCCCATATATGTTGAAGAAACTCATTTGTGATTCCAACACAACAATTGGAATTGCATTTACTATTTGTGTTTATATAAACCCATATGACTTAAAATATTGATTCTTTTTGAGTCGGAGGCGAAAGCTTCAGGTAAACCAGAAAATAGAAAAACAAACCTGCGCATTCCCATGTGGATCTCTTTCGAGCAGCAACTGTTCCTGAATTGCTTGAGGTAGGAACTCAAAAAAGCTCTTGAGAGTAGCTTCAAAGTTTCCTTTTCCACATCCCAGCTTCATCAACAACATCATCAGCTAAAATTTCATTTAGAGTAATGGAAGGGGCTGGTTGAGCTCAAAGGCTCCATCTCTTGGTCTGTGATGCAACTGCAAAATATGTTCCACTTCAATTATTGCACTAACTCATCATGATTTAAACATATCTCTTGGATCAATGAAACTGGCATTGCATATGTGCCACAATGAAGCATGCCGTAGAGCTCTATGAGCCTACCTTGCCCAATATTCCATCCCTATCTGAGAATTCAAGCATACTGAGAATCAATTCGTCTTCCATTTTAGAGAACCATAAAGTTTGTCAAGTGTTTGCAGCTGCTCTTCATTACAATATGAGCGCAATAAACGCAAAGCTGTTAACATATTTTCAATCTCCACAGCATAGACGACCCTACTTACAGCACATTGCAGCTCAATTGTTACAGGAAAAGCAAAACATTGAACGACATCAACAAAATGTGCTATGTCAAAACAGTTTCCATAATTTAATTACTTAACTTTCCACTTGCGATTTACTTTTTATATCCTAAAAGATGGCTCTAAAACAAAATAGATGGTAAAAATGCACAAAAACCCAAACTATAATACCAATTCAAACATATTTGTTCCAAATAAAATGTGATTCAAGAACAACTATACATCCTGATCGATTAATCCCACTTTATTCTCCTCATCGGTTCTGTTCTGGTGAAGTTAGCCAATGCTCCCATGCTAAAGTGTTAGACATCCGCAACAATACCTTATCTGGCAATTTATCGTCAGGTGATATAGTTTCTAATTCCTCTGTTTGAAACTCATCATTGAAATTGTTGTCTTGTCTTCACCTGAGTAACTAAGATGGAAGAAAGTCTAGGTTTGGCTCTACGTTTCGCCATTTTATCGCGTGAAGTAGAAGAAACACTTAAACTTTCGAAATTTAAATTTTGAAAAGAAAATTCAAGGGAAAACCGAATTCAAAGCCCAGACTCCTTTCACCAGGACAAAGATCGCTAAAATTGAATGAAACAAAAAATTAATAACAAAATCTTAAGTCATCTAATAATCGTTAATCCATTAAAAAGGCAAAAAAAAAAGGGAAAAACAAACCTGAAATTATTATTTTAGAGAAAAATTCCAGAAGAGATGTGAAATTGGGTTGTGACCTTCCAGGCTTACGAAATCCTTTGAGTAGAAATGAAAGTCCCACTTTCTTCTTTTGAACGCAACATAGAATGCATTTGGTTGAGGTAACTAGGAACGTTGGTCGGGATGTGGGCTGGTGATTGGACGGATAAAATAATCTCCCGATTGAGAAAGAGGTAAAGGGAAAAGTAAAAGGATAGGGAAAGAGCAGGAAAGGAAAAGCATATTATAAAATAATCTCATTCTACCCTCGTTCCGACCCAAAAATTAAAAAAAAAAAAAAAAAACAAAAATAGGAGATTTTTACAGTAAATTTATAAAAATTGATCATATTATAAAATCAATAAATTTTAATTTTTAGATTAATGATATCTAATTTAAATCATTGATTAAATTTTAAGAGTATAAATACTTAAATCTAACAACACGTTAAGTTAAATTTTAAAATTTTTATTATATAATAAATATTAATAAAAATATAATAGTATATTATTGATTTAATCTTATACTTTTTTACATATTTGTTTTGTATTATTTTTCTTTTTTACTCAATTTCTTTAATTTTCCTTTTATATAAACTCTATTTTCTCATTTTTAATCGTAAACATGAAAACAAATTATATAATATATTAACTTGTAATGGTCACATGACAATTCTGGCTCCTAAAAAATTCGTAGCTTTAAGGTAAGCATTATAAGAACACTTCAAATTTCAATGAGTGGCTGCTTGACGAAATATATAGAAAAGGATTTGAAGATGTAGCTTGTGTTGTAACTGTATGATCACTCACTCGTATATCTTGATATTTAGATAAATATTAAGTTATTTAAATGTTAATACATAAATATGTTCATGAAATAAATTAATTAGTTAATAAATAGGTTCATATAATTAAACTAAATTTATGAAGATTATAAAGATAGTATAAAAATTTAATTAAATAGGTAAATTAAAACTAAAATAATTTAATTATGGTAATTAAGAAACAAAATGTAACTAAATAATAACATAATCAAATTTTATAATTTAGAAACATAATTCAAAATATATATACAATTAAGTAAAAGAATTTTTATTTTTTTTTAAAAGAAGAACCCGACCATTTTCCCCCTTTTTCTTCTTTCTTTTCCCTCCTTTTCTCCTTCAATTTCCTTAAGCCTGTTACTCGATACCAGAGAGAACCCGAGAACCCATTCCCCCTCCTGCCACCACCGTTCGCAACCCCGACCGCCGGCGACCGAAACCCGCACCGGAAAAACCGACAGCCTCCCTTCCCCGAGACATTTCCTTCCCCTACAATCGAAAGTCCACGCCAGAGAATCGCCGCTCTTCTTCCTCCCCTGTTTCGTGTACCAGCCGACGGGAAGACCCCATTTCCTTCTCCCCCCAAACCCGTAAGCTCCAGCAACACCTTCATCCCATCTCCTCCTCACGCCATTTACTAAAAAAAAAAAAAACCAAGCTTGAAACCGAGAGCTTGTAGGAGAAAGAGAGTGGAGTTGGCCGAAATTCAAGAGGGAAATCACCATGTTTTCTTGATTTAGTGAGTAGGCCTAGAGAGTAGTGAGAAATTCCAGAAAATTTGAAGAAAATCTTTGGGGTTTTTACAATGATAGGTTCGGCCATTCAGAGATCAAGGTGGGCTGATTTTTTTCTAGTGAAGTTTCTATCTAGATAGTGTTATAGAAGCATGCTAAGTGTAGAATTTACCCCCAATTACAGAATTGAAGTATTGAAGTAAAAATTTAGGGTTTGTAAGTTGGGGATTTCAAAAAATAGGGGAAGAATGTGATTTTCTTAGCTAACTTATAAGAGTTTTAGTGATGAATTTACTGTGATAAATTTAATCAATTGATGGAATTTTAGTGTGAGCATAGAGGATGTGTATTCGGCCACTTAGAGATAATTGAGGATAATTTGTAAAGCTGGAATTTAAGGTTTAAATCAGTAAATTACAATGTGATTACTGTAGTTTTATGATTACATGATTTAAAAACTTAAGCTATATAAGTGGGGATGTTAAGTTGTAGGTTTCGATCATGATGAAAATAATTGAGGATTTTATGTTATATTGGGTTTTGAAGATTTAAAACTATAAAATTATAATATAATTAGTATATAAATTTGGTGCATGTAGTTTTTGGCGGAATATTTAGATTTGGATGTTGAAGATTTAGTCTCGGCCAAACTAGATAAAAGGGATTTGGAAATTTAGTTGAACTTAAATGGATATTGTAGATTATTTTTTAGAAATAATTAATATGTATGAGTTCTTATAAGATCAGAATGTATACAAAATTTAATATATTTTGAAGAGTGTAAATTTGGTATTTGGCTACATGAAAAAAGAATAAGGTATTTTTCTTTAATTCAGTTTTGTTTAGTAAGATAAACTAATATTTATATCAAATCAGAAATGAGTTTATAATTACATGTTAAGCTTGATACAAATGGATGTAAAATGAGATGGAAACTTAGGTAAAGGATTCGGCTTACTAGGGGTAGATATAGGATTAAAGTCTAAATAGACTAAACAATGAAGAAATACATTATTTGAATTAAAATGATGATGCACACGTAAATATTGGGTGGTGTGTCTAATTGTATTGAGAGAATACGCTAGCATAACACCAGCTGAAATTTAACTGTTTAAGTAAAGTATAAACTAAAATAGTATGAGAATTAATAATTGGTTGTTCTTGCATGTGAAATTTGCAATGACTACCTCGTCGGATGCCAAGGAAGCTTAGGCATACATATGCGTGCCTACAGCGAGGAGAGTAATTATTGCGCATCATTTTGTGGTAAGGGGTTATACATCTGTAGCTAGTAGGGTACCTTAGGTAAGTATAAAATGAGTTAGAAACCATAGGTTGGTAAGTCAGTTCATTAGCTCACCTAGACCCTGTTGGTATGATTTCCCCTTATTGCAAATTGATTTGCAACTATTATATGCTGATTTGAAAGTGCCAGACAAGGAAAAGTTAAACTAGAAATATGCTTGAACTTCACTACTCTTGGTTTCGACATACTCTTCATTTCTACTCAATGTTTATAACTCGGTTGCATGGGCTATTTTATTTGAGTGTTAGAAAACATGATTGGTGTGTGAAATGATGTTATCTTATTTTTAATGACATTGCATGTCACAGAAGCTACTGATTTGCTTTCTCAAACATTTTATGTTTCTTTGAGATGATTCACATACTTTTACTGTGCTCTTGTAAATGTTGATTTTGAGATTGTTGGCGATTCCTTGTTATGCCTTTGTGGTAGTCATGTTCTGTGAGAGTCATCTCTAGCGTCGATAGGAGGTTCTGCGTGATTGCCCTACGGTGCCAAGTGCTTCTCAGAGATAACTACGTTACATCGATATTTTATGCTACCTTCTACTGTGGACCTTGATCTCGTCTTCATTACCCTAGTCCGAGACCTGATCAGTTAGGATAGGGCGGTAGTTACTATGGCCATAGGTTTCTTTCCATTTGTACAACTCGTTCCATGATGAAATTAGGGATTGTGCCACATCTCACCTACTAGTTAGTTATTTTCATAATGAGCCCATGTATGCCTTATTGGATTTTACATGATTAAAATAATAACTCTATGAAACCCTATTACATTGTTTTCCGAGGTAGTCTCTTTTAAAACCATTGATTTATAAATCATAGATTGTAGCATGCAGTGTGGGTTTATCTGTTTGGAAAGCTTATTGGATAAAATTCATCATGCTTATCCTTGGTTAGCGTTTTCATATATTTTAAGATTATTTTCAAAGATTATGCATTGTTTTCTAAAGTGCATGTTGCATTAAATAGACAACTTCAAGTAACCACATAGTTGGTATTTTATTAGCCTCTGTTGTATGTTTTCCTTACTGAGCGTGTGGTTGCTCACCCCTTTCTTTTAAAGCATTTTAGATTTGACTCGTGAGTAACTTGCTCGAATTTGCGGACTCTTCCGGTTAAGAGAGAAATTGAGTTTTGTTAACCTTGAATGATAGATTTTGAAATGACAAAACATTAGTGTACTTATCATTTGTAAGTAACTAGTTCTAAGTGATTATCTTGAAAACATATTGCATAAAAGTTCACTTAGAAATTTGTCCAGCTAAACCTTGGCGAGAAACTTAAAATCAATGAAAAGTGCCTAAAAGATGTGTCAAGATCGATCTCAAAATGGATGAGATCGATCTCACTCTAGCAGAGGCCTTACAGGCTTTGCAAGATCGATCTCAAGGTTGAATGAGATCAATCTTTCTCTAGCAGAAGCCTTACAGGCCTTGCGAGATCGATCTCAAGGTTGACTGAGATCGATCTCACTCTGGCAGAAGCCTTACAAACTTTGTAAGCATTGCAAGATCGATGTCTAAGAAGTAAGAGATCGATCTCATTTTGCCAGAGGAGTTAAAAGATCGATCTCAAGGTATTCTAAGATCGATCTCCTATTGGCCGATACATTTTGAGATCGATCTCATGGGGTTAAGAGATCAATCCTCCATGGGCAAGAATATTATTTTCAAAACAGAGATCGATCTTCCCTTAACAAGAGATCAATCTCCCTGAATAAAGCTAACGAGCATATCGATCTGTTGATATGTGAGATCGATCTGCCCTTTGTAAATTTGCTCTGTGTTGCAGGCTCAGGAACAAGAGATCGATCCCCTTAGGTAAGGGAGATCGATTTGGACCACTTCTGCAGAAGTCCAACGGCTATTTATGCAGGAACTCAACGGGAGAAAAAGCATTAAATGCTTCACCTACCATTTGGCTGTATAAAAATAAGCATTGAAGACATTTGGAACACAAGAAAAAGAGCAGAAAAAGTTTGACTATTCTTGAGAAAACATTCTTTTTGTCTTCAGCAATTATACTTTGAAGTGTCATTAAAAGCTTGTGTTGAAGTTATTCTTCCTACCTTTCAAATAGAGTTTTTTATTGTATTCACTCTTTGTTCAAAAGAAAAAAGAAGAGTTCCTCTGTGAGAAAATTGTGTAAGAGTTGAATAGCAATATCTGTATAAGGGGTAGAGAGGTTATTCCTTAACCTTGAAAATGAAATTGTATTGATCACATTGATAGTGAAAGAGAATCCTTAACAAGAAGGTCAAGAAGAGAGGACGTAGGCAAGCGATTTGGCCGAACCTCTATAAATTCTTGAGTTTGCTATTCTTCTTCCTTATCTCTTTTGTTTTACTGCAAATTATTTAATTGCTTATTATTGTCATTTATTTGTTAAATTGCAATTTTATCAAAAAGAGGTTAAACTTAGCACATAGATTAGAAAAATCGATTCACCCCCTCTTGGTTGAGCCAACAATTGGTATTAGAGCTTGGACTCTTTGATTATTGAGGAGTAATTTCCTAAGAGTTAGAACGATTTGATGGCTCATAATAGTGTAGCAACTAGTCTAGTAGGAGAAGGGTACTCCACAGTTAGACCTCCCATGTTCAACGGTGAACACTATGCTTATTGGAAAACTAGAATGATGCTTTTTATTCAAGCTAATGATTATGAGGTATGGAGGATTATTATCAAAGGTCCACAAATCCCAACTAAGAAAGTAGAGGGAAAAGAAATTCCAAAAGAGGAAGATGAGTGAGATTTCGATGACATGAAATGTGCCCAGTTGAATGCAAAGGCCATGCACACCTTATTTTGTGCATTAGGGCCCAATGAGTATAATAGAGTCTCCGGTTGTGAAAATGCCAAATAAATTTGGGATAAGTTGGCAATCACACATGAAGGCACAACCCAAGTCAAGGAGACTAAATAGGAATGCTTACTCATGACTATGAGTTATTTAGAATGAAACAAAATGAGTCAATTAGTGATATGTTCACAAGATTTATTGATATAATTAATGGATTAAAATCTTTAGGCAAAACCTACTCCAACATAGAGATGGTTAAAAATATCCTAAATAGCTTATTGAAATCTTGGGAAGCTAAAGTAACCGCTATTAAGGAGTCTAAGGACCCACACACATTATCATTGGATGAATTGATAGGGTGACTACTAGCATATGAAATGAAATTGAAAATAAATGAAGAGCCACCTAAGAAAGTAGGAGTAGCTCTAAAATCTACCACTCAAAAGGAATTAAAAGAAGATAAAAATGAGAGTGGTGATAAAGAGGATTTTGAAATGGCAATGTTTCCCAAAAGATTCAATAAATTTATGAGAATGAGAGGAAATAGTGGTTTTAGGAGAACTCATAAGAAAGAACAAAATAGAGGAGAGACAAGTAAGAAAGATACTATTGTATGTTATGAGTGTAAAAAACCAGGCCATATTAAATTTGAATGTCCTTTGCTAAAGAAATCTATTGATAGGAAACCAAAAAAGAAGGCAATAATGGCTACATGGAGTGATAGCGACAGCTCCGATGATGATGGAGGAGAAGAAGTAGCCAATCTTTGCTTCATGGCTCTAGAAGATGATAAGGTATTATCTACATCTACTGAATACTCTTTTGATGAGCTACAAGATGCATTTGATGATCTTGCTATGGAATATGAGTGCATGAACTTGAAATATAAAAAGGTGATATCAAAACTAAAGAGAGAAAATGAAAAGTTAATAAATGACAAAATAGAATGGGAAAAGAGTTTGGAAAGTGCAAATCTAGAAATTAAGGATTTAAAAGAAAAGAATAATAACTTACATAATTCTTTTTCTAGATTCTATATGGGGCAACAAAAATTAGATAATATGTTAGAAACCCAAAGAGCTTTCTTTGACAAAAATGGTTTAGGATATAATGACAAGATTAAAGAAACTCACTTAAAGAACTTCTTGGTGAGTAAACAAAATAAATACAATCTATCTTATACTTGCTCACTATGTAACAAAATAGGACATCTATCAAAAGATTGCAAGGTTAGAAAAACTACTCCTAAAGGAAAGGTAGTTAGGAAGGTTTGGGTACCAAAAAATGTGGTAAATTCAAAAGATATTGATGTAATATTGAAATGGATCCCAAAAGGATCAAAACTTCTGCTTACTAACTCTAAAGGACCCAAGAAAATTTGGGTACCTAAAACAAAAGTTTGAATGATGATTGTAGGAGCTTGAACATTGCTACAAGGCAAAGACAAAGGAAGCTTGGTACTTGGATAGTGGATGCTCAAGACACATGACCGATGATAGAAGCCATCTCAATTACTTAAAATTAAAGGCGGGTGGAGAAGTTACTTTTGGAGATAACTTTAAAGGCCAAATTGAGGGAAGTGACTCTATTGGTAATGATTCTTTCTCTATAGAACAAGTATTACTTGTTAAAGGACTAAAACATAATTTGCTTAGCATTAGTCAACTTTGTGACAAATGTTACAAAGTAATTTTTGATTGCTTGAATTGCCATGTGATAGATACGAAATCAAATAAAGTTCTTTTCTTGGGACATAGACAAGGTAACATATATATTATATATTTAAATGAACTTAGAAATAAAAATGTATATTTTATGGTTGATAAAGAAAATGAACCTTGTTTGTGGAATAAGAGACTAGGTCATGCTAGCATGCATGTATTATCTAAGCTAGCTAGAAAGACCTTCTTGTAGGTTTACCTAAGTTGTCTTATGATAATGACAAAATTTATGAAGCTTGTGTAAAAGGAAAACATAAAAGAATATCATTTAAATCTAAAAAGTGTGTCAACCACTAGACCTCTTCAACTACTTCATTTAGACCATTTTGGCCCAACTAGAACAACAAGTCTTGGAGGTAAGCACTATGGATTCGTAATTGTAGATGATTATAGTAGATTTACATGGGTATTTTTCTTAAGAGTTAAGAATGAAGCTTTAGAAAAATTTATCACTTACTCAAAAATAGCTCAAAATGAAAAAGGTTATACCATCACTAGCATTAGAAGTGATCATGGTAAGGAATTTGAAAATCTTGGTTTTAATGAATATTGCATTGTAAAGGGATTAGCCATAATTTTTTAGCTCCTAGGACACCACAACAAAATGAGGTTGTTGAGAGGAGAAATAGAACATTAGAGGAAATGGCTAAACAATGCTTTGTGAAAATAACTTACCTAAGTTTTTTTGGCTGAAGCTATTAATACCTCATGTTATATCATAAATAGAGCAATGGTTAGGCCTATTTTAAAGAAAACACCATATGAACTTTACAAGGGAAAGAAACAAAATATTAGCTACTTTCATCCTTTTGGTTGCAAATGCTATGTCTTAAATAATGGAAAAGATAATCTAGGAAAATTTGATGCTAAAAGTGATGAAGGAATTTTCTTAGGATATTCATTAAACTCTAAAGCATATAGAGTCTACAACAAAAGGACATTAATGGTGGAAGAGCCGATCCATGTAATATTTGATGAGTCAAATGCTACAACTAGAAACCTTAGTAATGATGAGGATGTAGAAATATTTAATGAAGTCTTAGAAGAACCCTCAAGCATGAAAGATAATATCAATGGTGTAGAGGATCATGATATTGACAAAAGAGAAGAGATAATTGGGCAAGAAAATGTAGAGAGAGAACCTAGATGTTCAAGAGAACTCAAGTATGTTAAAAATGGTGAAATAGTTGGTGATCCAAATCTAGGAGTTAAAACAAGATCTCCACTAAGAAATGTATGTCAATATATAGCTTTTGTATCTCAAATTGAACTAAAAAATGTCAATGAAGCTTTAGATGATGACAATTGATTTTTAGCTATGCAAGAGAAACTAAATCAATTTGAGAGAAGTAAAGTGTGGAATTTAGTTCCTAGACCTAGTGATCATCCTATAATTGGAACTCAATGGATATTCAAGAACAAGATTGATGAAAATAATGTGATCATAAGAAACAAGGCTAGGTTGGTAGCACAAGGTTATAGGCAAGAGGAAGGAATAGACTATGATGAAACCTAAGCACCGGTAGCAAGATTAGAAGCAATAAGGATGTTACTTGCTTTTGCATGCTACAAAAATTTCAAGCTATATCAAATGGATGTGAAAAAGTGCATTTCTAAATGGATATATAAATGAGGAAGTTTATGTAGAGCAACCTCTCGGTTTTGAAAGTCCAGATTTTTCTAAACATGTTTACAAACTTTCTAAGGCACTTTATGGTTTGAAATAAGCTCCTAGAGCTTGATATGAGAGACTTTCAAAGTTCTTAATAGAAAAGGGATTTTCAAGAGGAAAAGTAGACACAACATTGTTCATAAAATATCAGAATAAAGATTTACTAGTTGTTCAAGTTTATGTAAATGATATCATTTTTAGATCAACTAATGAATCTTTATGTCAAGAGATTGCAAAGATTATGCAACATGAATTTGAAATGAGTATGATAGGAGAGCTCACCTATTTCTTGGGACTTCAAGTAAGACAAACTAAAGATGAGATTTTTATCAATCAAGCTAAGTACACCAATGACTTGCTCAAAAGATTTGGAATGGATAATTGCAAACCTCAAGCAACTCCAATGGGCACTAACATAAAGCTTGATAAAGATGAAAATGGTAAGTGTAGACACTAAGCTATATAGGTCTATGATTGGCTCATTGCTCTATCTTACTGCAAGTAGACCTGATATTATGTTTAGTGTGTGTTTATGTGCTAGATTTCAATGCTCACCTAGAGAATCACACTTACTAGCTACAAAAAGAATTTTTAGGTATCTTAAAGACACACCTTTGCTAGGACTATGGTACCCTAGAGACTCTAATTTTGCTCTTCATGCTTATTCTGATGCAGATTTTGGAGGATGTAAAATAGATAGAAAAAGCACTTTAGGAACCTACCAATTTTTAGGGAATAGATTAATATCATGGTTCTCTAAGAAACAAAGTAGTGTAGCACAATCCACAACTGAGGCAGAATACATAGCAGCTGGGATTAAGCAACAAATGAGAGATTATGTGTCGTAAATTAGGGAAGTCTTGACTATTAGAGATTGGAATAAATTTAGAAAGGTTATATCCTAGAATCAAGGGAAATAACTAGAATCATGGATTGATTGTGAGAAATTTTAGGATTAACCCTTTCTATGTTTTCTTATTTAAGTTGTAAGCTTAGTGCTTGTTTTGATATGAATAAAAGTATTTTTTATTTTCTTTCCCTTTATATTTTAATACATGGTATCAGCAGTCTAGGACTCAATTATGAGTTATAAGGCTGCCATGGTTAGCTCCGGTTCAGCCTTTTCGGATGCCAGCAGCCGTGTGACGTCTTCAAAGGGAGGTGACCAGCCAGCAACTGTTTCTCTTTTTGAGCATTCTCTTCAAATTACCATTCACAAATTGAATGACAGAAATTATCTCGAGTGGTCTCAGTCTGTGCGGTTGGTAATCGACGACAAAGGGAAACTCGACTATTTTAACAGTGAAGTGAAACCTCTATCTGCTGATGATCCAAAATACAGGTAGTGGCGATCTGAAAATTTAATGGTTATCGCATGGTTGATCAACTCTATGGATCAGATAATTGGAAAACCATTCATGTTCTTACCAACAGCCCGCGATGTGTGGGAAACAGTTAGAGAAACATATTCGGATTTGGACAATCATTCACAATTGTTCGAATTGAATACCCGAATGTGAAAAATGCAGCAAGGTGAACGTGAAGTAACAGATTATTATAATGCGATGATGGATATTTGGCAGGAGTTAGATCTATTTGAAGAAGAAGAATGGGAAAGTCCGAGTGACAGTGCTCGGTACAAAAAGAAAATAGAAAGAGGCCGAGTATTTGTTTTCTTGGCTGGTTTAAATAAAGAACCAGATGAGGTTCGGGGACGTATCTTAGGGCGAAAGCCATTGCCAACTATGAGGGAAGTTTTCTCAGAAGTACGTAGAGAAGAAGAACGATGAAAAGTGATGTTGCAAAATGTTACTAACACAAAAATAGACAGTGATGGGTCAGCTCTTGTGGCCTGAGGTGCTGACTTAGATGGAGATAAACGAGGAGGAAAGCAGAGGCCTTGGTGTGATTATTGTAGGAAGTCGTGGCATACTCGGGAAACCTGCTGGAAGTTGTACGAAAAACCATTAGGTTGGAAGAAAAAATCAAACAGTGACAACAAGTCAGGGGGAGATATCTGTGCGTTTCAAGTGAGCAATTCAGATCCGAAGCAGTAATCATCCTCTGAGCCTCTTCCTTTCACAAAGGAACAATTAGAGCATTTATATAAAATGTTTCAATCCCAATCTGTAGGAAATTCTTACCCATCCTGTTCTCTAGCTTAATCAGGTATTTTTTCCACTGCCACTATTGCTTGTTCAAAGTCCAACGGTATTTGGATATTAGATTCAGGTACCATTGATCATATGACTAGTAGTTCGTAATTTTTTTCTTTATATACACCTTGTGCAGGTAATCAAAAGGTTAAAATTGCAGATGGTTCCTTTACTACTATTGCTGGGAAAGGAATAGTGTCTATTTCTCATTCTCTAAACCTTAGAGATGTTCTGCACGTTCCTAACATATCATACAATCTCTTGTCAGTTTGTAAACTAACCTTTGATCATAATTGTCTGGTTAATTTTTAGTCTTCTCGTTGTGAATTTCAGGATTTAACCTCAGGGGAGATGATTGGGGGTGCTAAACAGGATGGTGGCCTCTACCTCTTTAATACAAGATCAACCTTTGAAAGGCAAGACCAACAGACCTGTTTTAATTCTATTTCTGTTTCTAGTGATAGTGACATTGTGTTATGGCATTATCGATTAAGACATCCTAGCTTTCCCTATTTACAACGTTTGTTTCCAAAATTATTCATGAATAAAAGCCCTTCAGTTTTTCAGTGTGAATCTTGTGAATTAACAACACATCATTGTGCTATTTTTCTATCTCAACTATGTAAGAAATCAAAACCATTTTTCATAATTCATAGTGATGTTTGGGGTCCTTCTAGAGTAACAACTTTTTTCAGAAAGCGTTGGTTTATTACTTTTATTGATGATCATACTAGGGTCACATGGGTTTTCCTTTTAAAAGAAAAATCTGATGTTGCAGCTGTGTTCAAAAATTTCTATAACATGGTTTAAACACAATTTCAGACTCAAATTAAAATTTTTCGATGTGATAATGGAAAGGAATTTTTTAACAATGTGTTAGGGAATTTCTTCACTGAGAAAGATATTGTTCAACAAAGTTCGTGTAATAATACACCCCAACAGAACGGGGTGGCTGAAAGGAAAAACAAACATCTCCTTGAGGTTGCTAGGGCAATCAGTTTTCAAACTAAAGTTCCTAAGTATCTATGGGGGGATGCCGTTTTAACAGCAGCTTATTTGATTAACAAACTGCCTACACGAATTTTGAATTTTAAAACACCCTTACAGCTTTTCATTGAGTGTTTCCCTAACTCTCGGCTAGTGGTAGACATTCCCTTAAAAAAATTTGGAAGTGTGGTCTTTGTGCATAATCATGATCCTAAATGTTCTAAACTTGATCCAAAAGCACATAAATGCATTTTTTTTAGGCTATCCTACTAATCAAAGGGGTTACAAATGCTTTGATCCGATTTTGAAAAAAATATTTGTGTCGATGGATGTTATTTTTTTTGAAGGAACCTCATACTATAGTAACTCTCATCTTCAGGGGGAGAAAAACACTAGTGAAGATGGTTTTTTAAATGGTTCTGATTTAACATTTGAATTTATCTATAATGATGTTCCTCACAACTGGTCAATAAATGAAAATGAGGCAAAAATTATTCCTCATAACTGGTCAATAAATGAAAATGAGGTAGAAATTACAGAATTAGTGGAAACAAATGAATTAAATATTGAAAATGTTGAACAACCAGTGGTAATGCCATCTCAAAATGAAAATGCTGAAATAACAGAGATGGATACGGAACGATATAAAGGTCTTGTATATTCAAAGGAACATCTTGCATTGAAAAGGAGAGGTACTATTCCACAGCGTCACCAAGAATCTGACCAGAGGATAGATCATGAAATTCATGATAATTCTTCAAAAGTTCCTTCAGGTAATTCTGAGTCTAATTCTTCTAGTCAGCTTGATCTTCCCATTACTCTTAGGAAAGGTGTTAGATCTTGTACAAAACATCCTCTCTCAAATTTTGTATCTTATAAAAATATTTCACCTTCATTTTATGCCTTTATTTCACAAGTGTCTAGTGTTTCCATTCTTAATAGTATCCAGGAGGCTCTAAATGTTCCTAAGTGGAAAGAAGCTGTTTTTGAGGAGATGAGTGCTTTGGAAAAGAATGCTACTTGGGAGAAAGTGGATTTGCCAGATGGAAAGACAATTGTTGATTGTAAATGGGTGTTTACTCTAAAATACAACTCAGATGGATCCTTAGAGAGATACACGGCTCGCCTAGTAGCTAAAGGTTTTACTCAGACTTACTGTGTGGATTACTCTGAGACTTTTTCTCCAATGGCAAAATTAAATACTATTCGAGTGCTCTTGTCTATTATAGCTAACCTTGATTGGACATTGAATCAGTTGGATGTGAAGAATGCATTTCTAAATGGAGACTTAGAGGAAGAAGTTTATATGGAGCCTCCACCTGGCTTCACTGAGGAGTTTGGAACTAAGGGATGCAGGCTGAAAAAGTCTTTATATGGGCTTAAACAATCTCCTTGAGCCTGGTTTGAAAGGTTCACAAGGTTTATTAAAAGTAAAGGATACAGTTAAAGACAATCTGATCATACACTTTTCATAAAGAGATCCACCAAAAACAAGGTCTCAATTTTAATTGTCTACGTGGATGACATAATCTTAACTGGAGATGATATAGAAGAGATGAGTAGATTGAAGAAGAGCTTAGCCAAAGAATTTGAGATTAAAGACTTAGGCTAACTAAGGTACTTTCTTGGAATGGAAGTGACAAGATCAAAGAAGGGCATTGTGGTTTCACAACGAAAGTATATTCTTGATCTCTTGAAAGAAACCAGAATGAGTGGTTGCAAACCTTTGGACACTCTAATAGAAGTGAATGCTAAGCTTGAAGAAATTAAAGATGGGGTTCCAGTTGATACAGGAAGGTACCAAAGACTTGTTGGAAGACTGATTTACCTATCACACACATGTCCTGATATTGCCTTCGTGGTGAGTATGGTAAGCCAATTTATGCACTCTCCATGCGAAGAGCATCTTGAAGCTGTATATCAAATTCTTCGATACCTAAAAGGCACACCAAGGAAAGGATTTTTCTTCAAGAAAAAATGAGAAGAGAGGGGTTGAGGTATATGTAGATGCAGATTGGGCAGGTTCAATTACTGATAGAAGATCAACTTCAGGGTAGCAAGAAGCAAAATGTAGTTGCTAGAAGCAGTGCTGAGGCTAAATTCAGATCAATGGCTCAAGGAGTGTGTGAGATTCTTTGGCTAAAAAGGGTTCTAGCAGATCTTGAGAGACCGGTGAGCTTTCCTATGAAGTTGTATTGTGATAACAAGTCAACTATCAGCATTGCTCATAATCTGGTTTAACATGATAGGACAAAACATGTTGAGATTGACAGACACTTTATAAAGGAGAAACTTGAAGAGGGAATAATCTGTACTCCATTTGTACCAAGCAAGCAGCAAATTGCAGATGTTCTAACTAAATGCTTATTGAGGTAATCATTTGAGCTTCAAGTTAGCAAGTTGGGCATGATAGATATCTTTGCACCAACCTGAGGGGGAGTGTCGTAAATTAGGGAAGTCTTGACTATTAGAGATTGTAATAAATTTAGAAAGGTTATATCCTAGAATTAAGGGAAATAACTAGAATCATGGACTGATTGTGTTATATCCTAGAATCAAAGGAAATAACTAGAATTATGGACTGATTGTGAGAAATTTTGGGATTAACCCTTTCTATGTTTTCTTATTTAAGTTGTAAGCTTCGTGCTTGTTTTGATGTGAATAAAAGTATTTTTTTACTTTCTCTCCCTTTATAGTTTACTACATTATGGTATAGACATGAACTAAGTATCAATTAAGTGTGATAATACCAGTGCAATTAATCTCTCCAAAAATCCAGTTCAACACTCTAGAACTAAACATATTGAAATTAGGCATCATTTCCTTAGGGATCATGTGCAAAAGGGGGATATAGTTCTAGAATATATTGATATAATGCATTAAATAGCTGATATTTTCATAAAACCCATTGACAGAGAAAGATTTTGTGTTCTTAGAGGTGAATTAGGATTGATGAATGCTCCTTGATATGTTTGAGTTAAAATTGCTCTATCAAACTCATTTTCACCAAGTTTTTCAAATGTTTTCTGGGCAAATTTATGAAAAAGATCAATCTTTGTTCATTGTAGATCGATTTGGCTTACTCTAAATAGCCTATAAAAACTGGGTCATGACTAGGAGATCGATCTTCTAATCTTTAAGATTGATCCCCTTAAGGTTCTGTAATTCTAAGATCGATCCTCTATTCAATTGAGATCGATCTCCTTAAGCCTCTGTATAACTCAGATCGATCTGGTCAATCTAACAGATCGATCTCCTTAAGTCCCGAGAAAATAGAGATCGATCTCTAGCTCTAAGAAGATCGATCTCCGTAGGTTTCTAGAAAAGAGAGATCGATCTGGTCACTCAACAGATCGATCTCTTTAGCCCTAGGCTATATAAACCGTCTCAAAAATTCCCAAATCAGAAACTCAAAATCCCAAATTCCTAAAACCCTTATGCAAATCTCTTCTAGTTCTCAGTGTCTCTTGTCCTCAGAATCATTCCGTTGGTAAGTTTTTCATCATTAATCTTATTCCTCATCAATTTTTGACCCTACATTTTGGTTTTTTTTTTCAAATTTTTTTTCATAGATCGATCTGCTAATATTTGTCATTCTATTGTTCACGCTGCTGTTCATCCTGTCTTAGGTGTTAGCATTAGTGAATCCTTTACTGTCCTTAGTCTTAGGGAATTCATATTCTAGATTGCTTTAAGATATTCCCTGTTTAGAATTCTTGATTGAAAATAGCCATGCCTTGTACTAAAACTCTTGCAAATTGAAACACATGACAACATCCTGCAAACACACAAGCCACAATGTTTAGCCACTGTTTTCAAACCCCGACCAAACGAAAAAGATTTGATGAACAATTTTCCACCTTACCCATCAAACATTGGCGAACCATTGACTTTTCCTTTCTAAATCGAATTGATTTTCCTTACCTCGCCAAATTTGAGGAATGGCTATCATTCCTCAAAATCAAAACCCCGGTTCCCCCAAACATTGTTTGTGCATTCTTTTCAAATGCCGAAATTGTCAGAGCCCTAAACAATCCTTGTCGAACTATAGGATTCAATACTTTTGTAATGGCCAAATCGTTTTACATCGATAAAAAACTCCTAGTAGAAGTCTTCGGAATACCCGATTCTAGACTTACCAATGAAGACGAAGAGGTCATTCTAGATTTTTCTCTCTCAAATGACTGAGCTGCCAAGTTACCTATGTACCCACGTCTACTACATCTTATCAGTTCATGGAATCTTCGTCCTTTTGGTACACGTCATTCAACCATTAAGAAACTCGATAGGTTTTGGATCCACAACATCCATTCTTCCTCCGGTCAACGCCTAAATCTAATTCATTTCATTTTTGAAGACTGGCTAAAAATCATTCAGGGTCAAGCCAACACCATAGTATACCCACAGCCTCTTGCTTACCTTCTATAAAAACTTGGTGTTGATTGTACGGGTGAAGTTGGTGAGCTTCCTTCCCAAAAGAGCATTATCAACATTAACACGTTGCACCATACTGGATACTATAAGGATGACGCTGGTACTTGGCATAAGAAGACTGCTCTCCCAACGCAAGATGAAGAGATGGAGCCATTTGAGCCTTCCGCACCTGCAGCTGAGGAAACTGCACCTGCTGCTTCATTATTTGACGCCATGGAATCCCTTATGGCTATGGTTATGCAACTAAATCAGAAGATGGATGAGGGATTTGCAAATATCCAAGCCACTCAGCAAGCCATGGTTATGGATCTTAATCGGAGGATGGATGAAAATTTTACAATTCTTCGCGACACACAACAAGTTATGTTTGACGAATTGCAAGTAACTCGTACCCATGTAGATGAGCTCTTAGAGTGCTTTCCTTCTCCATCTTAGGATTTTCATGGTTTACTTGGTTTTCCAATTGTACTTGAATTACTATTTTGACATGAATTGTGTTCTCTTATTTTGAAATGACTTACTTCTAGTTGTTTATTTCTGATCGTGTTTGAAGTTGTTTTCTTCTTATTAGTGTTTGAAGTTGCTTATGAACATTAAAATGCATGCTTTCTTGATATGACAAAAATAGGGAGAGAAAGAGTGCATTTACTAAGGGGGAGTAAACTAAGGAGGAGCATATATTAAGGGGGAGTAAACTAAAGGGGAGCAAATTTAAATGTTACAAATGATTGAGAAACTAAAAACTTAAATAATTAAAATTACGTTTTGTCATATTAAAATGGGGGAGATTGTTAACCTTGAATGATAGATTTTGAAATGACAAAACATTAGTGTACTTATCATTTATAAGTAACTAGTTCTAAGTGATTATCTTGAAAACATATTGCATAAAAGTTCACTTAGAAATTTGTCAAGCTAAACCTGGGCGGGAAACTTAAAATTAATGAAAATTGCCTAAAAGATGTGTCAAGATCGATCTCAAAATGGATGAGATTGATCTCACTGTGGCAGAGGCCTTACAGGCCTTGCAAGATCGATCTCACTCTGGCAGAAGCCTTACAGGCTTTGCAAGCATTGTAAGATCGATCTCTAAGAAGTAAGAGATCGATCTCATTTTGGCAGAGGAGTTAAAGGATCGATCTCAAGGTATTCTAAGATCGATCTCCTATTAGCTGAGACGTTTTGAGATCGATCTCATGGGGTTAAGAGATCGATCCTCCATGAGCGGGATAATATTTTCAAAACAGAGATCGATCTCCCTGAATAAAGCTAACCAGCAGATCGATCTGTCGATATGTGAGATCGATCTGCTCTTTGTAAATTTGCTCTGTGTTGCAGGCTCAGGAACAAGAGATCGATCTCCTCAGGTAAGGGAGATCGATCTGGACCACTTCTGGAGAAGTCCACCGGCTATTTCTGTAGGAACTCAACGGGAGAAAAAGCATTAAATGCTTCACCTACCGTTTGGCTGTATAAGAACAAGCATTGAAGAAATTTGGAACACAAGAAAAAAAGCAGAAAAAGTTTGAATATTCTTGAGAGAACATTCCATTTGTCTTCAGCAATTATACTTCTAAGTGTCATTAAAAGCTTGTGTTGAAGTTATTCTTCCTACCTTTCAAATATAGTTTTTCATTGTATTCACTCTTTGTTCAAAAGAAAAGGGGAGAGTTCCTTTGTGAGAAAATTGTGTAAGAGTTGAATAGAAATATCTGTATAAGAGGCAGAGAGGTTATTCCTTAACCTTGAAAAGGAAATTGTATTGATCACATTGATAGTGAAAGAGAATCCTTGACAAGAAGGTCAAGAAGAGAGGACGTAGGCAAGCGATTTGGCCGAACCTCTATAAATTCCTGAGTTTGCTATTCTTCTTTCTTATTTCTTTTGTTTTATTGCAAATTATTTAATTGCTTAATACTGTCATTTATTTGTTAAATTACAATTTTATCAAAAAGAGGTTAAACTTGGCACATAGATTAGAAAAACCGATTCACCCTCCTCTCGGTTGAGCCAACAAGTTTTGTAGAGGTATGCGTTGTAAGTTGTATTTTTTTTCAGATCTTTTTGTATGCACGGATTTAATTATATCTAAATTGGGATGTATTAGCTAAATTTGTGGTCGTTGTAGTAGGAATGCTCGGAGAGCATGTAGGTTCTACTTTTCGAAATGTTGCAGATGGAAAGTAAACCATATTGTTGTGGTTGAGGACATAATATTGCCAGATTGATCTTATTTGTAGGATGGGTTAGGTCCAATTGTAGCTGTTATGCTACCGAACTTTCTAGAAAATTTTAGGACTTTAATAAATTCTTTCACCTAATAACTTAAATGAATTGCCCTTTTATGTGGGATTTGACGATTGATGAGCATGAGATGGTTTGTACATGATGATTTTACCATGTTTTATATGCCAATTTCCATGACTTATACACATGATATATATACTCATATGACATAATTTTAAATTCCTCATGCTCCTGGTATAAAGATTTATGCATAACATTATCAGCATGTAGATAGAGTAGTTATCTACCATGCTTGCATTATTACCTTACTGAGCATGTGGTTGCTCATCCCTCTCTATTTCACCCTCTATAGAGCGTACATAGTGGCCCAGTGAGGACTGAGGCATTTTGTTGAGACATCCGCTGCATCTTCATCACTCAGAGGTATATACACAAAGATTCTTTTTGTATCTAAACAATTGTAAAAGCATAGTAGTCATTTGAATTGTAATTATGGGGGATGTAGATGTCAGTAAACATGTTATGTATAAGTGAATGATTTAACTTCAAATGTACGACATCGCTTTTATTAACTAAGAATGAATGTTAAGAGTGGATTATTATTGACTCACAGCCCAACTGTGTGGTGATGAGTTGTTCACGACTGGGTAAGGAAAGAAAAACGCCAAAAATTTATAGTGATTTTCGGTAATAAGAGGATGAAAATGGGTCGTGACAGAGATTGGTATCAGAGTTGTGTTGGCCTGATGTGAATCAGTAATAAAACGTAGGAAAGTACATCCCCATATTACTGTGCTTTTGTTTAGATATAACTATGTATACTGTGATGGATTGAGTTTGATAAATGATTTTAATACAGGAAGTTAGGCATTATGCCAATTACACGCCAAGGTAGAGGGGCGAGAGCATGTGCTAGAGGCCGTAGAGGTAGGCCTGAGAGCCGTATGGAGCCACAAACTGATCCGGCTCCATAGAACCCTGCTGAGAGATTAGGGGATACTGAGGCTCACTTCGCGAGGATAGAGCGGAGTATTGAGAACCTGGTGGAGGTAGTCACGCAGGCATTGGGTGTCGATGATAGACGAGGTCCCGTAGTACAGCCTATGATTGGACAGGTAGCTGCAGAGGCAGAGAGACCTCAGACTGTAGAGACAGCTACAGTTACACCACCTTCAATCCAGGATATAGCTTCTCCTACTGCTCCACAGCATAGCGGTAGTGAGTTGGGTTATAACTGCGAGTTGAGCAGATTGCGAGAGTTCCAAGGGTTGAAACCTCCAATGTTCAGAGGGGTGAAGGACCCAGTAATTACTGAGGATTGGGTGTATGAGATGGAGAAACTGTACAGATTCTTTAGATGTACATCAGTTGAGAAGGTAACCTTTGCCGTTTTTATACTGAAAGGCGAGGCAGAGCATTGGTGGAGATCCACCGAAGCTATATTGAGGGCCCGACACTCTGAGATCACAAGGGAAATATTTTTAGAGGCTTTCAGGATACAGTACATCCCAGCCACCGTACAAAGGAAATTACGGATGGAATTCATGAATTTGGTTCAGGGGAACCAAACTGTGGATGAGTATGAGTCCAAGTTTAGGTCATTGGGGTGATATGACCCGAACACGATGGATAGTGAGGCCCGAAAGATTCAGAAGTTTGTTGATGGGTTGAGGTTGGCCATCTGAACTAAGCTAGCCCCATTTGACCTTTAGACTTATGAGGAGGCAGTACACAAGGCTCAATTATCCGAGCAAGACTTTGAGCGGAATACCTCCGAGCTTGGGAGGATTAGTGTCAGGAAGGATAGAGACCGAAAGAGATCCGGGTTTGATAGAGTGGCGAAGAGAGGAGGCCAAAGGTTTTTCGAGAACAGACCTAAGATCGAGGAGGTACAGGAGAGAGCTGTTAGACCTCCCGCGTACCCTGCTTTGACTACACCGAGGGGTATGGTTATTCGAGGACTACGGCCTACTACTGAGAGGTGCAGGAGATGTGATAGATTTCATGGGACTAAGCCCTCTTCGATGACCCCTATGGTGTGTTACTGATGCGAGAAACTAGGACATATAGCTAAGTATTATCCCGAGAAGATGGAGACTACCCCACAGAAGGGATAAGAGCCAGAGAGAGCTCTAGTTGAGGCAGCTACCTCGAGGAGGAGGGCCACAGCTGAAGAGAAGGGGATACAGGCAGCGGGTGTGAGTAGAGGAAGAGTGCACGCGCTGGACCAGGACACTGTGAACGCATCGACGAATGTGATTAAAGGTACCATCCGAATCTTTGAATTAGAAGCATTGGTATTATTTGATCCTGGTGCCATGCATTCCTTCATATCACCTTCTCTGCACATAAATTATTGAAGCATGTGAAACCAACATTGTTGGATAAAATGTTGATCATTTCCACACCCATGAACGATAGTCAACTGACTGAGCATGTATGTAGAGGTTGTAAATTGAAGATAGATGGAAAGGAAATGGCAGCCGATTTAATTTTATTAAACATGAATGACTTCGATGTAATCCTAGAAATGGATTAGTTAGCTGCCAATCATGTTGTGATGGATTGCCATGCTAAGACATTGGCGTTTTCAGAATTAGGCAATCTTATTGTAAAATTTTGATGAAAAGAAGTGAAAGCAAAGCACATGATTGATATAAATGAAAAGAGTATGATTTAATTTAATGCTTGAGAGATAAATGTACTGTTTATTTTGAATATGGATGTGATGACTTATGATACTAATGGTGGAAAGAATGATGTGAAAGGTTCATTGCCTACGTGGTTGATACAGATGAGGCACACCCGAAATTGAGGATCATACCCGTAATTACGGATTACCCTGATGTCTTTTCAAATGAATTACCAGGACTACCACTTGAAAGGGAAATAGAATTTTGCATAAAGTTAGTGACTGGTACTGAGCCGATATCGAAACCATCGTCTAAGATAGCTCCTATTGAGTTGGAAGCGCTAAAGAAGCAGTTGTAAGAGTTACTGGAGAATGGGTTTATTAGACCGAATGTCTCACCTTGGGGAGCACTGGTTCTGTTTGTAAGAAAGAAGGATGGAAGCCTCTGACTGTGTATAGATTATCGGTTGTTGAATAAGGCCACCATTAAGAACAAGTACCCCATTCCAAGAATCGATGATTTGTTAGATCAGCTCCGAGGAGCCCAAGTATTTTTAAAGATAGATCTGCGGTCAGGGTACCATCAGTTGAGGATTAAGAGTGGAGATGTACCCAAGATAACATTTCGTACCTGTTATGGCCATTACGAGTTCTTAGTGATGCCATTCGGATTGACGAATGCTCCCGCAACATTTATGGCGTTGATGAATGATGTATTTAAGCCGTACCTGAACAAGTTTGTAATTGTTGCCATTGATGACATGTTGGTATATTCCAAGTTCAGGGAAGAGCCAGAGTAGCACTTGAGGTTAGTTCTGCAGATCTTCCAAGAGAAAGAATTATTTGCTAAACTCAGCAAGTGCAACTTTTGGTTAGAACAGATATCGTTTCTAGGCCATGTTGTATTGAAAGATGGGGTATCAGTGGATCCATCCAAGATAGAGGCAGTTATACAGTGGGAACAACCCAAGACAGTTACAGAGATCAGAATTTTTCTGGGATTAGCAGGGTATTATCAAAAATTTACAAAGGGTTTCTCTAGACTAGTTGCTCCATTGACATGCCTCACGCGAAAAGACGTTAAGTTTGTAAGGGATGAGGCTTGTGAGAGGAGTTTTGAGGAGCTTAAGCGTTGATTGACCACTGCTCCAGTTTTCACCATTCCTACCAACTCAGGAGGTTTCTCGATTTATACGGATGTATCACACCAGGGACTGGGCTCTGTATTAATGCAGGATGTGAAGGTAGTTGCCTATGGATCTAGACAGTTGAAAGATCATGAGAGGAACTACTCGACACATGATTTGAAGTTGGCGATCGTTGTGTTTGCTTTGAAATTATGGCACCACTATCTCTATTGTGAGAAATTTCAAGTGTTCACATATCATAAGAGCCTCAAGTACCTGTTCTCGCAAAAAAAATTGAATATGAGACAGAGGAGATGGCTCGAACTCTTGAAAGACTATGATTATGAAATCATGTACCTCCCGGGTAAGGCAAATGTGGTTGCCGATGCTTTGAGCAGGAAAAACCTTGGGTTTGTGTCTTATATGATGGTACGAGAGCATGAATTGTCGGAACACTTTGCAAATCTTAGTTTAGATGTAACCCCACCTGGATTGAAGAAATTGGATATCATGGCTAGCATGAGATAAGAGCTAGAGTTGATTGGTCGTGTTCGACAGGCCCAACAGAGTGATCGACGGTGCATCAATTGGCTGGGGCAGATATAGACAGGTGTGGGTAGTGATTTTGAGCTAAGTACATATGTCTTGTTGAGGTTCAGGGGCAGAGTATGTGTTCCCGAGGATCCTGAGATCAGGAGGTTGATTTTATCAAAGGCTCACTCATCGAAGTATACGATACATTTGGGGAGTACCAAGATGTATCAAAACCTTCGAAAGGTTTATTGGTGGTCTGGAATGAAAAGAGACATTGCTGAATATGTCGCTAAGTGTCTCGTTTGTCAGCAGGTGAAGGTAGAGCATCAGAAGCTTACAAGATTATTGTAGCCTCTATCGATACCGACTTAGAAGTGGGAGCATGTCACCATGGATTTTGTGATGGGATTGTCGAGGACTCACAGAGGTCATGATGCCATATGGATTATTCTGGACTGGTTGACTAAGTTCGCCCATTTTTTGGCTATGAGAGCTACCTATACACTGAGTCAGTTGGCAAACCTGTATATTCGAGAGATAGTACGGCTACATGGTATTCCAGTGAGCATTATTTCTGATAGGGATGCCCGCTTCACTTCTCATTTTCGAGAACATTTTCAGGAAGTGCTGGGGACCCGATTGAGTTTTAGCACCTCTTTTCATCCTCAGAAAGATGGGCAGTCAGAGAGGACTATACAGACCCAGGAGGATATGTTAAGAGCGTGTGTACTGGATTTTGGAGGCTCTTGGGATGATCATCTACAGTTAGCCGAGTTCGCCTATAATAACAATTTTCATGTGAGTATCGGGATAGCACCATATGAGGCATTGTATGGCCGTAGATAGCGTTCCACTATTGGATGGGAAGAGGTTAGTGACAGATAGATTTTTGCTCCGAACTTAGTGCAACAGGGCTCTAAGGATGTCCAATTGATATGTGAGAGATTACAGACAGCTCAGAGCCAGCAAAAGAGTTATGCTGACAAGAGACGGAGACCAGTAGAGTTTGATGTGGATGAGTAGGTATTCATGAGAGTTTCACCTTTGAAGGGTATTATGAGGTTTGGTAAGAAGGGCAAGCTGAGCCCTAGATATATCAGACCCTTCGAGATTTTGGAGAGAGTGGGAGATAAGGCGTATAGATTGGCATTGCCATCGGACTTAGCAAATGTTCATAACGTCTTTCACGTCTCTATGCTTTGAAAGTATCACCCGGACCCAGCACATGTGATAAGATATGAGCCGTTGGAGCTCAATGAGAGTATGACATATATTGAGAAACCATTTCAGATATTGGACATAAAAGAGAAAGTGTTACGAAATAAGACAATTCCCTTGGTGAAAGTTCTTTGGTAACATTACACGACTAAAGAGGCCACATGGGAATTAGAGACTTTGATATGGGAAAAGCACCCCCAAATTTTTGAAGAGTGACTTGGTTCTAATTTGAAAGACCAAATTCCTTGAAGGAGGGGAGGATTGTAAGACTCGTATTTCATGTTTAACTTTATGGATTCATAAGTATGATAATGTACTTGTAATGTGAAGTACAATTAATGTAAAGTCCATAAATGTAATGTACATATGTGTAATCTGAGTTTGTAATGTACATATAAGTTTTATTGTGTATGAATATGAAGAAATGAGCTTTTATAAGTGATGAATATGCTTGAAACTCAAAATGAGTAGTGTGGTAAAATGGAAGGAAGTTGCATGAATTGCATAAGTTTTTGTACTTCCATTTGGTGTTGCATTGTATACCTTTGGTTATACAAGGAATGCACACAAGTTTTAATGTGTATAAGATATGGATGGATGCCATTTTCAAGTCTTAAAGGTGGTTGGATGAGAAAATGACTATGGCAGTAAAATTTGTGAAGTTTGGTATGAGTTGCTGCAGAAAAATACAGAAAAATCTGGAAATATGAATGTCAGATCGATCTCGTGGGATGAGAGATCGATCTGGAAGAGCCAGAATGCTCTTATTTGAGAAATGGAATAGAACATATCGATCTCCAAGGGGCCAGATCGATCTCCTAAACATTCTATAATGTAAAGATCAATCCTCAAGCATACAAATCGATCTCCTTAGCTCTCTAGTTAGAGTAAATCGATCTCAGGCTTTGATAGATCGATCTCATGCCTTAAAATGCCATGAAAAAGAGGGATTTAATGGGACCAGATCGATATCCTCCTAGTGCAGATCGATCTCAACAAGCTATTTCTATAAAAGGAGCAGTTGAAATCTACATTTTCTCGAGACTGAACCTCCCCTTCCATTTTCCACCCAAAACTTAAATTTATCTCTCTAAAATCAGTCCATTTCCAGTAAGAATTGAGGGGAGGCTATTAGATACAAAGTTATTCATCTTGAGGAAGAGAACAACATAGTTGAAACCCAAAACCTCATTGTTGGTATTGAAGGAGCAAGGAACATTTCCCTTTGGAATAAGAAAAGAAATTAGATTGGTAAGTTTCTAATACTTCAACCCAAGTACATTGGTTCATTTGTTGATTTTGGAGTTGATATGTATCTGTATTGATGATTGGAATCACTTAGAAGGTATTAGAACTAATGTGACCTAGAAAATGGAAGGAGTCTAGTGTGAGAAAGGGTAAATTGGATGAGTTGATGATTTGTGAGACTTGCTAAGTTGTCATTTGAGTAATGTGGATGATTAGAAGAGGGTAAATGAAGCTACATTGTGGGTTGAGGGAAGTTATGAGATATGAGCACATGTAGTGTTTGGTGATATGCCATAGTGAAGAAATTTATGAAATATGAATACTATGGGCTTAATATCGATTTGATATCGGTTTAGTATGAACCCATGGGCCTAAAGGGAACTATAAAATAGATATATGAATAGACAATCGAAGTGATATTTTATAAGTATTAATGGAGGTTATAGGTTAAATCGACTATAGCAAACACCATGTTGAGTTATATGGACTAAATCGATGTGATATAAGATTTCATGTAGTTTTGGAGAGTTCATTGGAGATGAATCGAACCGCACACGTACGCAGCTTTACGGAAGTGGAATCACGCGACGCGATTCCAGGTAAGGGAATTCTGTAAGTATATAGAGTTAGCTGCTCGTATTTTATGGGTGTATAGAGCTTTAGAAATGTGCATGAGTTTATAGAAATGTGTTTGATGATGTATGGAAGTAACGATGAGTATTTGTATGAGATTTGGTTGTTGAAATGGTATTATAAAGAAATGGGATAGTGAGGCTAATAATTGCATAAATCAAATGTTTTGAATGTTTTCACAAAACATATTGCTTTGTTTTAAGCAAATTGATGGATAGGCTGGCTAGTGTTTGAATGATATTGTGTGATAGCACATGTGAGGTGCTAAATGTGTTTTGAGATTAATTTTTGAATGTTGATGAGCCGCCTATCATGTTTATGTGAATTGAACCGTGCTGGAGCTTAGCTCGAATTGGATTATTGATGCTTTTACTTGGGTGAAACGTGCTGGAGCTCAACTCGCACTTTGGTTTGATCCATGATAATGTTTTATAAACCGTATTGGAGCTTCTGCTCGTACATGATTTTCGAGTGATTTTCTTATGCGTATAAATGTACTGGAGCTGTGCTCGTTCGTGGTTTCTTTATGATATGATGCATGAGTCGTGCTAGAGCTTTGTTCCCACAAGTTTGCACATTGTGGTATGTATGAGGCCGTGAAAGTTAGTAAGATCCTCAAGCCCTACATCCTTAAGCCGACATCTTTAAGCCCTGGAGGGGTGGGGAGGCTTTGTTCGGCAGGGAGGCTCTCCTACATGAGTACGACAAGTTCTTGGTATGGGGTAGATAAAACCTACGACTGGCAACCCCAATCGCGATATGGGTCCACGGAGTACGCTGTACCATGTATATCACATGGAGTACGATGTACCGCATGGTGGTTATGTGATAAGAAAGTCTGGCGAGGGATAATCCACCTTCGTGCCAGCATGATACCCCACACACCTGGATGCATGTGGTCTGGGATGATTTATGATGTAGTTGGCCCATATAGTCACTTGTGATATAGTAACCTGGTTTTTATTACATATGTGTGATTGTGATTGCCCAAGGTAGACCTGAGGGAGGGGTCGAGCCTTGTGGGATTTGATTTGTGAAATGGTAATGATGTTTGTGATTGAGAAAATGATTTGTGATGGGATGGTATGTGTTAAGAAAGAGATGTGATTTCAGAAAGGATGTTTCTTAAATGAATTGCTATTTTATGTGGGATTTGACGATTAATGAGCATGAGATGGTTTGTACATGATGATTTTACCATGTTTTATATGCCAATTTCCATGATTTATACACATGATATATATACTCATATGGTATAGTTTTAAATTCCTCATGCTCCTGTTATAAAGATTTATGTATAACATTATCAGCATGTAGATAGAGTAGTTATCTACCATGCTTGCATTATTGCCTTACTGAGCGTGTGGTTGCTCATCCCTTTGTATTTCCCCCTCTACAGAGCGTACATAGTGGCCCAGTAAGAATTGAGGCATTTTGTTGAGACATCCGCTGCATCTCCATCACTCAGAGGTATATACACAGAAATTTTTTTTGTATCTAAACAATTGTAAAAGCACAGTAGTCATTTGAATTGTAATTATGGGGGATGTAGATGTCAGTAAACATGTTCTGTATAAGTGAATGATTTAACTTCAAATGTATGACATCACTTTTATTAACTGGGAATGAATGTTAAGAGTGGATTATTATTGACTTACAGCCCAACTGTGTGGCGATGAGTTGTTCACGACCGGGTAAGGAAAGAAAAACGTAAAAAATTTATAGTGATTTTCGGTAATAAGAGGATGAAATGTGTCGTGACAAAGAGTCCCTGGTTTCAACCTTCACCTTCTCATATTCCTCCACATACTAAGTACCACCATCTTAGCATTTCTAGTTATGGCATTTCTATCAGCCATATTACCTACCACCATACCATCCACCACCCCAGTAGTTTCAGTCCCAACCATCACCATCCATTTTATCCCTACCTACTCATTTCTAGCTTGCTCCAATAAATGAAAAGAAGCCATCACTTAAAGATATGTTCACTCAGATTTTACAAAATCAAGCAGCTTCTAATAAAAATATAGAGACACAGGTAGGGTAAATTGTGAATGCCCTTATTCAATTCCCTCAAGGTGCCTTACCTAAGGACACATAAATTAATCCAATTAGGAGACTTGGGAAATAACATTGCAAGTCATTAGATGTTGTTAAAAGAAAGAATTCGTTGGCTGAGGATGATGAAGAGGAGTCAGATATAAGCCATGGGATGATCCTATTTCTTTTGATATTATTGTGAGTGTAGTTGAGCCTAACTCCTGCTCACACTCTTTTTTTAATGGAGTTAGTTTAGTTGAGCCTAGGTCCTACTCACTTTCATCTTTTGTTTCATCAGTCTTAAATCTCGAGCCCGTTTCTATTGATACCACCCCTATTGCACATGTTTGTTGATAATTCTATTTTTAATAGAATTATTTGTGCTTAATTTCTTAATTAATTATTTAAATCCCCATATTATTTTATTAATTATCTCCTTTATTTAATTAAAATTCTCTTGTGTGTAGATAAATTAAATCCGGATGAAAATCAGTCATTTCAGTCAAAATTGGGCTGAAAACAGCTAAAGGAGACTGGATCACTTCCAATTTATAGACCGAGTCACCAGTCGTCTGGACGTGATTGATGCCAGGTGTCCGTATTTTATTTGCTCTGAAATGATAAGATCGACGGACACCTTCTGGAAGATACACGTCGGGCCACATCGCACAACCAACTGGACAAATTGACAAATGACGTGGAAATATCTACTCTGTAGCAAATAAAATGAAGACAAGTGGCCAAACAATGTCAACTCATTTAGGATGGAAAATTACCATTGTACCCCTAAATGTGTATATAAATAGAAAATGATGGCAATTGAAAAATGGATGTAAATTAGGGTAGAATAGCTTTTAGGGTAATTTTAAGCTTTCCTTGTTTTAAATTTCTGAATAGTTTCTTTTAACAAACAATTTTATTTTACTGTTCATGGCAACTTTCTTAGTTTATGAAGAGTTTCATTCCTTTGCTATTTCATTTGTAGTTCACGTTTATTTCCTTTAAATTTGATTCAATGAAATTTAATGGAAAATATTTGTTTCTCTTTTACTAGCTCTCGGCTTTGCTAAAAATGCTTATGTTTTTGTTTTGTTGAAGCAACTTTTATTTTTCCTAGCTCTCGGATTGCTCATTTTTTGTCATTTGGGTGACAAGATTCTTTCTCCATCTCTGCCTTTCAGTTTTGGTGCTTTAATGTGGGCTGATGCTGGGCATTGCTCCTCATCAATGGCAATGTGGAACTATGGCAGTAGGAGTTGGAATGAGAGTAACCCGATGATGATGAATATCTATATTATTGTACTCACGAAGGGTTGTTAGTTTGCTTTTATCTTCAGTTCTTGATGCCTAATTATTTCCTTTCGGTGTTACTCTTAAATACTGCATTAACTGGTTGTTTGTTTATATTTTCTAGTGTTTATTTCATTTCTTTTAGTTTATGTTCCATGGATTCATCTATTTTCTGCATTTAGAGTTTAGTTTTAATTTTATATTTCGATATTCACAGCATGTTATCCCTTGCTTTGCATTTTTGTATTCTTGACATTTTTAAGGTATATGGATTGTTACTTGTTGCTAGCCGGTGATAAAGATTGATGAGCTAAGAACATTTGGTACATTATAACTTCATGGGTGCAGTGGACAGGAACCATATTTTTAATTTGTTCTCCTCTGTTTCATTTTCTACTTACTGTTCACCTTTGATTGTCTGCATTTGGTTGTTTGTTGGTTCATTGCTTCATGTTGTGATGCTCGGGTGATTGAAGAATGTATGTTGGATGGTGATCTAAGTAGAAGTTATTGCTTGATGCAACTAGGATCGGTTTCATTAGTTACTCTGCTTATTTGTTTACAGCAATTTATCATACTGGTTGTATAGTGTTTAGATTGCTGCATTCATGTATTTTGATCATTGAATCATGTCATAATCATCTATTTTGGTTATAATCAGCAGGACCATTTCTTGAGTATATGGAACGAAAGAAGAGATGCTTGGCAGTAAGCAGAATTCGGGCATGATTGATAGAGTTTGCTGGCTGGAATGCTAATAATTCTATTTTTAATAGAATTATTTGTGCTTAAATTCCTAATTATTTATTTAATCCCCATATTATTTTATTAATAATTCCTTTTATTTAATTAAAATTCTTTAATGTGCAGGTAAATTAAATCCGGATGAAACTCAGTCGTTTCAGTTGAAATTGGGCTGAAAACGAGCTAAAAGAGACTGGACCACTTTCAATTTACAGACTGAGTCACCAGTCATCTGGACACGCATGATGCCAGGTGTCCATATTTTATTCGCTCCGAAACGAAAAGATCGAAGGACACCGTGCCAACCTTCTGGAAGACACATGTCAGGCCACATCGCACAGCTAATTGGAAAAAAAGACTGATGACGTGGAAATATCTACTCTGCAGCAAATTAAAGGAAGACAAGTGATCAAATAATGTCAACTCATCTAGGATGGGTAAATTACCAATGTAACCCTAAGTGTGTGTATAAATAGAAAAAGCTGGCAATTGAAAATGGAAGGTATCCTAGGTTAGGAGTAGTGTAGAGTAAATTAGGAGTAGTTTTAATTTAAGGTAGTTTAAGTTTTTGAAATTTTTTAGAATTCTGATTGTAGTTTTTATTTACCTTGTTATTTTACTGTTGATGCTATCTAAATTTTATGAAAAGTTTGTTTTAATTTCTAGTTTCCTAGCATTTTACATTAGCAAATTTCAATCCAATTCCAAGTTTATCTTTTTCTCCTTTCTCGGTTTTGTTAGATTTCCCTTTCATTATTTTCAGGTTCTATGAAATGCCTTTATGAGTTTTTATGGTTTTAACTCTCGGTTTTATCTTATTGTTTGATTTCATCTTTCTTTCCCACTGTCCATTCGGGCTCAAGGATTCAGGGGGCAACCGAGTAATGTGAAAGGTGATGCACAGTTGGTGACAGTGGCTAAGCATCCTCTCGTGGCTCGGTTGCATCCATTGCTATTGTTGGTTTGATTTTTTTTGGGATCAGCTACTGCTCAAAGCATTGGTTTCTTGTAAATCTCAGGTTCCTGTAATTGCTTCAATTTATTTCCAGACTTGGAGAAGAGCTCATTGCTATGTTGCTGAACGGCTGGATGTGCTAAAGGAGGTAGCAACTAGATGGCGTTGTGGGAGAAAACAAGGACTATGTTCATTCTCTGCTTTGCTCTGTTTCTTATGTTATTTACTATTCATCTTCTTTCTTTTCTTTAGTTTTTGGTTTCATTCATTTTATGTTTCCTGTCTTTCATTTACTGCCTTAAGCTTACACGTTATCAATTTTTGTTTGTGTTTTATCTGTTGTCTTGTTTTGTTTCATCTATTGTCATCATTTTGGTTTCATTCATCTTATGTTTTAGCCTGTGTTCTATTTTACTTCCCATTTGGTTTTACTGAGCATTGCAGAAGGATTGGATGTACGGCTCATGGGGACAGTAGCTGCTATGTGTGCATCTTACTCCATTAACCAGTGCCCAGCTGATGCAGCAATATATAATAAAAACCGAGAGCAACCTGGAGTGTTTGGGGCGAGGCAGTAGGTGCTGAGCTGGAGTAGCATACAACAGAAGCAGGACTTGGCAGCAGGACACAAGCAGACTGAGAGCACACCAGTAGCTGGAACGGAGAATGCCTGGAGCAGCAGTCGATTACAGGATCGGATGCAGCAGACCGAGAGTACCTGGGATCGAGAATGCCTGGAGCTGGAATTTGCAGAAAATGTACAGTGACAGTAGCCGAAACCGTGGAAGCCTGGAAATGAAAATGAATTTGGAAAGACAATGAACAGTACCAGCACATGCTCGGGACCACTTAATTGCCAAATTTGTTTAAGGCCTTGATTGGCCACCTCTCTTTTGTTTAGCTTAATGTTTATTGCATTTTTATTATTTTTGATCATGATCATTAGTTGTTAGTTTAGGATAGCTTTTAATTGATAATGGTAGGTTAAATATAATGTGTTAGTTTGTCAATTTAATTTTTTGTTTTAATTTTTTTAGTTAGTAGTTAATTTTATATTATATATTTAAGGACTTTATTTTAGTTTAGTATTTTATTAGTTGCATTTAGAGTTAATTTAGATTAATGTGCTTCATGCATTTTTTATTTAGTTTTCATTTTTATTAGATTTTAGGTTAGTTTAATTACATGCATTTTTATTTTAAGTTTTTTTAAATGTTAATTTAATTTTAGTTCTTTATTTTCATATTTGCATTTTATTTTAATTGCGTTAATTAATTTTAACTGTTTTAATTATTTTCGTAGGTATTTTCTTTTAATTGCGTGGAGCTCGGTAAGTGAATCTCAGCTCGGTTTTATTTAGTTTTTATTATTTTATTGTTTTTCAGTAATTTTTAATTAGCCTTAGTAAATCACAAACTAAACTTCATAATTTGCTAGAATATACTTAGGGTAAGATTAATCGGTAGTTAATTAGGCTAGTCAACTTCTCTGTGGGATGATAACTCGGGACTCAAATCCCATTATTACTTGTATAACCCGTGCACTTGCCGTAATACGTTTAGATCATATCAAGTTTTTGGCGCCGTTGCCGGGGAAGTTTTAATTAGTCAGTAATTAATATCGGTGAAATTATGCTTAGGTGTAATTCTAGCTTGTAAATATTTAGGTTATAAATATTTAGATCCTTAGTTTAGTTTAGTTAATTTTCTCTTAATTAATAAAAAAAATTTGAAAAATTAAAAAACTTAAAATTTGTTTCCTAAGGACTTTCTAATGTTTGCATGCGTAGAGCCAAGAGTTGTGATTGCTTTCCTTTAGATCCTGAAATTGAACGAACACTTAGAAAAATTCGAAAGGATTCTAGAAAATTATTAGCTCCGCGGTAAAACATCATGGCAGAAAATAGGGAAATTAGGACGGTCGGAGATTATGCAGTGCCGACGATTGGAGGATATTATTCCGGTATTAGGCCACTAGCTGTCCATGTAAACAATTTCGAAATCAAGCCTTCAATTCTCCAGATGATCCAGACTTCTCTGCAGTTCAGTGGGCTTCCGTACGACGACCCACATGCTCACCTCGGGCAATTCCTAGACTTGTGCAACACGTTCAAACACAATGGATTATCTGATGATGCGCTTAGGCTTAAATTATTCCCCTTCTCGCTTAGGGATAGGGCGCGACACTGGTTAACCTCCTTGCCTCCAGGATCCATTTCTACATGGGACGAGTTAGCCCATCAATTTCTAGCTAAGTTTTTCCCTCCCTCTAAAATGGCCAGACTTCGTAGCGATATATCTTCCTTTACCCAGTTCGACTCTGAATCTCTTTACGAAGCATGGGAATGATAGAAGGAGCTTCTTAGGAAGTGCCTTCACCATGGCCTACCTTTGTGGTTGCAAGTCCAGACCTTCTACAACGGACTTACAAGCCAAAATAGGACCATTGTTGATGCTGCTGCGGGTTACGAGCTCTTAGAGAAGATGGCTGCTAACAACTATCTATGGTCCTCGGAGAGGCAATTGCAAAAGAAGTCGATGGGTATTTATGAGCTCGACACGCTGTCTACCTTGACCTCTCAAATCGCTAATCTTACGAAAAAGGTAGTCGCTCAGTACCCAACATAATCCTTCTATCAGTCCTAATCCTATTTATTCTACCCAAAGTCCTTTTCTTTCCTACGAGTTGTGTAGTGGTACCCACTCTGTAGATAGGTGTCTGCTCAACTTAGAATCAGCTCAGTATGTTGCACCTTCTCAAACGCAGCAGAACAACTCTTTTCCAAACACCTACAATCCAGGGTGGAGGAACCATCCTAACTTTTCTTGGAGCCAAAACCTAAGGCAATCTTCTAATTCTAGACCTGTTGGACCCCTAGTTTTCAAGCTCCATCGGTTCATGTACCACCACAGCTGCAACTTCCATATCATCCACCTCATCACTCTCATCACCTAATCCCATTTTAACAATATCAACATCATTTATCCCTACCACCACCACCTATCCAACCACAGCATATACTTGCACCAGCACCAGCAGCTGAGAAAAAGCCCTCGCTTGAGGAGATGTTCACAATGATCCTACAAAATCAAGCTACCTCAATCAAGAATTTAAAAGTTCAGGTTGGACAAATAGCCAATGCTTTTAGCCAACATCCACAAGGGACCTTTCCTAGTAACACTGAAGTTAATCCTGTTAAATAAAGGGAGGGTAAGGAACATGTTAGATCTATCACCCTTAGGAGTGGCAGAGAGCTAGATGATCCACAAGTTAAGTCCAATCCAATTAAGCCCACAGTGGTAGAGCCGTTAGGGTCTAAAGAGACAGCTTAGAAAGACGAACATCAGGATCAAGCTGTAAAAGAATCCAAGCTAGGCACTTCTTCATCTTTACCTTCTTCTTCTTCATTGCCTTCCTCGTCCTCTGATTCTACACAGGTTCCCACTACATTGCGTCTAGTTAGACCACCAGTACCTTTTCCTCAGAGGTTTCAAAACCAAAAGCTTGATCAACAATTCGCTAATTTCTTGAGGTTTTTAAGAAACTTCACATCAACATTCCTTTCGCAGATGCCTTAGAGCAAATGCCAAGTTATGTGAAGTTCCTGAAGGATATCCTCCCGAGGAAAAGAAGATTGGGAGATTATGAGACGATGGCCTTAACTGGGGAATGTAGTGCAATTATCCAGAGGAAATTACCCCCAAGCTCAAGGATCCCAGGAGTTTTACCATACCTTGCACTATTGGAAATCTATTCTTTGGTAGAGCCCTCTGTGATTTAGGAGCCAGTATCAATATAATGCCTTTGTCTATCCATCAGAAGTTAGGAATAGGGGATATCAAGCCTACTACAGTGACCCTTCAACTAGCAAATCGATCCATTAAATATCCAAAGGGGGTCATTGAGGATGTGTTAGTAAAGGTGGACAAATTTATTTTCCCTGCGGATTTTATTGATTGGATATGGAGGAAGACAGGGAAGTCCCTATTATAATAGGCAGACCTTTCCTAGCGATCGGTAGAACTTTAATTGATGTACAGAATGAGGAGTTGACTATTGCGAGATCTAAGAATTTTAGACATATTTTTATGTAATATGAACTTGAAGTGTAATTTATTGAGCGAAGTGAATTGTGAAAATTATATTTGGAGATTTATGTGTAAGTGCTTAACCAAGTGGGAAACTATTAAGTCAGATCGATCTTAGAGAAGAAAGATCGATCTGGTAAGCTAAAAATGACAAGGAAAGAGGAAAGTAAGTGAGCAGATCGATCCCCAACTGAAAAGGATCGATCTCTTTATGATTCTGTTTGAGAGAAGATCGATCTCATGAGGAAGGGATCGATCTCCAAATGTTTCTATTTGGGAGAAGATCGATCTCCTCAAGGAGCAGATCGATCTCATGAAGCCATTAAGAGATCGATCTCACCCCTCGACAGATCGATCTCCTAGGCATAAAATTGCCCAAAATCGCCCTTAAATTCAAATACAGATCGATCTCATCAAGAGCCAGATCGATCTCCTACCCTCCGTCAATATAAGGAACCCCTGCTTTCTCCTGTAATTTCATTTTCTCTCTCTTCAAAACCCCATTTCCACCCGAGCCCTAGCTTTCTCACTCATCCAAAGCACCAATTTCTGTCCAAATCAGAGGTTATGGCAAGAAGGAAAGTTGTTCCTCATCAAAGGGAGAACAACATACTTGGAAATCGAAAGACGGATTGAATCGAGGCAAGAGATAAGCTCTCCACAAGTTTTGGGTAATTTTTAAACCTCGATCTTGATATTTGAGATGATTTTGGTGATAATGGTTGTTGGCATTGTGTTGAAATAGCTGGAAAATGATTAAGGATTGATAAAATTACAATGTAGTAGAGTGCTGATGATATTTAACAACTTTGGTAATTTTAAAAATTTTAAGCTATAAATGGAGATTTAGACAATATGGTGAATTAGCATAGATATAGTGGCATGGGAAATGTAGAATGTTGAGGTGTTGTGAGCGAGATTGTGGTTTGTGATAGAGTTATGAGAATTGAGAAATTTGAGGTGTTATGAGCAATTACCCTCGATTTTGAGAATTGAGGTTACTGTGATGATGAGTACTGATGTTTTAACATCGTTTGGACAGCTCGAGAGTTCCAGAGTGGAATGCGAGGCTAGTCCGTGATACAGGGGAAACGATTGCACTTTATGAGGTGCAAAGAGGTAAGGGAAAACTAAACCATTTGTGTATGTGTTTTGATAAATTGTTTGTAGCATGAACCATGATTTGAGAATATAAGCATGTTTAGTGTTGTGTTGTGATATAATTGCACACGGTTTTTATAGCCGGTTGGAGCCCATTATTTTATGAGTTTATAAGCTGAGTGTGAAATTGCTTTATAAACCGTTGAGTTTGCGTGAAAAGTAAATTGGGCTCTACGTTAAGGCAATATTGAGATTTGAGAAAATGTGTGCATGTTTTGCCTGTTGGAACTCGGTTTTAATATGTTTTGTGTGAGTACACGAACGTTTTAAATGAGTTTTATGAGAGAAAACCATAATGAGTTCTACGTGAAGGTATAACGTTTTATAAGATAATGGCTAATGATTGAGACTTAGGCGTGTCATGTTGAATACACTTCGGGCCTTGCTCTGGTAGCATGTAAGACAGATATAGTGGGACACCTGGGAACCGGCCCAGGAACCACAGGCTTTGTTCTGGTAACATGTAAGTCCGATTATTCCTCCGCTTTGGTAGCATTGGGAGGCCGTGCTCTGGCAGCATGTAAGTCCGATATTCCTCCGTTTTGGTAACGTGAGATGACCCCCGTTCTGGTAACGCTGGGTGGCCTTGTGTAAAACCCAAATTTTTAAAGGGATTTAAATCGTTGGACGAAAAATACGAAATCTAAATGAGAAAAGATAGTGAGTCCGAGAAGGAAAATTGGTCTAAATTGATCCCAAACGTGTAGAAGGGTAAAATGGTCAAAAGATCCTAATTTCGGTGTAAATTCGATAAGTAAATTTCATTAAAAATATGGATTTAGGAAATCTTGATCGATAAAGAAGAAATTTTGGAATTCCGAGTCCAATTGGTCAAGATACGAAGATATTACGAATTTTCGTAATTTTCGCCCGAGACATTATCCCGAAAATATGCGAAAAATACACCGAAATAGTTAAAATAAAATAAATTAATTAATTAAATTAATTAATAAAATAAAATATGGCTTTTGAAAGATATTTGTGGTAGTATATAATATTTTATTGAATAAAATAAAATATAATATAAAAAAAAGAACTCTGTCGCGGAAACAGAGTCTCGCGACAGAGAAGAAAACAGAGGAGCAATGGAGGATCGGGAACTCGATCCTCCTAAATTCTTCCCCCTCTGGCGAGGACGCCATCGGAGGAGTGACCCGACGAGTCCAGCTGAGCAACCCGATCCCGTCGGCACCGGCAGAGGAGGAAGAAATGGTGACCGACGAGAGGAAGAGTGAGAAAGGGAGAAACCGAGAGAAAAAGGGAGAAAGAGAGAGAACGGAGACGGACGGAGGCTGGAGGAAGAGAGAGGACCTCGCCACCGGCCAGGAGGAGGTTCGATCTGCCACCATCGACGCCGAAAATGGTCTAAAACGGTGGAAATGGAAGACACCATCGACGCCGAGGGAGAAGAGGCCGGACCGGCCACTTTTCGGCCAGCCATGGTGAAACCGAGGCCAGATCCAATCTTCGAGAGGTCCCGCGGAGCTATCGGCAATGAAAGCCGGTGAGGAACTGGCCGGCGAAGCACCGAACCGAACTAAACCGGACTGAATCGGATCGGTCTGAACCGGACCGAACCGGTTCAGCCAAGAAAGAAGGAGAAAAAGGAGAAAAAGGAAAGAAAAAGAGAAAAAGGAAAAAGGCAAAATTTTTGGGGATACAGCGGACTTTGGGTAAGTCGGTAAGAGGTCAAAAGTGACCGATTTAATTTCTGAGAAATTTATTTAAATTATATTTGATCAAAAATTTACCTGAAATTAAATATATATAAATTGTGCAGTTCGACGATAAATCACGTACGTGAGCCCGATCAAACTTCGATTTGCGCACTATCGTAAAATCTCGGGTAAGTAAAGCTCATTTACGACAATCTATGTAATTATCACGCATTAAAAGTTTATTTTACGAGTTACGGATTAAATTGCGCATTTAGTGGATTAAATCGAGATTTTTAATTAAATTGTCGTAAATGATATACGAGCTATTCAAAGAGTCTAGAAAAAGGCTCAATAAGTACTAATGGGCCCAGTGAGCCCAATAGGCCTTGATGAAAGAATTAATAAGTGGAAACGGGCTTAAAACGGATTAAGGCCCATTAAGGTGCAATCAGGCCCAATAAGAGAGAAATTGGCCCAATTAGCCAACTCGACAGTAATAAATATGAGAAAATAGTTATTAAGTTACATACGATTAAAACGAGGTTTATATCGACAAAATTGAGCAAAAAGAGTAAAATCGATTAAAAGTCAACTTTTGGTCAAAGTTTCGATATAATCACATATTTGGATATGTTGAAATGAATTTAAGCCATATGTGATAAGTTGAACTTGTTTTGCAGCAGCTCGGTCTATCGACACGTTTTACGTGGTAAACCCGAGCATCGAGGAAAGTGCTCTACATCAGTCGCTAAGAGGTAAGGGATATAATTTAGAGTAGCGTTAGTACTCCTCAACCTTACCAAATGTTTATGTGAATAGTTAGTTTATTTTTCATGAAAAAAAGGCTTTCTCAAAAATTGGGAAGAATACTATTCACTCAAAAACGGAATAAACTTATCCTAACCTTTCAAAATGACTTTTATTTCATGAGATACATTTTAGTAATTATGTTTATGTATATAAAAGTGATTTTCACTTATGAAATGAAAGCATAGTGTTTTCATGTGAGATTTCGAGTTAAAGTCCTGATATGTTTTATAAAATAATGTTTTCATGATACGGGTTAAAGCCCCGAAATAGCTTTTAAGCTATATTTTCACGGTACGGGAATGAGTCCTAAGAAATGACTATTATAACTATGCTTTCCATATTTACACGGGCTAGAGTCCCGCAATGATTGAAAACTATGTTTTCTATGAGAAACGGGCTAGAGTCCCGTAATGATTTATAAAAACTATGTTTTTTTTATGAAAAACGGGTTAGAGTCTCATAACGATTTTGAGAATCGGCTTAAAGTCTCGTAATGATTTTTAATACACGGTTATGAGGCCCGAAATGATTTTGATAAATTGGGTAAGAGGCCCAAAATGATTTTTGTGGGGTAAAAATGCATGATATGACGATAGTCAGAGGATTTGGGGTCGATCTCGTATCTAGACGATCGAGGATCTACCTAGCCGACAGCCAGAGAACAGGCAAGTTCTGACTTGATATGAGAAACGTGCGCATAGTCCACACTTGGTGATGCACGTGAGTTCGTGCGTATAGTCCCCATTTAGTGGTGCACGAGAGATAGGGCAGCGTACAACCCTGATCCAGTCATACGGCTCCCCTGTATAGTGGCCATATGTACCTATGATGAATGTCCTACGGGACCAGATGTATGATGTCCTTCGGGACTAGTATATGAGATGATTGCCTGACCCTACACGATGAATTGATGGAATTATATATATGTTTTCGCACATTTCATGCTACCTATTTTATGATTTTATTGAGCACATATTTCTTTATGATGAGATTTTAAAGGTAGCCATGAGTATGTTTTACGAAATGTGCATATGACAATACGATTTCATTTTAAAGTGATAAGCATGTTATGATATGCATGATTAAATTTTGAGATGCTTTTTACTTGTTTACACGACGTGATCTGCCTACTATATATGAGTTTTATCAAAATGATGCATAATGTGTAAACTTATGATTTAAGCATGTTTTTACTGCTTTTATGAAATGTAAGCATCTCTACTCCAGTACATATTTATGCTGATTTGTAAAACCATGAGTTTTACCATGTTTTGAGTATTTAAAGCTATTTTAAATGTATCTTTTACTGAGTCTGAAAAACTCACCCCCTCCTCTCCATCTCCCAGATTATCTATAGCGAGTCTACTGCACATACGAGACTGTGGTTGTTGACAAAGTAGTCCGACCTTTCATCGGATACTTTCGTAACCTTGAGGTATAGTCTTACTTATATTCCAGACATGTGATACATAATAGACACTATTGTATATAATAGTCGGGATGTAATAGTTGTAAATGATTTTATATATACAGAATGTATGTAATGTAATGAGATCTTGGAAAATGAAAAAGATTTTAAATCTAGACATGGACAGGAAAACAACATAGTTAATGGACAAAAAAATTTAAATTAGCCCCATTTTTTCACGCTTCTGGGACGTGACAGTTTTCATGGTATCAGAGCAAATGTTGTGTAATACTATCGTGTCTAGTAATTAGAGGGTATTACATCCCAATGTGTCTATGCATGTCTGGTAATAAAGTAAGCTTACTTGTCAAAGTATGACATGATTTGTGGATTTTGTGTAAATAGTGGATAGCTAATCATGAGTGGTAGACGGGATCGTTCACAGAGATGAGTTGAACCCGCTCCACCATCACAAAGACGAGTTGAACCCCCTCCGCCACTTGCCCCATAACCAGAGAGTCCTAACTCTCGATTTAATCGAATTGAGACCGATGTGAGGTAAGGTTTTGAGCAGATGGCAGCGCTATTTGCACAACACTTTGGAGTTAATGCCTCGGGTACTACTCCTACGCCACCACCAGGACCTCACGTACCCCCAGTATAGATGGATCCAGTGCCTCCTGTCACTCAGCCTGATGATAGAATTATGGTCCGACTGAAGGACTTTTTGAAAATGAATCCACCCGCATTTAAGGAAAAGAAGGATCCTATAGAGGCTAAGGAGTGGTTGACGGAGTTGAGAGTTATATTCGATTATCTGGGATGCACAGATGCTGAAAGGGTCAGTATGAGTGCCTATATGTTGAAAGGGAGAGCTCGAGATTGGTGGGGTACTACCCAGGGTATTTTGATGTCCCGCCAAGATGTGATTGGTTGGGAAGAGTTCCAAACAGCCTTTAGAGCCCAATACGTACCACGAGCTGCCCAGAGAAGGAGGCAAGTAGAGTTTTTGAGTTTGGTACAGGGTGACATGTCTGTAGATGATTATGAGAGTCGATTTCCTACTCTGCTGAGATATGATATAGAAACCTTCAAGAATGAAGAACTCCGTATCGAGAGATTTGTGTATGGATTGAAGCCCATCATCAGAGATAGATTGATTGGGTTGTGTATTACTCAGTTTGGAGATGCTCTGAGATGAGCATAAGAGATTGAGAGGGGAATTAAAATTGTACAGCCCCAGAATGAGTTCGGAGCAGTGACTAGGGACAAGGGCAAGAGGCCAGTGATGTCTCAACCAGATGTTCGGAGAGGTTCCTTCAGGAGAGGAAGGATTGAGGTACAGAAGGGCAGATTGGAGAGACCCAGAGCTTATCCTATTATCAAGGAGACCCCTCGATATGGCAGACCTGAGATAAGGGTTTGTAAAGACTGTGGTCAATCGCATGAGGGAAGTTGTACTGGGTCGATCCGTGGATGTTTTAGATGTGGTGACATGGGTCACAGAGTGAAGGACTGTCCTCAACCTCAGATACCACATGCTCCGGAGCCTACTAGACAGCAGCCTCAGAGAGTGAATCCCCAAAGACGGGCCACTGCTGCAGAGAAAGGGAAGAAACTTGTTGCATAGGGACGTGTGTTTGCCCTGGATAAGGAAACAACAGACACTTCAGTAGAAACTATAAGAGGTACACTCTCTGTCTGTAATCATAAGGCTCATGTGTTGATTGATTCAGGGTCCACACATTCGTTTATTTCAGAGCATTTTGCATGTAGTTTAAATTTGAAATTTGAACCTCTAGAGTATATACTACATGTAAGTACCCCTATGCGTGAATCCCAGAGAACTGATTTAATTTGTAGAGAATGTGCAATAAAGGTGGGAGATAGAGTGATGTTAGCAGATCTAATCATGTTAAATATGCATGGGTTTGATGTAATTTTGGGAATGGATTGGTTGGCAACCAATTGAGTGAGTTTAGACTTCTACACTAAGATTGTAACTTTCTCCCTACCTGAACCTTACAATGTACGGTTGAGATATTGAGGAAACAAATATGTGGAATTCTAGTAAGTAATTTGAAATTTTAATATTATTTTTGAGAGTATTAAATATGGTTGTTCATGTGAAGGTTATGAGACACTCATCTCAGATGATGAGTGAGAACATCCGAGGATTGAGGATATACCTATGGTGTGTGAATTTCTGGATGTTTTCCCAGATGAGTTGCCAGGTTTACCACCAGAGAGAGAGCTTGAGTTTACTATTGATTTGGTGCCAGATACTCAGCCAATCTCTAAACCTCCCTACAGGATGGCATTAGTGGAACTTGAGGAATTGAAGAAATAACTACAGGAGTTATTGGATCAAGGGTTTATTAGACCCAGTGTCTCACCGTGGGGAGCTCCAGTTTTGTTTGTTAAGAAGAAGGATGGTAGTCTCAGATTATGCGTAGACTACCGGCTGTTGAATAAAGCCACGGTGAAGAATAAACACCCATTGCCCAGGATTGATGATCTACTTGATCAGCTGAGAGGGACCTCAGTCTTTTCTAAGATTGATTTGAGATCGGGTTATCACCAATTGAGGATCAAGAAAGAAGATATTCCAAAGACGGCTTTCAGGACGAGGTATGGCCATTATGAATTTTTGGTGATGTCCTTTGGATTGACGAACGCCCCTGTAGCATTTATGAGATTAATGAACGAGGTGTTCAAAGACTATCTAGATAAATTTATGATAGTCTTTATTGAAGATATCCTGGTATACTCTCGGTCATATGAGGAACATGCACAGCATTTGTGGTTAGTACTTCAGATACTCTGAGATAAGCAATTATATGGAAAGCTTAGTAAGTGTGAGTTTTGGCTGGACCGAATAGCTTTCCTTGGTCATATAGTCTCAGAGGAAAGAGTATTAGTGGATCCAAGTAAAGTGGAGGCTGTGCTTAATTGGGAAAGACCAAAGACAGTTACAGAGGTGCGAAGCTTCCTTGGTTTGGTAGGGTATTACAGAAGATTTGTGGAAGGATTTTCCAAGGTTGCCGCTCCTTTGACTAAACTCACGCGTAAGGAGACTCCGTTCATATGGATTGATCAGTGTGAGCTCAGTTTTCAGGAGTTAAAAAGGAGATTAACAGTGGCACCTATGTTAAGTATTCCTGAGGGATCAGGAGGATTTTCGGTGTATAGTGATGCATCCCATCAAGGACTAGGGTGTGTGCTTATGCAGCATGGAAGAGTAGTCGCATATGGATTGCGACAGTTGAAAGACCATGAGCGAAATTACCCCACGCATGATCTGGAGTTAGTTGCTGTGGTATTTGCCTTGAAGATCTGGCGACACTACTTATATGGAGAAAGATTCCAGATCTTCACTGATCACAAAAGTTTGAGATATCTCTTTGATCAGAAAGAGTTAAACATGAGACAAAGGAGATGGATGGAACTTCTTAAGGATTATGATTGCGAGATTCTATACCATCCGGGTAAGGTGAACGTAGTTGCTGATGCCTTGAGCAGGAAGAGTATGATATCGGCTATGATGATCAGGGAATGGGATTTACTGAAACAGTTCGTCGAACTTCGGATCAGAGTTAAAGAGATGGAGACTGGATTTTGGCTAGCTTGTGGATAGAGCCCAAGATCATGGATCAGATTAGAACTGGGCAGTGCAGTGATCAGAGGTTGATAGATATGGTTAGCCAAACTGAACAGAGTTTGCAGTCAGATCTCATAGTCAGTGAGGATGGATTGTTGAGATTCAGAGATGAATTTGTGTACCGGACGATGATACCCTAAAGAGACAGATACTGAGAGAATCTCACTGTTCGCGATACACCATGCACCCAGGGAGTACTAAGATGTACCAAGACTTGAGAAAGGTGTAGTGGTGGAGTGGTATGAAGTGAGACGTGGCAAAGTATGTGGCCAAATGCTTAGTATGCCAGCAAGTGAAGCTGAGCATAGGAAGCCCGGAGGACTACTACAACCTTTACCTGTACCTACATGAAAATGGGAGTATGTCACCATGGATTTTATTATGGGATTACCGAGGACCCGAAGAGGTCGTGACGCTATATGGGTTATAATGGATAGATTGACCAAGAGTGCCCACTTCCTTGCCATCAAGAGCACAGATACTGTGGATGCCTTTGTTGAGCTGTATGTCAGCAAGATAGCTAGATTACATTGGGCTCCAATGAGTATTACTTCTGATAGAGATTCCCGATTTACTTCCAGATTTTGAACCTAGTTTCAGGAGTCCATGGGATCTCGATTGAGTTTCAGTACCGCATAACATCCTCAGACAGATGGTCAGTCAGAGAGGACTATTCAGACCCTAGAGGATATGTTGAGGGCGTGTACGATGGATTTTAAGGGATCATGGGATGATCACCTGCCCTTAGCAGAGTTTGCGTACAATAACAGCTATCATGCAAGTATTGGAATGGCACTTTTTGAAGCCGTATATGGCAAGAGGTGTAGATCCCCTGTAGCTTGGAAAGAAGTCGGTGACAGAAAGATAAATTCCCCCGAGCTTGTTGTGCAAGCTGTACAGAGTGTGAAACTCATATGTGAGAGGTTACAGGCTGCACAGAGTAGACAGAAAAGCTACGCGGATGTGCGTAGACGGCCACTCGAGTTTGATGTTAGTGATGCAGCATTTTTGAAAATATCACCGAGTAAGGGTATCATGCGATTTGGAAAGAAAGGAAAATTGAGTCCTCGATACATAGGACTATTCGAGATTCTTGAGAGAGTGGGAGAGGTAGCCTATAGATTGGCATTACCTCCACAGATGTCCGGAATACACAACGTTTTTCATGTGTCTATGTTGAGGAAGTACCACCCGGACCCTTCTCATGTCATAGAGTATGACGAGATGGACATACAAGGAGACATGAGCTACACTAAGGAACCCGTCCGGATTCTCGATAGAAAGGAGAAGGTACTTAGAACTAAGAGCATCCCATTAGTGAAAGTTTTGTGGAAACATCACTCAATGGAAGAAGCAACGTGGGAATTGGAAAGTCTCGTGAAGGAGAAATACCCCCATCTATTTGATGAGTTGAGTTGAATTTGAGGGACCAAATTCCTTTTAAGGTGGGGAGGATGTGAGATCTAAGAATTTTAGACATATTTTTAATTATGTAATATGAACTTGAAGTGTAATTTATTGAGCTAAGTGAATTGTCGAAATTATATTTGGAGATTTATGTGTAAGTGCTTAACTAAGTGGGAAACTATGAAGTCAGATCGATCTTAGAGAAGAAAGATCGATCTGGTAAGCTAAAAATGACAAGGAAGGAGGAAAGTAAGTGAGCAGATCGATCCCCAATGGAAGAGGATCGATCTCCTTATGAATCTGTTTGAGAGAAGATCGATCTCATTTGGAAGGGATCGATCTTCAAATGTTTCTGTTTGGGAGAAGATCGATCTCCTCAAGGAGCATATCGATCTCATGAAGCCATTAAGAGATCGATGTCACCCCTCGACAGATCGATCTCCTAGGCATAAAATTACCCAAAATCGCTCCCAAATTCAAATGCAGATCGATCTCCTACCCTCCGTCTATATAAGGAACCCCTGCTTTCTCCTACAATTTCATTTTCTCTCTCTTTAAAACCCCATTTCCACCCGAACCCTAGCTTTCTCACTTATCCAAAGCACCCATTTTCGTCCAAATCAGAGGTTATGGCAAGAAGGAAAGTTGTTCCTCATCAAAGGGAGAACAACATACTTGGAAATCGTAAGACGGATTGAATCGAGGCAAGAGATAAGCTCTCCATAAGTTTTGGGTAATTTTTAAACCTCGATCTTAATATTTGAGATGATTTTGGTGATAATGGTTGTTGGCATTGTGTTGAAATAGATGGAAAATGATTAGGGATTGATAAAATTACAATGTAGTGGAGTGATGATGATATTTAGCAACTTTGGTAATTTTGAGAATTTTGAGCTATAAATGGAGATTTAGACAATGTGGTGAATTAGCATAGATATAGTGGCATGGGAAATGTAGAATGTTGAGGTGTTGTGAGCGAGATTGTGGTTTGTGATAGAGTTATGAGAATTGAGAAATTTGAGGTGTTATGAGCAATTACCCTCAATTTTGAGAATTGAGGTTACTGTGATGATGAGTATTGATGTTTTAACATCGTTTGGACAGCTCGGGAGTTCCAGAGTGGAATGCGAGGCTAGTCCGTGATACAGGGGAAACGATTGCACTTTACGAGGTGCAAAGAGGTAAGGGAAAACTAAACCATTTGTGTATGTGTTTTGATGAATTGTTTGTAGCATGAACCATGATTTGAGAATACAAGCATGTTTAGTGTTGTGTTGTGATATAATTGCACACGGTTTTTATAGCCGGTTGGAGCCCATTATTTTATGAGTTTATAAGCTGAGTGTGAAATTGCTTTATAAACCATTGAGTTTGTGTGAAAAGTAAATTGGGCTCTATGTTAAGGCAATATTGAGATTTAAGAAAATGTGTGCGTGTTTTGACGGTTGGAACTTGGTTTTAATATGTTTTGTGTGAGTACACGAACATTTTAAATGAGTTTTATGAGAGAAAACCATAATGAGTTCTACGTGAAGGCATAACGTTTTATAAGATAATGGCTAATGATTGAAACTTAGGCGTGTCATGTTGAATACACATCGAGCCTTGCTCTGGTAGCATGTAAGACCGATATAGTGGGACGACTAGGAACCGACCCAGGGACCACAGGCCTTGTTCTGGTAACATGTAAGTCCGATTATTCCTCCGCTTTGGTAGCATTGGGAGGCCTTGCTCTGGTAGCATGTAAGTCTGATATTCCTCCGTTTTGGTAATGAGAGATGCCTCCATTTTGGTAACGTGAGATGACCCCCGTTCTGGTAATGCTGGGTGGCCTTGCTTTGGTGGCATGTAAGACCGAGAGAGTGGGCCGCCGGGGAATCGACCCAGGGACCACGTGATAGTGTACATGAGGCGAGGCATTGCTCTGGTAGCATGTAAGGCCGGGCCTTATTCTGGTAACATATAAGTCCAATATACCATGCATACGACCATATTGTCGACGTTCCCTCTACACGAGGATGCCTGGGATGCGCACCCAGAGGAGATTACATATTTGATGTGCCATGACGAGTTTTATATGAGTTTTATTGCCTAGTCTTGTTTTACACGTGAGTTGTGTTTTGTGACTTTGTCACGTGCTATTTACTGAGGTGATTTTGTCACATATTTTGAGAAAAGCCATTATCGCATATATTTACACATGCTTGTGAATGCTCTATATTGAGCCTTTTTAACTTCATGTTTTCACCTGATTTATGAGCTATGAGATGATGATGTTTTGAGAACCTTCATGCTACGATTTCAAATAAGTATACTGAGTTCATAAACAAATACATACTTGTGATGTGTGATATGGTTTATATAATTAAGTTCCCTTACCCCCCCTTACTGAGCGATTTAGAAGCTCACCCTGTTTTCTCTTCCCTCAGATTGTTCAAGTGAAATGAGTTCCCTGCGACGTACGAGTTAGAGGCTAGTGGAGGACTTGAGCTCTAGGCCGTATTTTGTGTATTGAGGTATATATTTAATATTCATGTATCCAGACTAGAGTTATATTTATAGACACTTATTGTACAATGATGTACGAGATGTATTAGGATTAATTAACTTGGAATTGAGTAATGTACACGATCTGATATATATACTATCTTATAATGAGATCCCGAGGCATGATAAGTATGATGATGTATGACACTGCACAGGAATGCACCCTTAATTGTGAATTGATGAGTAAAAAGTTTTAAATTAGCCATATTTTCTGCGTTTTCGAGGTGTCACAACTATGAAAGTCCTAGATTAGGAGGTGACATTTCATGTTTTCAAACCCTTGAAGCTCCCTGATGACTCTTGTTGGCTCTACCGAGAGGGGGGTGAATCGGTTTTCTAACAATTATGGGAGATTTTAAAACAATCACAATTTAAACACAAGTGATAATGAATAAAACAGTGCAATATAACAATTTAATGCAAAGAGAGGGAAAGAAAAACAAACACAGCGACTTATAGAGGTTCGGCCAACTCTTGCCTACGTCCTCTCTCCTTGACCTTCTTGTCAAGTGGTTTCTTTCTCTCTTTCAACAGAGTTTACAAAGTTCCTTTTACAGGTTAAGGAATAACCTCTCTACCCTTAGCAATACAGAAAATGTATTCACCCTTTTACAATAACACTCACTGAGGAACAATCCTCTTTTCTTTTAAGGTGTGGATGAATACAGAATAAGGCTTTTTAGTGGGTAGGACTAACAAAGCTTGTAGTACATAAGCTTGTACAATTAATCTCAATAAAATGAGCAATAGAGATACAATGAATGAAAGAATTAAAGCTTGAGAATGTTTGGAATATTCAGTGATAGTCTCTCACTTTGCTTTGTCTTCAATGCTTGGTTATATACTGAAGGTTGGGTAGTTGGAGCATTAAATGCAGTTTTTCCCGTTGAGATTTGAAGAAAATAGCCGTTGGGAACCTCCAGTGGTCAGACAGATCGATCTCCTATCTTGGCCAGATCGATCTCCTAGTTTTAAATCCTGCAATGACAAAGCACAAATACACAGGGAGATCGATCTTATACATTACCAGATCGATCTGTTAGTTTAAATAGGCAGAGGCAGATCGATCTGTCGAATAGGCAGATCGATCTCCTATCCTCTCTGTTTGAGGCAAGATCGATCTCTCAATACACCAGATCGATCTCTAAAGCTCACTGACTTTGAGCAGATCGATCTCTTAACCCTTGCAGATCGATCTCTTTTTACCTTAAACCTTTTACACCGTTTTAAGGCTTGCCAGATCGATCTCTTCCATCATGAGATCGATCTCTCATCAAGTATAATCCCAGGAGATCGATCTCTCATACCCCAGATCGATCTCTCATCAGCAGAACTCTAAGTTCTGGTCCTGATATCTTCTAAACATGTTTGTATACCATCTTAACATTATTGTTTTAACATGTTTTGTCATTTCAAAATACATTAACTCAACAATCTCCCCCTTTTTGATATGACAAAACTCATCCAATAAACATGTTTAGTGAATTTTCAAAATTCCCCCTTTTTGTGAGCTTTTGACTTTGTTAAAGATTTAACTCATCCTTAGTTAAATCTTAACTCCCCCTTAGTCAGCTCTAGCTCTTAACTCCCCCTCAATTAAATCATCCTATCATCCTTACACATGTCTTAACTCCCCCTCAATTAAATCATTCTTGTAAGCTATGAACACAAACATAACAACATGCATGTTTGTTTCTTATGTGACTTCTCCCCCTTTTTGTCATATCAAGAAGACAAGAATGGAATACTCATCATTTCAAAATAATATTTTGCATTAACACAAGAATGACATTTCATTAACACAAGTCAATCAACATTTCATTCAAGCAAATTTTTCACAAAGAACATTAAGTAGCTTAACAATGTTGCAACTACACTAAATCTAAGCACCTAATGCCTAATGTGAGGGAGGATCACGATCCAAAAGCTCCTCAACATGCGTGCGCGTCACTTGGAGTTCATCGAACATTGCCTCTTGAGTGTGTTGAAATCTATCGAACATCGCCTTTTGAGTGTCTTGAATCCTATCCACTCGTTGAGTCAATTCGGCAATCATACGCTGCTGAGTGGTATGTCCTTCATCGATCCTCTGACTGAGGTCGCTTATCATCTTCACGATCAGCGCCAAGTCAGCAGGAGATGATGTTTGTGCAGTTGGCGCAGCCGTGGAGGACGACGGTTTTGGAGCGGGTGCTGCAGGTGCTGGTTCAGCAGTGTGGTCATCCTCAGCCTCAGCAGGTTGCTGTTCTTGCTTTTTCGTCCACTCTCCCCGGAAATCTTTGTAGTACCCCATATGATGTAGGGTCCCAATATTAAGCTCGCTTTTAGGAGATGGAAGTTCGCCAGTTTCGCCGCTGCAGTCGATGCCAAGGCGACGGAGAAGATAGGCTACCGGTTGTGGAAAAACGATTGTGGTAGCTTGTCCACGCACAATCTTCAGCCAGTCTTCGTATATGAAGTGAGGGAGGTTAGGCTTTTGGCTGGTGGTGTGAATGTGATGGAGCCAAAAACGGTCTAGACGCCTAACGGTAGAGTGACGGGTACCGTAAGGGCGGAGATTCCATGAGATTATGAGGTGGAGTAACCGAAGGTGCATTGGGAGGTTGCTCGCCTTGTCCCCGGGGAGTTCAAACGCAAAGGGGACTTCCTCATCCTCATTAGTTAAGCCTTCATCGCGTATATCAAATACTTTGGCTATAACTTCAGAATCAATTATTATTGATTGACCCATGACGAAGGTTCTGAAGGCAAGGGTTTTGCAGGTGTCATCGGGGTCATTAACGAGTTCGGCATTTGAAAAGAATGCACGAACGAGATTTGGAGGGACAGGAGTGTTGATTCTCAAGAATTTTACCCAACCAAATTCCTCAAATTTTGTGAGGTATGGAAAGTCTATGTGATTGAGGAAGGAAAAATCTATAGTCCGCCAATGCTTAATTGGCATGGTTGAGAAGAACTCTTCGTATCGCTTCCTTTTTGCAGGTGTTTTAAAACACCTATTGAAAGAAGCGATGGAAGTGGGTTGGGATGAGGAACCTGCCTCTCCTGTGGTTCTAGGGGGTTTGTTTGCTACTGACTTCCTAGGCATTATCTTAGACCTTAAAGATTTGCTAAATGAATTCAACAAAGAGAGAAGCAATGAAACAGTACCTAAGTTGCCCTAGAATGAATAACACACAAATCAGAGAAAATTTTTGAGAAATTCATGAGAAATGTAGGTTACTATACCGAAATTTTGACACCGAGACGCAAGGAAGACTGTACGAGGATCGATCTGAGGAGGAATTGAAGAAGAGGATGCGAGGGAATTGGAGAATTTGAATTTTAGGTTTTGGGAGATTTGGGGATTTTTCGCGGGTATTTATACTCCAAGGCATAGGAGATCGATCTGTCGAGGCGACAGATTGATCTGGTACTCCCAGAAGCGAAGAGAGATCGATCTGTCGTAGGGACAGATCGATCTGGTCGCAAACAGAGGCTTAAGGAGATCGATCTGGTACATGCACAGATCGATCTGTAGAATGCGGAAGCTTGATGAGATCGATCTGTCGTGTGGACAGATCGATCTGCCTCTAAACAGAGACGAAAGGAGATCGATCTTATGGTTAGAAGATCGATCTGCTTAGCTTAACCTTGATAATTTAGGCTTGATAGAAGCATGGAGATCGATCTATATCACAAGGAGATCGATCTCTCATCCTCTTTGCCAGAAAATTTTTGCAAAAACTCTTTAAAAATCAACTTGAAATCAAGATTTTTACAACATGAAAGTCCTAAGGCATACTCATGAGTCCTAATTCACCTCTAAGGATACAGAACCTATCTCTATCAAGGGGTTTGGTGAATATATCAGCTATTTGATGTGTAGTATCAATATACTCTAAGATTATATCCCCTTTTTGTACATGATCTCTAAGGAAGTGATGTCTAATTTCTATGTGCTTGGTTCTGGAGTGCTGTATAGGATTCTTAGACAGATTAATGGCACTGGTATTATCACATTTAATAGACACTTGTTTCATGTCAATGCCATAATCTCTCATTTGTTGTTTAATCCACAACACTTGAGCACTACAACTACCAGCTGCTATATACTCAGCTTCAGTTGTGGACTGAGCAACACTGTTCTGCTTCTTGGAGAACCAAGAAATTAACCTATTTCCTAAGAATTGGCAAGTACCTGAAGTACTTTTCCTATCTATTTTGCAGCCTCCAAAATCAGCATCTGAAAATGCATGAAGGGCAAAAGTGGAGTCTTTGGGATACCAAAGTCCTAGTGAGGGAGTATCTTTGAGGTATCTAAAAATTCTCTTAGTTGCCAATAGATGTGATTCCCTAGGAGAGGATTGAAATCTAGCACAAAGGCACACACTAAACAATATATCTGGTCTACTAGCAGTTAAATAAAGCAAAGAGCCAATCATAGACCTATAGAGTTTAGTGTCTACACACTTACCACTTTCATCTTTGTCAAGCTTGATGTTGGTGCCCATTGGAGTGGTTTGAGGTTTGCAATTGTCCATCCCAAATCTCTTGAGCAAGTCCTTGGTGTACTTTGCTTGATTGATGAATGTTCCATCCTTTGTTTGCTTCACTTGAAGTCCCAAGAAGAATGTGAGTTCTCCCATCATGCTCATCTCAAATTCCCCTTGCATGATCTTAGCAAACTCTTGACATAAAGACTCATTAGTTGAACCAAAAATAATATCATCTACATATACTTGTACAACTAGTAAGTCCTTATTTTTATTTTTGATGAATAATGTGGTGTCTACCTTTCCTCTTGAGAATCCTTTTTCTATTAAGAACTTTGACAACCTTTCATACCAAGCTCTAGGAGCTTGTTTTAACCCATAAAGTGCCTTAGACAATTTGAAAACATGTTCAGGAAATTCATGATTTTCAAATCCGGGAGGTTGCTCTACATAGACTTCTTCATTAATGAAACCATTTAAGAATGCACTCTTTACATCCATTTGATATAACTTGAAATCTTTATAACATGCAAAGGCAAGTAACATTCTTATTGCCTCTAATCTAGCTACCGGTGCATATGTTTCATCATAGTCTATGCCTTCCTCTTGTCTATAGCCTTGAGCAACTAGCCTAGCCTTATTCCTTATGATCACACTATTTTCATCCATTTTGTTCTTGAATATCCATTTAGTTCCAATTATAGAGTGATCACTAGGCCTTGGAACTAGTTTCCATACTTTGCTTCTCTCAAATTGATTTAACTCTTCTTGCATTGCTAGGAACCAATTATTATCCTCTAAGGCTTCATTGACATTCCTAGGCTCTATTTGAGATACAAAGGCTATATATTGGCACATATTCCTTAAGGATGACCTAGTTCTAACACCAAGAGTTGGATCTCCTACTATTTCACAATCTTTTACATATCCTAACTCTCTTGGTGCTCTAGGTTCTCTTTCTAAAACTTCTATTTCTTCTTCATCTTCTTTATTCAAATCAAGCTTTTCTAGAAAGTCATCTTCTAAGCCTTCATCAAATATCTCAACATTTTCATCATTGTTGGTTGAATCTTTAGATATATTATTTGATTCATCAAATACAACATGAATAGATTCTTCAACCATTAATGTTCTTTTGTTATAAATTCTATAAGCCTTTGAATTCAATGAATATCCTAGAAATATTCCCTCATCACTTTTGGCATCAAATTTTCCTAAATTATCTTTTCCATTATTTAGAACAAAGCATTTGCAGCCAAAAGGATGGAAGTAACTAATGTTAGGCTTCTTACCTTTGTAGAGCTCATAAGGAGTTTTCTTTAGCATGGGTCTTATCATAGCTCTATTGATTATATAACATGATGTGTTTATTGCTTCAGCCCAAAAGTACTTTGGCAAGTTATTTTCACATAACATGGTCCTAGCCATCTCTTCCAAAGTTCTATTTCTTCTCTCAACTACACCATTTTGTTGTGGTGTCCTAGGGGCTGAAAAGTTATGACTAATTCCTTGATCATTGCAATACTCATCAAATCCTATATTTTCGAATTCTTTGCCATGATCACTTCTAATGCTTGTTATTGTATATCCTTTTTCATTTTGAGTCACCTTTGAGTAAGTTATGAATTTCTCTAAGGCTTCATTCTTTACTCTCAAAAAGAACACCCAAGTGTACCTAGTGTAATCATCAACTATTACAAATCCATAGTGTTTTCCACCTAGGCTAGTGGTTCTAGTGGGTCCAAATAAGTCTAAATGTAGTAATTGAAGAGGCCTAGAGGTGGATACACTATTCTTAGGCTTAAAGGTTGTCCTCTTGTGTTTTCCTTTAACACAAGCTTCACATATTTCTTCATGCTCAAAGGGTATTTTGGGTAAACCTACAACTAGATCCTTTCTAGCTAACTTAGATAGCACACTCATGCTTGCATGGCCTAGTCTTCTATGCCATAACCAAGATTCCTTTTTATTATCTACCATTAAGCATATGTTTTCATTTTTGAGTTCATTAAGGTAGACTATATATATGTTACCTTGCCTATGACCTAGAAGAAGAATTTTATTTGACTTAGGATCTATAACATTACATTTCATGCAATCAAAAATTACTTTGTAACCTTTGTCACAAAGTTGACTAATGCTTAGCAAGTTATGCTTTAGACCCCTAACAAGTAATACTTTTTCTAAGGAGAAATGATCATTACCTATTGAGCCACTCCCTTCCACTTGGCCTTTGGAGTTGTCCCCAAAAGTGACTTCTCCACCAATTTTCGATTTGAAGGAATTGAAATGGCTTTTATCACCCGTCATGTGCCTTGAGCATCCACTATCTAAGTACCAAGCTTCTTTTGTTTTAGCTTTGTGGCTATGCTCAATCACCTACAACAAACAAAAATAAACACACTCAAGTCTTAGGTACCCAAATTCTCTTGGGTCCTTGAAGGTTAGTAAATGCAATTCTTGATCCCATTGGGATCCATTTTGCTAATGCATTGCAGTCCTTGGAATGAATTACCTCTTTTGGAATCCATATTCTTTTTACAATTTTTCTTTTAAGATTCCTTATCTTTATATTGCAATAATGTGACTTATGTCCCTTCTTATTACAATATGAACAAGTAATTTCAGGTTTATTCATGCTCTTCCTAGCAATGAAACTCTTAAGATGGGTCTCCCTACTTTGTGCATTATACCCTAAGCCATTTTTGTCAAAAAATGCTCTTTGGGTTTCTAACATGCTATCTAGCTTTTGTTGCCCCATGTGAAACCTATTAAAGGAGTTATGTAAATTCCTATTTTTCTCCTTAAGGTCAGAAATTTCTAGATTTGCAATCTCTAGTTTCTTCTCACATTCCAAATTATCTTGTAACATTATCTCATTTTCCCTTTTTAATTTAGATACTAACTTTTTATACTTCATGCTCATAGATTCATACTCTAATGCTAAATCATTAAATGCATCTTGCAGTTCGTCAAAAGAGTATTCATTGATATTAGATGTTACCTTCTCATCCTCATCAATTGCCATGAAGCATAGGTTGGCAATGTCTTCATTTGATTCATCATCGGAGCAATCACTGTCACTCCATGTTGCTACCATCGCCTTCTTTTTATGAAACCTATCATTAGATCTTTTGAGAAGAGGGCAGTTAAACTTTATGTGTCCAGGTTTTTTACATTCAAAACATACAATAGAGTCTTTTCTACCTAATTCCTCTTGTTCTCTCCTATTGTTTCTCCTATTGCTATTGCTAGTTCTCATCCTCATGAATTTATTAAATCTTTTGGCAAACATTGCCATCTCAATATCCTCCTCACTGCCACTCTCATTTTTAATTTCCTTTTCAGCAGTGGATTTTAGAGCAACACCCACTTTCTTGGGTGGCTCTTCATTTCTTTTAAGCTTCATCTCATAAGTTAGCAAGGAACCTATTAATTCATCTAAGGATAATGTGTGTGGATCCTTAGATTCCTCTATTGCTGTCACTTTAGCTTCCCATGACTTAGGTAAGCTATTTAAAATCTTCTTTACCATTTCAATATTAGAATATATTTTTCCTAAAGATTTTAATCCATTGATTATATCGGTAAACCTAGTGAACATATCACTAATGGATTCTTCTTCCTTCATCCTAAAGAGCTCATAATCATGTGTGAGCATACCTACTTTTGTCTCCTTCACTTGGGTTGTACCCTCATGAGTTATTGCCAATTTATCCCATATTTGCTTGGCATTATCACACCCGGATACTCTATTATATTCATTAGGACCTAAAGCACAAAATAATGTGTGCATAGCTTTAGCATTTAGTTGTGCACATTTAATGTCATTAGAGTCCCATTCATCTTCTTCTTTGGGAATATCTCTTCCCTCTATTTTCTTCGTAGGGATTTGAGGTCCCTTAACTATAATTCTCCATACTTCATAATCGTTTGCTTGAATAAATAGCATCATCCTAGTCCTCTAATAAGAATAATGTTCACCATTGAACATGGGAGGTCTAACAGTGGAGTGCCCCTCTCCTATCAAATTAGTTGCTACATTGTTATGAGCCATTTGATCGTTTCTACTCTTAGGAAGTTGTTCCTATGTGATTAGAGAGTCCTAGCTCTGATACCAATTGTTGGCTCTACCGAGAGGGGGGGTGAATCGGTTTTCTAACAATTATGGGAGATTTTAAAACAATCACAATTTAAACACAAGTGATAATGAATAAAACAGTGCAATATAACAATTTAATGCAAAGAGAGGGAAAGAAAAACAAACACAGCGACTTATAGAGGTTCGGCCAACTCTTGCCTACGTCCTCTCTCCTTGACCTTGTCAAGTGGTTTCTTTCTCTCTTTCAACAGAGTTTACAAAGTTCCTTTTACAGGTTAAGGAATAACCTCTCTACCCTTAGCAATACAGAAAATGTATTCACCCTTTTACAATAACACTCACTGAGGAACAATCCTCTTTTCTTTTAAGGTGTGGATGAATACAGAATAAGGCTTTTTAGTGGGTAGGACTAACAAAGCTTGTAGTACATAAGCTTGTACAATTAATCTCAATAAAATGAGCAATAGAGATACAATGAATGAAAGAATTAAAGCTTGAGAATGTTTGGAATATTCAGTGATAGTCTCTCACTTTGCTTTGTCTTCAATGCTTGGTTATATACTGAAGGTTGGGTAGTTGGAGCATTAAATGCAGTTTTTCCCGTTGAGATTTGAAGAAAATAGCCGTTGGGAACCTCCAGTGGTCAGACAGATCGATCTCCTATCTTGGCCAGATCGATCTCCTAGTTTTAAATCCTGCAATGACAAAGCACAAATACACAGGGAGATCGATCTTATACATTACCAGATCGATCTGTTAGTTTAAATAGGCAGAGGCAGATCGATCTGTCGAATAGGCAGATCGATCTCCTATCCTCTCTGTTTGAGGCAAGATCGATCTCTCAATACACCAGATCGATCTCTAAAGCTCACTGACTTTGAGCAGATCGATCTCTTAACCCTTGCAGATCGATCTCTTTTTACCTTAAACCTTTTACACCGTTTTAAGGCTTGCCAGATCGATCTCTTCCATCATGAGATCGATCTCTCATCAAGTATAATCCCAGGAGATCGATCTCTCATACCCCAGATCGATCTCTCATCAGCAGAACTCTAAGTTCTGGTCCTGATATCTTCTAAACATGTTTGTATACCATCTTAACATTATTGTTTTAACATGTTTTGTCATTTCAAAATACATTAACTCAACAACTCTCTAGAGTGTTTTAAAATGGAGATTAATGAGGAGATAAGGCTTAAGAACAGAAATCGAAAAGAAGGAGGGAAGTAGATAGAGCTCAGGAGGATTTAACTGTCGACATTCTATCACCAATCTGGCTGATCCTCCTACTCTTCGCCCTGCTGCTGAGTGTTGTGTTCTTTAGCTGCATTTGAAGTGGCTTAATTTTTCTTTTCACTTTTTATATAGTTCTTTTTCTTTTCTGCTGTTTCTTTCTTTGTTTATTTTGCAGATTGCTTTTCTAGTTTTACGTTTTCAATCAAGTTTCGATTGTTCATCATCATCAGAAAGGGGAGTACTCTGTTCCTGAACTTCAATTCTTATATTATCTGCACATTGAGGACATTGTGCACTTTAAGTTTGGGGGAGGGGATATCACTTGAGCATTTTTTAAAAATTTGGGCAAAATTGAAAAATTTTTCAAAATCTTTTCGAAAATATAAGCTTAAATTGTTTGATTTTGAGATGATTTAGTGCTTAGCATGTAGTTTTCTCATATTCTGATGATATGACCCCATGATTAAGTCTGATTGTGATTGAATGAGAAGCATGATTATAGGAAAAGCAAGAAGTTGAATTCTTGAATTTGTCTTAATTCTAATTGTTAATTCCTCATCTTACGCACATGTCATGTCATGAATCTGTATATTTATTTAGAGAAAGCTTATGTGGACCTAGGATTGCATTTGTTCAGTTGTTTTTCTGTATCATATTCTAGGATTTGTTTGATCTAATCTCGAGGTGAAATATTAGATCACACTTAATTAGGGAGACGATTTAGGCCATCTTTGGATCGTTTGAGCCTTTCTAGCAATCCTTGTACATATTTTACCCCTAGTCACCCATCTGGGCCAAATAAGGTTTTCTCTGTAAATACACCTGCATATTTTTCTTAGCTTAACGACTCTTTTCCTATCCCTTACCCCGAAAGCATGGAAAGTCATGGGATATATTGTGAGCTTTGTACATATAGGTATCTGGTGATAGTGAAAGTTCGAAAAAAAATGCAAATGACAAAAAAAAAAAAAGAAAGAAAAAGAAAAGATGAAAGAAGAAAAATACAAAAATAGAATAAAATGTTTAGCAAAAGAAATAAGTTTGGGGGAAATAAATTGGAGCTCTTACATTAAAGATCCTAGAACTAATGCATGTTAAGGGGTAATTAAACCTAAATCGACTTTATCATACCTTAACCCCAGCTTTACATTCTTAATGAAATCTTATTGATCTTTGATTAAGTGTGACTACATTAGTGGAGAGAGAAGTGAAAAGCAAACTTATGGGAATGATCACTTGTCATTGACTTTGCATTCACTGTGTTTGCATAATCTGATCCGGGTAATGTACTGTGAAGTGGCGTTGACATTTTCACACACTCACAAGGAGTCCAATTTGGGTTAGGACTTATGATTGAATGATTCTAAATGTTGGACTTGTAATTGTGAGTCTTTGAGATCATAGTCTGTACTTTATCTTTGAGGATATTATTGGGAAATTATTATGTTTTGTACTTGTCATTCCTACATCTATTTTGTTTTGCTTGAGGACAAGCAAAAGTTCAAGTTTGAGGGTGTGATAATTCTATTTTTAATAGAATTATTTGTGCTTAAATTTCTAATTATTTATTTAATCCCCCTATTATTTTATTAATAATCCCCTTATTTAATTAAAATTCTTTAACGTGCAGGTAAATTAAATCCAGATGAAACTTAGTCGTTTCAATCAAAATTGGGCTGAAAACTGGCTAAAGGAGACTGGACCACTTCCAATTTGCAGACCGAGTCACCAGTCATCTGGACACGCGTGATGCCAGGTGTCTATATTTTATTCGCTCCGAAATGATAAGATCGAAGGACACCGTGCCAACCCTCTGGAAGACACACGTTGGGCCACATCGCACAACAAATTGGATAAAAAGACTGATGACGTGGAAATATCTACTCTGCAGCAAATTAAAGGAAGACAAGTGGCCAAACAATGCCAACTCATCTAGGATGGATAAATTACCAATGTACACCTAAGTGTGTGTATAAATAGAAAAAGATGGCAATTGAAAATGGAAGGTAGCCTAGGTTAGGAGTAGTGTAGAGTACATTAGGAGTAGTTTTAATTTAGGGTAGTTTAAGTTTTTGAAAATTTTTAGAATTCTGATTGTAGTTTTTATTTACCATGTTATTTTACTGTTGATGCTATCTAGATTTTATGAAAATTTTATTTTAATTTCTAGTTTCCTAGCATTTTACATTAGCTAATTTCAATCCAATTCCAAGTTTATCTTTTTCTCTTTTCTCGATTTTGTTAGATTTCCCTTTCATTATTTTCAGGTTTTATGAAATGCCTTTATGAGTTTTTATGGTTTTTTTTCATCTTTCTTTCCCACTGTCCATTCGGGCTCAAGGATTCAGGGGGCAACCGAGTAATGTGAGAGGTGATGCACAGCTGGTGACAGTGGCTAAGCATCCTCTCATGGCTCGGTTGCATCCATTGCTACTGTTGGTTTGATTTTTTTTGGGATCAGCTACTACTCAAAGCATTGGTTTCTTGTAAATCTCGGGTTTCTGTAATTGCTTCAATTTATTTCCAAACTTGGAGAGGAGCTCATTGCTATGTTGCTGAACGGCAGGATGTGCTAAAGAAGGTATCGGCTAGACGGCGTTGTGGGAGCAAACAAGGACTATGCTCATTCTCTGCTTTGCTTTGTTTCTTATGTTATTTACTGTTCATCTTCTTTCTTTGCTTTCATTTTTGGTTTCGTTCATTTTATGTTTTTTGTCTTTCATTTACTGCCTTAAGCTTACACGTTATCAATTTTTGTTTGTGTTTTATCTGTTGTCTCGTTTTGTTTCATCTATTGTCGTCATTTTGGTTTCATTCATCTTATGTTTTAGCCTGTGTTCTATCTTACTTCTCGTTTGGTTTTACTGAGCATTGCAGAAGGATTGGATGTATGGCTTATGGGGACAGTAGCTGCTATGTGTGCATCTTGCTCCATTAACCAGTACCCAGCTGATGCAGCAGTATATGACAAAACTGAGAGCAAGCTAGAGTGTTTGGGGCGAGGTAGTAGGTGCTGAGCTGGAGTAGCGTATAGCTGAAGGAAGACCCGACAGCAGGACACCAGTAGACCGAAAGCACACCAGTAGCTGGAACAGAGAATGCCTGGAGCAGCAGTCAATTGCAGGACCGGATGCAGCAGACCGAGAGTACCTGGGATCGAGAATGCCTGGAGCTAGAATTTGCAGAAAACGTACAGTGACAGTAGCCGAAACCGTGAAAGCCTGGAAATGAAAATGAATTTGGAAAGACAATGAACAGTACCAACACATGCTCGGGACCACTTAATTGCCAAATTTGTTTAAGGCCTTGTTTGGCCACCTCTCTTTTGTTTACCTTAATGTTTATTGCATTTTTATTATTTTTGATTATGATCATTAGTTGTTAGTTTAGGATAGCTTTTAATTGATAATGGTAGGTTAAATATATTGTGTTAGTTTGTCAATTTAATTTTTAGTTTTAATTTTTTTAGTTAGTAGTTAATTTTATATTATATATTTAAGGACTTTATTTTAGTTTAGTATTTTATTAGTTGCATTTAGAGTTAATTTAGATTAATGTGCTTTATGCATTTTTAATTTAGTTTTCATTTTTATTAGATTTTAGGTTAGTTTAATTTGCAATTTTTATTAGTTTAATTACATGCATTTTTATTTTAAGTTTGTTTAAATGTTAGTTTAATTTTAGTTCTTTATTTTCATATTTGCATTTTATTTTAATTTCGTTAATTAATTTTAACTATTTTAATTATTTTCGTAGGTATTTGCTTTTAATTGCGTGGAGCTCGGTAAGTGAATCTCAGCTCAGTTTTATTTAGTTTTTTTTTATTTTATTGTTTTATTGTTTTTCAGTAATTTTTAATTAGCCTTAGTAGGTCACAAACTAAACTTCATAATTTGCTAGAATATACTTAGAGTAAGATTAATCGGTAGTTAATTAAGCTAGTCAACATCCCTGTGGGAAGATAACTCAGGACTCAAATCCTATCATTACTTGTACGATCCGTGCACTTGCGGTAATACGTTTAGATTGTATCAAATGCCGATAACCACGTCAATGTGCAGAAAACATCTTGAGCAAGACACATGCATACTGGTTAGCTGGGCAAGTTGAAGACGCATAGCAGTACGAGCCGGAAGTTTGCTATCTACAAACCCGGGAGCTGGAGCAGTACATAGAGCCAACATGAACCAGCATGGGAGTACCTGAAAGAGAAACGTGTACAGTGCTCATTTCGGGACCAAGATAGCCAGTTGGAAATTGTTGTTAAGGCCTTGTTTGGCCATTGCATTTTAATTGTACAATTCATTTTCATGCATTTTAGAATAGCCTAATTTCAATTTAATTTGTTAGCTTAAGGAGTAAAATTCTAAACTTAGTTGCATGATTAGTTATAGTCAATTGCTTGATTAGTTCATGAATTAGATTTAATTATATCCTTAGCTCATTTCTATTTTATCATGCATTAGTTAAGTTATCATGCATTAGGATTAATTTAGAATTTATCATGCAAGAGATATTTTATCATGCATTAGTTAAATTTTATTGTTAAATTAGTAATTAGATATAATTAGGAGTAATTTAGAATTAATATTTTAGACATTTAGGCTTGTAGTTATTGTCTTTATTTTTCTAGGATTTTATTTCTTTAAATTTTAAGTTAATTTAATTTGCATTTTTATTAAGTAGTTTAATTACGTGCATATCTTATTTTAGGTTTGTTTGATTTTAGTTTAATTAATCTTGTCTCTTTATTTTCATATTTTCATATTTGCATTTTATTTTAATTTCGTTAATGATTTTTTAATTGTTTTGATTATTTTTGTAGGTTATTGCTTTAATTGCGTGGAGCACTATCAGTAATATTAGCTCGATTTTATTTTATTTAGTTTATAATTGTTATTGTTTTCAGTAGTTTTAATTTCAACCTTGTAGATCAACCCTTGACATTTCATAATTTGATAGAATATACTTAGGGTAAGATTAACCGGTACTTAATTAGGTAATTCAACTTCTCTGTGGGACGATAACTTGGGACTCGAATCCCATTATTACTTGTACAACCCGTGCACTTGCAGATAGAACGTCTAGGTCACTCATAGTGGGCATAGTTCGTATCATTTGTGTTGAAACCATTCCTTTAGATTCCACAGCTTTAAAGCCATGTACGACATCTAAGCTTAGTTCCTGTCAGCTTATAGTTTAGAGGCCTTCAATTCCATTTACATAAAGGCTTGTTAAGCCCAATACTTCTCTTCCCAGACAGATGATACCTAAGCTTAGTGATCTGAGTAGCTTTTTTATTCCCTACACCAATATTGACTAGTTCTTTCCTAGTGTCTTCTCTTCCCAGACAGATGATACCTAAGCTTAGTGATCTGAGTAGCTTTTTTATTCCCTACACCAATATTGACTAGTTCTTTCCTAGTGTCTTTCTTGACCTAGGATCTAATGTAAACCTTATGCCATTAGTTGAGAAGCTAAATATAGGGGAATGTAAGCCTATCACAACTACCCTGTAGATAGCTGATAAATCTATTAGATACCCCCGAGGAGTGATAGAACATATGTTTGTTCATGTTGATGAGTTCGCTATTTTAGCGGATTTCTTGGTCAGGGATATACGAGAGAGCAAGAGTACACCGATTATCTTAAGTAGACCATTTCTGACTTTATAGAGAGCATTTATAGATGTGGGGCTAGGAGAGTTGAGCTTCAAGCTCAATGGCGAGGAAGTTATGTAAAACGTGATGAGTAAGAATAAGAAAGATATGAATGGTCAACCAAAAGAGGGTGAAAAAGGACTTAGCATTTAAGAATGAGGTTATTGAGGTTTTAAAAGATAAAGATGTTAAGTCCTATGGAGTAATTACTACATCTAGGGCTTTAGAGGATGGGATTTGGAGGATCTTAGATGTTTATGGAAAGGTGAATGGATTTATCCTCGATGTCTCTGAGGAGAAGGATGTGAATAGAAGATTTTATAGAGACCACTCTAGGATAGCCATTTCACCCACTAGAGCACTGATTTCTAAGGCACCCTCGACTGCCATGAGTGCTTTACTGAAAAAGGATTGTGCCAATCCTATACCCCCTGAGCTTGATGGATTCCTATTACACAATTCCTTATATTTTCTGAGGACTATAAACTCAGCCCAACTTCATTCCTTTTTTTTTTCTTATTTTTCAGTTCTTTTTCTAGTTTGATACTTGTTTTCTTTTCTTTTCTTCTATAGGTACCTTTTCTAGCCACACCTAGTGTTAAGCTTCACAGTGTTCATCTTCATGACGATAGGGGAGTTTTCTGTTTTAAGCTTCATTTCCTTATGTTTATCTACACACTGAGGACACTGTTCACTTTAAGTTTGGGGAAGGGATTAATTTGAGCAATTTTCAAAAACTTTTGAGCTAGAATTGAAAAATCTTTCAAAATTTTTGAAAATTGAAGCTTATATGTTTTGATTTGAGGTGATTTTATGCTTATAATATTTTATTTTCTCATGATCCTGTTGATTATGTATGATTCTGATTGATGAAAAGCTTGATTGTTGTGAAAGAATGAAGTTAATTCCTTGAATTTACCTTTACTTTAATTGTGAGTTCCTTTTTTGTGCACATGTCATGTCATGGATTTTTATACTCATTTAGAGAAAGCTTATGTGGACATAATATTGCATTTGTTAATTTGATCTTGTGCATCATATTTTAAAATTTGTTTGATCTTCTCTCGAGGTGAGATATTAGACCACACTTGATTAGGGAAGTGATTTAAGCCATCTTTTGATAGTTTGAGCCATTCTAGCCAACCTTAAACACATTTTATCCCTAGTGACCCTTTTGGGCCAAATAAACTTTTCTCTATATATACACCTACGCAATTTTCCTTACCCTAAACACTTTTTCCCATCATTTACTCGAAAAACATATGATTTCACTATGGCATATTCAGAGTTGTGCATATATGGGTTGTAGGTGATAGTTAAAAAAAATAGAAAAAGACAAAATAGAGAAGGAAAAGATGAAAAAGAAAAAGGAGAAAAGAAACAGAAAAGCAAATAAATAAATGAAAAATAAAAAGAAAAAAATACAAAAATAGAATAAAAGAGTTTAGATTAATAAATACGTTTGGGGGAATAATTAAAAGCTCAAACATCATTGATCCTCGTAGGTAATGCCTGTTTAAGGTTATTTGATCTTAAATCAACAAGCTTATTGAAATCTAATTGATCTTTGTTTAAGTATGACTACATTAGTGGATGTAGAAAGTAAACTTATGGTAGTGATCACTTGTCATTGCCTTTGCATCCTTTTGTTTGCATAATTCGATCAGGGTGGTATACTTTAAAGTGCCTTTCACATTCTCACACACACACACGACAACTTCAATTTTGGTTTAGACTTATGATTAGTTGAGACTTAATTTTTGAACAACAATTGTAATTTTATGATATGGAATTTATACTCTGTCTTTATGGATATGTTTGGAGAATAAATATGTTGAGTATTTTATTACTTCCAATATGCTCTTGTTTTGCTTGAGGACAAGCAATAGTTCGAGTTTTGGGGTGTGAACACTATTTTATAGGGTTATTTATGTGCTTATATTCCTTGATTTTTGCTTAATTCTCTTGTAAAAATGTTAATTTCCCTTTTAATTTGTTTAGTTTTCTCTAATTGTGTAAATAAATAAAATTTTGAAGAAATTGGGTTAATTTGATGGCATTTGAGCACACCTATGAAGAATGAAATTGAGTGTGCTAGAAGACATCTTCCATAACAACCAACTTTGTCTTTTAGTACAACTCACTCATTGCCACCTATCATGCCACATGGCTTCACTTCATTCACTCTTGGAAGATGATGACAAGTTTTCACATGGACTTCACATAGGTTAGCAACCTAGGATGAAACTTGGACAAGAAGACAAAAGGTGGTTATAGAGCTTTAATGATGTGGAAATATCTCCCTTGAATACATAATTAGATGAGGATGCATATTTACCATGTATTTTAGCCATTTTACCCCTAATTTGCCTATGTACATATATCAGATTGAAGAGGGTAATAGGGTGGTCGGCTAGCTTAAGATTTTCTTCAATTTCTTTAATGTTTTCAATGTTATTTAGTTGTTTTAAGTAGCGATCATTTTTATTTACAAACTTTCTTTACATTTCCATGCACTTTAAATTTTTTTGTATTTTCTTCACTTCCAGCAATTTGAATACAATTTTTTCTTTTATTTTCTTTACCTAGGATGACACTTGGACAAGAAGACAAGAGGTGGTTATAGGATTAAGAGTTTAAACAGTTAGTTTTTATTTGGAAATTTCATTCTATTTTCTTTCTTTATGCAGCATCATTCTAATTAATATTTTTCTATTTCGGGTCTTTTATCATGACATTTGGTTAGTCTAAATATAGTTAAAACTTAGATAATTAAAGGTTAAAGGTTGGGGTAGTATAAAGCTGCATTTACAAGGCATTTGAATTTTCATTTCATGGTTTCTTTTCTGTTTTGATCAGCTACTGTAGTCATCATTTTAGGGTCCATTTAAGCCATTGTTCCATGTTAATTTTAGGATCATTTAGATAGCTCAATATCATATTAGGATAATATTAGTATTTGATAATTTTTAAATGCATGTTTAGCTTAGGATTATAGCTTTTTACGTGACAATTGTATCTTACAGTTCATTGCTTCAGGTGTACTGTTCAAACATAGTTTAACAACTGATTTGGTCAATTTTACGGGTTAGTTAGTTAGTTAAAAATCATTTTAGGGTTATATTAACATTATGTAATTGATAAGTCATTATTTATGCACATTATTTACCTTGTTTTTCCTATGGTTTTGTATGAATTTTATACTTAATCTATGGATAATTGATCATTCTTGAATAATTGTAGGAATTCATGGGATTGATGAATTAAAGGATGATTTGGGTGGATTTTGGAACGAAGGAAATCATATGGAAGAAGTGAGGAATGATGAGTACGAGTTTGGTCAGTGCTGGGTGCAGCCTTAGGCGAGACTCTCGCCTAAGGATCCCTTCACTATGCAGTTCTCAAATCAAGGCAGAGCCGGATGCAGCCTTAGGCGAGACTCTTGCCTAAGGGTCTTCTTGACATGCTAACTTCAATTTGTTGGACAAAAACGGGTCAAGGCTTAGGCGAGACTCTCGCCTAAGCATCAAATACGAAGATTTTCTCTCTCCTCTCTAGATTTGACTTTTTCAAATTACTTGGAAGACTTTTTATCGGATTATTATTTTAATTAAATGTAAGGACTTCGAGTCCAACTAGGAGTATGGTTTTTATCTCTATTTTTAGTTATAAATAGGCTTTTGAAGACCTAGAAAATGGAGACTTTTGATTAGATTTTCACATACAAAATTTTCACCATTTTTCATGGGTTGCTAAACTCTCTTCCCAATTTAAGGATAATTGAAGATTTGGTTTATAAGTTGTGAGATCTAATTGTTCTTATTTATTTTCTTTAATCTTTTCTATTCTTATAATTTTTGCACTTCATTATTATTATTGTTTTGTGGTTGCTTCAAAAAGGCCTATTGATTCTTTTAGAAGGCAATATATATCCAATTGAAATATCTGAATCCGTAATTGTTTGGTTGTTTCAATAACGAGTGGTAAGTAACAAGATTAATTGCACTTTTGATTTTTAGTCTTTGTTATGTGATTATAAGATCTGATTTAAATAAACCTACATGTGTGTTTGTTGATTAAAATTGGTAGTCTCTTTAGTGTTCAATGCTATTGGTAAATTAAATCCTAAGATCGCATCTAGGGTTGTTTATTGGTAAGAGCAGCAATTAGAGAACGTTTCCTAATTGTCGAAGCGGTAAGAAGAGACAGGTTGTTAGGTCGTACCAACAACCATAACTAGTTTAGTTGGGATTAAGAAAAATTATCTTGCGTCAATGATCAACTTACCGAACCAAATCTGAAAATTACTCCTTAGGTTGGATTTCTCAAATTATTGAATTCTTCTACTCAATTTTGTTTTCTTTCTATTAAGTTTTGTTATTTTAGTTAATCAATCTTTCAAACCCCTTTTGTTTTATTTTTCTTTTATTTACAGAAAAGTAAATCAGATTTAATCAATCTCTCTTAGGACACGACCTTGCTCCCTATACTACTAATTATTTGTTTAACCAAGTTATTTAATATTGTTGGTTTCGGTAACCATCAATTTTTGGCGCCATTGCCCGAGAGATTAAATTTAATTTGGATTTATTTTGATGCATTGTTCTTCTCGTACAGGTGAATTAATTCCATACAATCCTGACATCGAGAAGACTGAGAGAAGACTTAGGAAAGAAGCTAGAAATCGCAAGAACGAAGAAAGCTCTACATCATCACCAGGATTGAATCTTGTATTAGACCTTGAAGACTCATCAAGTGACTCTGAATCCGAGCGAGAGATGGCCAACAATCAAGAGAGAACTCTTAGACAACTTACCGCTCTAGCTTTGGATCAACAACCATTATGTATTCAATATCCTGCTTTGCAAACAGAGTTCGAATTGAAATCCGGACTGATCCACCTTCTTCCAAAGTTCCATAGGTTGGAAAACGAAGATCCTCATAAACATCTTAAGGAATTTCATGTGGTTTGCTCCAGCATGAAGCCACAAGCTGTTACGGAGGATCAAATCAAGCTTAGGGCCTTTCCATTCTCACTCGTGGATAGAGTTAAGGATTGGTTATTCTACCTTCCTCCAGGTTCGGTTACAACATGGACTGACATGGTAAGATGTGTTGTTGACAAATTTTTTCCAGCTTCTAGGGCCGAAAACAACAGAAGGGAGATATGTGGAATCAAGCAAAAAGATATCGAAAATCTTTATGAGTATTGGGAAAGATTCAAACAACTTTATGCTAGCTACCCACAACATGGGATTTCTGAACAACTATTCATCTAATACTTCTATGAAGGACTCTTACCAATGGAAAAACGAATGATGGATGCTACTAGTGGAGGAGCAATAGTCAATAAAACCCCCACAGAAGCTAGGAATTTAATTTCCACCATGGCTGCGAATTCTCAACAATTGGGGACTAGACAGGATGTGCCTAGAAGAGTGAATGAGGTGAGTACATCTTCAATTGACAATCAAATTGCTAATCTAACCTCTATTGTGCAGTAACTTGCTTTAGGAGTGGGAAACATGCAACAAGCTAAGGTCTGTGGAATTTGTGCTACTAGACATCCAACCGATATGTGTCCTATACTTCAAGAAGATTCACAAGAGCATGTTAATATGGTTGGAGGATACCAAGGGCCTTCCCAAAGAAAATATGATCCTTATTCCAATACTTATAATCCAAGATGGAGGGATCATCCAAACTTCAGTTATGGACAAAGGCCGTATTACCAAAACTACCAACCTAGGCAACCTCCTCAACAAATGCAACAATCATCAAACTCAGGTACGTCTCTTAAAGAGGTTGTTAAATCCCTTGCTGATAGTACTCAACAATTTTAACAGGAAACAAGGTCCAACCCTCAAGGAATTAAAAGATCAAGTGAACCAACTAGCCGCATCAGTAAGCAAGCTAGAATCCCAAGGAAGATTGCCATCGCAAACCATAGTCAACCCTAAGCAAAACGCAAATGCAATCACTTTGAGAAGCTAAACCAAACTAAAAGAACCTCAAATCCGAACCCATAGCACAAGAGAACAAAAAAAGGAGTTGAACCACCTCAACTAAAATTCGAAACGACCACTGAAGGGAGCATGAAGATACCAGAGATAATACCTCATTTTCCTCCAAAGTTAAAGCCCAAAAAAGAAGAGGAAGAGAAGGCAATTCTAGATACTTTCAGAAAAGTCAAGGTAAATATTCCCTTATTAGATGCTACCAGATAGGTTCCAAAGTATACCAAGTTTCTCAAGGAATTGTGCAACAATAAGAGGAAGCTTAAGCGAAATGAGTATGTGAACATGGGAGAGAATGTTTCTACAATCCTCCAGAAAAAGTTACCACCCAAATGCAAGGATCCAGGTATGTTCACTATCCCATGTAGAATAGACAATTTAAAGATCGAAAAAGCCATGTTAGATTTAGGAGCTTCAATTAATGTCATGCCATTATCTATATACAAGTCTATGACTACGAGCAAATTGAAAAATACTGGTGTGATAATTCAATTGGCTGATAAATCTAATGTTTATCCCGAAGGGGTGTTAGAAGATGTTTTGGTGCAGGTTAAAGATTTAATCTTCTAGGCAGATTTTTATGTCTTAAACATGGAGGAAGATGATACATCTTTGATTTTATTGGGCAGACCTTTTCTCAAAACCTTTAAAACAAAAATAGATGTTTATGATGGCACTCTTACTATGGAATTTGATGGTGAAGTTATAAAATTCAATATATATAATGCCATAAAATACCCTAGAGATATGTCTTCTATTTTTGTTTTAGATATTATTGATCCTTTAACTGACATGTATTTGAACATTTGTGATGAGGATAAATTGAAAGTTGTTTTGAGTAGGCACCTCACGCTTGAGGATTCAAAGAGATTGGAGAAGAAGTTTGCGTGGGAATCGAAATTATTAGAAACGGTCTAAGAGCTAGGATCCCTATGCATGATGAGGTTTGTTGTTTCTCACATTCAATTGCCATTATCTCATACAAAACTTCTTCCCTCTATTGTGTAGGCACCAGATTTAGAATTGAAGACTCTTCCAGAACACCTCAAACATGTTTTCTTAGGTGATAGGGAAACACTTCCGGTGATTATCTCCAATAAACTATCTAATTTAGAAGAAGAGAAGTTGCTTAGAGTGCTCAAGGAATACAAGGAAGCTATCAGATGGACAATAGCGGACATCAAGGGAATAAGCCCAACAACTTGCATACACAAGATCCTTATGGAAGAGGAATGTAAGCCTACTAGGCAAGCACAAAGAAGACTCAACCCACCAATGATGGAAGTAGTTAAAAAAGAGATTTTGAAACTACTTGATGCAGGTATGATCTATCCAATTTCGGATAGCAAATGGGTAAGTCCAGTCCAAGTGGTTCCGAAGAAAACGGGTATAACAGTTATACAAAACCCAGATGGTAAGTTGGTAGCTATCCGAATTCAAAATGGTGGCGAGTATGCATCGATTATAGGAAGTTGATTGCATCTACAAGAAAAGACCACTTCCCTCTTCCTTTTATTGATCAAATGCTTGAAAGATTGGCAGGTAAAACTCATTATTATTGTCTTGATGGATATTCAGGTTTTCATCAAATTTCTGTAGCACCCGAAGATTAGGAAAAGACTACCTTTATATGTCCGTTTGGAACCTTTACCTACAAGCGCATGCCCTTTGGTCTATGCAATGCTCCAACCACATTCCAGAGATGTATGGTTAGTATATTTTCTGATTATGTAGAATATCTAATAGAAGTGTTCATGGATGATTTTATTGTTCATGGAAATACCTTTGATGAATGCTTAGCTAACCTCACTAAAATCTTCAATAGATGCATAGAAAGTAACCTTATTTTAAATTATGAAAAATGCCATTTTATGGTTGATCAAGGTATTATTCTAGGGCATATAGTATCTTCTAAGGGGATAGAAGTGGATAAGTCAAAAATAGAAGTGATAAAATCTTTGCCTTACCCCGCATTTGTGTAGGAAGTTCGCTATTTTCTTGGACATGCAGGATTTTATAGGTGATTTATTAAGAACTTCTCCAAGATCACCCAACCCTTATGTCGATTACTACAAAAGAACGTAGCATTCGAATTTGATGAGACATGTAAGAAGGCATTTAACAAACTCAAAGACATGTTGACCACCACGCTGATCATCCAACCCCCAAATTGGAATCTACCGTTCGAAATCATGTGCGATGCAAGTAACTACGTAGTAGGAGCTGTACTTGGATAAAGAGAGGAGAGAGTTCCACATGTCATCTACTATGCCTCATGAACCCTTGATAATGCACAATGTAACTATTCCATAACAGAAAAAAAAACTTCTAGCCATTGTTTTTGCTTTAGAAAAATTTTGTTCTTATTTACTAGGAGCTAAAGTGATTATTTATTCTGATCATGCAGCTCTCAAGTATTTACTCTTAAAGAAAGAAGCAAAACCAAGACTCATCAGGTGGATATTATTACTACAAGAGTTCAATATAGAAATCAAGGATAAGAAGGGAGCCGAAAACCTAGTAGCTGATCACTTTAGTAGACTCATCACAAGTGAAGAACCTTCACCCCTTATAGATGAATTTCCAAATGATTATCTTTTTTCCATTCATGAAACAAGACCATGGTATGCTGATATTGCTAACTTTTTAGCTACAGGAATTTTGCATTATGAATTGTCTAGGTCTCAAAAAGATAAGATAAGATGCTAAGTATTACGCTTGGGATGAACCTTACTTATGGAAATAGTATGCCGATTAAGTCATTAGAAGATGCGTGTCTGACCATGAAATCTCTTCTATCTTAAATTTTTGCCATTCATATGCATGTGGTGGACATTTCGGTCCAAAGAGGACAGCACGCAAGGTACTCAAATGTGGATTATTTTGGCCAAATTTATTTCAAGATTCTTATATGTTTTGTAAAACTTGTGAGATGTAAGACCCCATATATGTATAATGGTAATGTGTGTAATTGGATCAAATAATATGAATGGACTTGTAATGTAAAGTATGATTGATGTAAGTCCATGGATTCAATGTATGTATGTGTAATATGAATTGTAACGTACATACAAGTTTCATTGAGTACGACTATGAAGAAATGAGTTCTGGCAAGTGATGGATGTGATTGAAACTCAAGATGAGTAGTGTGGTAAAATGGAATGGAGTTATGCTTCCATTTGGTTTCATGTAGCATACCTTTGGACATACAATGAATGCACACAAGTTTCAATGTGCATAAGGTATGAATGGATGCCATTTTCAAGTTATAAAGGTGGATGGATGAGAAAATGGCCATGGCAATAGATTAAGGATGTATTGGTATGAGTTGCAGCAAGGAAACTACAGAAAATCTGGAAAACATGAGGGCTAGATCGATCTCATAGGATGAGAGATCGATATGGAAGAGCCAAAATGCTCTTATTTGGGCGAAAGAATAGAGCAGATCGATCTCCAATGGAGCCAGATCGATCTCCCAAGCATTCTGTAGTGAAAAGATCGATCCCCAAGCACCCAGATCGATCTCCTTAGCTCTCTATTTGGGAGCAGATCGATCTCATGCCTCGACAGATCGATCTCATGCTTCGACAGATCGATCTCAGGCTTAAAAATACAGTGAAAAAGAGGGATTTTAAGGGACCAGATCGATCTCCTCTTGGACCAGATCGATCTCCTCAAGATATTTCTATACAAGGAGGGCTGAACATCAGGAAATCTCGGGAAAAACACTAACCTTCAACTTTCAACCCAAAAACCTAACTTTTCCTCTCTAAAATCAGCCATTTTCAGCAAGAATTAAAGAGAGACCATTAGAGGCAAAGTTGTTCCTATTAAAGAGAAGAACAACATAGTGTGAAGGCATTTTCCTATAGTTGGTATTGAAGGAGTTAAGGGCATTGCCATTTGGAGCAAGAAGAAAAATCATATTTGGTAAGATTCTAACACTCCAATCCAAATACATTGTCTATTAAATTGATTTTTGGAGTTATTTGGTATGATTATTGATGGATAAATTATCTAGGGGTGTGGTGGAATTGGTGTGACCTAGAAAACCTAGAATGGGTATGATGTGAGAATATATGGGTTGAATGAGTTTATGATTTATGGGCATGCTAAAGTTGTTAGTGAGGTAATGCTTATGATTTTAGATGGTTAAATGAGATTACATTGTGAGTTTGGAGGAATTGTGGAAATGAGTATGTATATGCTTGATAAAATTCCATAGTGAGCGAATTCATGAAATATGAACACGATGAGCTTAATGTCGATTTAATATCGATTCGGAATAAGTTAATAGGCCTAAGAAGAATCCATAGACTCGAGTTTTGGGTAAAGTAATGAAACAAGGCCTCATAAGCGTTAATAGAAACTATAGGTCGAATTGACTATAGTGAACGCACAATGTCATATTATATGGATCGAATATAATGCGGGATACGGCTTTGTGCAGTCCCGAAGAGTTCGTTGAAGACGAATCAAACCGTACGAGTAAGCAACTTAAGGAAGTGGAATCACGCATCGCGATTCCAGGTAAGGGAATTTTGTGAGTATATAGAGGTAGCTGCTCGTACTTTGAATTTGTGGGTGAATATTAGGTGTTTTATGAAATGCATGGTTGCTCAAATAAATGATTGATGGTAATCGTGAATGATGATGAGTATATGCGTGATTTTGGTTTTGAAGTGGATTTTATGAAATGGGATAGTAAGGCTAATAATTGCATAAATCTAATGTTTTGATGTTTTCAAAACGAAATTGCTTGGTTTTAAGCAAGCTTGTAGATGGGTCGGCTAATATTGTATTGTTGTTGTGGAAAAGCATTTGTGAGTGCTAAACCCGATTGTTGGGATTGTTTGATTGTGTATGAGCCGCCTAATCGTATTTGCATGATATAAATCGCGCTAGAGCCTCGCTCGCGCTGGATTTCTATGTTTTCACTTGTGTGATACGTGCTTGAGCTTAGCTCGCACTTTGATTTGAATTGTGACGATGTTTTATAAACCGTACTGGAGCTTACGCTCGTACTTGGATTTGAGTGGTTTTTCTTATGCATATAACCGTACTGGAGCTATGCTCGTACGTGGTTTCTTCATATTTTATGCATAAATGCCGTACTAGAGCGTTGCTCGTACGAAGTGATTGGTTTTGAAGCATGAATTCGCGTTAGAGCGTAGCTCGCGCTGGTTTTCACACTATGGTATGTATGAGGCCGTGGTGAGAGATACGGATTAACTCAGGGAACCCAACAGGCCTGACAGACCTCTTGAGTGGGGTGAGGGTGAGGGGCTAGGACCTGACATAATCCATTCAGGGAACCCAACAGGCCTAACAGACCTCTTGAGTGGGGTGAGGGTGAGGGGCTAGGACCTGAAACAGGGAACCCAACAGGGGCAAGCAAGGCCATGAGGGGCTAGGACCTGGTATTGAGGTTAATCCCACGCGCTCTTGAGACTATAAAGGTTACACTTGGTATGGGGTAGATAAGACCTATGGCAGGCACCCCCAACCATGTTATGGGTCCGCGGAGTACGATGTACCGTGTATATCACATGGAGTACGATGTACCGCGTGGTGGTTACTTGATTTGAGAAAGTCTGGCGGAGAACTAACCCACCTTCGTACCAGCATGATACCCCGCACACCGGGATCCGTGTGGTCTGGGATGATATGTGACGATTGGCCAACGTAGTCATTTAAGATATAGTAACCTGTCTCCTTGCTTGATTTACTTACTACCACATGATTTTAAATCTCTAAGTGTGATTGTGATTGATTAAGGTAGACCCGAAGGAGGGGTCGAGCCTCGTGGATTTGATTTGTGAAATGAAAATGAGGTTGTGATTGTGAATTGATGTGATGTGATTGTTTGTGTTGAGAAAGAGTTTTATGACGTGGGTTTAAAAAGGAGGTTTCTTAAAGAATTGCCCTTTTTATGAATTTAAATGAGATCGAGCATGAGATGATTTATACATGATGTTTTTACCATGTTTTATATGCCAATAGACATGATTTTGATACATGATATATATGTATACTCATATGGCATAGTTTTATTCCTCATGCTCCTACTATAAATGATTTATGCATAATACTATTAGCATGTAGATAGAGTAGTTATCTACCATGCTTGCATTATTGCCTTACTGAGCGTGTGGTTGCTCATCCCTCTCTATTTTCCCCCCTACAGAGCGTGCATAGTAGCCCAGCGAGGACTGAGGCGTGGTATTTTGGACTCCGCTGCATCTCCATCGCTTAGAGGTATATATACAGTGATTCTTTTTGTATCTAAACAATGTAAAAGCACAGTATTCTTTGAGTTGTAATTATAGGGGATGTAGATGTCAGTAAAACATGCTTTTGTATAAGTACAAGATTAAATGCAAATGTATGACATTGTTTTATTTAACTGAGAATGAATGAGATGTGGTGTTTATTATTGACTCACAGCCCAACAGCGTGTGGTGAGTTAGTTCACGACCGGGTAAGGTAACAGTAAAACGCGAAAAATTTTTAGTGATTTTCGATTAAAGAGAATGGAATTGGGTCGTGACAGAGATTGGTATCAGAGCTGTGTTGGCCTGATGTGAGTCATTAATAAAACGTAGGAAAGTACATGCCCGTAGTACTGTGCTTTTGTTTAGATATAACTGTGTATATCGTGATGGATTGAGCTTAATAAATTATTATAATACAGGAAGTTAGGCACTATGCCAGTTACACGCAAAGGTAGAGGGGCAAGAGCACGTGCTAGAGGCCGTAGAGGTAGGCCTGAGAGCCGTGCGGAACCACAAACTGAGCAGGCTCCATAGAACCCTGCGGGAGAGCAGAGGATACTGAGGCTTGCTTCGCTAGGTTAGAGCGGAGTATTAAGAATTTGGTGGAGATAGTCACGCAGGCCTTGGGCGCTGGTGACAGACGAGGTCCCGCGGCACAGCCTACTACTGAACAGGCAGCTGCAGAGGCGGAGAGACCTCAGACTGCTGAGACAGCTACAGTTACACCACCTCCAGTACATAATACAGATTCTCCTATCGCTCGACAACAGAGCGGTAGTGATTTGGGTTATGACTGCGATTTGAGCAGGTTGCGAGAGTATCAAGCGTTGAAACCTCCAGTGTTTAGAGGGGTGAAGGACCCAGTGGTTACGTAGGATTGGGTGTATGAGATGGAGAAACTATATAGGTTTTTTCGATGCACTTCAGCTGAGAAGGTAGCCTTTGCAGTGTTTATGTTGAAAGGCGAGGCCGAGTATTGGTGGAGATCCACTGAGGCTATTTTAAGGGCCAGACACTCTGAGATTTCATGGGAGATATTCTTGGAGGCCTTCAGAAGACAGTATATTCCAGCTACCGCACAGAGGAAACTGCAGATGGAATTTATGAATTTGGTTCAAGGGAACTGGACTGTGGACGAGTATGAGTCCAAGTTTATGTCCTTGGGGAGATATGACCCGGACACGATGGGTAGTGAGACCTGAAAGATACAGAAGTTCATGGATGGATTGAGATTGGCTATCCGAACTAAGCTAGCTCCCTTCGACATTTTGACTTATGAGGAGGCTGTACATAAGGCTCAGTTGTGTGAGCAAGACTTTGAGCGAAATGCCTCCGAGCTTGGGAGAATCAGTGTTAGAAAGGATAGAGATCGGAAGAGATCCGGGAGGGATAGAGTGGCCAGGAAAGGAGGCCCAAGGTATTTTGAGAAGAGACCTAAGATCGAGGATGTGCAGGAGAGAGCTGCTAGACCTGCCGTATACCCAACCTTGACTGCACCGAGGGGTATGACTATTGGAGGACCACGACCTACCACGGATCAGTGTAGGAGATGTGGGAGATACCATGGGACCAGGCCATGTCAGGTGCCCCCTGTTTCGTGTTTTAGGTGTGGGAGGCCAGGACATATATCGAGGTTCTGCACTGAGATGATTGAGATTGCCCCACAGAAGGGCAAGGACCCTGAGGGAGCTCCAGCGGAGACAGCAGCCCCGAGGAGGAGGGCTACAGCTGAGGAGAAAGGGAAACAGGCTATGGGTGTGAGCAGAGGAAGAGTACATGCACTGGATCAGGACACCGCAGATGCTTCGACGGATGTGATTAAAGGTACCATCCGAATCTTTGATTTAGAAGCATTGGTATTATTTGATCCTGGTGCCACGCATTCTTTCGTATCACCTTCCTTCGCACATAAATTTTTAAAGCATGTGAAACCAACATTGTTGGATAAAATGTTGATGATTTCCACACCCATGAATGATAGCCAATTGACTGAGCATGTATGTAGAGATTGTAAGTTAAAGATAGAGGGGAAGGAAATGATAGCTAATCTGATTTTATTGAATATGAATGATTTTGATGTAATTTTGGGAATGGATTGGTTGCTACCAATCGTGTTGTGATGGATTGTCATGCCAAAACATTGATGTTTTCAGGATTAGACAATCTTACTGTAAATTTTGATGAAAAGAAATGATATGAAACTTGTATAATTGTGGTAAATAAAAGAGTATAATTTTAAATGCATATTGCTTGAGAGATAAATTATTTGTTTTTGATAAATATTGAATGTGGAGTGATGGTTTATGTTACTAACGATAGAGAGGATAATGTGAAGGGTTCATTGCCTATGTGGTCGATATAGATGAGGGACACCCGGAATTGAAGGACATACCCGTAATTACGGACTACCCTGATGTCTTTCCGGATGAATTACCAGGACTACCACCTGAAAGGGAAATGGAATTTTGCTTTGAGCTAGTGCCTGATACAGAGCCGATATCGAAACCACCCTATAGAATGGCTCCGATAGAGTTGGAAGAGCTGAAGAAACAGCTGCAAGAGTTGCTGGAGAAGGGGTTTATTAGACCGAGTGTCTCACCTTGGGGAGCACCGGTTCTATTTGTAAGGAAGAAGGATGGAAGCCTCCGACTGTGTATAAATTACCGGTTGTTGAATAAGGCCACCATTAGGAACAAGTACCCCCTTCCAAGAATCGATGACTTGTTGGATCAGCTCCAGGGAGCTGAAGTATTTTTTAAGATAGATTTGCGGTCAGGGTATCATCAGTTTAGGATCAGGAGTGGAGATGTACCCAAGACAGCATTTCGTACCCGTTATGGCCACTACGAGTTTTTGGTGATGCCATTTGGATTGACGAATGCTCCCGTAGCATTTATGGCATTGATGAATGATATATTCAAGCCATACCTGGACAAGTTTGTAATAGTGTTCATTGATGACATTTTGGTGTATTCCAAGTCCAGGGAAGATCATGAGGAGCACTTGAGGATAGTTCTGCAGACCCTCCGAGAGAAAGAATTATATGCCAAACTCAACAAGTGTAACTTTTGGTTGGAACAGATCTCATTTCTGGGGCATGTTGTGTCAAAGGATGGGGTATCAGTGGATCCATCCAAGATAGAGGCAGTTGTACAGTGGGAACAGCCCAAGACAGTAACTGAGATCAGAAGTTTCCTGGGATTGGCAAGATATTATCGGAGATTTGTAGAGGGTTTCTCCAGACTAGCTGCTCCTTTGACACGCCTCACGCGTAAGGATGTTAAGTTTACATGGGATGAGGCATGTGAGAGGAGTTTTGAGGAGCTTAAGCGTCGATTGACGACTGCTCCAGTTCTCACCATTCCTACCAGCTCAGGAGGATTCTCAGTGTATACGGATGCATCGCACCAGGGACTGGGCTGTGTGCTTATGCAGGATGGGAAGGTAGTTGCCTATGGGTCTAGACAGTTGAAAGATCATGAGAGGAACTACCCGACCCATGATTTGGAGTTGGCGGCTGTAGTATTTGCTTTAAAAATATGGCGCCACTATCTCTATGGTGAGAAATTTCAGGTGTTCACAGATCATAAGAGCCTTAAGTACCTGTTCTCACAGAAAGAGCTAAATATGAGGCAGAGGAGATGGCTCGAACTCCTGAAAGACTATGATTGTGAAATCATGTACCACCCGGGTAAGGCAAATGTAGTTGCCGATGCTTTAAGTAGAAAGAACCTTGGGTTGGTGTCTTATATGATGGTACGAGAACATGAATTGTTAGAACACTTTGCGAACCTCAGTTTGGATGTAACCCCACCTGAATCTGAGAGACTTGAGATCATGGCTAGTTTAAGACTGGAGCTAGAATTGATTGGCCGTATTTGGCAAGCCCAACAGAGCGATTGACGGTGCATCGATTGGCTGAGGCAGATACAGACAGGTGTGGGTATTGATTTTGAGTAGAGTGCTGATGGCTTATTGAGGTTTAGAGGCAGAGTATGCGTTCCCAGGGATCCTGAGATCAGGAGAACGATTTTATCAGAGGCTCACTCATCGAAGTATACGATACATCCGGGAAGTACCAAGATGTATCAAAACCTTCGGAAGGTTTATTGGTGGTCTGGAATGAAGAGAGACATTGCTGAATATGTCGCTAAGTGTCTCGTTTGTCAGCAAGTGAAGGTAGAGCATCAGAAGCCTATAGGATTATTGCAGCCTCTACCGTTATCGACATGCAAGTGGGAGCATGTCACCATGGATTTTGTGATGGGGTTGCCGAGGACCCGTAGAGGTCATGATGCCATATGGGTTATTGTGGACCGGTTGACTAAGTCCGCCCATTTCTTGGCTATGAGAGCTATCGATACACTGAGTCAGTTGGCGAACCTGTATATTCGAGAGATAGTACGGCTACATGGTGTTCCAGTGAGCGTTGTTTCTGATAGGGATGCCCGCTTCACTTCCCATTTTTGGGAACATTTTCAGGAAGCGCTGGGGACCCGACTGAGTTTTAGCACCGCTTTTCATCCTCAGACAGATGGGCAGTCAGAGAGGACTACACAGACCCTTGAGGATATGTTGAGAGCGTGTGTGCTAGATTTTAGAGGCTCCTGGGATGACCACCTACAGTTAGTCGAGTTCGCTTATAATAATAGCTATCATGCTAGTATCGGGATGGCACCCTATGAGGCATTATACGGGCGTAGATGCTGTTCCCCTATTGGATGGGAAGAGGTTGGTGACAGATAGATTTTTGCTCCGGACTTAGTGCAGCAGGCATCTGAGGACGTCCAGTTGATATGTGAGAGATTACGGACAGCTCAGAGCCGACAAAAGAGTTATGCTGACAAGAGACGAAGACCACTGGAGTTTGATGAGGGTGAGTTGGTGTTTCTGAGGGTATCACCATCGAAGGGTATTATGAGATTTGGTAAGAAGGGCAAGATAAGCCCTAGATATATCGGACCCTTCGAGATTTTGGAGAGAGTGGGAGATAAGGCGTATAGGTTGGCATTGCCACCGGACTTGGCAAATGTCCACAACATCTTCCACATCTCGATGCTTTGGAAATACCACCCGGACCCGGCACACGTGATAAGATATGAGCCGTTGGAGCTCTATGAGAGTATGACGTATGTTGAGAAGCCAATTCGGATATTGGACAGAAAAGAGAAAGTGTTGCGAAATAAGACAATTCCCTTGGTGAAAGTTCTTTGGCAACACCACACGGCGGAAGAGGCCACGTGGGAATTAGAGACTTGATACGGGAGAAGTACCCCCAACTTTTTGAAGAGTGACTTGGTTCTAATTTGGAGGACCAAATTCCTTGAAGGAGGGGAGAATGTAAGACCCCCGTATATGTATAATGGTAATGTGTGTAATTGGATCAAATAATATGAATGGACTTGTAATGTAAAGTATGATTGATGTAAGTCCATGGATTCAATGTATGTATGTGTAATATGAATTGTAACGTACATACAAGTTTCATTGAGTACGAATATGAAGAAATGAGTTCTGGCAAGTGATGGATGTGATTGAAACTCAAGATGAGTAGTGTGGTAAAATGGAATGGAGTTATGCTTCCATTTGGTTTCATGTAGCATACCTTTGGACATACAATGAATGCACACAAGTTTCAATGTGCATAAGGTATGAATGGATGCCATTTTCAAGTTATAAAGGTGGATGGATGAGAAAATGGCCATGGCAATAGATTAAGGATGTATTGGTATGAGTTGCAGCAAGGAAGCTACAGGAAATCTGGAAAACATGAGGGCCAGATCGATCTCATAGGATGAGAGATCGATCTGGAAGAGCCAGAATGCTCTTATTTGGGCGAAAGAATAGAGCAGATCGATCTCCAATGGAGCCAGATCGATCTCCCAAGCATTCTGTAGTGAAAAGATCGATCCCCAAGCACCCAGATCGATCTCCTTAGCTCTCTGTTTGGGAGCAGATCGATCTCATGCCTCGACAGATCGATCTCATGCTTCGACAGATCGATCTCAGGCTTAAAAATGTCGTGAAAAAGAGGGATTTTAAGGGACCAGATCGATCTCCTCTTGGACCAGATCGATCTCCTTAAGCTATTTCTATATAAGGAGGGCTGAAAATCAGGAAATCTCGGGAAAAACACTAACCTTCCACTTTCAACCCAAAAACCTAACTTTCCTTCTCTAAAATCAGCCATTTCCAGCAAGAATTAAAGAGAGACCATTAGAGGCAAAGTTGTTCCTATTAAAGAGAAGAACAACATAGTGTGAAGGCATTTTCCCATTGTTGGTATTGAAGGAGTTAAGGGCATTGCCATTTGGAGCAAGAAGAAAAATCATATTTGGTAAGATTCTAACACTCCAATCCAAATACATTGTCTATTAAATTGATTTTGGAGTTGTTTGGTATGATTATTGATGGATAAATTATCTAGGGGTGTGGTGGAATTGGTGTGACCTAGAAAACCTAGAATGGGTATGATGTGAGAATATATGGGTTGAATGAGTTTATGATTTATGGGCATGCTAAAGTTGTTAGTGAGGTAATGCTTATGATTTTAGATGGTTAAATGAGATTACATTGTGAGTTTGGAGGAATTGTGGAAATAAGTATGTATATGCTTGATAAAATGCCATAGTGAGCGAATTCATGAAATATGAACACGATGAGCTTAATGTCGATTTAATATCGATTTGGAATAAGTTAATAGGCCTAAGAAGAATCCATAGACTCGAGTTTTGGGTAAAGTAATGAAACAAGGCCTCATAAGCGTTAATAGAAACTATAGGTCGAATTGACTATAGTGAACGCACAATGTCATATTATATGGATCGAATATAATGCGGGATACAACTTTGTGCAGTCCCGAAGAGTTCGTTGAAGACGAATCAAACCGTACGAGTAAGCAGCTTAAGGAAGTGGAATCACGCATCGCGATTCCAGGTAAGGGAATTTTGTGAGTATATAGAGGTAGCTGCTCGTACTTTGAATTTGTGGGTGAATATTGCGTGTTTTATGAAATGCATGGTTGCTCAAATCAATGATTGATGGTAATCGTGAATGATGATGAGTATATGCGTGATTTTGGTTTTGAAGTGGATTTTATGAAATGGGATAGTAAGGCTAATAATTGCATAAATCTAATGTTTTGATGTTTTCAAAACGAAATTGCTTGGTTTTAAGCAAGCTTGTAGATGGGTCAGCTAATATTGTATTGTTGTTGTGGAAAAGCATTTGTGAGTGTTAAACCCGATTGTCGGGATTGTTTGATTGTGTATGAGCCGCCTAATCGTCTTTGCATGATATAAATCGTGCTAGAGCCTCGCTCGCGCTGGATTTCTATGTTTTCACTTGTGTGATACATGCTTGAGCTTAGCTCGCACTTTGATTTGAATTGTGACGATGTTTTATAAACCGTACTGGAGCTTACGCTCGTACTTGGATTTGAGTGGTTTTTCTTATGCATATAACCGTACTGGAGCTATGCTCGTACGTGGTTTCTTCATATTTTATGCATAAATGCCGTACTAGAGCGCTGCTCGTACGAAGTGATTGGTTTTGATGCATGAATTCCCGCTAGAGCGTAGCTCACGCTGGTTTTCACACTGTGGTATGTATGAGGCCGTGGTGAGAGATACGGATTAACTCAGGGAACCCAACAGGCCTGACAGACCTCCTGAGTGGGGTGAGGGTGAGGGGCTAGGACCTGACATAATCCATTCAGGGAACCCAACAGGCCTAACAGACCTCTTGAGTGGGGTGAGGGTGAGGGGCTAGGGCCTGAAACAGGGAACCCAACAGGGGCAAGCAAGGCCATGAGGGGCTAGGACCTGGTATTGAGGTTAATCCCACGCACTCTTGAGATTATAAAGGTTACCCTTGGTATGGGGTAGATAAGACCTGTGGCAGGCACCCCCAACCATGTTATGGGTCCGCGGAGTACGATGTACCGTGTATATCACATGGAGTACGATGTACCGCGTGGTGGTTACTTGATTTGAGAAAGTCTGGCGGAGAACTAACCCACCTTCGTACCAGCATGATACCCCGCACACCGGGATCTGTGTGGTCTGGGATGATATGTGACGATTGGCCAACGTAGTCATTTAAGATATAGTAACCTGTCTCCTTGCTTGATTTACTTACTACCACATGATTTTAAATCTCTAAGTGTGATTGTGATTAGTTAAGGTAGACTCGAAGGAGGGGTCGAGCCTCGTGGATTTGATTTGTGAAATGAAAATGAGGTTGTGATTGTGAATTGATGTGATGTGATTGTATGTGTTGAGAAAGAGTTTTATGACGTGGGTTTAAAAAGGAGGTTTCTTAAAGAATTGCCCTTTTTATGAATTTAAATGAGATCGAGCATGAGATGATTTATACATGATGTTTTTACCATGTTTTATATGCCAATGGACATGATTTTGATACATGATATATATGTATACTCATATGGCAAAGTTTTATTCCTCATGCTCCTACTATAAATGATTTATGCATAACACTATCAGCATGTAGATAGAGTAGTTATCTACCATGCTTGCATTATTGCCTTACTGAGCGTGTGGTTGCTCATCCCTCTCTATTTTTCCCCCTACAGAGCGTGCATAGTAGCCCAGCGAGGACTGAGGCGTGGTATTTTGGACTCCGCTGCATCTCCATCGCTTAGAGGTATATACACAGTGATTCTTTTTGTATCTAAACAATGTAAAAGCACAATATTCTTTGAGTTGTAATTATGGGGGATGTAGTTGTCAGTAAAACATGCTTTTGTATAAGTACAAGATTAAATGCAAATGTATGACATCGTTTTATTTAACTGAGAATGAATGAGATGTAGTGTTTATTGACTCACAGCCCAATAGTGTGTGGTGAGTTAGTTCACGACCGGGTAAGGTAACAGTAAAACGCGAAATTTTTTTAGTGATTTTCGGTTAAAGAGAATGGAATTGGGTCGTGACATGAGAAGTGCCAAAAAATAAGAAGTCTAGGACATAGAGATCAATTACCTTTAACACCTATTCTAATCTGTGAAATTTTTTATGTATGGGGTATTGACTTTATGGGCCCTTTTCCTGTTTCTAATAATCAATGTATATATCTTGCTTGCTGTGGATTATGTTTCGAAATGGGTTGAAGCTAAGGCAACCCGAACTGACGATGCTAAAGTTGTTGTGAATTTTGTCAAATCTAACATCTTTTCTAGGTTCGGGACACCGAGAGCAATAATAAGCGATAGAGGAACCCATTTTTGCAACAAGGTGGTGGAAGCACTAATGAAGAAATATCATGTAACGCATAGAGTATCTACTGCCTATCATCCTCAAACAAATGGTCAAGCCGAGGTATCAAACAGAGAAATCACGTCCATCCTCAAAAAGACAGTGAACCCAAATAGAAAGAATTGGAGCACAAGACTTGAAGATGCACTTTGGGCATATAGAATGGCTTACAAAACTCACATAGGTATGTCTCCTTATCGCATTGGTTACGAAAAATCATGTCATCTTCCCGTAGAATTGGAGCACAAGGCCTATTGGGCAATCAAGCAGTGCAATATGAACTTAATGAAGCCGGTGAAATGAGAAAGCTTCCATTGCAAGAACTGGAAGAGATCCGAAATGATGCATATGAAAATTCTAAGATTTATAAGGATAAGACAAATGCCTTCCATGATCAAATGATCTCCAGGAAACAATTCTTCGTTGGTCAGAAAGTTATTCTTTTTAATTCTAGACTTAAGTTATTTCCTGGAAAATTATGCTCTAGATGACTAGGGCCCTTTGTTGTTACTAACATCTTTCCTCATGGTGCAGTTGAAATACAAAGTATGGATACGAGTAAGATTTTTAAGGTTAATGGTAATCTTTTGAAGCCTTTTTATGAAGGGTTTCAAGTGTATAAGGTTGATCTAATTGATTTAGAGTATCCTAAGCACGAATGAGAGGTAACAACATCTAGCCAAAGACGTTAAAGAAAGGCGCTTGTCAGGAGGCAACCTAATTTTTATTATTATTTTATTTATTTATTTACTTATTTTCATGCATTTTTAGTATATGTGTCAGTCTTAGGTTAAAAAAAAAAGCAAAAACAGAGACGGGTTGCACCTTAGGCGAGACTCTCGCCTAAGTGACCCCTCGACAAAAAAAAAAAAAAAGCGAAAACAGAGACGGGTTGCACCTTAGGCGAGACTCTCGCCTAAGGTGACCCCTCGACAAAAAAAAAATAAATTTTTTTCCCTTAAAAGTCCTACCCTTTCTCTCTCTTTCTCCTATTTTCCTCTTCATCCTTTTCCCCCATTTTCCCATTTAAGCCAAAACTCAATCCCATACAAATCCTCTACCGAAAGCACAAAATTTCTCTTTCTTTCGACCCAAAAACACAAAACCCATTCCTATTTTCATATTGTAAGATCTATCATTATCTAAGGTAAGAATTTCATACTCATTTTCTCTCATCTACCATGAATATGCAGAGGATAAAAACAAGTATGATGAGTAATTATTCTTTTCATATTTTGTTTTTGATTTTGAATTTATATTCATGAATAATGCTTTAAATTTTTATTTTTGGCTTGTTCATGAATATATGTTCTTGGTATGATTTTAGAAAATTTCATAGTATGTACCAAGATGAATGATGAAAGGTAATGTGTGAATTAGGGTGATGAAATTGGATTGATTTATGCTAAGCAAGAGAGATATGTACTTATTGATCAATATTTTGTAGGAAAATGAGTGGAATCAAACCATCACCGTCCCGTCAATAAAGGGCAAGAGTATCAAAGAAAAATGTGGTATTACCTAAAGCCAATCTACATGGTAATTTAGACTTCACTACAAAAATCGAAAAGAAAAAGGTATGACAATTTATGTGGTAAAACAATTGTATCGGGTAAGCGATACGATGAATCAACCTTGGAAATCTTAGGGATTCGAGAAAAAAATTCATACTTATATTGACAACATAGGTTGAAGACCATTCTTTGAAATTATTTGTCATGCTTATACCGAACTATGTAGGGAGTTTTACGCAACTTATAACTACGCTCCTCCGGCGGAGTACAACCTTAATACTCCCAAAGTAGTGAAGTTTAGGATCATGGGCAGGAAATTTAAGTTATCTATAACTCAATTTAATATTGCTTTGGGGCTCATTACCAATGAATTTGCTGAAAGTGAGGAATACCTTAGCAGCCTTTGTGATTATGATTTTGATTTTGATGCCATACAATTTTATAGAAATGAATTGACAGGGAAACCTCACAAGTATTATGACCCCAGTCACACCACTGATAGTGAATTTCAAGAGCCTGCTCAACAATACATGCATAGGATTTTAGCCTATAATTTTTCTGGTAGAGCAGCAAATGTGGCTCTTCTAATTAAGGCCGAGAGTTACTTTCTTTGGTGCATGTCAAAGGTCTTAAAGTTAACTTAGGATATTGGTTGGCTTCCCAATTTAACAATGTAGGAGATTCTAAAAAGCCTTTGATTCTTGGTTCTATGATTATTGCTTTAGCTGTTCATGCAGGTTTGTTAGATCCAAATGATACGTTACTTAAGTGGTAGAGTAGATGTAACCACTAGACATCCGATCATTAATTCACCAGAATCTTATAAGGCAAAATGACGGTGGAACATATAATTTCCAAGGTCCAAGACCTTATAAGAAGAGGGCCAGAAGGATACTTCCACCTGTTCATGAACAACAAGATGACGATGTGGGGCAGTCACATCAAGCCTCCGAACTACTAACCGATCTACGGAACCAAGTTTCACAATTAGCTATTGATCAAAATCAAATGCAGCAAAACCAAGCTTAGATGATAAGGCAATTACAACAAGACCAATTCCGGATAGAGCAAAATCAATAGGCATTTTATGCATACATGGGCTTTAACCCACTTTTCCCACTATTGTCACCACCACAGTAACCCACCATGGCTTCTGATGCTTAATAACTTCAAGGGAGTATTCTTTTTCCTTTGTCTTTTCAATTTTTAAATATTGAGCATTTGTGACATTGGGGATAATGTCCCATCTAGGTGTGGGGGGTGTTTAGGATGTTATATAAGTTGATTTTATTTCTTATTTGTTTGATTTGATCAAATTTCTGTAAAATTTTATTCAAGATGGTCTTAGTTCACTAGTAAGCATGTGTTCTTTCTTACTTTCCATCTATGAAATTTATGATATTCTTATACTCATCCTCGAACTGAATTTATGATCTTCTTGTATGCGAAATTGTTTTGAATTTTCATCTTGATGCTTATGATTATTGAATTGAATGAACAAATGCATAGATTAGCACATTACACCCTTGTGAGATTTGAACCTAATGAGCATTCATTACATCATGCTCTTTATTCCTTTATGTGTGATTGAAATGCATAGTTAGTAATTCTAGAACTTTCCATGTTATACATGTCTCTATCAACCACTTTGATGAATATGATGCATTGATTAAAAATAAAGAGCATTAGGATTAAACCATTTGAATTTTACCTCTTTTTCTTGTTAACCTACCCTTTATTAAACCCTTAGTGAACCCCTTTTGAGCTTTAAGCATTTCTTTGTTTTTAAACCACATTACAAGCCAATGAAATCCCTTTTCTTGTTTTTATCCAAACGTATTTTTGAACCTTGAATTGGAAATTATTTGAACTTAGATATAGGAGACTTGAATTCACTAGGAAAAAGATTGTTTTATATGACCCATGTTCGTTAATGATCGATTCTTCCTTGATGAAAAGAAAGAAGATTTTAACCTTATAAAAAAAGAAGGGAAAATTCACAATAAAAAGAGAAGGAAGAAAAGCAAGAAGAATGATTGCATTTCAAGTAAGTCTCTTATATTTATGTTTGAATTAATTATTCCAATTCCCTTAAACCGAAATAGCCTTGACATACCTTACCTAAGCCCCATTACACCCTTTTACGCTCTTGATTTATGTATCTTGTTCCATTGAAGGAGGAAGAGATGTGATTTAATGGCAAGCTTATGGTAAGAACTTTCTATGCATTGACTTGAGTGATTAAATGATAAATCGAAACACTTTGAGTGTAATTAGTGAAACCTTTGTGAGGGTGCTAAGATCTATGTGTTTTAAGTTTGATTTGATTATCATTATGTGTTATTGGTGAGAATTCACATGAACTTAATATTTTTATGCATGCTAAAATGTTTTTAATGGGTTAAAGTTGAGCATAAATGAATGGAAGGTTATAAGTTTGAACTAATGTTTGCTTGAGGACAAGTAAGGTTTAAGTGTAGGGGTATATGATAAGTCATTATTTATGAACATTATCTACCTTGTTTTTCCTATGGTTTTATATGAATTTTATACTTAATCTATGGATAATTGATCATTCTTGAATAATTGTAGGAATTCATGGGATTGATGAATTAAAGGATGATTTAAGCAAATTTTGGAACAAATGAAATCATGTGGAAGAAGTGAGGAATGATGAGTACGAGTTTCATCAGTGCTGGGTGCAGCCTTAGGCGAGACTCTCGCCTAAGGATCCCTTCACTGTGCAGTTCTTAATTCAGGGCAGAGCCAGATGCAGCCTTAGGCGAGACTCTCGCCTAAGGGTCTTCTTGTCAGACCCGTGTTTTCAATTTTATATGTAGCTTGTACCTTACGATTCCTATGTGTACAAACACTTTATTTCATAGTTGAATCATAAGAAGAGTAATTACTACCATGCAATAGACTATTTAAGAAATTTAAAAATGCAAGTAAGCTACATAACAATGAGATAAGGGTTAAATTGATTTTCAAATAAGTGCAGGGGTAAAACGGTCAAATGACCGAAATCCAGTATAAATTCGATGAGATAATTTCATTAAAAATATGAAATTTGAGGAATCTTGATCAAAATCGAGGAAAATATTGAATTTCGAGTCCAATTGATTAGGATATAAATTTATTTGATATTTTCAAAATTTTCACCTCGAAAAATGGTCCCGAAAATAGTGAAAAAATATACCGAAAAGACAAAATCGGATTGATAAATTCATTTACTGATTAAATGAATTTAATATGATTTTTTTAGATATTTTGAGAATTTTAAATATTTTTTTAATGATTAAAATGATATTAAAATCATTTATAAATATTAAAAAGAAAAAAATGAAATCTGAAATTGGAAATTGGAATCGGGGAGAGAGAAAGTTTCAGAGAAACCGAGCAAGCCGACCCGAAGGAGAAGGAGTCACCAGTGACGAACCAGCGGCAGACGGCGTGAGGAGTGCTGGGCAACGAAACGACCGGCACCGGGGGAGAGCTCGACGACCACCACGCGCCGTGAATCGTTGCCGGCGAGGAGATCTGCTAGAGGAATAGCCGCAGAGGAAAAGAGGAATTCGACGGCCATCGGCGGTGCTTAGCTCCGATTGAGGCCAGCCGAGAGGTCACCAGGCTGTGGCGCACCGAACGGCGGCAGTGGCACTCGAAGAACCGGCCAGATGACGTCGGCACAACCAAAGGAAGCTTGAACCGGTCGACGGTTCAGTGAAGAAGCTTCTGCGCTGAACTGGACCTGACCGGTTTAGCTAAGGAGAAAAGGGGAAAAGGGGGAAAAAAGAAAGAAAAAGAAAAAGGAAAATTTTTGGAATTTCACCGGACTTCGGGTAAGTCGATACAAGGTGAACAGTGACCGATTTGATATCCAATAAATTTATTTAAATTATATTTAATCGAAAATTGACCTAGAGTTAAATATACAAAATTATGCAGTTCGACGATAAATTCTGAACGGAAGCCCGATCGAACTTCGATTTGCATACCATCGCATAATCTTGGGTAAGTAAAGCTCATTTATGACAATTTATGTGATTATTGCGTATTTAAGATTTATTTTACGCATTTCCGATTTAAATTCCGTATTTAGTGAATTATATTTGAAATTTTGAATTAACTATCGTAAATGATATACGGGCTATCCAAAGAGCTTGGAATAAAGCCCAACGGGTATTGATAGGCCCAATGAGTCGATAGACCCTGATAAAGGGAAATAATACGTGAAAAATGGGCTTAATACGGATTTAAGGCCTAATTAAAGTGTTTAAGGCCCATTAAGAGTAAACGGGTCCATTTAAGTGAAATGAACTGTATTAAATGTGTAATACAGTAGGAAAAGTGAAATTAATCCAGTGAATGGTTAAATGCAGCTCCAGAGTCATATTGAGAATGACCGAACTGCGAGGTTTGGACAACACAGAGGAAGAGAGGTCACACTATGTGATCCGAGGTAGGGGACTCTTGAAAGTAGTTAGAGATATCTGTGCGTATTTTCGTCTGCTTTTGCATTCACTGAAATTGTTTGAGGGTCAGAGAAAATCATTAATATTATAGGGACCCGATATAGGTAAATTACGATTTTACCCCTAGTTAGGCAAAAAGTCAAATTTTGAGAAAAGTTGTAAAAAACATGGAAATGATGTTTTGAGTGGTTTTTACTGCTGTGTAGTAGAAGAGTAGGTTGATGGGCTAATGTTTTGAGGTCGATGTAAACTAAGCACACTGTATAGTGCTGATTTAGTGATTTTAAGCATCCCTATTTTTAAAGAGCCATCTACCGAATTATGTGGAAACAATCGTGCTGGAGCACAGCTCGCACTTGATTTTAGATGTTTTTCACATACATTAGTGATGGAGGTTTACTCGCACTACATTTACTTGACATGTATGATAGAGTACTGGAGCATTACTTCTACTCAGTTTTATGTGACTTATGCATGATAGAGTGCTGGAGCGATTAGCTCGTACTCAAGTTTTACATGAGATGCATGACAGAGTGTTGGAGCGTTGCTCCTACTCGATTCTTCATGATTTGTACATGACATAGTACTTGAACGATTTGCTTGTACTTGATTTGAATGAGAACTATGCATGACCTAATGCTGGAGTTTACTCGCATTAGTGTTGATATTTTGACATGCATATACAATGTTTTGAGGCAGAGCATTGACTGTGAGTCACACTCAAGACGCGCACTGTATTTTACGTGATATATAGACATGTTAGAAAAACCGTGATGATTTCCTTCGTGTAGACTGAGTGTCACACTATTGATATGTTTTCATGTGGATTTAAACACGTGGCATTTATTCCATAGTATGAGGGCTAAGACCTATGACAGGTACCCCAACTATGATGTATTTCCATGGTATGAGAGGCTAAGACCTATGGCAGGCACCCCGACCATGATGTAGAGTCCATGGGTGTACGTTGTACCGTGCATGTAGCATGGAGTACATTGTGCCGTGTTTTGTTGTGGAGTTGTGGAGGAGAGTTGTTGATAGTTGGCGGTTGTGATGGACTGACTGTAAGACCCGATTTTTAATTAAAATACGAAATGAAAAAATGCAAAAAGGAGTGAAATGGTATTCCCGAACACGTGAAGGGTAAAATGGTCAAAAGACCAAAATTCAGTATTAATCGGGATAGAAACTTTAATTAAAAATATGGAATTGAGAAATTTTGATCAATAACGAAGAAATAATTAAATTTCGGGTTAAATTGATCAAGATATGATTTTATTAGAATTTATCAAAATTTTTACCTCGAAAAATGAGCCCAAAAATATTAAAAAAATATACCGAAAAGGTAAAATCAGACTGATAAATTCATTTACGGATTAAATGAATTTAATATAAATTTTTTTAGATATTTGTCGATTTTTAATATATTTTAATGAATAAAATAATAATAAAATTTAATTATAAATAATAAAATAAAGTAAATGTAAAAAAAAAACGAATCTGGAAATCGCGAAATAAGGAAACACAGAAGAAATGACAAAAACGTGGGTGAGGAACCGAGGGAGTCGGTTCCCTCCGATCCGACGACCACCGACGAGGCTTAGGGGCAGGCGAGGGCCGGTGAAGACAGCCCGACCTCGGACGATATCACAGTGGCCGTGACGTGCCGTGGATCCCTTCGAAATTGACAGATCGAAAGAGGAGAGGCCGCGGGAGAGAAGCCTGGATTCGCCGGCGATGACGCCGTTTTGATCCACCTTGAGGGTCGACGAAGGACGCCCAAGCGTGCCGAACAGCACCTGAACGGCCCGAGAACTGGCCGGACGAGGTCGGTATGACGAAATGATGCTTGAACCGACCGAACCAGACTGAAGCGCCGAACCGAACCAGATTGAACCGACGATCTGAACCAGATTGAACCAAACCGAACCAGTTCAGCCAAAAAGAAAAGGAAAAAGAAGAAAAAAAGGGAAAAAGAAAAAGAGAAAAAATTGGAAAAATTTTAGTGATGCAATCGAGTTACGAGTAAGTCGGTAAGCGGTCGAAATTGATCGATTTAAATTTTGGAATATTTAAATTGATTAATATCTGACTAGAAATTTACCCAAAAAATATTAAATTGTATAGCTCGACAATTGAGGTCAGACGAGAGTTCGAGATAGCCTCGATTTACGTATTATCATGGAATCTCGGGTAAGTAACCCTTATTTACGATAATTTGCATCGTTATTGTGAGATCTGAGAATTTCAGACATATTTTATTGATGCAATAATAATTTGAAGTGTAATTTATTGAGCTAAGTGAACTGTGGGAATGATAATTGGAGATTTATATGTTAAGTGTTAAAATGAATGTGAAACTATGAGGACAGATCGATCTGGGAGAAGGAGAGATCGATCTGGTGAGTTAGAAACGACAAAAAAGGAGAAATTTAAGGAGCAGATCGATCTAGGAGAAGGAGAGATCGATCTGGTGAGTTAAAAATGACAAGGAAGGAGGAGTTTAAGGAGCAGATCGATCTCCAATGGAAGAGGATCGATCTCCTTATGAATCTGTTTGAGAGAAGATCGATCTCATGAGGAAGAGATCGATCTCCAAATGATTCTGTTTGGGAGAAGATCGATCTCGTTAGGAGCAGATCGATCTCATAAAGCCATAAAGAGATCGATCTCACCCCTCGACAGATCGATCTCATCAAGAGGCAGATCGATCTCCTACCCACAGTCTATATAAGGAACCCCTGTTTTTCTCCTGCAATTTCACTTTCTCTCTCTTCCAACCCCATTTCCACCGAAAACCTAACTTTCTCACTCATCCAAAACACCCATTTCCGGCCAAATCAAGAGTTGTGGTAAGAAGGAAAGTTGTTCCTCATCAAAGGGAGAACAACATACTTGGAAATCGAAGGACGAATCGGATCGAGGCGTGGGTTGTGCGTCTCACAAGCTTTGGGTAATTTCTAAACCTCGATCTTGATATTTGAGATGATTGTGATGATATTGGTGGTTGTCATTGCGTTGAAATAGTTGAGAAATGATTAGGGATTGATGAAATTGCAATGTAGTTGGAGTAATGTTGATATTTGGAAATTTTGGCAATTTTGAGAATTTGTGCTATAAATGGAAATTTAGACAATGTGGTGAATTAGCATAGATAATTGGCATGAGAAATGTAGGACGTTGAGATATTGTGAATGAGGTTGTAGTTTAGGGTAGAGTTACGAGAATCGAGAGATTTGAGGTGTTATGAGCAATTATGCTCGATTTTGAGAATTGAGGTTTATGAGATAATTGAGTATTGATGTTTTAACATCGTTTGGACAGCTCGGGAGTTCCAGAGTGGAATGCGAGGCTAGTCCGTGATACGGGGGAAACGATTGCACTATACGAGGTGCAAAGAGGTAAGGGAAAACTAAACCATTTGTGTATGTATTTTGATGAATTGTTAGCATGAACCATGATTTGAGAATACAAGCATGTTTGGTGTTGTGTAGTGATATAATTGCACACAGTTTTTATAGCCGGTTGGAGCCCATTATTTTATGAGTTTATAAGCTGAGTGTGAAATTGCTTTATAAACCTTTGAGTTGCGTGAAAAGTAAATTGGGCTCTACGTTAAGGCGATATTGAGATTTGAGAAAATGTGTGCGTGTTTTGCCGGTTGGAACTCGGTTTTAATATGTTTTGTGTTGAGTACACAAATGTTTTAAATGAGTTTTATGAGAGAAAACCATTATGAGTTCTACGTGAAGGCATAACGTTTTATAAGATAATGGCTAATGATTGAGACTTAGGCGTGTCATGTTGAATACACATCTGGCCTTGCTCTGGTAGCATGTAAGACCGATATAGTGGGACGCCTGGGAACCGACCCAGGGACCACAGGCCTTGTTCTGGTAACATGTAAGTCCGATATTCCTCCGTTCTGGTAACGAGAGATGCCTCCGTTTTGGTAACGTGAGATGACCCCCGTTCTGGTAACGCTGGGTGGCCTTGCTTTGGTAGCATGTAAGACCGAGAGAGTGGGCCGCCTGGGAACCGACCCAGGGACCACGTGATAGTGTGCATGAGGCGAGGCATTGCTCTGGTAGCATGTAAGGCCGGGCCTTGTTCTGGTAACATATAAGTCCAATATACCATGCATACGACCATATTGTCGACGTTCCCTCTATACGAGGATGCCTGGGATGCGCACCCAGAGGAGATTACATATTTGATGTGCCATGACGAGTTTTAATTGAGTTTTATTGCCTAGTCTCGTTTTACACATGAGTTGTGTTTTGTGACCTTGTCACGTGCTATTTACTGAGGTGATTTTTATCACGCATTTTGAGAACAGCCATTATTGCATATATTTACACATGCTTGTGAGTGCTCGATATTGAGCCTTTTATCTTCATGTTTTCACATGATTTAATGAGTTATGAGATGATGATGTTTTGAGAACTTCCATGCTACGATTTCAATTGAGCTTTATAAACAAATACATATTTGTGATGTGTGAAATGGTTTATATAATTGAGTTTCCTCACCCCCCTTACTGAGCGATTTGGAAGCTCACCCTGTTTTCTCCCCCCCCCCCCCAGAGTTCTTCAAGTGAATAAGGACTTCCCTGCGACGTACGGAGTAGTGGCTAGTGGAGGATTCGAGCTCCAGGCTATATATATTGTATCTTGAGGTATATTTTATCTTTTCATGTACCCAGACTATTATTGTAATTGCAGACACTTGATGTATAACATTATATGGGATGTATTAGGATTAATTAACTTGGAATTGAGTAACGTATATGATACAATATACACTATATCATGATGAGATCCTGAGGCATAATAATTATGATGATGTATGACACTGCACAGGAATGCACCCTTAATTGTGAATTAATGAGTAAAAAGTTTTAAATTAGCCCTATTTTCCGTATTTTCGGGGCGTGACAGTTATGCTGTTAGATAAATTATGGATTTAAATTTTCGTATTTAATGAATTAAATTATGGAAAATTGGATAAATTGTCGTAAATACTAAATTAAGCCATTTGAGAGTTTAGAACGAGGCTTAATAATTACTGATGGGCCCAGTGAGCCCAATAGGCCTCGATAATGTAAATAATAAGTGGAAAAACGGGCTTAAGGCTGATTAAGGCCCATTATGGTGCAATCGGGCCCAATATGGGTAAACGGGCCCAATGGTTTAAATTAAGCCCAAAAAATTATGAAATACAATTAATTGTATTGTATTTGACCTGATGTATATTTATACGCAGTTCCGGAGATTTGATTAAGAGCAAATCGGACTGCATGACGAGACATCAGGAAAGGTCAGACTGTACAAAGAAATGAGGTAAGGGAATTGTGTGAGTAGCTAGAGGTAGCTAAGCATATTTTAATAGCTTTTGTATACATTGGATATGTATGTATACACTGATTATGTATAAAAGTCCTAAAAATGGTTTAAAGATTTAAGGACTCGAAATAGGTAAAAGTCTATTTTACCCCTATTGAGGGAATTCACCTAAGGATGGTAAAAGCATGACATGCATGAAATGCATGATTTAAGAAAATTTCTGGTTTAAGGAATTTTATTGGTTTAAAACAAAGCAAATCGGTAGATTGGCCAATAATTGCATAAGTTTTCCAAAATAACACTACGTAAATGTTATTGGTATTTAAATGAAATTCTTTGGAAAACGGGCCAACTATCAATTTTATATGGAAATAGATAGTGCTGGCGCGTAGCTCGTACTATATCTGAGTTTGTGAGTGTGCATAAAATGTGCTTGAGCGGTTGCTCGCACCGACTTGTGTGACATCATGTGCATGAAATATGCTAGAGCGGTTGCTCGCACTGATTTTTATTATTGAGAAATGCATGAGAAGTGTTGGGGCTTAGCTCGCACTCGGTTTTGACTGTTTTGACTATATATGCATAAAGGTGCTGGAGCGATTGCTCGCACTAGTTTTTATGATTTGACATGCATGAGAGGTGCTGGCTCCTAACTCGCATCCAGTTTTGATATGATATTGCATAAAAGCCGTGTTGGAGTGTAACTCGCACGAGATTCGATGTATTTATGCATAAAGACGTAACAGAGCGTTGCTCGTACGAAGTTTTGATTTAATTGTGCATTCACTCGTGCTGCAGCGTTGCTCGCACGAAGTTTTATATGGTTTTATAACTCATTTTAAAGCCGTACTGGAGTTTTTCTCGTACGAGGTTTTCACTGAGTTTTTATACATATCTGTACTAGAGCATTGCTCGTATGTGAATTTTACTTGAATTTATAATTATTTTAAGTCGTACTGGAGCGCTGCTCGTACACATATTTCATTGATTTCTATGAAACCGTGCTAGAGCTTTGCTCGCACGAGATTTTCTGATATCATGAATATGCATGGAGCCGTGCTAGAGCTTCGCTCGCACAAGGATTTAAATGACAGCATATAGCCGTGTTGGAGCCTCCTGTAGATTGTGTGTCATAGTGAAATGATATGCTCACACGTGCATACTGAGACAGAGATGATATGGGTGGATAAGACCTATTGCAGGCACCCCTGACTAAGCTTGGGTTCACGGAGTACATTCTACCGTGTATATCATGCGGAGTACGCTGTATCGTGGGGATTGTTGGAGTGGAGTGGCATTAGTCACGAGGCAGTAAGCCTTGCCCTCACAATCTTGGTGTTATGCTGTTCTGGCGGGTAGGATGACCCACCTCCCGTTTCAGGTGTGATACCCCGCACACTAGGTACCGTGTTGCCAGGGATCATGAGGTTATGGCCATAGTCCTATGTCGTTACTGATAGTCACCTAATTGTCTCACATGATATTACAATTGGTCGATAGACCAGGGTAGACCCGAGGGAGGGGTCAGGCCCTCGATTTTATGATTTTATGATATGTGACCTTGAAAGAAAGGTGGTTGTATAACCGAAGTTTTATAATGAATTTTAATGAATTGTTTTATGAGTTTGGAATTGAATTATGAGATGCTTAACCCCTTTAGGTTATTTTAACATGATGAGTTTTCCATGCTTTAATGATAAATTCATGAAATGATTATATCTCATGATTTGTTTTATATCGTATGAAATAATGCATGATTTTGATTTAATTCATGCTAAGTATGATTTACTGATGTCACATAAAGTGCTATTGATGCATGAATTACATGCTTTCTAGAGCACAAATAGTATTGATAAACTATGTCATGGATATATGCATGGTTTTGTGCTTGAGATTTTAATGAAAAGAAATGGATTTTAAGGGCATGGCATTATGAGCATGTAGATAGTGGAGCTATCTACTTACTTGCATAATTGCCTTACTGAGCGTGTGGTTTGCTCACCCCCTTATTTTCCCATCTTTTCAGAGCACTTGCAATAGTTATTGAGCAGTTGAGGACTTGCATTCTTGGTATCCGCTGCTTCCCATCGAGAGACAGGTATACACATTTGTATAGTTTTGTATCTAAATATGTAATGCACAATACTGTAAAAGATTATGATGTTGGGGATGTAGAGTTATAAATACCATTGTGTATGTATTTAATTAAAGTTAAAGGATTGTAAACTCTAATATATGAATGTGAATATGGAAATGGAATGGTAAATAAGTGAGAGGTGACTAACACCGAATCATAGCCCAATTGTTTGTAGGATGGTCACGATGAGAGAAAGGTAAGAATTAAATAATAAATGGAAAAACCAAAAATTTACTTTGATTTTAGTTAATTTGGGTCGTGACACTGACCCCCCTTTGATTACAGCAGTGATAACCCGCACATCGAGTACTGTGTTGCCTAGGATTTCACCATGTTAGGATATGGCCATGTCCGAAAATATTGCATTTAGCCACTGAGTCTCGCATGATATATCACATGTGTTTTATGATATGGGTAGACCTGAGGGATGGGTCGGAACCCGATTTATTTGTGTTGTGATGAGAAATGCCATATTTACTGTGTTTTGAATGTAAATGACATATTTTATATAAAGGCATTCTTAAATGATTAAATATGCACTGTTTTGCATGAATGCCTCTGATTGATAAACCAGCATGTGTTTAGTACATGAGATTTTAAATCTATACTATATTATATATTTTTTGAAATATGCTTTTGAAATGAGAGAAGGAAAGGCAAAGCACTCTTTTCAGTAGATAGTATGGATGTTTACTTGCTTGCCTGATTTCCTTACTGAGCGCGTTGATAGCTTATCCCATTCATTTTCCCCAATCTCTATAGATTCTCGTCAGTAGATCGAGTCGGCCAGGGTATTGCATTCCTTTGATCCGCTGCCACTCCCCATCTAGCGAAAGGTATATACATGCACACTCTTTTGTATCTGAACAATGCATAAACATAGTGATGTACACGATTTAATGTTGGGGATGTAAATGTAATGATGTAATTATATTTAAGTATATGAACTTACTTATGATATGAATGTCATGTATGTATGATACGAAAAAGAATGGTAAGGTATGTATGGATGAGGAGACTAATGCCTATTCACAGCCCAACTGTTGAGGAGATAAAGGTAATTAAAAAGTGAAAAATTTATTTTGGTTTTTGGTAAGTAGCGTGTGGGAGGAGGGCGTGACACTTCTTGACATGCTGACTTCAATTTGTTGGATAGAAATGGGTCAAGGCTTAGGTGAGACTCTTGCCTAAGCATCCAACACGAAGATTTTCTCTCTCCTCTCTAGATTTGACTTTTTCAAATTACTTGGAAGACTTTTTATCAGATTATTATTTTAATTAAATGTAAGGACTTCGAGTCCAACTAGGAATAGGGTTTTTATCTCTATTTTTAGTTATAAAGACCTAGAAAAGGGAGACTTTTGATTAGATTTTCTCATACAAATTTTTCATCGCTTTTCATGGGTTGCTAAACTCTCTTCCCAATTTAAGGATAATTAAAGATTTGGTTTATATGTTGTGAGATCTAATTGTTCTTATTTATTTTCTTTAATCTTTTCTATTCTTATAATTTCTGCACTTCATTATTATTATTGTTTTGTGGTTGCTTCAAAAAGGCCTATTGATTCATTCAGAAGGCAATATACATCCAATTGAAATATCTAAATCCGTAATTGTTTGGTTGTTTCAATAACAAGTGGTAAGTAACAAGATTAATTGCACTTTTGGTTTTTAGTCTTTGTTATGTGATTATAAGATCTGATTTAAATAAACCTACATGTGTGTTTGTTGATTAGAATTTGTAGTCTCTTTAGTGTTCAATGCTATTGGTAAATTAAATCCTAAGATTGTATCTAGGGTTGTTTATTGGTAAGAGCAGCAATTAAAGAACGTTTCCTGATTGTCGAAGCGGTAAGAAGAGATAGGTTGTTAGGTCGTACCAACAACCATAACCAGTTTAGTTGGGATTAAGAAAAATTATTTTGTGTCAATGATCAACTTACCGAACCAAATCTGAAAATTACTCATTGGGTTGGATTTCTCAAATTATTGAATTCTTCTACTCAATTTTGTTTTCTTTCTATTAAGTTTTGTTATTTTAGTTAATCAATCTTTCAAACCCCTTTTGTTTTATTTTTCTTTTATTTGTAGAAAAGTAAATCGGATTTAATCAATCTCTCTTAGGACACAACCTTGCTCCCTGTACTACTAATTATTTGTTTGAGCAAGTTATTTAATATTGTTGGTTTCGGCAACCATTAGTAATTTTTAGGATTGCATTAGCTTAGGTTTTATGGCAGTTCGGTTTCATTTTCATGCATTTTATTGCATTTTCCTAATTAGCTTTCGTAATCTGTTTGGGGTAGTTTAGCAACTGTTTTCTTGTAGTTTTTAGGTAAATTTAGGTATATCTAGAGTATATTAGGTTCACACATTCATTAAGTAATTTTAGGAATTAATTTAGGTTGCATTACATAGTATTTTCTTACATTAAAACTCAATTTTTTCATTATTTTTGTTCACTGCCTAGTTTTTTTAGCTACTGTTTGGTGTCATTTATGTGCATTTAGATGTTAATTAGTTCATATATTCACTAAATGATTTTTAGAAATCATTAGGTAATTTTTATATAGCATTTTAGACATATTTTGGACTTTTTTTACCCCATGGGCGTCCTTTCTTATGCATTCAGCCCAGATTTTTCTACCTACTATTTTGTATCCATTTTCATGTCATTTAGATAGTTTTAAATGTTAATTAGGTCATGCATTAATTAATTAAATTTTAAAAATAGTTAAGTTGTTTTGATATAGCATTTTAACATTTTTTTTCTTATATTTTTTTGAGTCTTATGCATCCTTAGTAAGGAATCTGTCCAGGTGCAATTTTGCTACTATTTTAGTGTGTGATAAATCCATTTAATTAGGTGTCACGCCCCGAAAATGCGGAAAATAGTGCTAATTTAAAACTTTTTACTCGTTAATTCACAATTAAAGGTGCATTCCTGTGCAGTGTCATACATCATCATAATTATCATGCCTCAGGATCTCATCACTAGAATTTATATATCATATCAAATACATTAATCCATCTCAAGTTAATTAATCCTAATACATCCCATATAATGTTATACATCAAGTGTCTGCAATTACAATAATAGTCTGGGTACATGAAAAGATAAGATATACCTCAAGATACAATATATATATGGCCTGGAGCTCGAATCCTCCACTAGCCACTACTCCGTACGTCGCAGGGAAGTCCTTATTCACTTGAAGAACTCTGGGGGGGGGGGGGGGGAAGAAAACAGGGTGAGCTTCTAAATCGCTCAGTAAAGGGGGTAAGGAACTCAGTTCATAAACCAAAATGCACATCACAAAAGGTTTATTTGTATGTGAAACTCATTTGAAAACCATAGCATGAAAATACTCAAAACGACACTCTCATGTGTCAAGTCATGTGAAAACATGAAGTAAAAGGCTCACTCTAGAGCATTAACAAAGCATGTGAAAATAACGCGTTAAAACGCTTTCTCAAATAACGTGATAAAATCACAGTAAATATAATGCACGTGGCACAGCCACAAAACACGCGTGGCAAAGCCACTGATTTAATTTCTCACGTGGCATAGCCACAAAACACACGTGGCAAAGCCACTGATTTAATTTCTCGCGTGGCATAGCCACAAAACACACCTGGCAAAGCCACTGATTTAATTTCTCGCGTGGCATAGCCACAGAATGGGGTTTCTCAACGTGGCGCAGCCACCAATTGGGGTATAACGTGGCACAGCCACCAATGGGGTATAACGTGGCACAGCCACCAATGGGGTTTCTCAACGTGGCACTGCCACCAATGGGGTTTCTCAACGTGGCACAACCACCAATGGGGTATAACGTGGCACAGCCACCAATGGGGTATAACGTGGCACAGCCACCAATGGGGTTTTCTCAACGTGGCACAGCCACAGAATAGGTTATTCTCACGTTACCGGAACGGAGAAGAATTCGGGCTTACATGCTACCAGAGCAATGCCCGGTGTGTACTCACAACTACACACCCAAGTCTTATCATATAAGACAGGTTTGCCTTCACGTAGAACCCATGATGGTTTTTCTCTCATAAAACTCATTTAAAAATCGTTTTGTACTCAACACAAAACGTAATAAAACCGAGTTCCAACCGGCAAAGCTCACGCACACATTTCTCAAATCTCAATATTGCCTTAACGTAGAGCCCAGTTATAAACTCATAAAACATTGGGCTCCAACCGGCTATAAAATCGTGTGCAATTTAATCTCAACACAAAACACTCAACATGCTTGTTTTATAAACCACAAATCATGCTAAAACAGTTTGCAATTCACATACACAAATGGTTTAGATTTTCCTTACCTCTTTGCACCTCGTATAGTGCAATCGTTTCCCCCATATCGCGGACTAGCCTCGCATTCCACTCTGGAACTCCCGAGCTGTCCAAACGATGTTAAAACATCAATACTCAACATCACATAAACCTCAATTCTCAAAATTGAGCATAATTGCTCATAACTCCTCAAATCTCTTGATTTCTCGTAACTCAACCCTAAACTACAACCTCATTCACAATATCTCAATGTCCTACATTCCTCATGCCAATTATCTAGGCTAATTCTCCACATTGTCTATATTTCCATTTATAGCTCAAAATTCCTAAAATTACCAAAATCGCTAAATATCATTATCACTCTATCCACATTGAAATTCATCAATCCCTAATCATTTCTCAACTATTTCAACACAATTACAACCACCAATAACATCAAAATCAGCTCAAATATCAAGATCGAGGTTTAGAAATTACCCAAAGTTTGTGAGACGCACAACTCACGCCTCGATCCGATTCGTCCTTCGATTTCCAAGTATGTTGTTCTCCCCTTGATGAGGAACAACTTTCCTTCTTACCACAACAGCTGATTCGGCCGGAAATGGGTGATTTGGAGGAGTGAGAAACTAGGTTTTCGGTGGAAATGGGTTTTGGAAGAGAGAAAAAGTGAAATTGCAGAGAAAACACGGGTTCCTTATATAGACTGGAGGTAGGAGATCAATCTGCCTCTTGATGAGATCGATCTATGTTTGAATTTTGGGGACGATCTGGGCAATTTTATGCCTAGGAGATCGATCTGTTGAGGGTGAGATCGATCTCTTTATGGCTTTATGAGATCGATCTGCTCCTAAGGAGATCGATCTTCTCCCCAAACAGAAGCATTTGGAGATCGATCTCCTCCTCATGAGATCGATCCCTTCTCAAACAGATTCATAAGGAGATCGATCTCTTCCATTGGAGATCGATCTGCTCCTCAAATTTCCCCTTCTTCGTCATTTTTAACTCACCAGATCGATCTCTCCTTCTCCCAGATCGATCTGTCCTCATGGTTCATGCTTATTTTACACACTTAACACATAAATCTCCAATTATAATTCCCACAATTTACTTAGCTCAATAAATTATACTCAAATTATTATTACATCAATAAAATATGTCTGAAATTCTCAGATCTCACATCCTCCCCACCTTAAAAAGAATTTGGTCCTCCAAATTCAACTCAACTAGTCAAAATAGATGGGGGTATTTCTCCTTCATGAGGCTCTCTAGTTCCCACGTTGCCTCTTCCCTTGAGTGATGTTTCCACAAAACTTTCACTAATGGGATGCTCTTGGTTCTCAGTACCTTCTCCTTTCTATCGAGAATCCTGACGGGTTCCTCAGTGTAGCTCATGTCCTCCTGTATGTCCATCTTATCATACTCTATAACATGAGAAGGGTCCGGGTGGTACTTCCTCAACATAGATACATGAAAAACATTGTGTATTCCGGACATCTGTGGGGGTAATGCCAATCTGTAGGCTACCTCTCCCACTCTCTCAAGAATCTCGAATGGTCCTATGTATCGAGGACTCAATTTTCCTTTCTTCCCAAATCGCATGATACTCTTGCTCGGTGATACTCTCAGAAATACTGCATCACCAACATCAAACTCAAGTGGCCGTCTACGCGCATCCGCGTAGCTTTTCTGTCTACTCTGTGCAGCCCATAACCTCTCACATATGAGCTTCACACTCTGTACGGCTTGCTCAACAAGCTCGGGAGCATTTATCTTTCTGTCACCGACCTCTTCCCAAGCTACAGGGGATCTACACCTCCTACCATATAGAGCCTCAAAAGGTGCCATTCCAATACTCGCATGATAGCTGTTATTGTATGCAAACTCTGCTAGGGGCAGGTGATCATCCCATGATCCCTTAAAATCCATCGTACACGCCCTCAACATATCCTCCAGGGTCTGAATAGTCCTCTCTGACTGACCATCTGTCTGAGGATGATAGGCGGTACTAAAACTCAATCGAGATCCCATGGACTCCTGAAACTGGGTCCAAAATCTGGAAGTAAACCGGGAATCTCTATCAGAAGTAATACTCACTGGAGCCCCATGTAATCTAGCTATCTCGCTGACATATAGTTTAGCTAAGGCATCCACAGTATCTGTGCTCTTGATGGCAAGGAAGTGGGCACTCTTGGTCAATCTATCCACAATGACCCATATCGCATCACGACCTCTTCGGGTCCTCGGTAAACCCATAATAAAGTCCATAGTGACATGCTCCCATTTCCATGTAGGTACAGGTAAGGGCTGTAGTAGTCCTCCGGGCTTCCGATGCTCAGCTTTCACTTGCTGGCATACTAAACACCTGGCCACATACTCTGCCACGTCTCGCTTCATACCACTCCACCAATACACCTTTCTCAAGTCTCGATACATCTTAGTACTTCCTGGGTGCATGGTGTATCGCGAGCAGTGGGATTCTCTCAGTATCTGTCTCTTCAGGGTATCATCGTCCGGTACACAAATCCGTCCTCTGAATCTCAACAATCCATCCTCACTGATGGTGAGATCCGACTGCGAACTCTGCTCAGCTTGGCTAACCATGTCTATCAATCTCTGATCACAGCGCTGCCCAGTTCTAATCTGATCCATGATCCTGGGCTCTATCCGCAGGCTAGCCAAAAATCCAGTCTCTACCTCTTTAACTCTGATCCGAAGTTCGGCGAACTGCTCTAACAAATCCCATTCCCTGATCATCATAGCAGATATCATACTCTTCCTGCTCAGGGCATCAGCAACTACATTCGCCTTACCCGGATGATATAGAATCTCGCAGTTATAATCCTTAAGGAGTTCCATCCATCTCCTTTGTCTCATGTTTAACTCTTTCTGATCAAAGAGATATCTCAAACTCTTGTGATCAGTGAAGATCTGGAATCTTTCCCCATATAAGTAGTGTCGCTAGATCTTCAAAGCAAATACCACAGCGGCTAACTCCAAATCATGCGTGGGATAATTCCGCTCATGGTCTTTCAGCTGTCGCGATCCATATGCGACCACCCTTCCGTGCTGCATAAGCACACACCCCAATCCTTGGTGAGATGCATCACTATACACCGAAAATCCTCCTGATCCCTCAGGGATAGTTAACACAGGTGCCGCTGTTAATCTCCTCTTTAACTCTTGAAAACTGAGCTCACATTGATCAGTCCATGTAAATGGAGTCTCCTTACGCGTGAGCTTAGTTAAAGGAGCGGCAATCCTTAAAAATCCTTCCACAAATCTCCTGTAATACCCTGCCAAACCAAGGAAGCTTCGTGCCTCAGTCACTGTCCTCGGTCTCTCCTAATTAAGCACAGCTGCTATTTTACTTGGATCCACTGATACTCCTTCCTCTGAGACTATATGTGTAAGACCCGATATTTTCGAGTGCATTTAAAAATGCAAAAGGACTTAAATGGTATTCCCGAATACGTGCAAGGGCAAAATGGTCAAAAGACCAAAATTCGGTATTAATCGGGACAAGAAATTTAATTAAAAATATGAGATTTAGAAATCTTGATCAATAACGAAGAAATAATTAAATTTCGGGTTAAATTGATCAAGATATGAATTTATTGGAATAAACCGGGATTTTCGCATCGAAAAATAATCCCGAAAATAATCGAAAAATATACCGGAAAGGTAAAACCGGACTGAGAAATTAATTTATGAATTAAATAGAAATTTTTTATAATATTTTGGGATATTTTGTAATTTTAATAATATTTTAATGAATAAAATATTATTAAAAATAAATTATAAATAAATAAATGAAATTGTAAAAAAAAAAAAAAAAAAAAAAAAAAAAAGAAACGAATCTGGAAAACGAAACGAAAGTCAGAAAACGAAACAGAAGCAAAACGCGAAGGAAGACCCGAGGAAGAGAGATCGCCGGCAGAGCCACCACCGGCGACCGAGGAGGTTCGATACCCACCGGAAAAGGAAGCCCGAACTCGGGCGAACCTCCAGCAACCCAGACGCGCGGCGAGGTGGCCGGAAAACGCCGGAAAACGAAGGAGATGCCGCGGGAGAAAAGCTTTGATTCGCCGGCGATGGCGTCGATTCGAGACAAACCGAGGCCCGATTTGAGAAGCCCATGCCATGGCGCGCTGAACGGCACCGGAATCGCCCAGAGAACCGGCCGGACGGCGCCGGCACGACCAAAGGGAGCCTGGACCGGTCGAACCGGACAGAACCGGCCGAACCGGACCAGACCGAACCGGCGGTCCGAACCGGGTTGAACCGGACCGGACCGGTTCAGCCAAAAAGAGAGGGAAAAAAGGAAGAAAAAGGGAAAAAGAAAAAGAGAAAAAAATTGGGGAAAATTCCTGTGATGCAATCGAGCTTCGGGTAAGTCGGTAAGCGGTCGAATTGACCGATTTAATTTTTGGAATATTTAATTTGATAAATAATCGACTGAAAGTTTACCCGAAAATATATTTAATTGTGTAGCTCGACAATTGGCATCAACCGAGAGCTCGAGATAGCCTCGATTTGTGTACGATCATGGAATAACGGGTAAGTGACCCTTAATTTACGACAATTTGTATCGTTATGCGTGATTGATATTTAACGCATAAATTACGGATTTAATTTCCGCATAAATGAATTAAATTCTGAAAAATTGGATAAATTGTCGTAAATATTAAATTGAGATATCCGAAAATTTAGAACGAGGCTAAATAAATATTGATGGGTCCAATGAGCCCAATAGGCCTCGATAAAGTGTGGTAAACGGGCTTAAGGTCGATTAAGGCCCATTAAGGTGCAATCGGGCCCAATATGGGTAAACGGGCCCAATGATTTAAATTAAGCCCAGAACATATGAGATACAATTAATTGTATTGTATTTGACCTGATGAATGTGTATCCGCAGTTCCGGAGATTTGATTCGGATTTGGAGCAAATCGGACTGCGTGACGAGACATCGATGTAAAGGTCAGACTGTACAGAAAAATGAGGTAAGGGAATTGTGTGAGTAGCTAGAGGTAGCTACGCATATTTTAATAGTTTTTCTGTACACTGAGTATGTATGTATACATGGATATTGTATAATGATCCTAAAAATGGTTTGAATGATTTTAAGGATCGAAATAGGTGAAATGTCTATTTTACCCCTATTGAGGGAAGTTCACCTAAGGATGGTGAAAGCATGACATGCATGAAATGCATGATTTAAGGATTTTTGATGATTAAGGAATTTTATTGGTTTTAATCAAAGCAAAGCGATAGATTGGCCAGAAATTGTTTAATTTCACAAAATAACACTACGTAGGTGTTATTAATAATTAAATGGAAATTTCTTTGGAAAACGGCCAACTATCAAGTTTATATGGAAACAGATAGTGCCGACACGTAGTTCGCACTATATCTGCGTTTGTGAATGTGCATAAATGTGCTTGAGCAATTGCTCGCACCGACTTGTGACATCATATGCATGAAATGTGCTAGAGCATGGTGCTCGCACTGATTTTTAATATTGTGAAATGAGAGCTGCTGGAGCCTAGCTCGCACTCTGTTTTGACATGTTTTGACATGTTTTGATTTGTTTTGACGTGGTATGCATAAAATAGTGCTGGAGCGATTACTCGCACTACTTTTAATGATTTGACATGCATGAGAGATGCTGGAGCTTAGCTCGCATCCTGTTTTGATTTAATTATGCATAAAAGCCGTGCTGGAGTGAAACTCGCACGAGGTTTGATTTAATTATGCATAAAGCCGTGCTGGAGTGTAACTCGCACGAGATTTGATTTACTTGAGCATTCATTTGTGCTGGAGCGTTGCTCGCACAAAGTTTTATATGGTTTCACAATTCATTTAAATGTCGTACTGGAGTTTTTCTCGTACGAAGTTTTCATGAGTTTTTATACATATCCGTACTAGAGCGTTGCTCGTACGTGGATTTTAATTGAAATTATAATCAGTTTAAGTCGTATTGGAGCGCTGCTCGTACGCAGATTTTACTGATTTTTATGAAACCGTGCTAGAGCTTCCCTCGCACGAGATTTTCAGATATCATGAATATGCATGGAGCCGTGCTTGAGCTTCGCTCGCACAGGGATTTATATTACATGCATATAGCCGTGTTGGAGCCTCCTGTAGACTGTGTGTCACAGTGAGATGATATGCTCACACGTGCATTCTGAGACAGAGATGATATGGGTGGATAAGACCTATTACAGGCACCCCTGACTGAGCTTGGGTTCACGGAGTACTTTGTACCGTGTATGTCACGCGGAGTACGCTGTACCGTGGGGATTGTTGGAGTGGAGTGGCATTAGCCACGAGGCAGCAAGCCTTGCCCTCGCAATCCTGGTGTTATGCTGTTCTGGCGGGTAGGACGACCCACCTCCCGTTTCAGGTGTGATACCCCGCACACTAGGTACCGTGTTGCCAGGGATCACTAGGATATGGCCATAGTCCTCGATGTTACTGTTAATTACCTGATTGTCTCACATGATATAACTTGTGGTCTGTTAGACCAGGGTAGACCCGAAGGAGGGGTCAGGCCCCCGATTTGATGATTTGATGATTTCATATGATTTTATGATATGTGACCCTGAAAGAAGGGTGGTTTTATAACCGAAGTTTTATAATGAATTTTATTGAATTGTTTTATGAGATGGACCCGGAAAGGGGTTTTAACTGCAGTTTTAATGTTTTGATTTAAATGCAGTAGCATGTGAAGTTTTCCATGCTTTCATTTGAAATCCATGTTTTGTCTTACATGGCATAAAAGACTGCATGATCTTGATCTAATTCATGCTTAATATGATTTAATGATGTCACATAAAATGCTTTGAATGCATGAGTTACATGATTTATATATGCACAAATAGTTTTGGATAAACTATGGCATTGAATATGCATGACTTTGTGCGTGTAATTTTAAATGAAAAGAAATGGATTTAAGGGCATGGCATTATGAGCATGTAGATAGTGGAGTTATCTACTTACTTGCATAATTGCCTTACTGAGCGTGTGGTTTGCTCACCCCCCCTTATTTTCCCATCTTTTCAGAGCACTTGTAATAATTATTGAGCGGCTGAGGACTTGCATGCTTAATATCCGCTGCTTGCTGCTTCCCATCGAGAGACAGGTATACACATTTGTATGGTTTTGTATCTAAATATGTAATGCACAGTACTGTAAATGGATATGATGTCGGGGATGTAGAGTCATGCAAATACCATTGGGTATGTGTTTATTTAAAGTCAAAAAGGATAGTAGACTCTGATATATGATTATGGAAATGGATTGGTAATAGTGAGAGGTGACTAACACCGAATCATAGCCCAACTGTGTTGTAGGATGGTCACGACAAGAGAAAGGTAAGAATTAAATAATAAATGAAAAAGCGAAAAATTTACTCTGATTTTTAGGTAATTCGGGTCGTGACAGGTTTAATGGTATCAGAGCTTGAGTTGGCCTGATATGAGTCGGTGTTAGTGGTTAAGGAAGTTTACATCCCCATGTACTGTGCATTATTTAGATACAATTGTGTATATCGAGATGGAAGTGCAGCTAAGAATTTGGTTTTTAAATGCAAGAATAGACTCATTGACTGATAGCCGCTATGGTTGAGAGGCGAGTACAAGAACTCGAGGCCGTAGAGGTAGGCCCAAGAGTTGTACTGAGTCGCCACATAAAACTCGTGATGAGATTGACGTGGAGGCTAGTTGATCATGCCCTACAGAGTCCGATAGAGAGATCGGATAGAGTCTGACAGAGAGATCAGACAGTATTGAGACACGCTTCGTGAGATTGGAGCGGAGTGTGGGGAATATTTTGCGAGCTAATTGCTCAGAATAAGTATGGTATTTGAGGGCGAGTCGGAACATTGATGAAAGTTTGCTCGACCCATTTGAAGAGTTAGACGTCCCGAATGGACATGAAAAATAATTCGAAATGTATTCCGGTGACAGAATATCCCGGATATTGTTTAAAGAAAATTACAGATGACATTATTTACTCTGACCCAGAGGAACATGTTGATTGACGAGTATGATACTCAGTTTATATTCCTGGGCAGATGTGACTCGGACACGATAAACAGTGAGAGTCGAGATGTCTGAAAGTTCATGGAAGGACTCAGATTATCAATTAGAGTCCGATTTGTCTGTTAGACATCACTACCTATGCCGAGGCAGTGCGCAGACTACAGTTGTGTTAAATAAGATTATAAATTGCGCGCCTCTGAGATTGAGAAAGGTAGTAAGGGCCAAAATAGAGACAAAAGAGAATAGAGGATGACAAGAATGTCAGAACGGGGAAAAGATAGTTTGGTAAAAGCTTAGAGTTGATAAATCACGGGGTAAGTTGATTGATAAACCCCAGTGTATCCAATTTCAATACTTTTGAGGGGTATTGTGATTCGAGGACCCCGACCTGCTACGTAACAGTATAACAGAGTAGCAGTGTGAACAGTGTAAGATGTGTGGTAGTTATCACGAAAATCAGATGTTGGACGAGGGCGAATGTATGCCTTGGACCAGGACACTATTGATGTTTCATAGGATGTGGTGGAAGATACCACACTGGTTGTGAATAATGAAATAATTATTTTAATTGATCCTGGTGCCACGCATTTAATTATACCGCCTTCAGTTGCTTATAAGTTAGTGAAAAAAAAATGTGAAGCCTATACCTTTAAGCATGAAGAGGATGATAATTAGTTGATTTTCACTAACTGAATATGGGTATAGGGATTGTAAGTTGAAAATAGGGGAGAAAATATCACTGAAAAGTGTATTGTAACTTGACAAGTAAGGAAAGAGTTTGTCACAAGTGATATATAAAAGGAGATATATTGGAATAAGAGACGTATGCAAGGTAAGGATATCCTTGATATGCAAAGTAATTTGGATTAAGCGATATGTAGTCAAGTCTGAGGGCTAATAAAGGTATTTCAAAATATCTCTCTGCCTGAAGATTTGACAGCGTCTAGAAGCGCACACATAACTTATAAATTGAAATCGAAAGTCGTAGTCGCTATATATACATTAAAATTTGGGTACCTTTGCTGGTACGATAAAGAAATATAGAACTTGATTAATCATGAAAGTTTAAAAATTAAAATTTTATAAAAAAAAAAAGCCGTTAATATAAGAAAAAGGAAACGACGCGGATTAGTATCCTGAACGAAAGCGATTTCGAAATGACATTGTACGTTTATACGTGCATAGGTCAAGGATATGAGTGAATGAAGTATTGAGTGGAACTCAATTACGATGAGGTATTTAAAGCTTACCTGGACCGATTGGTTGTCCTCTTTAGTGATGATATTTTGATGTATTCGAAGTCCAGGGAAGAGCTTGAGTAGCAACAGGAAACTGTCTTACAGACGAGGTGTTGAGAGTTTCTCAAAATTGGCTACTCAGTTGACACATTTCATTTCGGGAAAAGATTTCATACGAGTGGTATAATAAGTATGAAAATGGCTTCAATGAGTTTTGGTTTTATTGGAGTAATGAAATGACCACCGTAAGTATTCTTACTATAACTAACAGCTCAAGAGGTTTCAGTGTGTAAGGATACCTCAAAATTATGAGTGAGTTGTGTATTGATGTAAAATGGGAAGATAGTCGTTTATGGATCCAGATATGTTCAAGGACCATAAGAGAAACTATCCGACCCATGATTTAGAGTTGGCAGTCATAGCGATTACACTGAAAGTATGGCGCCACCACTTATATGGTAAGAAATTTCGGGTATGCACTGATCGTAAAAGCCCCAAGTATCTGTTTTCACAGAAAGAGTAGAATGTGAGATAACCAAGAGGGTTAGAGCTTTTAAGGATTTTGATTGTGAACATTGTACCACCCAGGAAAGGCTAATGTAATGGCTGATGCTTTGAGCAGAAAGAGCCTCGGGATGGTATTACATGTGATGGTCAGGGAGCGTGAGCTGCTAGAGCAGTTGTGAACCTCAGTAGTGATGTGATCCCTTCTGATGATGACAGTGATTTTATGACAGTTAGCCTGAGGATAGAACCGGATTTGTGTGACCGGATTTGCCAGGCTTAGCGTGATAATCGGCATGGTGTCGATAGTGTGGGTTAGATTCAGAAGGGTGTAGTGACAGAGTTCACAGTGTATGATGATGACTTACAGAGGTTCAGAGAAAGTATAAGTGCTCCCCATGACCACAGTTGATGAGATAGTAGTATTGTCAGAAGCTCACTCTTCGGGATATACAGTGCATCCGAGAAATAATAAATATATCGAGATATTTGAAAATGGTATTGGTGGTCAGGTATGAAAAGTGACATTGTAGAATTATGGACAAGTGTCTCGTATGTCAGCAGAGTAAGGTAGAGTAAAAGAAGTTGCAGGGTTATTGCAGCCTCTACCTATATTGACACGAAAATGGGAACAAGTTACCATGAATTGCGTGATGGGTTACAGAGGACCCTAATGAATCACGAGGCTATCTGGGTGATAGTCGATGGGTTGATTAAATCTACCCACCTTCTAGTTATGGAAATCCCCAGATACTCTGAGTGTGTAGGCGGATTTATGTGAATGAAAAATTGTGAAACATTGTGTAGCGTTCCAGTGAGCATGGTATCAGATAGGGATTCCCGCTTCACTTCCCACTTGGGGGAATGTTTTCAGGAAGCTATGGGACCCTGATTGTGTGTTAGCACAGCTCCATCCTCATACAGATGGTCAGTCAGAGAGGACTGTACAGGTTCTGGAGGATGTGATGAGAGCGTGTGCCATTGATTTTATGAGCTCCTGGGATGATCAGTCGTTACAAATCAAATTCGCCAGTAATGACAGTTGTCACTTGAGTATTGGGATGATTTTTATGAGGCATTGTATGGCCGTAGGGAGTTGTTCCCTGACTTGGATAAGAGAAGTGGGTGACAGATAGAAAATTATTCCCGAATTGGTAAGACAAACCTCTGAGGATGTTCAGTTGATTTATGAGAGATTAAGAACACCTCAGAGCAGATAGAAAAGCTATGCTGACAAGAGACAGAAACTATTGGAATTCACCGAGGGTGAATTAGCATTGTTGGCAGTTACTTGTCTTAAGGACGTAAGGAGATTCAGATAGAGATATTGGACAAGTGGGAGATAAGACCTGTAGGTTGGCATTACCACATGAATTGGCAGGCATCCACAGTGTCCTATCTTTTGATGTTTAAGAAATACTATCCGGATCCAGTATATGTGATCAGATATGAGCTTCAATGGTTTAGCTCAATGAAAGTGTAACGTATGTTGGAAAATTGATTCGGGTATTATATGGAAGGAGAAAGTGTTGAGGTTTAAGATGATCTCCATAGTTAAGTATGATGATAGTATTACACTCCGGAGAAAGTCACTTGAAGATGACAGTATATGATGCGATAGACATACCCGGAGTTGTTATGGACTCATATTACTTGGTTCTAATTTGGAGGACCAAATTTCTTAAGTGGGGGAGATTGTAAGACCCGATATTTTCGAGTGCATTTAAAAATGCAAAAGGACTTAAATGGTATTCCCGAATACGTGCAAGGGCAAAATGGTCAAAAGACCAAAATTCGGTATTAATCGGGACAAGAAATTTAATTAAAAATATGAGATTTAGAAATCTTGATCAATAACGAAGAAATAATTAAATTTCGGGTTAAATTGATCAAGATATGAATTTATTGGAATAAACCGGGATTTTCGCATCGAAAAATAATCCCGAAAATAATCGAAAAATATACCGGAAAGGTAAAACCGGACTGAGAAATTAATTTATGAATTAAATAGAAATTTTTTATAATATTTTGGGATATTTTGTAATTTTAATAATATTTTAATGAATAAAATATTATTAAAAATAAATTATAAATAAATAAATGAAATTGTAAAAAAAAAAAAAAAAAAAAAGAAAAAAAAAAAAAGAAACGAATCTGGAAAACGAAACGAAAGTCAGAAAACGAAACAGAAGCAAAACGCGAAGGAAGACCCGAGGAAGAGAGATCGCCGGCAGAGCCACCACCGGCGACCGAGGAGGTTCGATACCCACCGGAAAAGGAAGCCCGAACTCGGGCGAACCTCCAGCAACCCAGACGCGCGGCGAGGTGGCCGGAAAACGCCGAAAAACGAAGGAGATGCCGCGGGAGAAAAGCTTTGATTCGCCGGCGATGGCGTCGATTCGAGACAAACCGAGGCCCGATTTGAGAAGCCCATGCCATGGCGCGCTGAACGGCACCGGAATCGCCCAGAGAACCGGCCGGACGGCGCCGGCACGACCAAAGGGAGCCTGGACCGGCCGAACCGGACAGAACCGGCCGAACCGGACCAGACCGAACCGGCGGTCCGAACCGGGTTGAACCGGACCGGACCGGTTCAGCCAAAAAGAGAGGGAAAAAAGGAAGAAAAAGGGAAAAAGAAAAAGAGAAAAAAATTGGGGAAAATTCCTGTGATGCAATCGAGCTTCGGGTAAGTCGGTAAGCGGTCGAATTGACCGATTTAATTTTTGGAATATTTAATTTGATAAATAATCGACTGAAAGTTTACCCGAAAATATATTTAATTGTGTAGCTCGACAATTGGCATCAACCGAGAGCTCGAGATAGCCTCGATTTGTGTACGATCATGGAATAACGGGTAAGTGACCCTTAATTTACGACAATTTGTATCGTTATGCGTGATTGATATTTAACGCATAAATTACGGATTTAATTTCCGCATAAATGAATTAAATTCTGAAAAATTGGATAAATTGTCGTAAATATTAAATTGAGATATCCGAAAATTTAGAACGAGGCTAAATAAATATTGATGGGTCCAATGAGCCCAATAGGCCTCGATAAAGTGTGGTAAACGGGCTTAAGGTCGATTAAGGCCCATTAAGGTGCAATCGGGCCCAATATGGGTAAACGGGCCCAATGATTTAAATTAAGCCCAGAACATATGAGATACAATTAATTGTATTGTATTTGACCTGATGAATGTGTATCCGCAGTTCCGGAGATTTGATTCGGATTTGGAGCAAATCGGACTGCGTGACGAGACATCGATGTAAAGGTCAGACTGTACAGAAAAATGAGGTAAGGGAATTGTGTGAGTAGCTAGAGGTAGCTACGCATATTTTAATAGTTTTTCTGTACACTGAGTATGTATGTATACATGGATATTGTATAATGATCCTAAAAATGGTTTGAATGATTTTAAGGATCGAAATAGGTGAAATGTCTATTTTACCCCTATTGAGGGAAGTTCACCTAAGGATGGTGAAAGCATGACATGCATGAAATGCATGATTTAAGGATTTTTGATGATTAAGGAATTTTATTGGTTTTAATCAAAGCAAAGCGATAGATTGGCCAGAAATTGTTTAATTTCACAAAATAACACTACGTAGGTGTTATTAATAATTAAATGGAAATTTCTTTGGAAAACGGCCAACTATCAAGTTTATATGGAAACAGATAGTGCCGACACGTAGTTCGCACTATATCTGCGTTTGTGAATGTGCATAAATGTGCTTGAGCAATTGCTCGCACCGACTTGTGACATCATATGCATGAAATGTGCTAGAGCATGGTGCTCGCACTGATTTTTAATATTGTGAAATGAGAGCTGCTGGAGCCTAGCTCGCACTCTGTTTTGACATGTTTTGACATGTTTTGATTTGTTTTGACGTGGTATGCATAAAATAGTGCTGGAGCGATTACTCGCACTACTTTTAATGATTTGACATGCATGAGAGATGCTGGAGCTTAGCTCGCATCCTGTTTTGATTTAATTATGCATAAAAGCCGTGCTGGAGTGAAACTCGCACGAGGTTTGATTTAATTATGCATAAAGCCGTGCTGGAGTGTAACTCGCACGAGATTTGATTTACTTGAGCATTCATTTGTGCTGGAGCGTTGCTCGCACAAAGTTTTATATGGTTTCACAATTCATTTAAATGTCGTACTGGAGTTTTTCTCGTACGAAGTTTTCATGAGTTTTTATACATATCCGTACTAGAGCGTTGCTCGTACGTGGATTTTAATTGAAATTATAATCAGTTTAAGTCGTATTGGAGCGCTGCTCGTACGCAGATTTTACTGATTTTTATGAAACCGTGCTAGAGCTTCCCTCGCACGAGATTTTCAGATATCATGAATATGCATGGAGCCGTGCTTGAGCTTCGCTCGCACAGGGATTTATATTACATGCATATAGCCGTGTTGGAGCCTCCTGTAGACTGTGTGTCACAGTGAGATGATATGCTCACACGTGCATTCTGAGACAGAGATGATATGGGTGGATAAGACCTATTACAGGCACCCCTGACTGAGCTTGGGTTCACGGAGTACTTTGTACCGTGTATGTCACGCGGAGTACGCTGTACCGTGGGGATTGTTGGAGTGGAGTGGCATTAGCCACGAGGCAGCAAGCCTTGCCCTCGCAATCCTGGTGTTATGCTGTTCTGGCGGGTAGGACGACCCACCTCCCGTTTCAGGTGTGATACCCCGCACACTAGGTACCGTGTTGCCAGGGATCACTAGGATATGGCCATAGTCCTCGATGTTACTGTTAATTACCTGATTGTCTCACATGATATAACTTGTGGTCTGTTAGACCAGGGTAGACCCGAAGGAGGGGTCAGGCCCCCGATTTGATGATTTGATGATTTCATATGATTTTATGATATGTGACCCTGAAAGAAGGGTGGTTTTATAACCGAAGTTTTATAATGAATTTTATTGAATTGTTTTATGAGATGGACCCGGAAAGGGGTTTTAACTGCAGTTTTAATGTTTTGATTTAAATGCAGTAGCATGTGAAGTTTTCCATGCTTTCATTTGAAATCCATGTTTTGTCTTACATGGCATAAAAGACTGCATGATCTTGATCTAATTCATGCTTAATATGATTTAATGATGTCACATAAAATGCTTTGAATGCATGAGTTACATGATTTATATATGCACAAATAGTTTTGGATAAACTATGGCATTGAATATGCATGACTTTGTGCGTGTAATTTTAAATGAAAAGAAATGGATTTAAGGGCATGGCATTATGAGCATGTAGATAGTGGAGTTATCTACTTACTTGCATAATTGCCTTACTGAGCGTGTGGTTTGCTCACCCCCCCTTATTTTCCCATCTTTTCAGAGCACTTGTAATAATTATTGAGCGGCTGAGGACTTGCATGCTTAATATCCGCTGCTTGCTTTTTCCCATCGAGAGACAGGTATACACATTTGTATGGTTTTGTATCTAAATATGTAATGCACAGTACTGTAAATGGATATGATGTCGGGGATGTAGAGTCATGCAAATACCATTGGGTATGTGTTTATTTAAAGTCAAAAAGGATAGTAGACTCTGATATATGATTATGGAAATGGATTGGTAATAGTGAGAGGTGACTAACACCGAATCATAGCCCAACTGTGTTGTAGGATGGTCACGACAAGAGAAAGGTAAGAATTAAATAATAAATGAAAAAGCGAAAAATTTACTCTGATTTTTAGGTAATTCGGGTCGTGACAATATGCCCAAGGAAAGCTATCCGGTTCAGCCAAAACTCACACTTACTAAGCTTTTCGTACAATTGCTTATCTTGGAGTATCTGAAGTACTAACCACAAATGCTGTGCATGCTCCTCATACGACCGAGAGTACACCAAGATATCATCAATAAAGACTATTACAAACTTATCCAGATAGTCTCTGAACACCTCGTTCATCAATCTCATAAATGCTGCAGGGGCGTTCGTCAATCCAAAGGACATCACCAGAAATTTGTAATGGCCATACCTTGTCCTGAAGGCCGTCTTTGGAATATCTTCTTCCTTGATCCTCAATTGGTGATAGCCCGATCTCAAATCAATCTTAGAAAAGACTGATGCCCCTCTTAGCTGATCCAGTAGATCATTAATCCTGGGTAGTGGGTATTTATTCTTCACCGTGGCTTTATTCAACAGCCGATAGTCTACGCATAATCTGAGACTACCATCCTTCTTCTTAACAAATAGTACTGGCGCTCCCCACGGCGAAACACTGGGTCTAATAAACCCTTGATCCAATAACTCCTGTAGTTGTCTCTTCAATTCCTCGAGTTCCACTAATGCCATCCTGTAAGGAGGTTTAGAGATCGGCTGAGTATCTGGTACCAAATCAATGGTAAACTCCAGCTCTCTCTCTGGCGGTAAACCTGGCAATTCATCTGGGAAAACATCCAGAAATTCACACACCACAGGTATATCCTCAATCCTCGGATGTTCCCGCTCATCGTCTGAGATGAGTGTCTCATAACCTTCACATGAATAATCATATTTAATATTCTCCAAAATAATGTTAAAATTCTCAAATTACTTACTAGAATTCCACATATACATTTCCTCAATATCTCAACCGTACACTGTAAGGTTCAGGTAGGAAGAAAGTTACAATCTTAGTGTAGCAGTCTAAACTCACTCGATTGGTCGCCAACTAATCCATTCCCAGAATTACATCAAACCCATGTATATTCAACATGATTAGATCTGCTAACATCACTCTATCTCCCACCTTTATCTCACATCCTCTACAGATTAACTCAGTTCTCTGAGATTCACGCATAGGGGTATTTACATGTAGTATATATTCTAGAGGTTCAAACTTCAAGTTTAATCTACATGCAAAGTGCTCAGAAATAAACGAATGCGTGGATCCTGAATCAATCAACACATGAGCCTCATAATTACAGACAGAGAGTGTACCTCTTATAGTTTCTGTCGAAGTGTCTGCGGTCTCCTTATCCAGGGCAAACACATGTCCCTGTGCCACAGGTTTCTTCCCTTTCTCTGCCGCAGTGGCCCGTCTCCGGGGATCCACTCTCTGAGGCTGTTGTCTAGTGGGCTCCGGAGCATGTGGTATCTGAGGTTGGGGACAGTCCTTCACTCTGTGACCCATATGACCACATCTAAAACATCCATGGATCGACCCAGTACAACTTCCCTCATGCGATCGGCCACAGTTTCTACAAATCCTCATCTCCGGCCTGACATATCGAGGGGCCTCCTTGATAATAGGATAGGCTCTGGGTCTCTCTAATCTGTCCTTCTGTACCTCAATCCTTCCTCTTCTGAAGGAACCTCTCTGAGTCTCTGTTTGGAAAAGTACTGGCCTCTTGCCCTTATCTCTATTCACCGCTCTGAGCTCATTCTGGGATTGTACCATCTTAATCCCTCTTTCAATCTCTTGTGCTCGTCTCAGAGCATCTCCAAACTCAGTAATGCATAGCCCTGTCAATCTATCTCTGATGACGGGCTTTAACCCATACACAAACTTCTCTGTGCGGAGCTCTTCACTCTTGAAGGTCTCTGGGTCATATCTCAATAGCGCTGTGAATTGGCTCTCATAGTCATCCACAGACATGTCACCCTGTACCAAACTCAAAAACTCGGCCTGTTTCTTTCTCTGGGCGGCTCGTGGTACATATTGGGTCCTAAAGGCTGTCTGAAGCTCTTCCCAACCAATCACACCATGGTGGGACATCAAAATACCCTGGGTAGTACCCCACCAATCTCAAGCTCTCCCCTTTAGCATATAGGCACTCATACTGACCCTCTCAGCATCGGTGTACCCCAGGATATCAAATATAATTCTCAATTCCGTCAACCACTCCTCAGCCTTAAATGCGGGTGGATTCATCTTCAGAAAATCCCTTAGTCGGACCATGCTTCTATCCTCAGGCTGAGTGACGGGAGGCACTGGGGGTATGGGAGGTCCTTGTGGTGGTGTAGGGGTAGTATCCGAGGCATTAACTCCAAAGTGTTGCGCGAATAACGCTGCCATCTGCTCAAAACCTTGCCTCACATCGGTCTCAATCCGATTAAATCGAGAGTTAGGACTCTCTGGTTGTGGGACAGGTGGCGGAGGGGACTCTGCCTGCCTCCTCGAACGACCTCGTCGTTTACTCATTCTCTATCTCAACTCGTCTCCTGCGTGTACATATCAAAATTGATTGAAATCTCAATCCTCAATTTCAGTTCATGACCAGACTATTACAGACACTTGGGATGTATTCTATTTCACTTAACCGACACTGACAGTACTAGACACCCTAAGCTCTGATACCAAGAAAACTCTGTCACGCCCCGAAAATGCGGAAAATAGGGCTAATTTAAAACTTTTTACTCATTAATTCACAATTAAAGGTGCATTCCTGTGCAGTGTCATACATCATCATAATTATCATGCCTCAGGATCTCATCACTAGAATTTATATATCATATCAAATACATTAATCCATCTCAAGTTAATTAATCCTAATACATCCCATATAATGTTATACATCAAGTGTCTGCAATTACAATAATAGTCTGGGTACATGAAAAGGTAAGATATACCTCAAGATACAATATATATATGGCCTGGAGCTCGAATCCTCCACTAGCCACTACTCCGTACGTCGCAGGGAAGTCCTTATTCACTTGAAGAACTCTGAGGGGGAAAGAAAACAGGGTGAGCTTCTAAATCGTTCAGTAAAGGGGGTAAGGAACTCAGTTCATAAACCAAAATGCACATCACAAAAGGTTTATTTGTATGTGAAACTCATTTGAAAACCATAGCATGAAAATACTCAAAACGACACTCTCATGTGTCAAGTCATGTGAAAACATGAAGTAAAAGGCTCACTCTAGAGCATTAACAAAGCATGTGAAAATAACGCGTTAAAACGCTTTCTCAAATAACGTGATAAAATCACAGTAAATATAATGCACGTGGCACAGCCACAAAACACGCGTGGCAAAGCCACTGATTTAATTTCTCACGCGGCATAGCCACAAAACACACGTGGCAAAGCCACTGATTTAATTTCTCGCGTGGCATAGCCACAAAACACACCTGGCAAAGCCACTGATTTAATTTCTCGCATGGCATAGCCACAGAATGGGGTTTCTCAACGTGGCGCAGCCACCAATTGGGGTATAACGTGGCACAGCCACCAATGGGGTATAACGTGGCACAGCCACCAATGGGGTTTCTCAACGTGGCACTGCCACCAATGGGGTTTCTCAACGTGGCACAGCCACCAATGGGGTATAACGTGGCACAGCCACCAATGGGGTATAACGTGGCACAGCCACCAATGGGATTTTCTCAATGTGGCACAGCCACAGAATAGGTTATTCTCACGTTACCGGAACGGAGAAGAATTCGGGCTTACATGCTACCAGAGCAATGCCCGGTGTGTACTCACAACTACACACCCAAGTCTTATCACATAAGACAGGTTTGCCTTCACGTAGAACTCATGATGGTTTTTCTCTCATAAAACTCATTTAAAAATCGTTTTGTACTCAACACAAAACGTAATAAAACCGAGTTCCAACCGGCAAAGCACACGCACACATTTCTCAAATCTCAATATTGCCTTAACGTAGAGCCCAGTTATAAACTCATAAAACATTGGGCTCCAACCGGCTATAAAATCATGTGCAATTTAATCTCAACACAAAACACTCAACATGCTTGTTTTATAAACCACAAATCATGCTAAAACAGTTTGCAATTCACATACACAAATGGTTTAGATTTCCCTTACCTCTTTGCACCTCGTATAGTGCAATCGTTTCCCCCGTATCGCGGACTAGCCTCGCATTCCACTCTGGAACTCCCGAGCTGTCCAAACGATGTTAAAACATCAATACTCAACATCACATAAACCTCAATTCTCAAAATCGAGCATAATTGCTCATAACTCCTCAAATCTCTTGATTTCTCGTAACTCAACCCTAAACTACAACCTCATTCACAATATCTCAATGTCCTACATTCCTCATGCCAATTATCTAGGATAATTCTCCACATTGTCTATATTTCCATTTATAGCTCAAAATTCCTAAAATTACCAAAATCGCTAAATATCATTATCACTCTATCCACATTGAAATTCATCAATCCCTAATCATTTCTCAACTATTTTAACACAATTACAACCACCAATAACATCAAAATCAGCTCAAATATCAAGATCGAGGTTTAGAAATTACCCAAAGTTTGTGAGACGCACAACTCACGCCTCGATCCGATTCGTCCTTCGATTTCCAAGTATGTTGTTCTCCCCTTGATGAGGAACAACTTTCCTTCTTACCACAATAGCTGATTCGATCGGAAATGGGTGATTTGGAGGAGTGAGAAACTAGGTTTTCGGTGGAAATGGGTTTTGGAAGAGGGAGAAAGTGAAATTGCAGAGAAAACACGGGTTCCTTATATAGACTGGAGGTAGGAGATCGATCTGCCTCTTGATGAGATCGATCTGTGTTTGAATTTTGGGGACGATCTGGGCAATTTTATGCCTAGGAGATCGATCTGTCGAGGGGTGAGATCGATCTCTTTATGGCTTTATGAGATCGATCTGCTCCTAAGGAGATCGATCTTCTCTCCAAACAGAAGCATTTGGAGATCGATCTCCTCCTCATGAGATCGATCCCTTCTCAAACAGATTCATAAGGAGATCGATCTCTTCCATTGGAGATCGATCTGCTCCTCAAATTTCCCCTTCCTCGTCATTTTTAACTCACCAGATCGATCTCTCCTTCTCCCAGATCGATCTGTCCTCATGGTTCATGCTTATTTTACACACTTAACACATAAATCTCCAATTATAATTCCCACAATTTACTTAGCTCAATAAATTATACTCAAATTATTATTACATCAATAAAATATGTCTGAAATTCTCAGATCTCACATTAGGTGTTAAGTTATTTTAGGGTTAGGTAATTAGGGGTTAGTGTTTAGATGCATTTAGGTTAGATTTTAGGCTTAATTTTGAATTTAATTTCAATGCTATCCAATTTTTATTTTCATTATTGTTTCATGCAATTTAGGGGTTATTTTGAGATTATTTTTGGTGTCATCAGGTTGCATTAGTTTAGGGTTAAGTTTAGGGTTAGGTTAGATCATGGTTCATTCCATTTTCTTAGCTTTTTCAAGCATTAGTTCAGAGATAGCTGTATTAATATTTTACGATTTTGCTTTACTATTTTGATAAGCTTTTAATTAGTGTTTCAATGTTAAATTAGTATTGATTTAGAATTTGAGCCATGTATTTAGGGTTAGTTTAAGGTTAAGACACATTTCATGCATTTTTAGTTTATTTTCATTCTAATTTCCCAAATTCCAAAAATATTTTAATTCTCATGCATAATTTTAGTTAGTCTTAGTAATTAATTATGCATTTCACTAGTTTTGAAGTCATTTAAGGTTAGGATTAATTTAGGGTTTGTATTTTAGGGCATTTTCGGGTTAGAATTACCATTTAGGATTTTTAAGGTTTTTATTGATATTTTATTTCATCATACATTAGTTTAGGTTATTTTGCATTTTTATTTCATTTAATTAGATTAGATTCATGCATTTTTTTATTTCATATTAGGATTTTCTATATTTATTTTCATTATTTACATTTTAGGTTCCTACTTTTTATTTTTTCCATCTTGACCCATTTTCATTATTTATTTTACTTTGTTATTTTTCTTTTGCAGTTACTTTTAATTTCTCATTTAGGTTTTGTAAGAAATTTCTTATTCTCATTTTTCTTATTATTATCATTTTATTTTTTGTTTATTATTTTATTTGTTTATTTTTATATTTTTACTTTACCATGCTTTAGTAGACTTGTAAACCACCCACATTCATAATTTGTTAGGATATACTTTATGATATAATTATTTGGTAATCAATTGAGCTAACTAAATCTCTGTGGGATGATATTCTAAGACTTCAGTTCCTATATTACTTGTACGACTTATGCATTTGCAATAGAAAGTGTTTTGGGTGAACACTAGCATTACTAGCATTGGATGCAGAAGAGACAAAATTAAATTTGCATCAGAGTAGTTTAAATATGGGGACATTATTGCTTTCTCTTCACCCTTGAATTGCAATTTAACTTATAATCTCTTCGTTCGTCGCCTTAAAGTTTCTTTGATGCTACTTTAGATGGCGGGATAATTCTTTTAATTGTCACGATATAGTAGTTGTCATAAACAGAGGAATCCTTTGGTCAGTGCTTATGAAGATAGATATTCTTGGTATATATAATGTCCTCAGGTAGAGCACATGGATTCATGTGATAGGACGATAAGGCTAATGTATACCTTTGACGAGATTCTTTGTCAGTTTGAATGATTTTTTGAGATGTGCCTTTGTATGAGTGATTCCTTTAAGATGTATTGCCTTTAAAAAAAAAAAAACTCACTTTCTAGACGAGAATTGGAATCCTCTTAGCATGTCGTATTTGTAACAAGAAACAAATTGTGAAGTAAACTTAATTAAACTATTACTTACCTGTGTTGAGTAACTCTTATGATGTTCAAGATCATATCAATCGTTTCTCATTTTACTGGTGGTTGAAGTTGCTATCCATGGAATGCTCATGGTCCAGTTTATCTAATATAAGATTTTCATCATTGAAAAGTTCAAGTGGAGAAGGTAACTTCTTTAGAGAGTGAACCTTTCTTTTAGTCCAGAGCCTAGGTTGTTGTTGTGGACTTAAGGATAAATTACTTGTGTTGTAGAAATGTGCTTAAGTATATGCCTTGGGTGTACATCTTTGTTTATGGCCCTTAGATCCTAATGCGAGTGATAAATGGAGCAAATGCCTTGAAGGAGTCTATCTTGGTACAAAATTTTGGTCTTTTCGTTATCTAAAGTTAACCAAATCATGACTTCACCTAGCCTTCTGGTGCAGATTCAATCTTTTGGTGGGTATAGCTTTATGCTTATCATGTTGGAGTTTGAGTACTTTGTGGTGCAACTTGTTCCTTAATCATACTTAAAGCCTTGGAGTTATGACTACTTGTCTTTAATTGTTGATAGTAACATTTTGATGTCAAGTGTCAGGCTATTTGACCATCAAACTCCAAACATTCGACAAAATGATTGAATTGTATTAACTATCCTTTGTTTTGAACAAGTCATGAGCTTTTTCAAAATACAAATGATATTTCCTCAAGTCTTAGGTAAATTTCAATATGTTGTTGCAAAATTCTTAAGGGTTCTATTCATCTTCAACCCAAACATGTGAGACCCCATCTATGTATAACCTTGTATATGTGTATATTGGATTGTGAAATGAATACACACAAGTTTTAAAGCATATAGCGAGTGTAAGAAGGATATTTCCATGAGTGGAATGAGAATATATTGAATTTTGGGTGGTAAGGTAAAATGGAATGAAGTTGCATGAGTTATGTACTTCCATTTAGCTTTGTATTGTATACCTTTGGTTATACAATGAATCCACACAAGTTTTAATGTGTATAAAGTATGTATGAATGTCATTTTCAAGTCTTAAGGGTGGTTTGATGAGAAAATGACTATGGCAGCAAAATTGAGGATGTTTTGTGTAAGTTACTGCAGAAAACTACAGCAAAATCTGGAAAATATGAATGACAGATCGATCCCATAGGATGAGAGATCGATCTGGAAGAGCAAAAAATGCTCTTATTCTCCAATGGGGCCAGATCAATCTGCTAAACATTCTGTAAATGAAGAGATCAATCCTTAATGCAAGCATATCGATTTCCTTAGCTCTTAGGTTAGAGAAGATCGATCTCCACTTAGCCATATCGATCTCCTTAAGCTACTTCCTAAAGCATATCGATCTCAAGCCTCGATAAATCGATCTCACACCTTCAAAATGTCACAAAAATTAGGGATTTAAGATGACAAGATCGATCTCTACCCAATACAGATCGATCTCATCAAGCTAATTCTATAAATTAGAGCAGTTGAAATTTGCAAATCACGGGACAAAACCATTCCTCTCCATTTCAATCTAAAACCTACCTTTCTCACTCCTAAATCCACCCATTTTCATAAAGATTTGAGGGAAGGCTATTAGATGCAAAGTTGTTCCCATCAAAGAGAAGAACAACATAGCTTGGAGGTATTACCCCATTTGTTGTATTGAAGGAGTTAGGAGCCTTGTCATTTGGAGTGAGAAGGAAATCCAAAGAGGTGAGTTTCTAAAGCACCAACTCAAGTACATTTGTTTAGTTATTGAATTTGGAGTTGATTGGTGTGCATACTAATGGTAGAAACTACCTAGAATGCAATGGAACAATTATAACCTAGAAATTGGTTAGTGTGAGCAAGTGAAGTGTATTGGAATTAATGATGAATGAGATATCTTAAGGTGATAATGGTGTTGTGAGTATGACTTTGAGATGGTATTATGGAATGAATTATTAGACTTGCCCAAAAAAGGGTAAAATATGTATTTAAGGTATTGGGTAAAATGCATAAATGGTGAGAGAGTAAGGGTATAGTTGTAAGACCTGATTTTATTTAAAACACGAAATGAGAAAAGATCAAATGAAGGATTGAAATGGTAGTCCCGAACACGTGCAAGGGTAAAACGGTCAAAAGATCAAAATTCAGTATTTATCGTGATAAGAAAATTTAATTAAAAATATGAGATTGAGAAATTTTGATCAATAACGAAGAAATAATTAAATTTCGGGTTAAATTGATCAAGATAAAAATTTATCGGAATTAATCGAAATTATCACCTCGAAAAATATCTCGAAAACATTAGAAAAATATACCGAAAATATGAAATAAGATTGATAAATTCATTTATTGAGTAAATGAGTTAAATAAGAATTTTTAAGATATTTTTGGATTTTAATAATATTTTAATGAATAAAATAATAATAAAAATGAATTATAAATAATAAAATAAATAATTAAAAAAACAAACAGAAAAATCGCGAAATGCGATTTTCTGAAGGAAAAACCAAAGACCAGCGAGGCCTCGGCCTCACCGATGGAGACGATCGGTGGTGAGCCCAGGCGAGGCGCCGAGTAAAGCTCGACGAGAACCGAGCCACCACCGGCCTAATGGATCGACGATCGGTGGGCGAAAGGTGGAACAAAGTGAAACCGAAAGGGAGAAAGGAATCCGCTACTGCCGACATCGATTCAGGCCCGACCATCGACAATCGAGGGAAGCCCGACCCCGTGAGAACCCCCAGCCACCGAAACCCGCGCACCCAGCCACCGAAAAACCTGCAAATGATGAAGGGAAGAAAGGGCACCGACGACGAGGAGAGAACGGGCCAGACCGGCCACTTTTTGGCCACCTTGGGCCAAACTGACCCCAGATCCGTGCATCGGACTATCCCGCCGAGCTGCTGGCGGCGAAAATCGGTGGAGAACGGGCTGACGAAGCCCCAAACCGGTCGAACCGGACTGAACTGGCTGAACCGAACCAGTCTGAACCGGTTCAGCCAGAAAAGAAGGAAAAGAAGGAGAAAAAGGAAAAAAGAAAAAGAGAAAAAATTGGGAAAAATCCCAGTGATGCAATCGAGCTATGGGTAAGTCGGTAAGCGGTCGAGATTGATCGATTTAAATTTTGAAATATTTAATTGGATTAATATTAGACTGAAAATTTACCCCAAAAAATATTTAATTGTGTAGCTCGACAATTGACGTCAAACTAGAGCACGAGATAGCCTCGATTTGTGTACTATCATGGAATCTTGGGTAAGTAACCCTTATTTACGATAATTTGCATCGTTATGCGTGTTAGAAATTTACCGCATAAATTATAGATTTAATTTTCGCATAAAATGAATTATATTCTAGAATTAGAAATAATTGTCGTAAATAATTCATTAAGCTATTCGAGAGTTTAGAACGAGGTCCAATAAATACTGATGGGCCCAATGAGCCCAACAGGCCTCGAGAATGTGAATAGTAAGTGAAAAATGGGCTTAAGGCCAATTAAGGCCCATTATGGTACAATCGGGCCAAATATGGGTAAACGAGCCCAATGATTTAATTTAAGCCCAGAAAATATGAAATGTAATTAATTGTATTGTATTTGATATGATGAATATTTATCCGCAATTCTGAAGAATGGATTCGGAGCAAATCGGACTGCGTGACGAGTCATCAGTGGAAAGGTCAGACTGTACAGAAAAATGAGGTAAGGGAATTGTGTGAGTAGCTAGAGGTAGCTACGCGTATTTTAAAAGTTTTTGTTTACACTGAATATGTATATATACACTGAATATGTAAAAAGGTCCTAAAAATAGATTAAAGATTTTAAGGACTAGAAATAGGTAAAGACTATTTACCTCTATTGAGGAAATTCACCTAAGGATGGTGAAAGCATGACATGCATGAAATGCATGATTTAAGGAATTTTTAGATTTAAGGAATTTTCTTGGTTTTTAAGTAAAGCAAATCGATAGATTGGCCAGTAATTGCATAAATTTCACAATATAACACTATGTAAGTGTTATTAAGATTTAAATGAAAATTATTTGGAAAATGGACCAACTATCAAGTTTAAATGGAAACAGATAGTGCTGGCGCATAGCTCGCACTATATCTGCGTTTGTGAGTGTGCGTAAAATGTGCTTGAGCGGTTGCTCGCACTGACTTGTATGACATCATATGCATGAAATGTGCTAGAGCGGTTGCTCGATTTTTATTATTGGGAAATACATGAGAGGTGCTGGAGGCTAGCTCGTACCTTGTTTTGACTATTTTGGACTGTTTTTACTTGATATGCATAAAAAGGTGCTAGAGCGATTGCTCGCACTAGTTTTAATGAATTGAAATGAATAAGAGGTGTTGGAGCTTAGCTCGCATCCTGTTTTGATATAATAATTGCATAAAAGCCGTGCTGGAGTGTAACTCGCATGAATTTGATTTATTGGTGCATAACATCGTGCTAGAGCTTGCTCGCACGAAGTTTTATATGAATTTATAACTCATTTTAAAGTCGTATTGGAGTGCTACTCGTACGCAGGTTTTACTGATTTTTATGAAACCGTGCTAGAACTTCGCTCGCACGAGATTTTTAGATATCATGAATATGCATGGAGCCGTGCTAGAGCTTCACTCGCACAGAGATTTATATGACATGCATATAGACATGTTGGAGCCTCTTGTAGACTGTGTGTCACAGTGAGATGATATGCCCACACGTGCATACTGAGGCATATTTGGTGTGGGTGGATAAGACCTATTGCAGGCACCCCCTGACTGAGATTTGGTTCACGGAGTACGTTGTACCGTGTATATCACATGGGGTACGGTGTACCGTGGGGATTGTTGGAGTAGAGTGGCATTAGCCATGAGGCAGCAAGCCTTGCCCTCTCAATCCTGATGTTATATTGTTCTGGCAGCAGGATTGACCCACCTTCGTTTCAGGTGTGATACCCCACACACTGGGTACCGTGTAGCCAGGGATCACTAGGTTATGGCCATAGTCCTCGTTGTTACTGATATAGTCACCTACTTGTCTCACATGATATAACTAGTGGTCTCGATAGACCAGGGTAGACCTGAGGGAGGGGTCAGGCTCCCGATTTTATTATTTTCTATTATGATGATAGGTTTTTCAGAGGATTTTATGAAATGTGTTCCTGAAAGAAGGGTGACTTTTATAATAGAATTTTATAATGAATTTTTAATGAGATTGATTTATGAGATGCTTAAACCCTTCAGGTTATTTTATACTGCAGTTTTAATGAAATGATATAAATTCTGTGCATGATGTGTTTTCCATGCATTAATGATAAGATTCATGAAAAGAATTGTTTCTCATGATTTGTTTTACATGGCATGAAATGATGCATGATCTTGATTTACCTCATGCAAAGTATGATTTAATGATGTCACATAAAATGCCTTTGATGCATGAATTACGTGATTTCTATATGCACAAATAGTTTTGATAAACTATGTCATTGATGTATGCATGGTTTTGTGCTTGAGATTTTAATGAAAAGAAATGGATTTTAAGAGCATGGCATTATGATCATGTAGATAGTGGAGCTATCTACTTACTTACATAATTACCTTACTGAGCGTGTGGTTTGCTCACCCCCTTTATTTTCCCATCTTTTCAGAGTACTTATAGTAGTTAATGAGAGGTTGAGAACTTGCATTCTTGGTATCTGCTGCTTCCCATTGAGAGATAGGTATACACATTTGTATAGTTTTGTAGCTAAATATGTAATGCACAGTACTGTAAACGTATATGATATCGGGGATGTAAGGTTATGTAAATACCATTTTGTATGTATTTAGTTAAAGTCAAAAGATAGTAAACTCTTATATGTGAAAGTGATTATGAAAATGGAATGGTAAATAGGTGAGAGGTGACCAACACCGAATCATAGCCCAACTGTTTGTAGGATGGTCATGATGAGAGAAAGGTAAGAATTAAATAATAAATGAAAAAGCAAAAAATTTACTCTGATTTTTAGTTAATTTGTGTCGTGACAGTTTTTGGTATCAGAGCTTAAGTTGGCCTGATATGAGTCGGTGTTAGTGGTTAAGGAAGTTTATATCCCCATGTACTGTGCATTGTTTAGATACAATTGTGTATATCGTGATGGAATTGCAGTTAACAATTTTGTTTTAAATACAAGAAAATAGACTCATTAACTGATAGTCGCTATGGTAGAAGGGCGAGTACACGTGCTTGAGGCCGTAATGGTAGACCTGAGAGTCATGTTGAGTTATCACATGAGACTCAAGATGAGATTGACGTGGAGGCTGGTATTGAGTATGCCCCACAGAGTCCGACAGAAAGATCAGACAAAGTCCGACAGAAAGATCAGACAAAGTCCGACAGAGAGACCAGACAGTATTGAGACACGTTTAGCGAGGTTAGAGTGGAGTGTGGATAATATTTATGGAGCTAATTGCTCAGAGTTTGCATGGGATTTGAGGGTGAGTAGGAGCATTAGTGGAAGTCTGCTCGACCCACCTTAAATGTTAGACATCCAGATTGGACATGAGAATATAATTCTAGATGTTTTCTGGTGATAGAATATCCTGGACACCGCTTAAAGGAAATTATAGATAAAATTCTTTACTCTGACCCAGAGGAACTGGTTGATTAACGAGTATGAATCTCAGTTTATATACCTACCCAAATATGACCCCGACACTATGAACAGTGAGAGTCAGGATGTCTGAAAGTTCATGGAAGGGCTCAGATTGTCAAGTAAAGTCTGATGGGCCCTGTTAGATATCACTACCTATGCTGAGGTAGTGCGCAGACTACAGTTGTGTCAATAAGATCATGAGTTGCATACCTTTGAGATTGAGAAATGTAGTAAGGGCCGAAATAGAGACATAAGAGAATAGAGAATGACAGAGATGTTAGAACGGGAAAAAGGTAGTTTGGTAAAAGCTTAGAGCTGTTGAGTCACAGGATAAGACGATTGGTAAGACCCCAGTGTACCCAAATACAATACTTTTGAGGGGTATTGTTATTGGAGGACCCCGACCTACTACAGAACATCGTCGTATGTGTGGTAGATACCACAAAAATAAGATGTTGGACGAGGGCGAGTGTACGCTTTGGACCAGGACACTACTGATGTTTCATCTAATGTGGTGGAAGATACCACACTGGTTTTGAATAATGAAGTAATTATTTTAATTGACCTAGTGCCATGCATTTATTCATACCGCCTTCATTTACTTATAAGCTAGTGCAAGATGTGAAACCTGTATCCTTAGGCAAGATGATGATGGTTAGATGATTATCACTAACTGAATATGAGTATAGGGATTGTAAGTTGAAATGGGAGAAAAAGGATATGTTAGCCGATTTTATTCAATGGAATATGAATAATTTTGAAGTAATATTTAAGAATAGATTGATTCAGCTGCAAACTATGATGTTTAGAATGCTATCCTAAGATAGTGATGTTTTCACCCCTGAAAAGTGTACTGTAAGTTGACACGTAATGAAAGAGTTTGTTATAAGTGATATATGAAAGGAGATAAGTTTTTAAATGTGATAGATCCTGAATACGAGATATATTGGAATAAGAGGCGTATGCATGGTAAGAATATCTTTGATATGTAAAGTAATTTAGATTAAACGATATGTAGTGAATATGAGTTGCGGCCAAGGATAAGAGGAGGATATATCCATAACCAGTCTATGTGGTCAAGTTTGAGGGTATTTCAAGGTATTTCAAAATATCTCCCCGCCTGAAGATTTGATAGCATCTAGAAGCGCACACATAACCTATAAATTGAAATCGATAGTCGTAATATATACATTTAAAATTTGGGTACCTTTACTGGTATGATAAAGAAATATAGAATTCGATTAATCATGAAGGTTTAAAAAAATTAAAATTTTATAAAAGCCGTTAATATAAGAAAAAGGAAATGATGTGGGTTAGTATCTTGAACGGAAGCGTTTTCGAAATGACATTAGGTATTTATGCGTACATAGGTCAAGAATATGGGTGATTGAAATATTTAGTGGAACTTAACTACGATGAGGTATTTAAACCTTACCTGGACCGATTGGTTGTCATCTTTAGAAATGATATTTTGATGTATTCGAAGTCCAGAGAAGAGCATTAGTAGCAACAGGAAATTGTTTTACAGACGAGTTGTTAAGAGTTTCTCGAAATTGGCTGCTCAGTTGACACATCTTGTTCGAAAAAGATTGTATGTCAGTAGGATGATAAGTATGAAAGTAGCTTCGGTGAGTTTTAGTGTATTGAGGTATAAACTGACTACCGTAATTATTCTCACCATAACCAATAGCTCAAGTGGTGACAGTGTGTATGGATACCTCAAAATAAGGATTGGACTATATATTGATGTAAAATGGGAAGATGGTCGTTTATGGATCCAAATAGTTCAAGGACCATGAGAGAAACTATTCGACCCATGATTTTGAGTTGGCAGCCGTAGCGTTTACACTAAAAGTATAGCGCCACCACTTAAATGGTAATAACTTTCGGGTATGCACTGATCATAAAAAGCTCGAGTATCTGTTTTCACAGAAATAATAGAATATGAGATAACCAAGAGGGTTAGAGCTTCTAAGGATTTTGATTGTGAACATTGTACCACCCAGGAAATGCTAATGTAATGGCTGATGCCTTGAACAGAAAGAGCCTCGGGATGGTATCACATATAATGGTCAGGGAGCATGAGCTGCTAGAGCAGTTATGAGCCTTAGTAGTGATGTGATCCTTTCTGATGATGACATATAATGGTGAAAGCATGACATGCATGAAATGCATGATTTAACGAATTTTCAGATTTAAGGAATTTTCTTGGTTTTTAAGCAAAGCAAATCGATAGATTGGCCAGTAATTGCATAAATTTCGCAATATAACACTATGTAAGTGTTATTAAGATTTAAATGAAAATTATTTGGAAAATGGGCCAACTATCAAGTTTAAATGGAAACAGATAGTGCTGGCACATAGCTCGCACTATATCTGCGTTTGTGAGTGTGCATAAAATGTGCTTGAGCGGTTGCTCGTACTGACTTGTGTGACATCATATGCATGAAATGTGCTAGAGCGGTTGCTCGCACTGATTTTACTATTGTGGAATGCATGAGAGGTGCTGGAACCTAGCTTGTACCCTATTTTGACTGTTTTGGACTATTTTGACTTGATATGCATAAAAAGGTGCTAGAGCGATTGCTTGCACTAGTTTTAATGATTTGACATGAACAAGAGGTACTGAAGCTTAGCTCGCATCCTGTTTTGATATGATAATTGTATAAAAGCCGTGCTGGAGTGTAACTCGCACAAGATTTGATTTATTGATGCATAACACCGTGCTGGAGCTTGCTCGCACGAAGTTTTATATGAATTTATAACTCATTTTAAAGTCATACTGGAGTGCTACTCGTACGCAGGTTTTACTGATTTTTATGAAATCGTGCTAAAGCTTCGCTCGCACGAGATATTTAGATATCATGAATATACATGGAACCGTGCTAGAGCTTTGCTCACACAGGGATTTATATGACATGTATATAGCCATGTTGGAGCCTCCTGTAGACTGTGTGTCACAGTGAGATGATATGTCCACATGTGCATACTGAGATATATTTGGTATGGGTGGATAAGACCTATTGCAGGCACCTTCTGACTGAGATTTGGTTCACGGAGTACGTTGTACCGTGTATATCACATGGGGTACGCTGTATCATAGGGATTGTTCGAGTGGAGTGGCATTAGCCACGAGGCAGCAAGCCTTGCTCTCGCAATCCTGATGTTATGTTGTTCTGGCGGCTGGATTGACCCACCTTCGTTTCAGGTGTGATACCCCGCACACTAGGTACCGTGTAGCCAGGGATCACTAGGTTATGGCCATAGTCCTTGTTGTTACTGATATAGTCACCTACTTGCCTCACATGATAAACTTGTGGTCTCGATAGACCAGGGTAGACCCGAGGGAGGGGTCAGGCCCCCGATTTTATTATTTTCTATTATGATGATAGGTTTTTCAGAGGGTTTTATGAAATGTGTCCCTGAAAGAAGGGTGACTTTTATAACAAAATTTTATAATAAATTTTTAATGTGATTGATTTATGAGATGCTTAAACCCTTCGTGTTATTTTATACTGCAGTTTTAATGAAATGATATAAATGCAGTAGCATGATGAGTTTTCCATGCGTTAATGATAAGATTCATGAAAAGAATTGTTTCTCATGATTTGTTTTACATGGCATGAAATGGTGCATGATCTTGATTTACCTCATACTAAGTATGATTTAATGATGTCACATAAAATGCCTTTGATGCATGAATTACATGATTTTTATATGTACAAATAGTTTTGATAAACTATGTCATTGATGTATGCATGGTTTTGTGCTTGAGATTTTAATGAAAAGAAATGGATTTTAAGGGCATGGCATTATGAGCATGTAGATAGTGGAGCTATCTACTTACTTGCATAATTGCCTTACTGAGCGTGTGGTTTGTTCACCCCCTTATTTTCCCATCTTTTCAGAGTACTCGCAGTAGTTAGTGAGCGGTTGAGAACTTGCATTCTTGGTATCCGCTGCTTCCCATCGAGAGACAGGTATACACATTTGTATAGTTTTGTATCTAAATATGTAATACACAGTACTTTAAACGTATATGATGTCGGGGATGTAAGGTTATGTAAATACCATTGTGTATGTATTTAGTTAAAGTCAAAAAGTAGTAAACTCTTATATGTGAAAGTGATTATGGAAATGGAATGGTAAATAGGTGAGAGGTGACTAACACTGAATCATAACCCAACTGTGTAAGACCTGATATTTTTGAGTGCATTTGAAAATGCAAAAGGATTAAAATGATATTCTCGAACACGTGCAAGGGCATAACGGTCAAAAGATCAAAATTCGGTATTAATCGGGACAAGAAAATTTAATTAAAAATAGGGGATTGTGAAATGTTGATCAATGATGAAGAAATAATTAAATTTCGGGTTAAATTGATCTAGATATGAATTTATTGAAATAAATCAAAATTTTCGTATCGAAAAATAATCCCGAAAATAATCAAAAAAATATACCGAAAAGGTAAAATCGGACTGAGAAATTCATTTACGTATTAAATGAATTTAATATGAATATTTTGGGATATTTTGGTATTTAATAATATTTAATTGATTAAAATATTATTAAAAATAAAATAATAATAAAATTTAAATTATAAATAATTATAAAAAAAAGGAAACGAAATCTGAAACAGAAAACAGAGAGGAGAAGAGAAGCAAAAACATGAAACAAGCAGCCAAACCCGAGGAAGAAGAGGAGGCTCACCGGCGAGCTACCGGCGGCCAGGGACCTCAGGTGAAGGCCGACGAAGGAGGCTTGAAACCCGCGCAACCCACCGGCGGCAGCAACGCGCGGTGAGGTGGTCGAAAAACACCGAAAACGGAGGGAGATGCCGTAGGAGAAAATCTTCGATCGGCGGCCATCGACGCCGATTTGGTCCAAACCGAGGCCCGATTTTGGATGCCCAGGTGCAGGTGAGCCGAACGGCACCGAAATCACACCGGGAACCGGTCGGACGGTGCCGAAATGACCAAATGGTGACTGAACTGGTCGAACCGGACCGAGCTGAACCGGCGGTCCGAACCGGGTTGAACCGGACCGGACCGGTTCAGCCAAAAAGAGAGGGAAAAAAGAAGAAAAAGGGAAAAAAAGAGAAAAAATTAGGAAAAATTCCAGTGATGCAATCGAGCTTTGGGTAAGTCGGTAAGCGGTAGAATTGACCGATTTAATTTTTGAAATATTTAAATTGATAAATAATCGACTGAAAGTTTACCCGAAAAATATATTTAATTGTGTAGCTCGACGATTGGCATCAACTGAGAGCTCGAGACAGTCTCGATTTGAGTACTATCATGGAATAATGGGTAACTGACCCTTATTTACGACAATTTTATATCGTTATGCGTAATTGATATTTAACGCATAAATTACGGATTTAATTTCCGTAAAAAATGAATTAAATTCTGAAAAATTGGATAAATTGTCGTAAATACTAAATTGAGATATCTGAGAATTTAGAATGAGGCTAAATAAATACTGATGGGCCCAATGAGCCCAATAGGCCATGATAAAGTGTGGTAAACGGGCTTAAGGCCGATTAAGGTCCATTAAGGTGCAATCGGGCCCAACATGGGTAAACAGGCCCAATGATTTAATTTAAGCCCAGAAAATATGAAATACAATTAAATTGTATTGTATTTGACCTGATGAACATTTATCCGCAGTGCCGGAGATTTGATTTGGATTCAGAGCAAATCGGACTGCGTGACGAAACATCAGTGGAAAAGGTCAGACTGTACAGAAAAATGAGGTAAGGGAATTGTGTGAGTAGCTAGAGGTAGCCACGCGTATTTTAATAGTTTTTCTGTACACTGAATATGTATGTATACCTTGATTATGTATAATGATCCTAAAAGTGGTTTAAATGATTTTAAGGATCGAAATAGGTGAAAAGTCTATTTTACCCCTATTGAGGGAAGTTCACCTAAGGATGGTGAAAGCATGACATGCATGAAATGCATGATTTAAGGAATTTTATGATTAAGGAATTTTATTGGTTTTAATCAAAGCAAAGTGATAGATTGGCCAGTAATTGCATGAATTTCACATGATAACACTACGTAAGTGTTATTTGTATTTAAATGGAAATTTCTTTGGAAAATGGGCCAACTATCAAGTTTATATGAAAACAGATAGTGCTGACACATAGTTCGCACTATATCTACGCTTGTGAATGTGCATAATTGTGCTTGAGCGGTTGCTCGCACCGACTTGTGTGACATCATATGCATGAAATGTGCTATAGCATGGTGCTCGCACTGATTTTTATTATTGTGAAATGAGAGCTGCTGGAGCCTAGCTCGCACTCTGTTTTGACATGTTTTGATTTGTTTTGACGTGGTATGCATAAAATAGTGCTGGAGCGATTGCTCGCACTACTTTTAATGATTTGACATGCATGAGAGATGCTGGAGCTTAGCTCGCATCCTGTTTTGATTTAATTATGCATGAAGCCGTGCTGGAGTGTAACTCGCACGAGATTTGATTTAATTATGCATAAAGCCGTGCTGGAGTGTAACTCCCACGAGATTTGATTTACTTGAGCATTCATTTGTGCTGGAGCGTTGCTCGCACAAAGTTTTATATGGCTTTTATAATTCATTTGAATGTCGTACTGGAGTTTTTCTCGTACGAGGTTTTCACTAAGTTTCTATACATATCCGTACTAGAGCATTGCTCGTACGTGGATTTTACTTGAATTTATAATCAGTTTAAGTCATACTGGAGCATTGCTCATACGCAGATTTTACTGATTTTTATGAAACCGTGCTAGAGCTTCGCTCGTACGAGGTTTTCTGATATCATGAATATGCATGGAGCCGTGCTTGAGCTTCGCTCCCACAGGGATTTATATTACATGCATATAGCCATGTTGGAGCCTCCTGTAGACTGTGTGTCGCAGTGAGATGATATGCTCACACGTGCATTCTGAGATAGAGATGATTTGGGTGGATAAGACCTATTGCAGGCACCCCTGATTGAGCTTGGGTCCACGGAGTACGTTGTACCGTGTATGTCACGCGGAGTACGCTGTACCGTGGGGATTGTTGGAGTGGAGTGGTATTAGCCACGAGGTAGCAAGCCTTGCCCTCGCAATCTTGGTGTTATGCTGTTTTGGCGGGTAGGACGACCCACCTCCCGTTTCAGGTGTGATACCCCGCACACTAGGTACCGTGTTGCCAGGGATCACTAGGATATGGCCATAGTCCTCAATGTTACTAATAATTACCTGATTGTCTCACATGATATAACTTGTGGTTTGATAGACCAGGGTAGACCCGAAGGAGGGGTCAGGCCCCCGATTTTTATGATTTCATGATTTTATGATTTTCTACTATGCTCAAATATGTTTTAGATGATTTTATGATCTGTGACCCTGAAAGAAGGGTGGGTTTATAACCGGAGTTTTATAATGAACTTTACTGAATTGTTTTATGAGATGATTGACCCAGAAGGGTTAGTTTATACTGCAGTTTTAAAGAAATGATTTGAATGCAGTAGCATGATGATGTTTTCCATGCTTTTATTTCAAATTCATGATTTTTCTTACATGACATGAACGAATGCATGATCTTGTTTTACTTCATGCTTATTATGATTTAATGATGTCACGTAAAATGCTTTGAATGCATGAATTACATGATTTATATATGCACAAATAGTTTTGGATAAACTATGGCATTGAATATGCATGACTTTGTAAGTGAAATTTTAAATGAAAAGAAATGGATTTAAGGGCATGGCATTATGAGCGTGTAGATAGTGGAGCTATCTACTGACTTGCATAATTGCCTTACTGAGCGTGTGGTTTACTCACCTCCCTTATTTTCCTATCTTTTCAGAGCACTTGCAATATTTATTAAGCGGCAGAGCACTTGCATGCTTGGTATCCGCTGCTTCCCATCGAGAGACAGGTATACACATTTGTATGGTTTTGTATCTAAATATGTAATGCACAGTACTGTAAATGGACATCGATGTCGGGGATGTAGAGTTATAAATACCATTGTGTATGTATTTATTTAAAAGTCAAAAGAAAGTAAACTCTGATATATGAATATGATTATGGAAATGAAATGGTAAATAGGTGAGAGGTGACTAACACCGAATCATAGCCCAACTGTGTTTGTAGGATGGTCACGACGAGAGGAAGGTAAGAATTAAATAATAAATGAAAAAGCGAAAAATTTACTCTGATTTTTAGGTAATTTGGGTCGTGACAAACTGTTTGCAAGATGATCACGATGAGAGAAAGGTAAGAATTAAATAATAAATGAAAAAGTGAAAAATTTACTCTGATTTTTAGGTAATACTCTGATTTTTAGGTAATTTGGGTCGTGACAATAGTATTTCACATCAAGTCCTAAACAAGTAACTAAGTGAGTTACTAGATAAATTGGTTGGAAATGGCTTGATGATGGCCAAATGCAAAAATGGGCCAAACTTAACGAAATAGGCTCAAAGAGGTATATTGACAAGTTGAAGTCAAAATGTTAGTTAGCAACATTAACTCAAGTAATTGGTGAATGATTTACAGCTTTCGAGGATACACCCGAAGTAAGTTGAGCCAAAGCACGAGAAACTAAGAGGAAGGGAGTCGCACCCCGAGTAAATCAAGGTAAGGGAATTATGTGGACTCTTAGAGATATCTGTGCGCAATTTGGTCGCATAATGTTTTTCTAGAATGCATGTGGTAAAAGGAAATGAAATGGGTGATTAAAGGGCAAGAGATGGGTTTCTGAGAAATGTGCATGAAATCAAAAGCATGATGCTTTGAAAATCCTGTTTTATTGCTTTTTAGGAAGTGATTGGTAGGTTGGCTAACATTTGAAATGATTTGCAAATGAAATGATTTGGTTTGGTTTATAACCTATCTTTGCAAAGAATTGAGCCACCTACATGGATTTCGTGAGAATGAAAGCGTGCTAGAGTATGACTCGCACAAGATTTGATTTGTTTTATACGCATGAGTGTTGGACCTTAGCTCGCACTAGTTTTCACATGGATTTCTATGATGTTGTGCTGGAGTTTAACTTACACAAATTTTATACTGGTTTTGACATGGTGCTGGAGCATAGCTCGCATTAGATATCCACCATACTTGTTGTTGTGCTTTAGATTGCTCGCACGTGGTTTTATGACATGATGATAGCCGTGCTAGGAGCTTCGGGTAGATTGGGTGTCGTACTGATTAAATATGTTTGCACATGCATTTTGAGATGTGGCTTGATATGATGTTTTGATATGAGTCCACAGAGTACGCTGTATCGTACAAGTAGCATGAAGTATGTTGTACTGTGTTGAGATTGTGATATACCGTCTTCGAATGATGTTTAGTTCTGCTATGGATCAGCGGGTTAGACGTAACCTACCTCTCGTGTGGAAGCAGATAGAGGTGATACCCTGTACACCTGATCAGTGTAGCTTGGGATCATAGGATATGACCATAGTCCTAGAGGATATTTCCCTGTTATATTGCCTATCTCACATGTCTCTTATTTATGAATGAATCCATGTTTTGAAATGTATTGTGGGTTAGGACAGTCTGAAGGAGGGGTGAGTCCTGACAAGTGTTGATTTTATGAGAAGAGAAAGTATGATAATGGCTTTAAAGTGCACTGATGCATGATGATTTTCCATGCCTTATTTATGAAATATGCATGATGGTTATTCCATGTTTTGAATTTAATTTGTGCACTGAATAAAATAGCACGATTTGCTTTACATGCCATTAACACAAGCATGAATAATGCTTTTGAGATGTGAATGAGAAATTGTATGGCTTTGAGCATGGCATCATGATCATGTAGATAGTGCAATATCTACTTGTTCGCATGATTACTTACTGAGCGTGTTGTTTGCTCACCCCCTTATTTCCCCTATCTATAGAGCATTGAGTATAGACTGAGGGCGACTGGAGGTTTCCTTTTTGGTATCTGCTGCATCCAGTCGCATAAGTTATACATACTGATGTAATTTTTGTATCTGAACTTTCCATAGCACAATAGCTTTTTGAGTGTAACTATTAGGGGTTTAAAAAAATGTAAACACATGTAAACAGCAACTTTGATTTATTTATGTAAGTGTTTACTTCTAAATTATAATGCAAATTAAATTGTTATGGTTGGATGAGGTAGATATTGACACATAGCCCAACTGTTGACAGAAGTTGGTATCATAGCTGAGTTAGTCTGAAGTGTGTCGGTGTCTAAAATACTTAGTAAGTTGGAGAACTACATCCCCATGTTACTGTGCTTGTTTAGATACAAATTGTGTGTCTGTTGATGGGTTGACTAAGAAATTGATGTGAATGTAGGGAATTGAACATTATGCCTAACACTAGTTGCAGTAGAGGGTTGAAAACGCAAGTTAGAGGCCATAGTCTTGGGGGTAGTGTTGAGCCATAAACACATGAGACTCAAGAAGAGATTGAGGTGGAGGCTGAGGTTGAGCATGCTCCACAAGGTCTGAAGGAGAGACTCGAGAGTGTCGAGGCACGCTTCGCGAGGATTGAATAGAGTATAGAGATGATTTTAGAGTTGGTCACTCAATCTTTACCTGGAGTTGGGGGCAGACAGAGTCTCGCTACACAGGGTGATGCTGAGCAGGCGGCAGCTCCTGAGGTACGGGCACGACCAGCCTAGAGACCTCAGACGATAGATACACCTACACCCCCACCCGCACAGGATATGCCTACACCTGTTGCTATACCACAAGGCAATAGAGGCTGGGGTTATGGATGTGATTTGGATAGACTCCGACAATTCCAAAAATTTGGATCGTCGTCTTTCAGTGGAGTTAAGGACCCGGTAGTTGCAGAGGATTGGATAAATGAGATTGAGAAGTTATATGGATTCTTTGAGTTCACTACTACCGAGATGGTAGCATTTGCCGCATTCATGCTGAAGGGATCAACAGAACATTATTGGAAATCCACCAGGCCTATTTTGAGAGCCTGACATACAGAGATCAGTTGTGATGTGTTTTTAGAGGCTTTCCAAAGACAGTATGTTTTGGATACTACACAGCAGAGAATGAAGATGGCATTTTTGGGATTGACCCAAGGGAGCAGGATGGTAGATGAGTATGAGACGACTTTTATCTCCCTTGGCAGATATGATCCTAATACGATGGGTAATGAGGTCGAGAAGATCCAGAAGTTTGTGGGTGGACTGAGACCAACCATCAAGTTCAGATTGGTTCCCTTGGATATACCGACCTACGAGGAGGCAATGCGCAGGGGTAATTGTGTGAACAAGATGTTGAGAGGATTGCCTCAGAGTTTGGAAAGGTTGGTAAAGTGAGGGACAGAGATAGAAAGAGACCAGTGCTAGATAGAGGCTTCCGTTATAAGGGAAGCAGGGGATTTTCTGGAAAGAGGTCGAGGATTGAAGAGATCCGAGAGGGGACAGTTAATCCTCCCATGTATCTGACCATAGCTCTTGCTAAGGGAATTATGATTGGAGGGCCACAACCTACTACAGAACAGTGCAGCAAGTGTGGTAGGTACCATGGTACTCGACCATGCTATAGACCTACTGCAGTATGCTTTAGATGTGGGAAACCAGGGCATATAATCCGGGATTCCCCAAAGATAACAGAGAGGTCCCACAAAAGGACAATGAGCCAGAGAGAGCTCCAATTTGTACAACTGCCCCGAGGAGGAGGGCTACAGCTGAGGAAAAGGGGAACCAGGCAGTGGGTATGAGCAGAGGATGAGTGCATGCACTGGACCAGGACACTGCGGATCAGCCTTCAGATGTGGTGAAAGGTACTATCCAAATCTTTGATTTAGAAGCATTTGCATTGTTTGATCCTTGTGCCACTCATTCCTTTATATCGCCATCCTTTGCACATAAATTGTTGAAGCATGTAAAACCCACACTGCTAGATAAGATGTTGATGATATCTGCCCCTATGAATGATAATCAATTGACTGAGCATGTATATAGAAATTGTAAGATGAGGATAGGAGGTAAAGAAATGGCAGTTGATTTAATTTTATTAAATATGGGTGATTTTGATGTAATCCTAGGAATAGATTGGCTGGCTGCAAACCATGTTGTTATGGATTGTCGTGCTAGAATATTGATGTTTCCTGAGATAAAAAAATCTTGATGTAAAATTTGTGAAATAAAGTGGAAGAACATGTTTACTATAAATAAAAGAGTATAATCTTAATACATGATATTTGAGAGATGAATATGTTTATCAATTATGTATATTAATGTGATGATTTGTGTTACTAACGGTGGAAAGGATAATGTGAAGGGTTCATTGCTTATGTGATTGAGACGGATAAGGCACGTTCGGAGTTGATAGACATCCTAGTAGTCAGGAAATTTCCAGATGTCTTTCCAAATGAATTACCAGGGTTACCTCCAGATAGAGAGATGGAATTTTGTATAGACTTGGCACCTGGTATAGAGCTAATATCCAAGCCACCGTACATAATGGCTCTGATAGAATTGGAAGAATTAAGGAAGCAGTTATAGGAGTCAGTGGAGAAGTGGTTCATCAGGCCAAGCGTCTCACCTTGAGGAGCACCGATTCTGTTTGTAAGGAAGAAGGATGGAAGCCTCCGACTGTGTATAGATTATTGGTTGTTGAATAAGGCTACCATCAAGAATAAGTATCCCCTTCTATGCATCGATAACTTGTTGAATCAGCTTAGGGGAGCGCAGGTTTTCTCCAAGATAGATATGAGATCTGGGTATCATCAGTTGAAGATACGGAGTGGAGATGTACCCAAGACAGCTTTTCGCACCCGGTATGGTCAATATGAGTTTATGGTTATGCCATTTGGGTTAATAAATGCTCTTGAAGCTTTATGTCATTGATGAATGAGGTATTTCACCAGAACTTGGATCGATTTGTTATTGTATTTATTGATGATATACTGGTGTACTCAAAATCTAGAGAGGAGCATGACCAGTATCTAAGGATAGTGCTACAGACCTTCCGAGAGAAGAAGTTGTATGCTAAACTCAGTAAGTGCAACTTTTGGTTAGAACAGATCTCTTTTCTGAGCCATATAGTATCGAAAGATGGTGTGTCAGTGGACCCATCAAAGATTGAGGCAATGGTACAGTGGCAGATACCCCAGACAGTAACAGAGATCACAAGTTTCCTAGGTTTAGCTGGATATTATCGAAGGTTTGTGGATGGATTCTCGAGATTAGCTTCTCCGTTGACACGTCTCATGAGAAAGAATATGGAGTTTATATGGGACGATAAATGTGATGAGAGTTTTCAAGAGTTGAAAAGGAGATTAACTACAGCTTCGATTCTCACCATTCCTACCAGCTCAGGAGGTTTTGCGGTGTATACGGATGCATCACACCAAGGACTGGGCTGTGTATTGATGCAGGATGGGAAGTTAGTAGCCTATGGATCAAGACAGTTGAAGGATCATGAGAGGAACTACCCGACCCATGATTTTGAGTTGGCGGTCGTAGTGTTTGCATTAAAAATATGGCGCCATTATCTCTATGGTGAGAGATTTCAGGTTTACACTGATCATAAGAGCCTTAAGTACATGTTCTCACAGAAAGAGTTGAACATGAGACAGAGGAGATGGCTCAAACTTTTAAAAGATTATGATTGTGAGATTTTGTACCACCAGGGTAAAGTGAATGTAGTTGCTGATGCACTGAGTAGGAAGCATCTTGGGTTAGTGTCATTCATGATGATCAGGGAACACGAGCTGTTGGAACAGTTCATGAACCTCAGTTTGGATATGACCTCACCTGATGATGATAGTGGCTTTATGATAGTTAGCATGCAGTTAGAGCCAGATCTGGTAGATCGAATCCAACAGGCTCAGCAAATTGATCAGCAGTGCAGTGATATTGTTGGGCAGATACAGAGGGGCACAAAGACAGATTTTGAGTTGAGTTTTGATGAATTGGTGAGGTTCAGAGGCAGGATATGTGTTCCCAATGATCCAGAGATCAGGAAGTTAATCTTGACAGAGGCTCATTCATCGAGGTATACGATACATCCAGGGAGTACCAAGATGTATCAGAATCTTCGAAAGGTTTATTGGTGGTCTGGGATCAAGAAAGACATTGCTGAATATGTCGCTAGATGTCTCGTCTGTCAGCGGGTGAAGGTAGAGCATCAAAAGCCTGCAGGGTTATTGCAGCCTCTATCGATATCGACTTGGAAGTGGGAGCACATCACCAAGGATTTTGTGATGGGATTACCGAGGACCTGTAGAGGTCATGATGCTATATGGGTGATTGTGGATCGATTGACGAAATCAACCCATTTCTTAGCTATGAGAGCTACCGATTCTCTGAGCCAGTTAGCGAACTTATATGTGCGCGAGATAATGAGGTTACATGAGATTCTAATGAGCGTTGTTTCTGATAGGGTTGCCCATTTCACTTCCCACTTCTGGGAACATTTTCAGGAAGCGATAGGGACCCAGTTGAGTTTTAGCACCGTGTTTCATCCTCAGACAGATGGTCAGTCAAAGAGGACTATACAGACCCTAGAAGATATGTTGAGAGCGTGTGCATTGGATTTTGAAGGCTCATGGGATGACCATTTGCCACTCAAAGAGTTCGTCTATAATAACAGTTTCCATGCGAGTATTAGGATGGCACAATATGAGGCATTCTATGGGCGTAGATGTCGTTCCCCTATTGGATGGGAAGAGGTTGGTGATAGACAGATCTTTGCTCCTGACTTGGTTAGACAAGCCTCTGAGGATGTCCAGTTGATTTGTGAAAGGTTACAGACAGCTCAGAGCAGACAAAAGAGTTATGTTGACATGAGACAGAGACCACTAGAGTTTAATGTGGGTGAGTCAGTGTTTTTGAAGGTTTCTCAGATTATGAGATTTGGGAAAAAGGCGAAGTTGAGCCCTCGGTATATAAGGCCATTTGAGATACTTGGTAAAGTGGGAGATAAGGCATACAGGCTCACATTACCACCTGAGCTAGCGAGCGTACATAACGTCTTCCATGTATCCATGTTACGGAAATACCACCCGGACCCAATGCATGTGATAATGTACGAGCCTTTGGAGCTCAATGAAAGCATGACATACGTTGAGAAGCCGGTTCGGATATTGGATGGAAAAGAGAAAGTGTTAAGGACAAAAACAATTCCCTTGGTGAAAGTCCTTTAGCAACATCACACGGTGGAATAGGCCACATGGGAATTAGAGAGTTTGATACGGGAGAGGTATCCCGAGTCATTCACAAAATGATTGGTTACAATTTAGAGGACCAAATTTTCTAAGTGGGGGAGAATGTGAGACCTAATATATGTATAACCTTGTATATGTGTATATTGGATTGTGAAATGAATACGCGCAAGTTTTAAAGCGTATAGCGAGTGTAAGAAGGATATTTTCATGAGTGGAATGAGAATATATTGAATTTTGGGTGGTGTGGTAAAATGGAATGAAGTTGCATGAGTTGTGTACTTCCATTTAGTTTTGTATTGTATACCTTTGGTTATACAATGAAAGCACACAAGTTTTAATGTGTATAAAGTATGTATGGATGTCATTTTCAAGTCTTAAAGGTGGTTTGATGAGAAAATGACTATGACAACAAAATTGAGGATGTTTTGTGTGAGTTACTGTAGAAAACTACAGCAAAATCTGGAAAATATGAATGCTAGATCGATGCCATAGGATGAGAGATCGATCTGGAAGAGCAAAAAATGCTCTTATTTGAGTAATGGAATAGGGAAGATCGATCTCCAATAGGGCCAGATCAATCTGCTAAACATTCTGTAAATGAAGAGATCGATCCTTAATGTAAGCAGATCGATTTTCTTAGCTCTCGGGTTGGAGCAGATCGATCTCCACTTAACCAGATCGATCTCCTTAAGCTACTGCCTAAAGCATATCGATCTCAAGCCTTGACAGATCGATCTCACGCTTTCAAAATGTCACGAAAATGAGGGATTTAAGAGCACAAGATCAATCTCTACCCAATGCAGATCGATCTTATCAAGCTAATTCTATAAATAGGAGCAGTTGAAATCTGCAAATCACGGGACAAAACCATTCCTCTCCATTTTCAATCTAAAACCTAGCTTTCTCAATCCTAAATCCACCCATTTTGATAAAGATTTAAGGGAAGGCTATTAGATGCAAAGTTGTTCCCATCAAAGAGAAGAACAACATAGCTTGGAGGCATTACCCCATTTGTTGTATTGAAGGAGTTAAGAGCCTTGTCATTTGGAGTGAGAAGGAAATCCAAAGAGGTGAGTTTCTAAAGCACCAACTCAAGTACATTTGTTTAGTTATTGAATTTGGAGTTGATTGGTGTGCATATTAATGGTAGAAACTACCTAGAATGCAATGGAATAATTATAACCTAGAACTGGGTTAGTGTGAGAAAGTGAAGTGTATTAGAATTAATGATGAATAGGATATCTTAAGGTGATAATGGTGTTGAGTATGACTTTGAGATGGTATTATGGAATGAATTGTGAGACTTGCCTAAAAAGGGTAAAATATGTATTTAAGGCATTAGGTAAAATGCATAAATGGTGAGAGAGTAAGGGTAGAGTATTTCACATCAAGTCATAAACAAGTAACTAAGTGAGTTACTAGATAAATTGGTTGGAAATTGCTTGATGATGGCCAAATGCAAAAATGGACCAAACTTAATAAAATAGGCTCAAAGAAATATATTGACTAGTTGAAGTCAAAATGTGAGTTAGCAACATTAACTCAAGTAATTGGTGAATGATTTGTAGCTTTCGAGGATACATCCGGAGCAAGTTGAGCCAAAGCACGAGAAGCTAAGAGGAAGAGAGTCGCACCCCGAGTAAATCGAGGTAAGGGAATTCTGTGGACTCTTAGAGATATCTCTGCACAATTTGGGTGCATAATGTTTTTCTAGAATGCATGTGGTAATAGGAAATGAAATGGGTGATTGAAGGGCAAGAGATGGGTTTTTGGGAAATGTACATGAAAACAAAAGCATGATGCTTTGAAAATCCTGTTTTATTGCTTTTTAGTAAGTGATTGGTAGGTTGGCTAACATTTGAAATGATTTGGAAATGAAATGATTTGATTTGGTTTATAACCCTGCTTTACAAAGAATTGAGCCACCTACATGGATTTTGTGAGAATGAAAGCATTCTAAAGTATGACTCACATGACATTTGATGTGTTTTATACGCATGATTGCTGAAGCTTAGCTCGCACTAGTTTTCACATGGATTTCTGTGATGTTGTACTGGAGTTTAACTGGCACTAGATTTTATATTGGTTTTGACATGGTGTTGGAGCATAGCTCGCATTAGATGTCCACCACACTTGTTGCTATGCTTGAGATTACTCGCACGTGGTTTTATGACATGATGATAGCTATGCTAAGAGCTTCGGGTAGACTGGGTGTCACATCGATTAAATAGGCTCGTATGTGCATTTTGAGATGTGGCGTGATATGATGTGTTGATATGGGTCCACAGAATATGCTGTACCGTGCAGGTAACATGGAGTACTTTGTACCGTGTGGAGATTGTGATATACCAACTTTGAACAATGTTTAGTTCTGCTATGGACCAGCGGGTTGGATGTGACCACCTCCCATGCGAAAGTAGATAGAGGTGATACCTCACACACCTGATCAGTGTAGCCTGGGATCACAGGATATGACCATAGTCCTAGAGGATATTTCCCTGTTATATTGCCTATCTCACATGTCTTTTATTTATGAATGAATTCATGTTTTGAAATGTATTATGGGTCGGACAGTCCGAGGGAGGGGTTGAGTCCTGACAAGTGTTGATTTTATGAGATGAGAAAGTATGATAATGGCTTTAAAGTGCACTGATGCATGATGGTTTTCCATGCCTTATTTATGAAATATGCATGATGGTTATTCCATGCATTGAATTTGATTTGTGCACTGAATAAAATAGCATGATTTGCTTTGCATGCCATTAACACAAGCATGAATAATGCTTTTGAGATGTGAATGAGAAATTGTATTGTTTTGAGCATGGCATCACGATCACGTAGATAGTGCAGTATCTACCTGTTTGCATGATTACCTTACTGAGCGTGTTGTTTGCTCACCCCCCTTATTTTTCCCTCTCTACCGAGCATTGAGTATAGATTGAGGGTGACTAGAGGTTTCCATTTTGGTATCTGCGGCATCCCATCGTGTAAGGTATACACACTGTTGTAATTTTTGTATCTAAACTTTCCATAGCAAAGTAGCATTTTGAGTGTAACTATTCGAGATGTAAAGAAATGTAAACACAAGTAAACAATAACTCTGATTTATTTATACAAGTGTTTACTTCTAAATTATAATGCAAATTAAATTGTTATGGTTGGATGAGGTAGTCATTGACACACAGCCCAACTGTTGAGAGTGTAGCTGATCACGATTGAGGTAAGCTAAGAACGAATAATAAATAAGATATAAAAAGCGAAAAATTTGTGACGATTTTTTGTAAGTTAAGGGTCGTGACAAAACATCTCCATATATAATGTGACAGCCCGGAAGTGTGAAAAATAGGGTTAATTTAAAATGTTTTTTAAATTACACTTCATACTCAATGTGCATTCCTGTACAATGTCAGTTAACCTCTTTAACCAAATATCCCGAGGATCTTTCAACATCCACATTTTCTAATCCAAACAACATGATATCAAAAGAAATCCACTTTTCTATTTTATATACATATATCATTCTGATTACATCCCAACTTTACTTAAATATAAGTGTCTGCATTACATCATTGCCTAGATACAAAATGAATTAAATCATACCTCACGCGTGTACAATCAATAGCCTGGGGAGAGTCTTGTCCACCAGCCTATGTCACGTATGCAGCAAGTACTAGTGCTCACTGTAAATAATTTGTGAGGGAGGGAAAAGAAGGGGGTGAGCTTCAACTAGCTCAGTAAGGAGAGCATATGAGATTTAGAAATCATCATTAAAGCATAAGTATAATAATGACATCATTTCACATAATTATAAAACATGATTAAAATCACAATTCATCAAAACATCATTATCTCATTTTCACAACACGTCATATCTCAAAATAGTTTATAGAGACTAGGCATATTATAAGGGTAATGGAAGAAATCATCACATCTCATCATCCTCAACAAGGGCACCCTCAAACGAGGGAATCATCTCCGTTACCAAAACAGAGGCATCTTACGTTACCAAAATGGAGGCATCCCTCATTACCAAAACGGAGGCATCGATGCGTAAATATCATGACGAGCCCTGTCACACCCCAATTCCAAGTGTCCTTCATCCATACAAACACTATTTAAGGTTGGACTGTGAGGCGATGAAATTTCTAAAAATTTCATTCATTTACAGCAAAAAATTTAAAATTTTAATTCACACTCCCAAGTGTGTATAGATATACAAAATCATTTTTATAATAATTTATCTTTAAATAACATCCCCATAAAACTGTTACATTTCCAAGGTATAACTATACGATACAAGATAATAGATAGAAAATACTCTTGTGTATACAAATCTTATACCTTTGCGGATTGTGGGAGCTGTCCAACACAAAAAGGATCTAGAGATCACCGCACTGCTCTACTTCTCAGTATCTGTAGGAGAAAAAATAGTGGGGTGAGCAAACCACAGCTCAGTAAGGAAATGAATGCTAGCAGGTAGATATCGTACTACCTACTAGCCCTTGCATGTATAAAACAAAACCATGGTTTCATTATAAATGGAAATATCATCAAAAAATGCAGTTAACATATATTTCTCATTTGGCATTTTCATGAACACAAATATTAAATATTTCGACTTAAAACATGTTTCATAAAACAGTGCTCTCTCGGCATAAGTGGTTAAATCATATATTTTCAAATACACAAAATTCTCTTTCTTTTTTGAGTTCTCCTCAATTTTTCAAATCTCTGAGAAAGGCATGGAATTTTCGACAATCAAATATCCACGACATATGGCCATAGTCAGTGATCCCTGGCCTCACTGATCAGGTGTCCACAGGGCATCACTTCGCCTGAAGGGGGATAGGTCAGTCCTACCCTCTGGCTCATCTCAATCAAGCTCTTCTCCTCATATATTCACGGTATAAGATACGCCATGTGTCATCTATGTGATACTCGTACTCACGTGCACCCAGCACGTACATCGTATACCAACGAATAACTACACAGTACTACGTACGACCGTGGACCCAAATTCATACTCTTACTCCAATGGACTTTTCATCCTGAACCATGTCTCATATACCGGCAAGCAAGGAGCGTGACACACACTCATCGCAAGGCTCTAGTGCGGTACGAGGTATTGTTAAGGCCCAGCCTCTTCAAAGGCCGTCGGCTGGCATCCCCTTGGGTTCCAAACCCCCAGGTTTACCTCAACTTAGTAAAAGCATGTACGAGCTAACACTCTAGCACATTATCATCATAAAACCACGTGCGAGTCACGCTCTAGTACGATTTATCAAATCATGTAGACGTATACGAGTCAAACTCCAGCATAGTCAAAATCATTAAAACAGGTGTGAGCTAGAGCTCCAACACCACGCTCATCTCAAATATGATAGGTGGCTATTTTCTCTTTTAAAACTCAAAACATGTTTATTTATGCAGCATGTCCTTCCATGCTAAAACATGTAAAACTAGCCAACCTATGATTATCATTTCTCAATCACCACATCAATACAAAATTGAGAAAACATTGAAATCATGCACATCATGTTATTTCCTTACCCCATCCCATTTCTCAATTCATATATATCATAGTGTATTTCATGCTTCCATATCATTTCATAGAATTGTAGTATCGTACTAATTCTATCGATATATCTATGAAATTACCGTAAAATACATACGAACATCTCTATGGCTAACACACAGTCCTTTACCTCGAATAGCGCTCGTATTTCCTTTGTCACGTATGCTCCGTTCGCGATCCGGGTTAGTCATGTTCTACGTTCTTTCGAGCTACACATACAATCATCAAGTTATTTTCTTTTCCCTCTTCTAAGCCTCTACATTGTCATTTATTTATTTATTCATACTCCTCAACCTATTAAATCACATTTCATCTTTCTCACAATCTCATTATATTTCTCTTAAGCTTTCCCCATTTCTCATGGATTTTCTCTCCATAAATCCCTTTCAATATCACTCACTCATCACTACACTCATTATTTCTAACCATATTTCACATCTCATTCAACTCATACAATGTCTAGAATCCATATTTAGAGCTTGAAGGTTGAAGAGCTTACCCCTTTACTTAGCCAAACTTGTGTTAGCCATAACTCCTTCTCTTGATCACACCAATGTATGATTTTTGGATATGTTGTTCTCCTTTCTTCAATGAATAACTTTCCCTTCTTGAGCTCCTTCAGATTTTGACCGCAATGTAGTGATTTTTAGAGTGAGAAAGCTTAGGTTTTTTAAGAGAAAATGGCAAGTGTGGGTTTGGTGGAAGAAATCTCAGTTTTCAACCCAAATCCCGAGCTCTTTTTTATAGATTCAGGCTTATGAGATCGATCTGGTCCTTGTAGATATCGATCTCTGCACGTTTGGTAGTCATTTTCACCTAACATAACCACTATCTCAGTTTTCAACCCAAATCCCGAGCTCTTTTTTATAGATTCAGGCTTATGAGATCGATTTGGTCCTTGTAGATATCGATCTCTGCACGTTTGGTAGTCATTTTCACCTAACATAACCACTCCCAAATCGATCTTCTCCCTTGATGAGATCGATTTGTCGAATGTAATTTTTCCTCTTGGAGATCGATCTGCCTCTTATAGGAGATCGATCTGCTCCTTACAGAACCCTTAAGGAGATCGATCTGTCGAGTCTTGAGATCGATCTGTTCTCAAACAGAGAGTTAAGGAGATCGATCCTCTTACCTTAAAATCGATTCTCTCATCACAGAATGTCTAGCTGATCGATCTGGCTCCATTGAAGATCGATCTGGCTTGTCCCATTACTTAAAATAAGGTCATTTTGGCTCTTCCAGATCGATCTCTCATCCTATGATATCGATCTGACCTTCATATTTCTAGATTTTACTACAGTTTTTTACAGCAACCTCACTCAAAACATCCTTAATTTGCTGCCATAGTCATTTCCTCATTCATCCGTCCTTGAGACTTGAAAATGGCATCCAATCATACTTTGTACACATTAAAACTTGTGTGTAATCCTTGCATGACCAAATATATACACAATATATAACTAAGTGGAAATATAAAGACTTGCACCACTTATGCAATTTCATTCCACTTTACTCCAATACTCATATATCACAGTCCATTTCTTCATTTTCATACTTAATGCAACTTGTACGTACATCACAACTCTTATTACAAGCGTGTACATTAATCTTATGGACTTTTCATCACATATGCTTCACATTACTAGTACATTACAATATTTCATAAATTCATTTACATATTTACAAGGTTAAACCTATACGGGGTCTCACAAGCCCTTAGTCTCAAAACATGCCATTATTATGCTAAAAATTGTTTTCCCTTCATGTAGAGCTCGTAATAGTTTTGCTTTATAAATCATTCAAATATAAAGTATATTTGTTCGCAAAACATTCAAATCATGAAATTGAGCTCAAACCGACAAAACATGCACTTTAGTGATAAATCTCAAGTTAAGCACTTTTCTCAAAATGTGTGCTCGTTTATAAAATTATTTTATGCTGCCTTAGGTTGCATACATATGCACAAAACGGTTGCATCCCTTACCTCTTGCACCTTAGGTGGTGAAATACACCTGGGTCTCGGACTAGCCTCGATTCACGTGTCGTATTCCCGAGCTGCCCAATTATACGTCAAACTATCAATAAATACACATTATACCTCTACTTCACACTTTTATTCATTCAAAACTAAAATGGGGTCATTCAGACCCTTATTTGATTACTTCCTCTATTCTTTCGATTTTTCAGTTATCCTAGCTATAAACCTAGTTTCTTCGATATGAAATAAACATCTAATAACCCTAGTTTAGTCCATTTCATTCATGCATTTTCTCAACACCTTGGGTGTACATTTCATAACTTTATCCAATCCCACTAACAAAGTTCACAAAACCATCTTAAAATCATTTATACATGCTCAATAACATCAATGCATGCTTAAATCATTATTAACTCCATGTCTAAGCAACTTTCTCTCACTTTCTCACACTAAGCTCATTCTAGGTTATGGAAGATTAAACATGTTCATGGATGTTTCAGCCAACAATATATACACCAATCAACTCATCAAAATGTCTAAATTAACATACTTGAAGTTGGTGTATTTAAATCTTACCTAGCTTGACTTTTCTCCTTTTTTGCCAAATTTGAGGAAAATCCTTTTTCTCCTTCAATCGATCAATCTCAACTTCTAGTTTCTGTTTATGTTGTTCTCCTCCCCATAACCAATAACTTTTCTCAAATAGCGTTTCCTCAAATCTTTTGGAAAGGGTGGTATTCTAGAGTGAGAAACTAAGTTACTTTACTTAAAATGGAAAGGTTTCAATGTCTAAGGAAGAATGCATAAATTATCGAGCTTTTTATAGAATTCACATTATGAGATTGATCTACAAGGGTAGAGATCGATCTCCCCTTATTTGAACTCCTTCAAAATTTGATATGCAGGCTAGGGGATCGATCTACCTCTTTGGATGGGATCGATCTGCTCAAGGGATAGGATCGATCTTTACCTGGCAGAAAGTTTAGGAGGTTGATCTGGCTTGGTGAAGAGATCGATCTTTGCTAGCCAAAATCCATTCGAGATCGATCTGACTTATGGGAAGAGATCTATCTTGTCCTGGCAGAAGCAACTTGAGATCGATCTACTTTGAATGAAGGATCAATCTTCCTTTGCAAAATGCTTTGACATTGCATTTCAAGGCAATGAGATCGATCTCCCTTTGTAATGAGATCAATATGCCCTTCATCTGTAGCATTTTCGCTGCAATATTTCCTAGATTTCCAGAGGATAACTTGTATTCATTTGCTTTACCACCCATTTTTCATTCTATTCACACTTAGCGCTTAAAAATGTCCATTTCTTATGATTCATATATAACGTAACTTGCGTGTACATCACAAAATCATATAACAAGTGTGTACATTGAATTCATGGACTTTACATCTCTTATGATTTGTATTACATGTAACAAGTGTATACTTTATGGAATCATAAGGGATACATATGAAGGTACAAGCCTTACATATAAGGTTCAAAATGAGCTAAACAAAATTAAATCTTTTTTCCTTTGGTGACTAATTGTTAATCATTTATTGCGGGAATAAAACTTATAAAGGTAAAGAGTAAATATATCACAAATGCCTTTAGCAAACTTTCGTGGATACGAATCCGAATGGACTTTGTTAGATTATATGTTGATGTTTCATAGTCAAGTGAGAACTTGAACTAACTCTTCGAGATGTAAAGTAATATCCATCCCTACTATGTAATTATAATATCCCGAAAACGTGAAAATTAGGGCTAATTTAAATTTTTTTATAACTTAATTTCTTACTTAAGGTGTATTCCTGTTCAATGTCAGTTTATAACTTATCCTTTATTTTTTAACCTTTCTTATATTCCATAATATATGATATGCCCATAATTTTCATTCCTCCCTTAATCTCATTACACCCTGTATCATCATGGATTACATACATTTTAATTCCTACATGTCTACAAAAAGTAATTACATCCTAAAATGTTTATTTACATATAAGTATATGTACTGTGCAGGATGTCTGCGTATAAAATGAAATATACCTGAGGTGTGTACAAAAAGTAGCCTAAGGAGAGTCTTATCCACCAGCTTATGTTGTTGTAAGGCACGTATTTTCATAAGTATCCTTATGATTCCATAAGTATACACTTGTACATGTAATATGAATCATAAGAGATGTAAGGTCCCTAAATTTGATGTACACACTTGTTATATGAGTTCATGATGTACACACAAGTTTCATTATGTATAAATTGTAAGAAATGAACCTCTTTAAGTGATAAGTGTGGGTTGAATGCAAAATGAGTAGTGAAGCAAATTGATATGAAGTTAGCTTTCAAAATCTGAGATGAATTTTAGCTAAGTATGCTGTAGAGCAAGGGGAGATCTATCCCTCCTTTAAGCCATATCGATCTCATATGCTTCTGCCAAGTAAGGATCGGTCTCATCCTCAAGCAGATCGATCTCATTGTGTCTCAGCCAGAAGCAGATCGATCTCATCCCTCTGGCAAATCGATCTCTGAAGCTCTTTGTCTAGTCAAGATCGATCCTATCCTTCAGAACAGATCGGTCTTATACCAATTAGCAGATCGATCTCATGCTCTTCGATAGATCGATCCCTCATGCTTGAAAACTGAATGCCAAGAGACTTAATAGCAGGAGAAGATCAATCTGTCACTTATGGAGATCGATCTCATCAAGCCATTCCTATAGAAACTGGGCAGCTGAACTACATTTCATGAAAAGAACTCAACAGCTTCCATTTTTTAAGCAAAGTAACCAAATTTCCCCCTCTAAATTCTCAACACCTTCTATAGAGATTTGAGAGAAGTTCATTTCAGCAAAGTTGTTCCTAGAGAGGAAGAGAACAACATAGTTGAAATCTAGAGGTTGAGTTTCTCAATTGAAGAAGAAAAAGAGTTTTCTCCCAAATTTGCCAAAAAGAGGAAAAGTTAAGAAAGCTCTTGGATTTATAATCAGAGTCGATAAGACCAGATCACGAATAGTGGGATCAAAGGAAAGTGATTCGAGCAAGATTCGAGGTAAGGGATTTATGCGAGCTATTAGAGATAGATATACATATGTTTTCTTACCTGCTGAGCGCAAATGAATGTTATAAGTATATAGATATTGATATATCTAAGTGAAAGCTAAGTGATAAGAAGAAGATTATATGCATGACTTCTATGTCTTGTTGTGAAATGATATTTTTGCAAGTGTTCTGAGAAAGAGTAATAATAGATTGGCTCCGGTTTAGTAAATTACACGAAAAGCTTTTAACGAGTAATTGAAGGGAGATTGCCCTCTCACTCATACTCAGTGAATAGAGCTATCTATTTTTTTCTGTGTGAACTTGTGGTATAGCCGAAGTGGCGATGGTAGAATTACCTGCCTTGCTCGCAAAATCTTTTCAAAGGATTTTTTGAGAAAAGCAAAACTGTGCTCGATGCCTCGGGTGATGCTATGTGTTCCACTCAAGAGCTTGCGCTAGATTTTTGGGAATCATGCTAAAGCCTTCGAGTATTGTTGTGTGTGTTGCTCTTACTATACTCGCATGTAATTTCCTAGTAAAATCATGCTAGAGTTGTCGTGTATTGCTGTGCATCTTCTACTGACATGCTTACACATGGTTTATCTACGTGATGAGTAAAACTGTGCTAAAGCCATCATGTATTGCTGTGTGTCTTACATCGACCTACTCGCATATGGTTTATGGATGTGATGTAATTAGTACAAAACTGTGCTGGAGTCGTCATGTATTGTTGTGTGTCTTGTACAAACCTGCTCACATGAGATTTTGAGACAATGGAAATGGGTGATAAGGATCCATGAGAGCACAATGTATCGTGAGCGTTAGCCATGGGGTAAGATGTGCCATGACTATCTTCGTGATTTCTGTGTGAGCTTAAACGATGGTTGATCCGCCTCCCCAAGCATAGGGTTCCCGCACACCTGATCAGTGTTGTCTGGAATCTGACTATGACCATAAGTCTTATTATATTTGTGTGATATGACATTGTCACTACTTTGTAAGGTGACATATGTCCCCCCTGCTGTGTGTCTAGGGATATGATAACCCATAATTATGTCTCATATGTATTGAATTACTCAGTGCAAAAGTGATTTCTAAGAGTATGTTGTGTGGTTTTTGTAAAGATTGAGCTATGTGAATTATGCATATACCCATCCCGCGAATTAATGATTTCGCATCAATGAGAGTATTTGAAAGAATGCATATGTTTTAGAAAAGGAAAATGAATGTATATATTTGAGCATGTAGATAGTGTAGTTATCTATCTGCTTTCATGTTTTCCTTACTGAGCGTGTTATGCTCACCCCCTTATTTCCTCTTCCACAGATTCTACGCAGTAGTGAGTTGCTGCAGTCGTCCCTGCTAAGGTGTTCTCCAGTTCTCCAGCAGTATAAAGAGGTATACACTTATGATGAGAAAATTTTGTATCCTATAAATTAATGCACAGTCTAGTGATCTTTTGTACGAAAGGGATGTATATATAATAGTAACTGATGTAAACGCTTTCGCACATATATATAAAAGATCAGTTTCTATTCTATTTTGTTTAAATGACTTTAAATTGTAAATGGATGAGATGTGGATATGGATGTTGACTCACAGCCGAACTGTTAGTGGTAAGTTAGTTCACGAGAAGAGGGTCGTGACAGAGATTGGTATCAGAGTTTGAGTTGGATCGATGTCAGTCAGTATCCATAGTTTGGAAATTATACATCCCTAAAGTACTGTTCATTATTTGGATACAATTGTGTATACCAAGCTGAAAATGTAACTGAGACTTGAGTATGCAGGATGTCTGATAGACGACGTACTCGTCGAGGTGAGAGTTCGTGCTCTCAAGGGTGTAGAGATGAGCCCGAGAGGCACAGTGGGTCTAGTTCTAGTAGAGATCCACTAGAGCTTAGTGAGGTCGCTTAAGCATGTATAGCGCAACTAGTGTGCCGTGTAGACACAGTTATGAAGAAGTTTACACAGGCGATGGCCAGATTTGAGGGTAGACAGGAGAAACCTGCTCTGTAGCAGAGAGACATGAGCCAGCACAGCATGCACCAAGACCTCGGGCTACAGAGGCAGAGATACTTGAACCTCCCCCAGTTCAGGATATTCCCCCACCAGTTCAAGATCCTATAGCTCCACAACAGATTGCTGGAGGGAGAGTTTATAAATTATGATTTGGGCAGATTGAGAGAGTTCCCGAAGTTTGGGCCGCCTTCATTTAGTGGGGTGAAAAACCCAGTGTTAGCTGAGCATTGGATACATAGTATGGAGAAGCTCTACAAATTTTTTCATTGCTTACCACAAAGAAGGTCACCTTTGCGGCTTTTATATTAGAGGGTGAGGCTGAGCATTGGTGGATAGCCACCGAGCCAATTTTGAGTGCACGTCACCTGGTGGTGACTTGGGATATATTTCTGGATGCCTTCAGGAGGCAGTACATTGCAGCCACTGCCCAGAGGAAGATGCAGATGAAATTTCTAACCTTGACTTAGGGGAATCGTACAGTTGATGAGTATGAGTCCGGATTTACCTCATTGGGTAGATATGACACAGTGACCATGGGCTGTTAATTTGAGACCTGTGAATTCTATGTACTTTAGCTATGATGTTACAATGTGAGATTTATAATTTGGTGAATGTAGTTATGATATTTAGATGTACACGCAAGTTCTAAATCTAATGAAGTATAAGAAGATGAAGTTTTTATGTCTTAAATGTGTATGGATTGAAATATGGTTTATGGAGTAGATTGTGGTAAGTTTTGCCGTGAGTTTCATACAAATTTATGCAGCAGTAATGAAATCTATGAAGGCCATATCGATCTCCAAGGATGAGAGATTGATCTAGTAAGCCCAAAAGTATAAAGTAAAGGGTTTTTGAGGAGCTGGATCGATATCAAGTGAAGAAGGATCGATCTCATAGGGATGGAAGATTGGTCCCATAACTCCATAATGCAATAAGTATACAATAGCAGACAGGCAGATCGATCTCACAAGGGAATAGATCAAACTCCTATTGCCTCTACCTAGCAAGAATTAATCCTGTCACAAGGACAGATCGATCTTCATTTGTCTCAGCCTGGAAGAGATCGATCCCCCCTTAGAAAATAGATTGATCCCCATTTGGTTCTGTAAATGTCAGACCCAGATTTTATGTAGCTTGTACCTTATGATTCCTATGTGTATGAACACTTTGTTATAATAGTTGAATCATAAGAAGAGTATTTACTAGACTTAAAGTGTTAGTGAAATGATTTAACACGCAAAAGCTACATAAAAAGCCTATTGTGAGCTATAAGAGTCACAGGCTAAACAGAGTGAATCTAAATCATTCTGACAGAAAATAAGAACTTAAAATGAGAGAGCATAGAGAGCACATGAAGGAAATTCAGCTTGATTTAGTCCCGAACATAGAAAACAAGAGTAAAAGCTAAAAAGGGTAAAATGGACCTTTTTAGCGAGATAAGGTGTTTCGGGTGAAATTATCCACCGGGAACGATTGAAACATAAAGACAAGAGTGTAAGACATAAGATATGACACTTTCAAAATTTTGAGAAAAAGTCAACTTGGTCAATGGTTAAGAAAAAAGTCAACTATAGTTAAGAAAGTGGACTTTTACCATAGTTGACTAATCATGGTTAAAAAATTAACCTGTGTGGAGAAAAATTTGGGAAAAAATATTCTTGGCCAGAATACAAGCTAATCATCCTCAGAAGTAAGTAGAATTTATTCGGAAGGATTTCGGATTAAATTTAATGGTTAAAAACGCAATTGGCCAAAGTTGAAAATTTTAAAGCCCATTAAGGTATCATAAGTGTAGGCCAAATTTGGAAGGCCCAATAGGCCAAATTGTTGGGCCAAGTTATGGGCCAAATATTGAGACAATTGAAGGCCCAATAGGTAGAAAAAATTTCAGCCTAAAAGCCCAAAGGAAAAGCCCAAACCGAGAAGCCCAATTGAAAGCCCATGTGAATAAGTTAAAAGCCATTAATGAAAGGTAAAAGTTTAAAATGATAACCATTACCTAAACTTTTTGGAAGTCAATTAAGGTGGCTGGATTTTTAGCTTAATGACTAAGCAATGGACTTATAAATACCAGCCAACACATAATCATCTTCATCCTTTCATTTTCGGCAAAGTGAAGAAACCATAACCGAAAAGTTTTCTAAGCTTTCTCTCACTAGAAATCACTAGGAAAAAGGCATATTTGGAACTTGCAATCTTCATGAAAGTTGTTCCAAATTGAGAGGAGAGTGACATATGTTGGAATTGGCTATCAAGGAGCCATAGTGTGCAAACCGTGAGGCTTCAAAGTTTCGGCCAAGTGTGAACACAAATACTAGGTATATTTTCAAACTTCCAACTTCATATATGTTAATCTATGAGTTATATAGAGTTGATTGGTATATGTTTTATGGATTGAAACACATGAAAACACTATGAACATGTGATGACTGAAAGTTGGTATATGAGTTTTGATAAATACCCATGTGATTTTAAGACATGTATAGGTTGATATGCATGTAGACATGATTATGGCATGGGTAGTTTTAATCAATATGTTCATATGGATGGTGGTATGATATTGGCACATAAGGTGTTTTATATAATTCCAACATGAACTATTGGAAAGGCTTAAGACATGCCAACCAAGTGGTTGTAAAAATGCCTAAGTGAAATTGCTAAGGAAATGGACATGGCCGTCATGCCATGGCATAACCGATGGTATGGGTAGCTCTCGGCCATGGCATGTGGCCAAGAGGTCCAATGGGCCAAGCCCAAATATTTTATGCCCAATATGATGTAATGGGTCTAGGACAAGCCTAATAAAAGTTGGTGGGCCCCACAAGCCGAATAGGCCAAACGAAAATGAATAGTAAAATGAAAATGGGTTTAAGGCATAGTTAGGCCCATTAAGGAGTATTAAAGCCCATTAAGGGAAATAGACTGTATTTAATATGTAATATAGTAGGAAAAGTATAATTAACCTGAGGAATGGTTATTTATAGCTCCGGAGTTTACATTGAGAGCTGATCGGACTGCGAGATTGAGCAGCACCGAGGAAGTGAGGTCACTTGACGTGATCCGAGGTAAGGGACTTTTGTGAGTAGTTAGAGATACCTACATGTATTTTCGTCTTCTTTTACATTCACTTAAAAACTCTGAGGGTTAGAGAATGTGAATAATAATTATTGCGACCCGATAGTGGCAAATTACGATTTTACCCCTAGTTAGTAAAAAAAGTCAACTTTTGTGAAAAGTCGTAAAAAGCACGAAAATCACTATTTTGAGAGTTTAACTGCTGTTTAGCTAGAGAATAAATAGATGGGCCAATGATTTTAAGGTTGATGTGAATTAAGCACATTTTATAGTGCTGATTTTGATGTTTTGTAAATCATCCTTTTTTAAAGAGCCATCTATCATATTTTGTAAGAATAAATTTTGCTGGAGCACAACTCGCACTGGATTTCATATATTTTCTACGTACATTAGTGCTGAATTTTGATTCGCACTAGATTTTCATGACATGCATGGTAGAGTATTGGAGTTATTACTCGTACTCAGTTTTATATGATATATGCATGACAGAGTGCTAGTGCGATTAGCTCGTACTCGAGTTTTTCATAAGATACATGACAGAGTGCTGGAGCGTTGCTCGTACTCGATTCTTCATGATATATACATGACATAGTACTGAAGCTATTGCTCGTACTTGATTTGATGATATTGTGCATAGCATGGTACTAGATCTATTGCTCGTACTTGATTTAATACATGAACTATGCATTGACCTAGTTGCTAGAGGTTTACTCACACTAGAGTTGAGTTTGTGATGTGAAACAGTGTTTGAACGGAGTGTCGACTGTGAGTCGCACTCAAAGGCGCGCACTGTATGTGATATATAATACATGTTACAAACCTATGCCCGCATCCTTGTGTGACTGAGTGTCACATTATGTGAGAGGATAGCCGTATGAGGGTATTAGAGATGTGGTATGATATTCCATGGTTTGAGGGCTAAGACCTATGGCAGGAACCCTGACTGTGATGTAGGGTCCACTGGTGTACTTTGTACCGTGCATGTGGCATGGGAGTACATAGTACCGTGTGTTATTGTGGAGTTGAGGAAAATATAGCTGACACTTGTGATGGACTGACCCCCCTCTCATAGCAGCAGTGATGCCCCGCACACCGAGATCTGTGTTACTTGGGATCACATGTCGGATATGATCATAGTCCAGGATACTATTTGCATTTCACCACAGAGTCTCACATGATATATCACATTGATTGACTGATTTAAATTGCGAACAGACCTGAGGGATGGGTCGGACTCCGATTTTGTGATGTGAATTATTTAAATGCCATATTTATTATGATTTAAATATACATGGCATGATTTACCTAAAGGCATGATTTATATAAAGATGCATTGTTTTGCACTACATGCCTACATTTGAGAAATAAAGCATGATTTCTGTACATGGGATTTAATCTGTACAAGTATACATATATATATATATATATATTTAAAGACATGCTTTTAAAGTGAGTTAAGGAAATAATGTTTTCAAGGCATAGCATTATTTTGAGTAGATAGTGTAGATATCTACTTGCTTGCCTAATTTCCTTACTGAGCGTATTGTATGCTCACCCCCTTTCTTTACATCTCTTTACAGAGCATCAGCAGTAGAGCGAGAGTTACCGAGGGATAGTGTTCTTGAGTCCACTGCTAGTTCCTATCGACCGCCAGGTATACAGACTTTGTACGGTTATATATCTAAACATAAAAACAACACAATGATGTATACGATATATATATATATATGGGGAATGTATTTGTATTAGATTTTATATAATCTTACATATATTATAAAAGCCGTTACAGTCAGTAACAGTATATTGACATGTATGTATGATAATGGAAAATGTGGTAAGCGAGGACTCTAACATCCAATCACAGCCCAACCATTGATAAGAGGAAAGGTAAGTTAAAAATGCGAAAAATTTGTAGTGATTTTGGATAAAGTCATGGATTGAGAACGGGTCCTAACAGAATGGTATCAGAGTAGTGGTTGGTCTGATGTGAGTCGGTGTTAGAAAATAAGAAAGTGTACATCCTCATAGTACTGTGTTGTGTTTAGATATAACTGTGTATACCAGATAGGAGACGTACTAATTCATGATTATGAATGCAGGAACTTTGCCTATATGGCAAATACGCGTAGTGGTAGAGTTATGAGAGGTAGGGCTTGAGGTCGGAGAGATAGACCCAAGGGATGAGCTGCTGCCGAACCATTACCTACGCCTGAGACCCCAGGTGCTACTGAGGCACCCGAGTGTGCTGAGATGCGCTTTACGAGATTAAAGCATAGTCTTGAGACGATTGTCGAGATATTGGCACAGACGATGCCAGGTAGGCAAAGACAGGAGGCAGGAGCTGTTACAGAAGAGGCAGTTGCCCCTGACACACCTACACAGACGACTCATGCACCGAGGACTGTAGATACTCCTACACCCCCACCAGTTTCGGGTGGTAGTGGATTAGGGTATGGATGTGATCTACATCGGTTGCAAGAATTCCAGAAGTTTAGACCTCCATCTTTTAATGGGGTCAAGGACCCTATAGCTGCTGAGGAGTGGTTAGCGGAGATGGAGAAGTTTTATGGATTCTTCGAGTGTATGACCTCAGAGATGGTTATATTTGCTGCGTTCCTATTGAAGGGAGCTGCAGAGCATTGGTGGAAGTCCACCCGACCTATATTGAGAGTCCGACACATAGATATCAGTTGGGAGATATTTCGAGAGGCTTTTAGGAGGCAATTTATACCCGATACCGCACAGCGAAAACTACAGGCAGAGTTTTTGGGACTAAACCAAGGGAATTTGTCAGTGGACGAGTATGAGACTTGATTCCTATCCCTAGGGAGATATGACCCAGATACCATGTATAGTGAGGCCAGGAAGGTCCACAGGTTTATCGATGGGTTGAGACCAGTTCTGCGGTCCAGGTTGGTTCCATTAGACATAGCAACATATGAGGAAGCAGTGCGCAGGGCGCAACTTTGTGAGCAGGATTACGAGAGAAATGCTTCTGAGTTCGAGAAGTTTAGTCGTAGCCGAGATATACAGAAGAAGAGACTGGCTAGAGATTTTGGTTATCGAGGAGGGAAAAAACTCTTCGGTAAGAGATCACGGGTGGAGGAGGTACGAGAGAGATATGCTAGACCTCCTGCTTATCCGACTGTAGCCCCAGCAAAGGGCATTGTCATAGGAGGACAGAGACCTGCTATTGATCAGTGCATAAGATGCGGTAAACAACATGGAAGTAGACCGTGTCCGCTAACTCTTATAGTATGTTTTCGATGTGGGAAACAAGGGCATATTGCTAGAGCTTGCCTAGATATGGTCGAGACTGCTCCACTGAAGGGCAGGGAGCCAGAGAGAGCTCCAGTCGATCCTTCTGCTTTGAGGAGGAGAGCGACAACAGAAGAGAAGGGGAAGCAAGTTGAGAGTAGGGAATAAGGATATAACAACCAATCTAATATCGTTAAGTATGAGTGACTTTGATATAATCTTAGGAATGGATTAGTCATCTGTAAACCATGCTATTTTAGATTGTTATGCTAAAACAGTTATGTTTCCTAACCCTACTAGATATGTTTTAAAGTTTAATGAAAATAAATGAAAGGAGTAGTTATGATTATGATATGATTTACTGACTTAGGAAACCTTCAACATATCAAGGTTTCATTGCATACGTGGTAGATATGGATAAGGCACATCCGGAGTTGTTAGATATTACTGTGGTCAATGAGTACCCAGATGTTTTTTCGGATGAGTTGCCAGGATTACCACCAGATAGATAAGATGGCTAGAGCTTCTGAAGGACTACGATTACGAGATACTTTATCATCCGGGTAAGGCTAACATTGTAGCTGATGCCTTAATTAGGAAGAGCCTAGGGATGGTATCATATATGATGGTTAGGGAACATGATTTGCTAGAGCAGTTTGCTAGCCTCAATTTGGGAGTCGTGCCTTTTAACATGGATACAGGCTATGTGATAGCTAGTCTACGCTTGGAGCAAGATCTGTTGGAAAGGATCTGAGTGGCTCAGCAGACTGATCTATTTTGTATGGATGTGAGTAGTCAGATGCAGAAGGGCACAGTGATTGACTTTGAGTTGAGTTCTGATGGACTACTGATGTTCAGAGGCAGATTGTGTGTTCTTGATGATCCAGGACTCAGGAGATTGATATTGGTGAAAGCTCATTCGTCGAGGTATACGTTACATCCAAGGAGTAACAAGATGATCAGAACCTCCGGAAGGTATATTGGTGGTCGGGTATGAAGAGAGATGTAGTAGACTTTATGGCAAAGTGTCTCGTATGTCAGCAGGTGAAGGTAGAGCATCAAAAACCTGCAGGGTTATTGCAACCTCTACCTATACCGACATGGAAATGGGAGCATATCACCATGAATTTCGTGATGGGTTTACCGAGAACCCGCAGGAATCACGATGCTATATGGGTGATCGTCGACAGACTGACGAAGTCAGCCCACTTCCTAGCTATGAGAGCTACCGATACTCTGAGTTCATTAGCAGAACTGTATGTACGCGAGGTAGTGAGGTTACACGGTGTACCAGTGAGCATAGTCTCTGATAGGGATTCCCACTTCACTTCCCACTTTTGGGGACATTTTCAGGAAGCCATGGGAACCCAGCTGAGTTTGAGCACCACTTTCCATCCTCAGACAGATAGTCAGTCAGAGAAGACTATATAGACTCTGGAGGATATGTTGAGAGAATGTGTGCTAGATGTTAGAGGCTCCTGGGATGACCACCTGCCACTAGCTGAGTTCGTCTACAACAACAGTTATCATTCGAGTATCGGGATGGCACCGTATGAGGCTTTATATGGTCATAGATGTCGTTCCCCTATTGGATGGGAAGAAGTGGGTGACTGTAAGATTTTTGCTCTTGACATGGTTACACAAGCATCTGAGGATGTCCACTTGATAGTAGAGAGACTGAGGACAGCTCAGAGCAGACAAAAGAGTTACACTGACAGGAGACGTAGGCCACTAGAGTTTGCAGTTGGTGAATCCGTGTTTTTTAGAGTTTCTCCTTCCAAGGGCATAACGAGATTTGGGAAGAGAGGGAAACTAAATCCTCGCTATATTGGACCCTTTGAGATACTTGATCGAGTAGGAGATAAGGCTTACAGGTTGGCATTGCCACCGGACTTATCAGGTGTCCATAATGTCTTCGACATATCGATGCTTCGGAAGTATCACTCGGATCCGGCACGTGTGATTAGTTACGAGCCTTTGGAGCTCCGAGAGGACATGTCATATGTTGAGAGACCGATTCGGATATTGGATAGGAAGGAGAAGGTATTGAGGTCGAAGACCATAGGGTTAGTGAAGATTCTCTGGAAGCATCATACTTCAGAGGAAGCTACTTGGGAGCTGGAGAGTCTGATGCTAGAGAAGTACCCTCACCTATTTGATGACTGACTTGGTTCTAATTTGGAGGATCAAATTTTCTGAGCGGGGGAGGATTGTCAGACCCAGATTTTATGTAGCTTGTACCTTATGATTCCTATGTGTATGAACACTTTGTTATAATAGTTGAATCATAAGAAGAGTATTTACTAGACTTAAAGTATTAGTGAAATGATTTAAGACGCAAAAGCTACATAAAAAGCTTATTGTGAGCTATAAGAGTCACAGGCTAAACCGAGTGAATCTAAATCATTCTGACAAAAAATAAGAACTTAAAATGAGAGAGCATAGAGAGCTCATGAAGGAAAGTTAGCTTGATTTACTCCCGAACATAGAAAACGAGAGTAAAAGCTAAAAAGGGTAAAATGGACCTTTTTGGCGAGATAAGGTGTTTCAGGTGAAATTATCCACCGGGAATGGTTGAAACATAAAGACGAGAGTGTAAGATATAAGATATAACACTTTCAAAATTTTGAGAAAAAGTCAACTTGGTCAATTGTTAAGGAAAAATCAACTATAGTTAAGAAAGTGGACTTTTACCATAGTTGACTAATCATGGTTAAAAAATTGACCTAAGTGTGGAGAAAAATTTGAAGAAAAATATTCTTGGCTAGAATATAAGATAATCATCCCCGAAAGTAAGAAAAATTTATTCGGAAGGATTTCGGATTAAATTTAATGGTTAAAAACGCAATGGGCCAAAGTTGGAAATTTTAAAGCCCATTAAGGTATCATAAGTGTGGGCCGAATTTGGAAGGCCTAATAGGCCAAATTGTTGGGCCAAGTTATGGGCCAAATATTGAGACAATTGAAGGCCCAATAGGTAGAAAAAATTTCAGCCCAAAAGCCCAGAGGAAAAGCCCAAACTGAGAAGCCCAATTGAAAGCCCATGTGAATAAGTTAAAAGCCATTAATGAAAGGTAACAAAGTTTAAAATGATAACCATTACCTAAACTTTTTGGAAGTCAATTAAGGTGGCTGAATTTTTAGCTTAATTACTAAGCAATGGACTTATAAATACCAGCCAACACATAATCATCTTCATCCTTTCATTTTCGGCAAAGTGAAGAAACCATAATCGAAAAGTTTTCTAAGCTTTCTCTCACTAGAAATCACTAGGAAAAAGGCATATTTGGAACTTGCAATCTTCATGAAAGTTGTTCCAAATTGAGAGGAGAGTGACATATGTTGGAATTGGCTATCAAGGAGCCATAGTGTGTAAACCGTGAGGCTTCAAAGTTTCGGCCAAGTGTGAACACAAATACTAGGTATATTTTCAAGCTTCCAACTTCATATATGTTAATCTATGAGTTATATGGAGTTGATTGGTATATGTTTTATGGATTGAAACACATGAAAACACTATGAACATGTGATGGCCGAAAGTTGGTATATGATTTTTGATAAATACCCATGTGATTTTAAGACATGTATAGGTTGATATGCATGTAGACATGATTATGGCATGGGTAGTTATAATCACTATGTTCATATGGATGGTGGTATGATATTGGCACATAAGGTGTTTGATAAAATGCCAACATGAACTATAGCAAAGGCTTAAGACATGCCAACTAAGTGGTTGTAAAAATACTTAAGTGAAATTGCTAAGGAAATGGACATGGCTGGCATGCCATGGCATAACCGATGGTATGGGTAGCTCTCGGCCATGGCATGTGGCTGAGAGGTCTGATGGGCCAAAACCAAATATTTTAGGCCCAATATGATGTAATGGGTCTAGGACAAGCCCAATAAAAGTTGGTGGGCCCCATAAGCCCAATGGGCCCAACGAAAATGAATAGTAAAATGAAAATGGGCTTAGGCATAGTTAGGCCCATTAAAGAGTATTAAAGCCCATTAAGGGAAATAGACTGTATTTAATGTGTAATACAGTAGGAAAAGTATAATTATCCTGAGGAATGGTTATTTACAGCTTTGGAGTTTACATTGAGAGCTGATCGGACTGCGAGATTGAGCAGCACCGAGGAAGTGAGGTCACTTGACGTGATCTGAGGTAAGGGACTTTTATGAGTAGTTAGAGATACCTGCACGTATTTTCGTCTGCTTTTACATTCACTTAAACTCTGAGGGTCATAGAAAATGTATAATAATTACTGCGACCCGATAGTGGCAAATTACGATTTTACCCCTAGTTAGTAAAAAAAGTCAACTTTTGTGAAAAGTTGTAAAAAGCATGAAAACCACTATTTTGAGAGTTTAACTGCTGTTTAGCAGGAGAATAAATAGATGGGCTAATGATTTTAAGTTTGATGTGAATTAAGCACACTTTATAGTGCTAATTTTGATGTTTTGTAAATCATCCCTTTTTAAAGAGCCATCTATCATATTTTGTGAGAATAAATCGTGCTGGAGCACAGCTCGCATTGGATTTCATTTATTTTCCACATACATTAGCGCTGGATTTTGATTCACACTAGATTTTCATGACATGCATGATAGAGTACTAGAGTTATTACTCGTACTTAGTTTTATATGATATATGCATGACAGAGTGCTGGAGCGATTAGCTCGTACTCGAGTTTTTCATGAGATACATGACAGAGTACTGGAGCATTGCTCGTACTCGATTCTTTATGATTTATACATGACATAGTACTGGAGCTATTGCTCGTACTTGATTTGATGATATTGTGCATAGCATGGTACTGGAGCTATTGCTCGTACTTGATTTAATACATGAACTATGCATTGACCTTGTTGCTAGAGGTTTACTCGCACTAGAGTTGAGTTTGTGATGTGAAACAGTGTTTGAGCGGAGTGTCGACTGTGAGTTGCACTCAAAGGCGCGCATTGTATGTGATATATAATACATGTTACAAACCCATGCCCGCATCCTTGCGTGACTGAGTGTCACATTATGTGAGCGGATAGCCGCATGAGGGTATTCGAGATGTGGTATGATATTCCATGGTTTGAGGGCTAAGACCTATGGCAGGCACCCCGACTGTGATGTAGGGTCCATGGGTGTACTTTGTATCGTGCATGTGGCATGGGAGTACACTGTACCGTGTGTTGTTGTGGAGTTGAGGAGGATATAGCTGACGGTTGTGATGGACTGACCCCCCTCCCATTGCAGCAGTGATGCCCCGCACACTGAGATGTGTGTTGCTTGGGATCACATGTCGGATATGATCATAGTCCAGGATACTATTTGCATTTCACCACAGAGTCTCACATGATATATCACATTGATTGACTGATTTAAATTGTGGACAGACCTGAGGGATGGGTCGGACTTCGATTTTGTGATGTGAATTATTTAAATGCCATATTTATTGTGATTTAAATATACATGGCATGATTTACCTAAAGGCATGATTTATATAAAGATGCATTGTTTTGCACTACATGCCTACATTTAAGAAAGAAAGCATGATTTCTGTACATGGGATTTAATCTGTACAAGTATACATATATATTTAAAGACATGCTTTTAAAGTGACTTAGGGAAATAATGTTTTCAAGGCATAGTATTATTTTGAGTAGATAGTGTAGTTATCTACTTGCTTACCTGATTTCCTTACTGAGCGCGTTGTATGCTCACCCCCTTTCTTTACATCTCTCTACAGAGCATCAGCAGTAGAGCGAGAGTTATTGAGGGATAGTTTTCCTGAGTCCACTGCTAGTTCCTATCGACCGCCAGGTATACAGACTTTGTATGGTTATATATCTAATCATAGAAACAGCACAGTGATGTATACGATATATATATGGGGAATGTAGATTTTGTATAATCTTACATATATTATTAAAGCAGTTACAGTCAGTAACAGTATATTGACATGTATGTATGATAATGGAAAATGTGGTAAGCGAGGACTCTGACATCGAATCACAGCCCAACCATTGATAAGAGGAAAGGTAAGTTAAAAATGAGAAACATTTGTAGTGATTTTGGATAAAGTCATGGATTGAGAAACGGTCCTGACAGTAAAGAATAGATCGATCCCTAACATTTACCAGATAGATCCCTAACATTTACCAGATAGATCCTGTAGTTGGTAATTGAGCTGTTGGAGTAGTTAAAACCAAGCAGAGATCGATCTCCACCTAATGCCAGATCGATCTCACACACTCTGTCTATATAAGGATCACAAGATTTTTTGTCTGAAGCTGAGTCTCTCTCACCTACAAACACCAACACTCACCATTTTCACCCAAACCAAGCTTTCTCTCTTTAAGATTCACCACGTTTTGGACAAAGTTAAAAAAAAGGGTAAGAGACGAAGTTGTTCCTCTTGGTAAAGAGAACAACATATTAGAAAATCAAGGTTGGTTTGAACAAAGGGAAGAGACAAGTATTCTACAAGTTTGGTAAAGAGAGGACAAGCTAGGTGAGCTCACAAGACCCTTATTTTTTTAAGCATTATCATTTTAGATCTTGGTGAATAAATATATATATATATATTTGATTGAAAATGTTTAAGTCTTGAGGGAACCAACAAATGGGTTTAGTTAGAAAATGGAATGTGGATGTCTTATGATGGTCATGAGCTAGCTAAGGTGTTGATAAAGATGTAGTAAAAGTTTTGAGACAATGTATGTGTTTAAGATTTGTAGCCTGGATGTAGTTTAGGGTGTATAGGTGTAAATAGGATAAAAAGGGAAATGCTGAGTTAGAATGAGTAAGAGAAATAAATGGATAATGAGAATGATGTATATTGACGATTTGATGATATTTGGACAACTCGAGAATTCGACATGGGAAACGAGGATGGTCCGAGACCCAGGGGATATTACACCACTCAGGGTACAAGAGGTAAGGGAAATAAAATGTTTGTGCATGTGAGTTTCTAAATGATGAAAATACCTTGTTAGCATGAAAAAGGTTTGATGAACGAGCATGTTTATGAGAAATGAGTTGATTTAATGCTATGATGAATGTGTGAGTGTTTTGCTGGTTTGAGCTCAGTTTTGAAAAATTTTGTGAAACTCTGGACACAATGTTTTACTACATAAATGAGTTTTTCAAGATAACCACTATGAGCTCTACGTGAAGACAAAACAGTTTTAATACAACAATGGCATATTTTACTGAGATTAAAGCTTATCATTAGATGCACATCGATACTCCGCTTTGATAGCGCTGAGTGGCCTTGCTCTAGTAGCATGTAAGACCGATGCCTCTGTTCTGGTAACGTGAGATGACCCCGCTCTGGTAGCGATGGGTGGCCTTGCTTTGGTAGTATGTAAGATCGAGGCTGTACAACTCTGATCAAGTCTACAGCGATATCATGGCCATGGATAGATATTGATGTTTTCCCTCTTCTGAGGATGTCCTCATTGAGGATGATTTGATGTGACGTGATGTGCTTATGATATTGTTTTTATCTGAGTTTTATTAAATGGCTAGTCTAAACTATTTTGATGAATTACGTATTTTTATGACTGTGATTTCTATCACGTATTGAGATTTGATGTTATGATAATTTGTGATTTTTATCACATAAATTATGCTGATGCAAACAGATGCCATTATTATTATCATTATTACCATAACGTTTTACATGCTCGAATACTTCTATCATGTTTTAAAATGTCCGGATGATGAGTTATGATGCTATGATGATTTTACAAAATCTCCCTTATCCTCCTTACTGAGCGATTTAAAAGCTCACCTTTTTTCCTCCCCCTTCCAGATTACTTGCAGTGAGCAAGCTAGTGCCTGCCATGTACGTGAAATAGGCTGGTGGACAAGATCTCCCCAGGCTATCGCTTGTACATGCACAAGGTATAAATTCAGTTCATTTTGTATCCAGACAATGATGTAATACAGACATTTGTGTTATGTATTATTGGGATGTAATTAGGACGATATGAGGAAAATGAATTGAGATTTGTGGGCTGATCCTTTTTGGGTGTTATGTATTGATTTTATGAAGTAGAAAATTGTGTGATCTTGGGGATAATGATTCGTTACAAACATAAGTGATTAAATGACACTGTACGAAAATGCACCCAGAATTGGTAGTTTTTAATTTAAGAAAAATTTAAATATTCCCTATTTTTCGCACTTTCGAGCTGTCACAGAGTTATTTGGTATCAAAGCTAAGGGTGTCTAGTACTATCAGTGTCGATCAATTGAAAATAGATTACATCCCAAGTGTCGGTATTGTATGGTAATGAATTGAATTTAACAGATAAAATTATGATCGATGTTTAATGAATAAACGCATGTACGTAAGAGATAAGATATGAGGGGGAGACGAGGTCATTCTGGGAGGCAGGCACAACCACTTCCACCACCTAAACCACAGCCGGAGAGTCCTAACTCCCAAATTAATCGGCTTGAGCAGGATGCACGGCAGGGGTTTGAGCAGATGGCGGCGCTATTTGCGTAACATTTCGGGGCTAATGCCTTAGGTACCACACCTACCCCGGTTCCTACACCACCATAAGATCCGCCTCCACCTCCTATACAGACTGCCAAGTACCACTCGTCACTCAACCTCCGGCATAAACCAAGCTCGATGATGGAGGTAAGGGTCGGTTCAAGGACTTTCTTAAGATGAATCCGTCGACATTTAAAGGGGTGAAGGGCCCAGCAGATGCGGAGGAGTGGTTGATCGAGATGAGGATAATCTTCGATTTTTTGGGGTGTACTGATGCGGAGAGGGTTAGTATGGGTACCTACATGCTTAAGGAACAAGCCCGATGTTGGTGGAATACCACCCAGAGTATATTGACTGCTATCCATCTAGTGATTAGCTGGGAGACTTTTCAGTCGGCCTTTAAGACTCAATATATCCCTCGAGTTGCCCAAAGAAAGTTGCAAGCAAATTTTTTGAATCTAGTACAGGGCAGCATGACAGTCGATGAATATAAGAATCGATTCACTACCTTGTTGAGATATGATCCGAAGACTGTCAAGGATGAGAAGCGCCGAACAGAGCAGTTTGTTTATGGGCTGAGACTAGCCATTCGAGATAGATTGATGGGGCTCTGTATTATTAAGTTTAATGATGCTCGAAGACAAGCACAGAAAGTTAAGAGGGGACTAGCGTTGATACAGTCCCATTCTAAGTCCTGAGTGATAACTAGGGATAGGGGTAAGAGACCTACAGCTTCCCACATCGACTTCAGGAGGGGTTCTTTAAAAAGACATATGGACGAGGGACCTAAGAAGACCCCTCGAGATGCCAGGCCAGAGGTTAAAGTTTGCAGATATTATGGCCGACCACATAAGGGAAGTTGTTCCAGAACCACACAAGGATGTTTTAGATGCGGGGATATAGGTCATAGAGTGAGAAATTACCCGCAGCCACAAAAGCCACATTCTCAAGAGCCTCCTAGATAGCAGCCTCAGAGGATGATTCCCCAAAGACAGATTACGACTACTAATAAGGGTAAGAAGCCGGTCACAGAAGGACATGTGTTTGCTTTGGATAAAGAGACTGCAGGCACTTCGTCTGAGACCATACAAGGTACACTTCTTATCTGTAATCCTGAGTCTTATGTGTTGTTTGACTCGGGATCCACGCATTCTTTTATTGATGTACACTTTACATGTAAACTAAGTTTAAAGCATGAATCCCTAGATTATATTTTACATGTAAATATCCCTATGCGTGAGTCCCAGAGGACTGATATGGTACATAGAAGGTGTGAGATCAAGGTGGGAGATAGGGTAATGTTATCAGATCTAGTTTTGTTAAGTATGCGTGATTTTTATGTGATTCTAGGGATGGATTGGTTAGTGGCCAATCGTGTGAGTCTAGATTGCTATACTAAGATTGTAACTTTCTCCTTACCTGAACAATTTAGTGTACGTTTGAATGTTAAGGAATGAAAATGTGCGAAGTTTATTGTGAGAAATCTAAGACATAATGATTTCCTAAAAACACTGATTAAATTATTGATGTGAAGGTTACATCGTACTCATCTCTGATATAAGTTGGGAACATCTAAGGTAGAGGACATATCGATAGTATATGAGTTTTTGAATGTATTTCCAGAGAAATTGCCTGGCTTACCACCGGAGAGAGAGTTGGAGTTCACTATCAATTTTGTGAGACCTGAGAATTTTATGTACCGCAGTCATGGGAGTTGCAATGTGACAATTGTAATTGATGAATATAATTATGATATGTCGATGCACATGCAAGTTTTAAATCTAATAAAATATAAGAGTATGAAGTTTGTAAGTCTTAAATATGTGTAGATTGAAATATGACCTATGGAGTAGATTATGGTAAGTTTTACATTGAGTTTTCTGCAATTTGTGCAGCAGTAGTAGAATCTGTGAAGGTTAGATCGATCTCCAAGGGAAGATAGATCGATCTCATGACTCCAGAATGCAGTAAGTGTGTAATAGTAGGCAAGTAGATCGATCTCATAAGGGAGCAGATCGATCTCATGCTGCCTCATCCTAGCAAGAATAGATCCTGTCACAAGGGCAGATCGATCTCCTTAAGTCTCAGCCAGGAGGAGATCGATCTCTACCCTCTAGCAGATCTATCTCCACTTAGAAGAACATATCGATCTCTACCCTCGACCAGATCGATCCTGTAGTTGTTAATGGAGCAGTTGGAGCAGTTAAAATCAAGCAGAGATCGATCTCCACCAATGCGAGATTGATCTCATACCCTTTGCCTATATAAGAATCATGGGATTTGGCCTGGAAACTGAGCCTCTCTCACCTACAAACCTCAACATTCACCATTTTCAACCAAACCAAGCTTTCTCTCTCTTAGATTCACCATATTCTGGACAGAATTAGAAAAAAGGGTAAGAGACAAAGTTGTTCCTCTTGGTAAAGGGAACAACATACTAGAAAATTAAGGATTGGATTGAAACAAAGGAAAGGACAAGCATTCTACAAGTTTGGGCAAGAGGAGACAAGCTAGGTGAGCTCACAATTCTTAAGTAGTATCATTTTATATATTAGTGAATGGACATATATATATATATGAATATATATTTGGTTGGAAATGTCTAAGTCATGAGGAAACAACCAAGGAGTAAATTTAAAAAATGAAATGTAGATATCTTGTGATGGTTACGAGCTAGCTAAGTTGATGATAAAGATGTAGGAGAAGTTTTGAGACAATGTATGTGTTTACGAGCGGTAGCTTGGATATAGTATAGGTATAGGTATAAGTGAGGTGAAAAGAGAAATGAGAGTGATGAATATTGATGATTTAATGATGTTTGGACAGCTCAAGAATTCGACATGAGAAACGAGGCTAGTCCAAGGGCCGGAGGATATTGTACCACTCAAGGTGCAAGAGGTAAGGGAAATAAACCGTTTGTGCTTATGAGTTTTTGAAATGATTGAAAACGTTTTGATAGCATGAAAAAGGTTTAATGAAATGAGCATGTTTATGAGAAATGAGATGATTTGATGCTTTGATGAACGAGTGAGTGTTTTACCAGTTTGAGCTTGGTTTTGACGAATTATGTAACTGTGAATACAATGTTTTACAACTGAAATGAGTTTTGTGATAACCACTATGAGCTCTACGTGAAGGCAAAATGGTTTTAATACAACAATGACATGTTTTACTGAGACTAAGGCGTGTCATGAGATGCACATCGATACTCCGCTTGATAGTGTTGAGTGGCCTTACTCTAGTAGCATGTAAGACTGATACCTCTGTTCTGGTAACGTGAGATGACCCCGCTCTGGTAGTGATGGGTGGCCTTACTTTGATAGCATGTACGATTGGGCCTTGCTTGGGTAACATGTAAGACCGTAGTTGTATGACTCTGATAAAGTCTACAACGATATCATGGCCATGTGTATTAATGTCGACGTATTCCCTCTTCGAGGGTGTCCTTTGAGGACGATTTGATGTGATGTGCCTATGACGTCATTTTTATCTGAATTTTATTAAATGCCTAGTCTCAATTTCTTTGATGAATGATGTGTTTTACAACTGTAATTTCTATCACGTAATGAGATTTGATGTTATGATGATTTGTGATCTTTATCACGTGAATTATGCCGACGTCATTGTTTCTACCGTTATTTCTATAACTTTTTTACATGCTCGAATATTTCCATCATATTGTGCTGTGATGATGATGATTTTATAAATTTCCCTCATCCTCCTTACTGAGCGTTTTGAGAGCTCACCTTTTTTCCCTTCCCCTCCAAATTTCTTGAAGTAGTGAGTTAGAGCCTGCCGCATACGTGAAATAGGCTGATGGACAAGATCTCCCCAGGCTATCGCTTGTACACGTATAAGGTATAATTCAGTTCATTTTGTACCCAGAAAATTATGTAATATAGACATTTGTGTTAATTATTAATGATATGTAATTAGGACATTATGAGAAAATGAGATTGAGACTTATGGGATGATCTTTTGAATGTCATGTATTGATTGTGTGAGATAGCAAATTATATGATCTTGGGGATTATGTTTTGTTATAAATGACAGTGACTAAATGAAATTGTACAGGAATGCACCTAAAGTTGTTAGTTTTCTAATTTAAGAAAAGTTTAAATTTGCCATATTTTTTGCGTTTCCGGGCTGTCACAGATTTTCTTGGTATCAGACCAAAGGGTGTCTAGTACTGTCAGTGTCGATCAATTCGAAGTAGATTACATCCCAAGTATCTGTGTTGTCTGGTAATGAATTAAATTTAACGAGTAAGATTATGATCGATGTTTAATGAATACGCGCAGGCACATAAGATATAAGATATGAGGGGAGAAGAGGATGCCTTGGGAGGCAGGCATAATCACCTCCACCACCTGCCCCACAGCCGAAGAGTCCTAACTCTCAAATAAATCGGCTAGAGCATGATGTGTGGCTGGGATTCGAGTAGATGGTAGCGCTATTCGTGCAACATTTTGGGGCAAATGCTTCGGATACTACACTTGTTTCGACTCCTCCACCACCACAAGGACCACCCGCACTCCCATCACAAACTGACCCGATGCCTCCTGCCACACAGCCCGTAGTACAGACTCAGCCTGAGGACAGAAATAAGGGTTGATTGAGAGACTTTTTGAAGATGAACCCATCGACTTTTTGAGGGGTGAAAAATCCCACAAAGGCTAAGGAGTGGTTGGCAGAGTTGCGAGTTATTTTTGACTTTTTAGGATACACCAATGTTGAGAGGGTCAGTATGGGTGCTTACATGTTAAAGGGACAAGCCAAGATTGGTGAAATGCTACTCAAAGTATAATGGCGGCTAGCCATGAGGTGATTAGCTGGGAGGCATTTCAGTCGGCATTTAGAACTCAGTATGTGCCAAGAGCTGCCCAAAGGAGAATGCAAGCTAAATTTCTAAACTTGACTCAGGGCAATATGACGGTTGATAGGTATGAGAGTCGAATCATCACCCTATTGAAGTATGACCTAGAGACTCTTTGGGATGAGGAGCTCCGTACAGAGCGATTCATGTATGGACTGAGACCCGTCATTAGAAATCGGTTGATAGGGCTCTGTATCACTGAGTTTAAGGATGCTCTAACACGAGCACAAGAAGTAGATAGGGGACTCGAGTTGGTACAGTCTCAAACTAAGTCCCAAATTTTGACCAGAGATAAGAGTAAGTGACTCATGACATCCCACACAGACTTCCAGGGAGGTTCTTTTAAGAGGAGACAGTTTAAGGGATCGAGATGAAGAGTTGACAGACCCAGGGTTCCTCCCATTATTATCGAGACCCCTCGAAGTGCCAGGCCAGAGGTTAAAGTTTACAGAGATTGTGGCCGACCACATGAGGGAAGTTATTCCAAAACCATACAAAGATGTTTTAGATGCACGGACATGGGCCCTAGAGTGAGGAATTGCTCGCAAAGCCACACTCTCAAGAGCCTTCTAGACAACAGCCTCAAGGACGATTCCCAAGAGACGGGCTACGACTGTTGATAAGGGTAAGAAGCCGATTACAAAAGAACGTGTGTTTAGTTTGGATAAGGAGACTACAGACACTTCCTCCGAGACTATACGAGGTACACTTCTTGTCTGTAATCGTGAGGCTCATGTGTTATTTGACTTGAGATCCACGCACTCTTTTATTGATGTACATTTTGCATGTAAACTGAGTTTAAAGCATGAATCCTTAGATTTTATTTTACATGTAAATACCCCTATGCGTGAGTCCCAGAGAACTGATATGGTATGCAGAAAGTGTGAGATCAAGGTGGGAGATAGGGTGATGCTTGCAGATCTAGTGTTGTTAAACATGTGTGGTTTTAATGTGATTTTAGGGATGGATTGGTTAGTGGCCAACCGTGCCAGTCTAGACTGCTACACTATGTTAAGGAATGAAGAATGTGTGAAGTTTATTGTGATAAATTTTAAGATATGGTTATATCACTATAAAACACTAATAAATTATTGATGTGAAGGTTACATCGCACTCATCTCCGATATGAGTCAGGAATATCCGAGGATAGAGGGCATACCAGTAGTAGGTAGTTTTCGATGTATTTCCTGATGAATTTCTTGGCTTACCACCGAAATGAGAGCTGGAGTTCACTATCGATTTGGTGCTAGATACCCAGTCGATCTCTAAGCCTCCCTATAGGATGGCGTTAGTCAAATTGGAGGAGTTAAAGAAATAGTTGTAGGAACTGCTTGACCAGGGTTTTATTAGGCCTAGTGTGTCACCATGGGGAGCTCCGATGTTGTTCATAAAGAAGAAGGATGGTAGCCTTAGATTATGTGTAGATTACAGATTACTGAACAAGGCTATGGTGAAGAACAAGTATCCCTTGCTAAGAATAGACGATTTAATTGACCAACTGAGAGGGGCTTCTATCTTTTCTAAGATTGATTTAAGATCAGGCTACCACCAGTTGAGAATTAGGAAAGAGGATATTTCGAAAATGCCCTTCAGAACTAGGTATGGCCACTATAAGTTCTTAGTGATGCCCTTTGGTTAGACGAATTCCCTTGCTGCTTTTATGAGTTTGATGAATGAGATATTTAGAGACTATCTAGATCAGTTTGATATAGTCTTTATTCATGATATCCTTGTGTATTCTCGGTCTCATGAGGAACATGCACAACATTTGAGGATTGTGCTGTAGATACTCAAAGATAGGCAGCTTTATGGAAAGATCAGTAAGAGTAAGTTTTAGTTAGATCAAATACCTTTCCTTGGTCACATTGTATCTAAGGACAGGGTGTCAGTTGATTTGTCTAATATAGAGGCTGTACTAAATTAGGAGAGACCGAGGATAGTTACAAAGATTCAGAGTTTTTTGGGGCTCGCAGGGTATTATAGAAGGTTTGTTGAAGGATTTTCCAAGATTGCCGCTCCTTGGACCAAGCTCACATGTAAGGAGATTCCTTTTGTTTGGTCTGAGTAGAGTTTCCAAGAATTAAATAGGAGATTAATGATGACACCTATGTTGACTATCCCAAATGGACTCGGAGGCTTCGCAGCGTACAGTGATGCCTCTTAACAAGGATTGGGGTGTGTGCTTATCTAGCATGGGAGATTAGTCGCTTATGGTTCGAAACAGTTAAAGGATCATGAGAGAAATTACCCCACACATGATTTGGATTTAGCCACAGTGGTGTTTGCACTAAAGATCTGGCGGTATTACTTATATGGGGAAAGGTTTCAGATATTTATTGACTACAAGAGCCTGAGGTATATATTCGACCAAAATGAGTTAAACATGAGACAAAGGAGATGGATCGAACTCCTTAAAGACTATGATTGCGAGATACTCTATCATCTGAGGAAAGTGAACGTAGTTGCTGATACCCTGAGCAGGAAGAGTATGATATCTGCTATGATGATCAGGGAATGGGATTTGTTAGAATAGTTTGCCAGACTCAGGATCAGAGTTGAGAAAGCAGAGGTCAAGTTTATGGCTAGCCTACGGTAGAGCCGAGTATTGTGGATCAGATTAGAACCGGGCAGCGAAATGATCAGAGGCTATTAGATATGGTTAGCCAAGCTGAACAGACCTTGCAGTCAGATTTCATAGTTAGTGATGATAGGTTATTGAGGTTTAAGGATCAAATCTGTATGCCGAACGATGATACCCTGAAGCAATAAAATACTGAGGGAGTCTCACTGCTTGCGATGCACCATGCACCCTGGAAGTACCAAGATGTACCAAGATTTGAGAAGAATGTATTGGTGGAGTGGTATGAAGCGGGACGTAGCAGAATATGTGGCCAAATGTTTGGTATGCCAATAAGTGAAAGCTAAGCATCAGAAGCCCGAAGTATCATTTTCAAAATGATTGAAGGCGTTTTGATAGCTTGAAAAAGGTTTAATGAAATGAGCATGTTTATGAGAAATGAGATGATTTGATGCTTTGATGAACGAGTGAGTGTTTTACCGATTTGAGCTCGATTTTAACGAATTATGTAACTGTGAATACAATGTTTGACGACGAAAATAAGTTTTATGATAACCACTATGAGCTCTATGTGAAGGCAAAACAGTTTTAATACAACAATGACATGTTTTACTGAGACTAAGGCGTGTCATGAGATGCACATCGATACTCTGCTTGATAGTGTTGAGTGGTCTTGCTCTAATAGCATGTAAGACTGATACCTCCATTCTGGTAACGTGAGATGATCCCGCTCTGGTAGCGATGGGTGGCCTTACTTTGATAACATGTAAGATCGGGCCTTGCTTAGGTAGCATGTAAGATCGCAGTTGTGCAACTTTGATCAAGTCTACAACGATATCATGGCCTTGTGTATTAATGTCGACGTATTCCCTCTTCAAGGGTGTCCTTTGAGGACGATTTGATGTGATGTGCCTATGACGTCGTTTTTATCTGAATTTTATTAAATGCCTATCTCGATTTCTTTAATGAATGATGTGTTTTACAACTGTGATTTCTATCACGTAATGAGATTTGATGTTATGATGATTTGTGATCTTTATCACATGAATTATGCTGACGCCATTGTTTCTACTGTTATTTCTATAGTGTTTTTACATGCTCGAATATTTCCATCATATTATGCTGTGATGATGATGATTTTATAAATTTCCCTTAACCTCCTTACTGAGCATTTTGAGAGCTCACCCTTTTTCCTTCTGCCTTCAGATTTCTTGAAGTAGCGAGTTAGAGTCAGCCGCATACGTGAAATAGGGTGGTGGGAAAGATCTCCTTAGTCTATCGCTTGTACACGCATAAGGTATAATTCAGTTCATTTTGTACCCAGACAATGATGTAATACAGACATTTGTGTTAAATATTAATAGGATGTAATTAGGACATCATGAGAAAATCAGATTGAGACTTATGAGATGATCTTTTGAATGTCATGTATTGATTGTGTGAGATAGCAAATTGTATGATCTTGGGGATTATGTTTTGTTATAAACGACAGTGCCTAAATGACACTATGTGGGAATGCACCCAGAGTTGGTAGTTTTCTAATTTAAGAAAAGTTTAAATTTGCCTTATTTTCTGCGCTTTCGGGCTGTCACAGATTTAGTGCCAGATATGCAGCCGATCTCTAAACCTCCCTATAGGATGTCATTGGCTGAATTGGAGGAGTTAAAGAAATAGTTGCAAGAACTGCTTGACCAGGGTTTTATTAGACCTAATGTGTCACCATGGGGAGCTTCAGTTTTGTTTGTAAAGAAGAATGATGGTAGCCTTAGATTATGCATAGATTACAGATTGCTGAATAAGGCCACGATAAAGAACAAATACCCTCTGCCAAGAATAGATGATTTGTTTGATCAGTTGAGAAAATCTTCTATCTTTTCTAAGATTGACTTAAGATTGGGCTATCACCAGTTAAGAATCAGGAAAGAGGTTGTTTCAAAGACGGCCTTCAGAACTAGATATGGCTACTACGAGTTCTTAGTGATGCCCTTTGGTTTGATGAATGCCCTTGCTGCTTTCATGAGCCTAGTGAACGAGGCATTCCGAAACTATCTTGATCAATTTATGATAGTCTTCATTGATGATATCTTTGTGTTTTCTCGGTCTCATAAGGAACATGCATAGCATTTGAGGATTGTACTGCAAGTACTCAGAGATAAGCAGCTTTATGGAAAGATCAGTAAGAGTGAGTTTTGGCTGGATCAAATAGCTTTTCTTGGTCATATTGTATCTAAGGATGGGGTGTCAGTTGATCCGTCTAAGGTAGAGGCTGTACTTAAGTAGGAGAGACCGAGGACAGTTACAGAGATTCGAAGTTTTCTAGAGCTTGTAGGGTATTATAGAAGGTTTGTTAAAGGATTTTCCAGGATTGTCACTCCTTTAACCAAGCTCACACGTAAAGAGATTCCTTTTGTGTGGTCTGAGCAGTGTGAGCAGAATTTTCCAAGAATTAAAGAGGAGATTAACGACGGCACCTATGTTGACTATTCCAAATGGACTTGGAGGCTTCGTAGTGTACAACGATGCCTCTCAACAAGGATTGGGGTGTGTGCTCATGCAGCATGGGAGAGTAGTCACCTATGGTTCGAGATAGCTGAAGGATTATGAGCGAAACTACCCTACACATGATTTGGAATTAGCAGCAGTAGTAATAGCCCTGAAGATATGGCGGCATTACTTATATGGGGAAAGGTTCTAGATATTTACTGACCATAAAAACTTGAGGTATATATTCGACCAAAAGGATTTAAACATGAGACAAAGGAGATGGATGGAACTCTTTAAAGACTATGATTGCGAGATACTCTATCATCCGGGGAAGACGAATGTAGTTGCTGATGCCCTAAGCAGGAAGAGTATGAAATTTGCTATGATGATCAGGGAATGGGACTTGTTAGAACAATTCATCGGACTCAGGATCAGAGTTGAGGAAGTAGAGGTTGGGTTTATGGCTAACCTACGGATATAGCCTAGTATTATGGATCAAATTAGAATCGGGTAGTGAAATGATCAGAGGCTATTGGATATGGTTAGCCAAGCTGAACAAACCTCGCAGTCAGATTTCATGGTCAGTGATGATGGGTTATTGAGGTTTAAGGGTCGAATTTATGTTTCGAATGATGATACCCTGAAGCAATAAATATTGAGAGAGTGTCACTACTTACGATACACCACGCACTTGGGAAGTACCAAGATGTACCAAGATTTGAGAAGGGTATATTGGTGGAGTGGTATGAAGCGGGATGTTGCAAATTATGTGGCCTAATGTTTGGTATGCCAACAAGTGAAAGCTGAGCACTAGAAGCCTGGAAGATTGCTTAAGCCTCTACCTGTGCCTACATGGAAATGAGAGCATATCACCATGGACTTTATCATGGGATTACCGAGGACCTAAAGAGGTCATGATGCAATATGGGTGATAGTAGATAGATTAACGAAGAGTGCTCATTTCCTTGCCATTAAGAGCACGGATACATTGAGTACCTTAGCCGAGTTCTATGTTAGAGAGATAGCTAGACTGCATGGGGCTCTAGTGAGTGTTATATCTGATAGAGATTCTCGGTTCACCTCCAGGTTTTAGACACATTTGCAGGAGGCCATGAGATCTCGATTGAGTTTTGTATCGCCTATCATCCTCAGACTGATGGTCAATCCGAGCAGACTATATAGACCTTGAAGGACATGTTTATGAGATCTGAGAATTTCAGACATATTTTAATTATATAATATGAACTTGAAGTATAATTTATTGAGCTAAGTGAATTGGGGAAAGATAATTGGAGATTTATATGTTAAGTGTTTAAAATAAATGTGAAACTATGAGGACAGATCGATCTGGGAGAAGGAGAGATCGATCTGGTGAGTTATAAATGACAAAGAAGGAGGGATTTAAGGAGCAGATCGATCTCTAATGGAAGAGGATCGATCTCCTTATGATTCTGTTTGAGAGAAGATCGATCTCATGAGTAAGAGATCGATCTCCAAATGATTCTGTTTGGGAGAAGATCGATCTCCTCAAGGGGCAGATCGATCTCATAAAGCCATAAAGAGATCGATCTCACCCCTCGACAGATCGATCTCCTAGGCATAAATTACCCCAAATCGTCCCAAAAATTCAAATGCAGATCGATCTCATCAAGAGCCAGATCGATCTCCTACCCTCAGCCTATATAAGGAACCCCTATTTTTCTCCTGTAATCTCACTTTCTCTCTCTTCCAACCCCATTTTTATCGAAACCTAGCTTTCTCACTCATCCAAAGCACCCATTTTCGGCCAAATCAGAAGTTGTGGCAAGAAGGAAAGTTGTTCCTCATCAAAGGGAGAACAACATACTTGGAAATCGAAGGACGAATCGAATCAAGGCGTGGGTTGTGCGTCTCACAAGCTTTGGGTAATTTCTAAACCTCGATCTTGATATTTGAGATGATTTTGATGATAATGGTTGTTGACATTGTGTTGAAATAGCTAGAAAATGATTAGGGATTGATGAAATTGCAATGTGGTTGGAGTGATAATGATATTTAGCAATTTTAGGAATTTGAGCTATAAATAGAAATTTAGACAATGTGGTGAGTTAGCGTAGATGATTGGCATGAGAAACGTAGAACGTCGAGATGTTGTGAATGAGAGTGTAGTTTGGGGTAGAGTTACGAGAATCAAGAGATTTGAGGTGTTATGAGCAATTATGCTCGATTTTTGAGAATTGAGGTTTATGAGATAATTGAGTATTGATGTTTTAACATCGTTTGGACAGCTCGGGAGTTCCAGAGTGGAATGCGAGGCTAATCTGTGATACTGGGGAAACGATTACAGTATACGAGGTGCAAAGAGGTAAGGGAAATCTAAACCATTTGTGTATGTGATTTGTAAACTATTATAGCATGATTTGTGGTTTATAAAACAAGCATGTTGAGTGCTGTGTTGAGTTATAATTGCACACGGCTTTTATAGCCGGTTGGAGCCCATTGTTTTATCCGTTTATAAGCTGAGTGTGAAATTGCTTTATAAACCGTCGAATTTGTGTGAGTAATGAATTGGGCTCTACGTTAAGGCAATATCGAGATTTGAGAAATGTGTGCATGCTTTGCCGGTTGGAACTCGGTTTTATTATGTTTTGTGTTGAGTACAAAACGGTTTTCAAATGAGTTTTATGAGAGAAAAACCATTATGAGTTCTACGTGAAGGCAAACCAGTCTTGTGTGATAAGACTTAGGTGTGTAATTTTGAGTACACACCGGGCATTGCTCTGGAGCATGTAAGCCCGATTTCTTCTCCGTTCTGGTAACGTGAGAATAACCCAATCAGTGGCTATGCCACGTATATTTGGTGGCCGTTGCCACGTGTGAAACCCCATTTGGTGGTCGTTGCCACGTGAGAAACCCCATTTGGTGGCCGTTACCACGTGAGAAACCCTATTGGTGGTCGTTGCCACGTGATACCCCATTTGGTGGCCGCCGTTGCCACGTGAGAAACCCTATTGGTGGCCGTTGCCACGTGATACCCCATTTGGTGGCTGTTGCCACGTGAGAAACCCCATTTGGTGGCCGTTGCCACGTGAGAAACCCTATTGGTGGCCGTTGCCACGTGAGAACCCCTAATTAGTGGCCGTTGCCACGTGAAACCCTATTCTGTGGCTGTGCCACGTGTGAATTTAAATCAGTGGCTATGCCACATGTGTTTAGTGGCTGTGCCACATGCATTGTTTTTACAGTGATTTTATTATGTTAATTGAGAAAGCGTTTATCCCATTATATTCACATGCTTTGTTATTGCTCTAGACTGAGCCTTTTTACTTCATGTTTTCACATGATTTGAGACATGAGAATGTCGTTTTGAGTACTTTCATGCTATGATTTTCAAATGAGATTAATGAGTTTCACATATAAATAATTATTTTGTGATGTGCATTTTGGTTTATAAAATGAGTCCCTTACCCCCTTTACTGAGCGATTTAGAAGCTCACCCTGTTTTCTTTCCCCCCAGATTTCTTCAAGTGAAAAGGGTTTCCCTGCGACGTACGGAGTAGTGGCTAGTGGAGGACTTGAGCTCCAGGCCATATATTGTATTTTGAGGTATCTTTTATCTTTTCATGTACCCAGACAATTACTGTAATTGCAGACACTTGATGTATAACATTGTATGAGATGATTAGGATTAATTAACTTAGAATTGAGTAATGTATATAATACAATATACACTATATTATGATGAGATCCTGAGGCATGATAATTATGATGATGTATGACACTGCACAGGAATGCACCCTTAATTGTGAATTAATGAGTAAAAAGTTTTAAATTAGCCCTATTTTTCGCGCTTCCGAGAAGTGACAGAGTTTTCTTGGTATCAGAGCCTAGGGTGTCTAGTACTGTCAGTGTCGGTTAAGTGAAATAGAATACATCCCAAGTGTTTGTAATAGTCTGGTCATGAACTAAAATTGAGGATTGAGATTTCAATCGATTCTGATATGTACGCGCAGGAGACGAGTTGAGATAGAGAATGAGTAAACGACGAGGTCGTTTGAGGAGGCAGGCAGAGTCCCCTCCGCCACCTGTCCCACAACCAGAGAGTCCTAACTCTCGATTTAATCGGATTGAGACCGATGTGAGGCAACGTTTTGAGCAGATTGCAGCGTTATTCGCGCAACACTTTGGAGTTAATACCTCGGGTACTACTTTTACACCACCACAAGGACCTCCCATACCCCCAATACCTCCCGTCACTCAGCCTGATGATAGAAGTATGGTCCGACTGAAGGATTTTTTGAAGATGAATCCACCCACGTTTAGGGGAAAGAAGGATCCTACAGAGGCTAAGGAGTGGTTAACGGAGTTGAGAATTATATTTGATTATCTGGGGTGCACCGATGCTGAGAGGGTCAGTATGAGTATTTATATGTTGAAAGGGAGAGCTCGAGATTGGTGGGGTACTACCCAAGGTATTCTGATGTCCCGCCAGGATGTGATTGGTTGGGAAGAGTTCCAGACAGCCTTTAGGACCCAATATGTACCACGAGCCGCCCAGAGAAAGAAACAGGCCGAGTTTTTGAGTTTGGTACAAGGTGACATATCTGTGGATGACTACGAGAGCCAATTCACAGCGCTATTGAGATATGTCCCAGAGACCTTTAAGAATGAAGAGCTCCGCACAGAGAAATTTGTGTATGGATTGAAGCCCATCATCAGAGATAGATTGATAGGGCTATGTATTACTAAGTTTGGAGATGCTCTGAGACGAGCACAAGAGATTGAAAGAGGAATTGAAATGGTACAATCCCAGAATGAGCTCAGAGCGGTGAATAGAGATAAGGGCAAGAGGCCAGCGATTTTCCAAACAGAGGCTCGGAGAGGTTCCTTCAGAAGAGGAAGGATTGAGGTACAGAAAGGTAGATTAGAGAGACCCAGAGGGTACCCTAGCATTAGAGAGACCCCTCGAGATGTTAGGCCAGAGACAAGGTTTGGCAGAAATTGTGGCCGAATGCATGAGGAAAGTTGTACGGGGTCGATCCATGGATGTTTTAGATGTGGAGACATGGGTCACATGGTGAAGGATTGCCCTCAACCTCAGAAACCACATGTCTTGGAGCCCACTAGATAACAGCCTCAAAGAGTGAATCCCCCGAGACGGGCCACTGCTGCAGAGAAAGGAAAGAGACCTGTTGCCCAGGGACGTGTGTTTGCCCTAGATAAGGAGACTGCTGACACTTCTGCAGAAACCATAAGAGGTACACTCTCTGTCTGTAATCATAAGGCTCATGTGTTGATTGATTCAGGATCCACGCATTCATTTATTTCTGAGCATTTTGCATGTAGATTAAACTTGAAGTTTGAACCTCTAGAATATATACTACATGTAAATACCCCTATGCGTGAATCCCAGAGGACTAAGTTAATCTATAGAGGATGTGAGATAAAGGTGGGAGATAGAGTGATATTAGCAGATCTAATCATGTTGAATATACATGGGTTTGATGTAATTTTGGGGATGGATTGGTTTGGCGACCAATCGAGTGAGTTTAAACTGCTACACTAAGATTGTAACTTTCTCCCTACCTGAACCTTACAGTGTACGATTGAGATATTGAGGAAATGATTATGTGGATTTCTAGTAAGTAATTTGAGAATCTTGATATTATTTTGGAGAATATTAAATATGATTGTTCATGTGAAGGTTATGAGACACTCATCTCAGACGATGAGCGGGAACATCCGAGGATTGAGGATATACCTGTGGTGTGTGAATTTTTGGATGTTTTCCCAGATGAATTGCCAGGTTTACCACCAGAGAGAGAGCTGGAGTTTACCATTGATTTGGTACCAGATACTCAACCGATCTCTAAACCTCCCTACAGGATGGCATTAGTAGAACTTGAGGAATTGAAGAAACAACTACAGGAGTTATTGGATCAAGGGTTCATTAGGCCCAGTGTTTCACCTTGGGGAGTACCGATTTTATTTGTCAAGAAGAAGGATGGTAGTCTCAGATTATGCGTAGACTATCGGTTGTTGAATAAAGCCACGGTGAAGAATAAATACCCATTGCCTAGGATTGATGATCTACTTGATCAGCTGAGAGGGGCATCAGTCTTTTCTAAGATTGATTTAAGATCGGGCTATCACCAATTGAGGATCAAGGAAGAAGATATTCCAAAGACGGCCTTCAGGACGAGGTATGGCCATTATGAATTTCTGGTGATGTCCTTTGGATTGACGAACGCCCCTGCAGCATTTATGAGATTGATGAACGAGGTGTTCAGAGACTATCTGGATATATTTGTGATAGTCTTTATTGATGATATCCTAGTATACTCTCAGTCGTATGAGGAGCATGCACAGCATTTGTGGTTAGTACTACAGATACTCCGAGATAAGCAATTATATGGAAAGCTTAGTAAGTGTGAGTTTTGGCTGGATCGGATAGCTTTCCTTCGTCACATAGTTTCAGAGGAAGGAGTATCAGTGGACCCAAGCAAGGTGGAGGCTGTGCTTAGTTGGGAGAGACCGAGGACAGTTACTGAGGTGCGAAGCTTCCTTGGTTTGGCAGGGTATTACAGAAGATTTGTGGAAGGATTTTTAAGGATTGCCGCTCCTTTAACTAAACTCACGCGTAAGGAGACTCCGTTCATATGGACTGATCAATGTGAGCTCAGTTTTTAGGAATTAAAGAGGAGGTTGACAGCGGCACCTGTGTTAACTATTCCGAAGGGATCAGGAGGATTTTCGGTATATAGTGATGCATCTCATCAAGGATTGGGGTGTGTGCTTATGCAGCACGGAAGAGTGGTCGCATATGGATCGCGACAGCTGAAAGACCATGAGCGAAATTACCCCACGCATGATTTAGAGTTAGCCGCTGTGGTATTTGCTTTAAAGATCTGGCGACACTACTTATATGGGGAAAGATTTCAGATCTTCACTGATCACAAGAGTTTGAGATATCTCTTTGATCAGAAAGAATTAAATATGAGACAAAGGAGATGGATAGAACTCCTTAAGGATTATGACTGCGAGATTCTTTATCATCCAGGTAAGGCGAATGTAGTTGCTGATGCCCTGAGCAGGAAGAGTATGATATCTGCTATGATGATCAGGGAATGGGATTTGTTAGAGCAGTTCGCCGAACTTCGGATCAGAGTTAAAGAGGTAGAGACTGGATTTTTGGCTAGCCTGCGGATAGAGCCCAGGATCATGGATCAAATTAGAACTGGGCAGCGCAGTGATCAGAGATTGATAGATATGGTTAGCCAAGCTGAGCAGAGTTCACAGTCGGATCTCACCATCAGTGAGGATGGATTGTTGAGATTTAGAAGACGGATTTGTGTACCGGACGATGATACCCTGAGGATGCAAATACTGAGAGAATCCCACTGCTCGCGATACACCATGCACCCATGGAGTACTAAGATGTACCGAGACTTGAGAAATGTGTATTTGTGGAGTGGTATGAAGCGAGATGTGGCGAAGTATGTGGCCAGGTGTTTAGTATGCCAGCAAGTGAAAGCTGAGCATCGGAAGCCCGGAGGACTACTACAGCCCTTACCTGTACCTACATGGAAATGGGAGCATGTCATTATGGACTTTATTATGGGTTTACCGAGGACTCAAAGAGGTCATGACGCTATATGGGTTATAGTGGATAGATTGACCAAGAGTGCCCACTTCCTTGCCATCAAGAGCACAGATACTGTGGATGCCTTAGCTGAGCTGTATGTCAGCGTGATAGCTAGATTACATGGGGCTCCAGTGAGTATTACTTCTGATAGAGATTCCCGATTTACTTCTAGATTTTGGACCCAGTTTTAGGAGTCCATGGGATCTCGATTGAGTTTCAGCACCGCCTATTATCCTCAGACAAATGGTCAGTCAGAGAGGACTATTCAGACCCTGGAGGATATGTTGAGGCCGTGTATGATGGATTTTAAGGGATCATGGGATGATCACCTGCCCCTAGCAGAGTTTGCATACAATAACAGCTATCATGCGAGTATTGGAATGGCACCTTTTGAGGCTCTATATGGTAGGAGGTGTAGATCCCCTGTAGCTTGGGAAGAAGTCGGTGACGAAAGATAAATACTTTCGAGCTTGTTGAGCAAGCCGTACAAAGTGTGAAACTCATATGTGAGAGGTTACGGGCTGCACAAAGTAGACAGAAAAGCTACGCGGATGTGCGTAGATGGCCACTTGAGTTTGAGGTTAGTGATGCAGTATTTCTGAAAATATCACCGAGTAAGGGTATCATGCGATTTTGGAAGAAAGGAAAATTGAGTCCTCGATACATAGGACCATTCCAGATTCTTGAGAGAGTGGGAGAGGTAGCTTACAGATTGGCATTACCCCCACAGATCTCCAGAATACATAATGTTTTTCATGTGTCTATGTTGAGGAAGTACCACCCGGACCCTTCTCATGTTATAGAGTATGATGAGATGGACATACAAGAGGACATGAGCTACACTGAGGAACCCGTCCAGATTCTCGATAGAAAGGAGAAGGTACTGAGAACTAAGAGCATCCCATTAGTGAAAGTTTTGTGGAAACATCACTCAAGGGAAGAGGCAACGTGGGAACTAGAGAACCTCATGAAGGATAAATACCCCCATCTATTCGACTAGTTGAGTTGAATTTGGAGGACCAAATTCTATTTAAGGTGGGGAGGATGTGAGATCTGAGAATTTCAGACATATTTTAATTATGTAATATGAACTTGAAGTATAATTTATTGAGCTAAGTGAATTGGGGAATTATAATTGGAGATTTATATGTTAAGTGTTTAAAATAAATGTGAAACTATGAGGACAGATCAATCTGGGAGAAGGAGAGATCGATCTAGTGAGTTATAAATGACAAAGAAGGAGGAATTTAAGGAGCAGATCGATCTGGGAGTAGGAGAGATCGATCTGGTGAGTTAAGAATGACAAGGAAGGAGGGATTTAAGGAGCAGATCGATCTCCAATGGAAGAGGATCGATCTCCTTATGATTCTGTTTGAGAGAAGATCGATCTCATGAGGAAGAGATCGATCTCCAAATGATTCTGTTTGGGAGAAGATCGATCTCCTCAAGGGGCAGATCGATCTCATAAAGCCATAAAGAGATCGATCTCACCCCTCGACAGATCGATCTCCTAGGCATAAATTGCCCCAAATCGTCCCAAAAATTCAAATGCAGATCGAACTCATCAAGAGCCAGATCGATCTCCTACCCTCAGCCTATATAAGGAACCCATGTTTTTCTCCTGCAATCTCACTTTCTCTCTTTTCCAACCCCATTTTTACCGAAACCTACCTTTCTCACTCATCCAAAGCACCCATTTCTGACCAAATCATAAGTTGTGGCAAGAAGGAAAGTTGTTCCTCATCAAAGGGAGAACAACATACTTGGAAATCGAAGGACGAATCGAATCGAGGCGTGGGTTGTGCGTCTCACAAGCTTTGGGTAATTTCTAAACCTCGATCTTGATATCTGAGATGATTTTGATGATAATGGTTGTTGACATTGTGTTGAAATAGCTGGAAAATGATTAGGGATTGATGAAATTGCAATGTGATTGGAGTGATAATGATATTTAGCAATTTTGGGAATTTGAGCTATAAATAGAAATTTAGACAATGTGGTGAGTTAGCGTAGATGATTGGCATGAGAAACGTAGAACGTCGAGATGTTGTGAATGAGAGTGTAGTTTGGGGTAGAGTTACGAGAATCAAGAGATTTGAGGTGTTATGAGCAATTATGCTCGATTTTTGAGAATTGAGGTTTATGAGATAATTGAGTATTGATGTTTTAACATCGTTTGGACAGCTCGGGAGTTTTAGACTAGAATGCGAGGCTAGTCCGTGATACGGGGGAAATGATTGCACTATACGAGGTGCAAAGAGGTAAGGGAAATCTAAACCATTTGTGTATGTGATTTGTAAACTATTATAGCATGATTTGTGGTTTATAAAACAAGCATGTTGAGTGTTGTGTTGAGTTATAATTGCACACGGTTTTTATAGCCGGTTGGAGCCCATTGTTTTATCCGTTTATAAGCTGAGTGTGAAATTGCTTTATAAACCGTCGAATTTGTGTGAGTAATGAATTGGGCTCTACGTTAAGGCAATATCGAGATTCGAGAAATGTGTGCGTGCTTTGCCGGTTTGAACTCGGTTTTATTCTATTTTGTGTTGAGTACAAAACGGTTTTCAAATGAGTTTTATGAGAGAAAAACCATTATGAGTTCTACGTGAAGGCAAACCAGTCTTGTGTGATAAGACTTAGGTGTGTAATTTTGAGTACACACCGGGCATTGCTCTGGTAGCATGTAAGCCCGATTTCTTCTCCGTTCTGGTAACATGAGAATAACCCAATCAGTGGCTATGCCACGTATATTCGGTGGCCGTTGCCACGTGAGAAACCCCATTTGGTGGCCGTTGCCACGTGATAAACCCTATTGGTGGCCGTTGCCACGTGATACCCCATTTGGTGGCCATTGCCACGTGAGAAACCCCATTTGGTGGCCGTTGCCACGTGAGAAACCCTATTGGTGGCCGTTGCCACGTGAGAACCCCTAATTAGTGGTCGTTGCCACTTGAAACCCTATTCTGTGGCTGTGCCACGTGTGAATTTAAATCAGTGGCTATGCCACGTGTGTTTAGTGGCTATGCCACGTGTGAATTTAAATCAGTGGCTATGCCACGTGTGTTTAGTGGCTGTGCCACATGCATTATTTTTACAGTGATTTTATCACGTTAATTGAGAAAGCGTTTATCGCATTATTTTCACATGCTTTGTTATTGCTCTAGACTGAGCCTTTTTACTTCATGTTTTCACATGATTTGAGACATGAGAATGTCGTTTTGAGTACTTTCATGCTATGGTTTTCAAATGAGATTAATGAGTTTCACATACAAATAAATATTTTGTGATGTGCATTTGGGTTTATAAAATGAGTCCCTTACCCCCTTTACTGAGCGATTTAGAAGCTCACCCTGTTTTCTTTCCCCCCAGATTTCTTCAAGTGAAAAGGGTTTCCCTGCGACGTACGGAGTAGTGGCTAGTGGAGGACTTGAGCTCCAGGCCATATATTGTATTTTGAGGTATCTTTTATCTTTTCATGTACCCAGACAATTACTGTAATTGCAGACACTTGATGTATAACATTGTATGGGATGTATTAGGATTAATTAACTTGGAATTGAGTAATGTATATAATACAATATACACTATATTATAATGAGATCCTGAGGCATGATAATTATGATGATGTATGACACTGCACAGGAATGCACCCTTAATTGTGAATTAATGAGTAAAAAGTTTTAAATTAGCCCCGTTTCGGGGCGTGACAATGTTGAGGGCGTGTACGATGGACTTTAAGGAATCATGGGATGATCACCTGCCCCTTGTTGAGTTTGCATGCAACAATAGATATCATGCGAGTATTGGTATGGCACCTTATGAGGCTCTGTATGGTAGGAGGTGTAGATCCCCTATAGTTTGGGAAGAAGTGAGCGATAGGAAAGTAATTACTCCCGAACTCATTGAACAGGTAGTTTAGAATGTGAAGATCATTTGTGATAGATTACGGGCTGCTCAGAGTCGACAGAAAAGTTACGCAAATGTGCGTAGACGGCCACTCGAGTTTCGAGTTAGAGATTCTATATTCCTTATTATATCTCCAAGTAAGGGTATCATGCATTTTGGGAAGAAAGGGAAATTGAGTCCTCGATATAAGGATCGTTTGAAATTTTGGAGAAAGTGGGAGACGTTGCTTACCGGTTGGCGTTACCTCCATAATTTTTCGGGATGTACAATGTCTTACACGTCTCCATGTTGAGGAGATATAATCCGGATCTTTCCCATGTCATCGAGTGAGTTATGTGGAATAACCCATCCGAATACTCGACATGGAGGAAAAGGTACTTCGGATGAAAAGGATTCCATTGGTTAAAGTTCTCTGGAAGCACCACTCAATAGAGGAAACAACTTGGGAACTAGAGGGCCTTATGAAGGAGAAGTATCCTCAACTATTTAATGAATCGAGTTGAATTTGGAGGACCAAATTCTCTAAAGGTGGGGAGGATGTGAGACCTATGAATTCTATGTACTTTAGCTATGAGGTTACAGTGTGAGATTTATAATTTGGTGAATGTAGTTATGATATTTTGATGTTCACGCAAGTTCTAAATCTAATGAAGTATAAGAAAATGAAGTTTTTAAGTCTTAAATGTGTATGGATTGAAATATGGTTTATGAAGTAGATTGTGGTAAGTTTTACCTTGAGTTTCCTGCAAATTTATGCAGCAGCAGTGAAATCTATGAAGGCCAGATCGATCTCCAAGGATGAGAGATCAATCTAGTAAGCCCAGAAGTATAAAGTAAAGGGTTTTTAAGGAGTTGGATCGATATCAAGTGAAGAAGGATCGATCTCATAGGGATGGAAGATCGATCCCATGACTCCAGAATGCAATGAGTATACAATAGCAGACATGCAGATTGATTCATAAAGGAACAGATCGATCTCCTACTGCCTCTACCTAGCAATAATTGATCCTATCACAAGGACAGATCGATCTTTATTTGTCTCGGCCTGGAAGAGATCGATCCCCCCTTAGAAAACAGATTAATCTCCATTTGGTTCTGTAAAGAATAGATCGATCCCTACCCTCTACCAGATCGATCATGTAGTTGGTAATTGAGCTGTTAGAGTAGTTGAAACCAAGCAGAGATCAATCTCCACCTAATGCTAGATCGATCTCACATACTCTGTCTATATAAGGATCACGAGTTTTTTTGTCTGAAGCTGAGTCTCTCTCACCTATAAACACCAACACTCACCATTTTCACCCAAACCAAGCTTTCTCTCTCTAAGATTCACCACGTTCTGGACAGAGTTAGAAAAAATGGTAAGAGACAAAGTTGTTCCTCTTGGTAATGAGAACAACATACTAGAAAAATCAAGGTTGGTTTGAACAAAAGGAATAGACGAGCATTCTACAAGTTTGGTAAAGAGAAGACAAGTTAGGGGAGCTTACAAGACCCTTGTTTTTTAAGCATTATCATTTTATATCTTGGTGAATATATATATATATATATATATATATATTTGGTTGGAAATGTTTAAGTCATGAGGGAACCAACAAATGGGTTTAGTTAAAAGATGGAATGTGGATGCCTTGTGATGGTGTGAGCTAGCTAAGGTGTTGATAAAGATGTAGGAAAAGTTTTGAGACAATGTATGTGTTTAAGATTTGTAGCTTGGATGTAGTTTAGGGTGTATAGGTGTAAATAGGATAAAAAAGGGAAATGTTGAGTTAGAATGAGTAAGAGAAAGAAATAGACAATGAGAATGATGTATATTGACGATTTGATGATGTTTGGATAGCTTGAGAATTCGACATGGGAAACGAGGCTCGTTCAAGACCTGAGGGACATTGCACCACTCAGGATGCAAGAGGTAAGGGAAATAAAATGTTTGTGCATGTGAGTTTCTAAATGATGAAAATACCTTGTTAGCCTGAAAAAAGGTTTGATGAACGAGCATGTTTATGAGAAGTAAGTTGATTTGATGCTTTGATGAATGTGTGAGTGTTTTGCCGACTTGAGCTCAGTTTTGATAAATTTTGTGAAACTCTGAACACAATGTTTTATAACAGAAATGAGTTTTTGAGATAACCACTATAAGCTCTACATGAAGGCAAAACAATTTTAATACAACAATGTCATATTTTACTGAGACTAAGGCTTGTCATGAGATGCACATCGATACTCCACTTTGATAGCATTGAGTGGCCTTGCTCTAGTAGCATGTAAGATTGATGCCTCTGTTCTGGTAAATAAGATGACCCCGCTCTGGTAGCGATGGGTGGCCTTGCTTTGGTAGCATGTAAGACCGAGGCTGTACGACTCTGATCAAGTCTACAGCGATATCATGGCCAGGGATAGATGTCGATGTTTTCCCTCTTCTAAGGATGTCCTCCTTAAGGATGATATGATGTGACGTGATGTGCTTATGACTTTGATTTTATTTGAGTTTTATTAAATGCCTAGTCTCGACTATTTTGATAAATGACGTATTTTTATGACTGTGATTTCTATCACGTATTGAGATTTGATGTTATGACAATTTGTGACTTTTATCACGTAAATTATGCTGATGCAAACTGATGCCATTATTATTATCATTATTACCATAACGTTTTGCATGCTTGAAAACTTCTATCATGTTTTAAAATGTTCGGATGATGAGTTATGATGTTATGACGATTTTATAAAATCTCCCTTATCCTCTTTACTAAGCGATTTGAAAGCTCACCCTTTTTCCTCCCCCCTCTAGATTAGTTGTAGTGAGCAAGCTAGTGTTTGCCGCATACGTGAAATAGGTTGGTGGATAAGATCTCCCCAGACTATCGCTTGTACCTGCACAAGGCATAAATTCAGTTCATTTTGTATCCTGAAAATGATGTAATACAAACATTTGTATTAAGTATTATTGGGATGTAATTAGGACGATATGAGGAAAATGAATTGAGATTTGTGGGTTGATCCTTTTTGGGTATTATGTATTGATTTTATAAAGTAGAAAATTGTGTGATCCTGGGGATAATGATTCATGACAAACTTAAGTGATAAAATGACACTGTACGAGAATGCACCCAGAATTAGTGATTTTTAATTTAAGAAAAATTTAAATTTGCCCTATTTTTCATACTTTCGGGCTGTCACAGTCAAGACAGGAAGGTCCAAAAATTTCTTGAGGGGTTGAGACCTTCGATTAGAGCTCAATTGGCCCCATTTGACATTACCACCTATGACAAGGCAGTACGCAGAGCTCAGTTATGTGAGCAGGACTATGAGTTGCATGCCTCAGAGTTAAGTAAGGGTGGTAAGGGCAGAGATAGAGACTGGAAGAGGTCAGTGGATGATAGGGGATCAGAAAGGGCCGAAGGTTATTTGGTAAAAGGCCAAAGATTGAGGAGGTACGAGAGAGGCCAGTGAAGCCTCTGGCTTATCCAGTTTTACCTCCAGCTTCGAGAGGCATAATTATTGGTGGACCCCGACCTACCACCTAGCAATACAGATTATGTGGTAGATATCATAGGAGTAGGCCACGCCCGTTATCGATGAGGTCATGTTACAGATGTGGTAAACCAGGGCATATAGCTCGTGAGTGCATGGGTTGGTTGATACAGCCCCATAGAAGGGCAAAGAGCCAGAGAAGGCTGCAGTTGAGGCACTTACACCTAAGAGGAAGGCCACTGCTGAAGAGAAAGGGAAACAAGCAGAAGGTCATGACGAGTGTTTGCTTTGGACCAGGCATCTGCAGAAGCTTCTACGGATGTGATTAAAGGTACCATCCTATTCTTTAATCTTAAAGCATTAACATTGATTGATCCTGGTGCCACGCATTCATTCATATCGCCTACCTTTGCATGTAAATTGATTAAACATGTAAAACCTGTACCTCTAGGTAGGATTTTTCTTATACGTACTCCAGTGAGAGACAACGTAGTAACTGAATATGTATGTAATGGTTGTAAGTTGAAGGTAGGAGAAAAGGATATGTTGGCCAATCTCATTCTATTAAACATGAGGGATTTTGTTGTAATATTAGGGATGGATTGGTTGGCTGTAAACCAAGCTGTTTTAGATTGTTATGCTAAGACAGTAATGTTTCTCACACCTGAAAAATATGTTGTAATTTGGAATGTAATGAAAGAAGTAGTAAATTATTTCCAAGGATGGATGATTTTACTAATCAAATGTGGTTATAATATGTTGAAGGTTTTATACCATATGTGGTTAACTTGGATAAGGTGTACTTGGATATAGTTGACATCCCAGTGGTTAGGGAATTCTCCGATGTCTTTTCGAAAGAATTACCAGGGTTGCCACCAGACAAAGAGATGGAATTCTGTATCGATTTGGTTCTTGGAACTGAACCGATATCCAAACCACTGTATAGAATGGTTCCAGTGGAATTATAGGAGCTAAAGAAATAGTTGCAAGAGTTGTTAGACAAGGGGTTTACTAGACCGAGTGTATCACTTTGAGAGCACGGTTCTGTTCGTAAAGAAGAAAGATGGGAGCCTTCGACTGTGTATAGATTATCGGTTGTTGAACAAGGCTACCATCAAGAATAAGTACCCCCTTCCATGAATAGATGATCTATTGGATTAGTTGCAGGGAGCACAGATCTTTTTGAAGATTGATTTGAAGTCTGGGTATCATCAGTTGAGGATTCGGAGTGGAGATGTACCGAGATAGCGTTTCGCACCTGTTATGGCCATTATGAGTTTCTGGTTATGCCATTTGGGTTGACGAATGCTCTTGCAGCGTTTATGGAATTAATGAATGATCTATTTAAGCTATACCTAGACAACTTCGTGATTGTCTTTATAGATGACATATTGGTATATTTGAAGTCCAGGGAAGAGCATGAGCAACATTTGAGAACAGTGTTACAGACTCTCCGAGATCAGGAGTTGTATGCTAAGTTTGATAAGTGTGATTTCTGGCTGAGTGAGATATCATTTTTGGGTCATGTGGTCTCGAGAGATGAGGTATCAGTGGATTCATCCAAAATAGAGGTTGTGATACAGTGGGAAAGACCCAAGACGGTTACAAAGATCCACAATTTTTTGGGTTTAGCAGGTTATTATCGACGGTTTGTCGAGGGATTCTCTAAGCTGGTTGCTCCATTGACTCGTCTCACTCGAAAGAATATGGCATTCGAGTGGGATGATAAGTGTGAAAGTAGTTTTTGCGAACTAAAGCACAGACTGACCACCGTACCTATTCTCACCATACCCACCAGCTCAGGAGGTTACTTTATGTATATAGATGCCCAGGGACAGGGACTGGGCTGTGTGTTAATGCAGGACGAGAAGGTAGTAGCCTATGGATCTAGATAGCTTAAGGATCATGAGAGGAACTACTCGACCCATGATTTAAAGTTGGAAGTCGTGGTATTTTTATTAAAGATTTGGCGCCACTACTTATATGGGGAGAAATTTCAGGTGTATACAGATCATAAGAGCCTCATATATCTGTTTTCATAGAAAAAGTTGAATATGAGGCAAAGACGATGGATAGAGCTTCTGAAGGATTATGATTGTGAGATATTGTACCATCCAAGGAAGGCTAATGTTGTGGCGGATGCCCTGAGTAGAAAGAGTCTTAGAATGGTCTCATACTTGATGGTCAGGGAATATGAGCTGCTCGAGCAGTTTGCTCACCTCAGGTTGGATATAGACCGTATTGATATTGACAGTGGCTGTGTGATAGCTAGCCTGCGAGTGGAACCAGATTTGATTGACTGGGTACGATAGGCATAGCATTTCAATCTACTGTGTGAGGATCCTGCGAGTCTGATTCAGAGGGGTGATGTGGCCAATTTCTTAGTGAGTGATGATGGCCTACTGAGGTTTAGAGGTAGGATTTGCATTCCCGATGACCCATAACTAAAGAGATTGATTTTGATAGAAGCTTATTCATCGAGATATACATTGCATTCGGGGAGTAACAAGATCTATTAGGACCTCCGAAAAGTGTATTAGTGGTCAGGGATGAAAAAGGATATCGCAGAGTTTATGGTAAGATATTTAGTATGTCCGCAAGTGAAGGTAGAGCATCAGAAGCCTGTAGGGTTATTACAGCCTCTACCTATACCAACTTCGAAATGGGAGCATGTCACCATGGATTTCATCATGGGATTGCCGAGGACTAAGAGGAGTCATGATGCTATCTGGGTAATGGTAGACAGACTGACGAAATTTGCCGACTTTCTAGCTATGAAATCTACATATACTTTGAATAGTTTGGCAGAGTTGTATGTACGAGAAATAGTGAGGCTACATGGTGTTCCAGTGAGCATCATATCGAATAGGGATTCTCGTTTCACTTTCTACTTCTGGGAACACTTTCAGGAAGCTATGGGAACCTAGTTAAGTTTTAGTACCACTTTCCACCCTTAAACCGATGGTCAATCAGAGAGAACCATCCAAACGTTAGAGGATATGCTGAGAGGGAGAGTTATGGATTTTAAGGGCTCCTAGGATGATCACCTACCATTAGCCGAATTTGTATACAATAATAGTTATCACTCGAGTACCGGGATGGCACCATATGAAGCATTATATGGTAGAAGTTATTGTTCCCCTATTGGTTGGGAAGAAGTGGGTGATAGAAAGAATTTTGCTCCCAATTTGGCACAACAAGCCTCTAAGGTTGTTTAGCTGATATGTGAGAGATTGAGAACAGCTCAGAGCAGGCAGAAAAGTTACGCTGACATGAGACGGAGGCCACTAGAGTTCATTGTGGGTGACTCATTATTTTTTAAGGTTTCTCCCTCAAAAGGGATCATAAGGTTCGGTAAGAAGGGTAAGTTGAGCCCTTGGTATATCAGACCGTTTAAGATATTGGAGCATGTGGGAGATAAAGTGTACAGCCTAGGGTTGCCACCGGAGCTAGCAGGCATTCATAACATCTTCAACATATCGATGCTTCGGAGGTACTATCCAGATCCATCTCATGTGATTTAGTATGAGCCATTGGAGCTCAAAGGTGGTTTGACATATATAGAGAGATTAATCCGGATACTGGATAGGAAGGCATTAGTATTACGAAACAAGACGATTTCGGTTGTTAAGGTTCTCTGGCAGTACCACAATTTAGAGGAAGCTACTTGGGAGTTAGAGAACCTGATACGGGAAAAGTACCCCCAACTTTTTGAAGAGTTAATTGGTTCTAATTTGGAGGACCAAATTTGTCGAAGGAGGGGAGGAATGTAAGGCCTGTATTTTCATAAGTATCCTTATGATTCCATAAGTATACACTTGTACATGTAATATGAATCATAAGAGATGTAAAGTCCCAAAATTTGATGTACACACTTGTTATATAAGTTCGTGATGTACACACAAGTTTCATTATGTATGAATTGTATGAAATGGACCTCTTTAAGTGATAAGTGTGGGGTGAATGCAAAATGAGTAGTGAAGCAAATTGATATGAAGTTAGCTTTGAAAATCTGGGATGAATTTAAGCTAAATATGCTGTAGAGCAAGGGGAGATTGATCCCTCCATTAAGCCAGATCGATCTCGGTATGCTTCTGCCAAGTAAGGATCGATCTCATCCTCAAGCAAATCGATCTTATTGTGTCTTGACCAGAAGCAGATCGATCTCATCCCTCTGACAGATCGATCTCTGAAGCTCTCTGTCTGGCCAAGATCAATCCTATCCTTCAGAAAATATCGATCTTATACCAATGAGCAGATCGATCTCATGCTCTTCGATAGATCGATCCCTCATACTTGAAAACTGGATGCTAAGAGACTTAAAAGCAGGAGAAGATCGATCCCTCACTTATGAAGATCCTTCTCATCAAGCCATTCCTATAAAAACTAGGTAGCTGAACTGCATTTCACGAAAAGAACTCAAAAGCTTCCATTGTTGAAGCAAAGTAACCTAATTTCCCTCTCTAAATTCTCAACACCTTCCATAGAGATTTGAGAGAAGTTCATTTCAGCAAAGTTGTTCCTAAAGAGGAAGAGAACAACATAGTTGAAATCTAGAGGTTGAGTTGCTCAATTGAAGCAGAAAAGGAGTTTTCCCCCAAATTTGCCAAAAAGAAGAAAAGCTGAGATAGCTCCTGGATTTATAATCGGAGTCGATAAGATCGGATCACGAATAGTGGGATCGAACGAAAGCGATTCGAGCGTGATTTGAGGTAAGGGATTTATGCGAGCTATTGGAGATAGTTATACGTACGTTTTCTTACCTGCTGAGTGCAAATGAATACTATAAGTATATAGATATTGATATATCTACATGAAAGCTAAGTGATAAGAAGAGGATTATATGCATGACTTCTATGTCTTGTTGTGAAAAGTTATTTTTGCAAGTGTTTTGAGAAAGAGTAATAATAGATTGGCTTCCGGTTTAGTAAATTACATGAAAAACTTTTAACAAGTGATTGAAGGGAGATTGCCCTCTCACTCATACTCAGTGAATGGAGCCATCTATTTCTTTTCTGTGTGAACTTGTGCTAGAGTCGAAGTGGCGATGGTAGAATTACCAGCCTTGCTCGCACAATCTTTTTAAAATATTTTTTGATAAAAGCAAGATTATGCTCGATGCCTCGGGTGATGCTATGTGTTCCACTCAGGAGCTCGCACTAAATTTTTGGGAATCATTCTAGAGCCTTCGAGTATTGTTGTGTGTTTTACTCGGACTATGCTTACATGTAATTTCCTAGTAGAACCATTCTTGAGCCGTTGTGTATTGTTGTGTGTCTTGCATTGACATACTCGCATGAGGTTTATCTGTGTGATGAGTAAAACCGTGCTAGAGCCGTCGTGTATTGCTGTGTGTCTTGCACTGACATACTCGTACGAGGTTTATCTACGTGATGAGTAAAATCGTGCTAAAGTCGTCATGTATTGTTGTGTGTCTTGCATCGACTTGCTCGCACGTGGTTTATGGATGTGATGTAATGAGTACAAAACTGTGCTGGAGCCATCGTGTATTACTGTGTGTCTTGCACAAACCTACTCACACGAGATTTTAAGACAATGAAAATGGGTGATAAGGATCCATGGGAGCACGATGTACCATGAGCGTTAGCCATAGGGTACAATGTGTCATGACTATCTTTGTGATTTCTGTGTGAGCTAAAGGGATGGTTGATCTACCTCCCCAAGCATAGGGTTCCTGCACACTTCATCAGTGTTACCTGGAATCTGACTATGGCCATAAGTCTTACTATATCTGTGTGATATGACATTGTCACTACTGTGTGAGGTGACATATGTCCCCCCTGCTGTGAGTCTGGGGATATGATAACCCATAATTATGTCTCATATGTATTGAATTGCTAAGTACAAAAGTGATTTCTAAGAGTGTGTTGTGTGCTTTTTGTAAAGATTGAGCTGTGTGAATTATGCATATACCCATCCCGTGAATTAATGATTTCGCATCGATGGGAGTATTTTAAAGAAGGCATATGTTTTAGAGAAGGAAAATGAATGTATATATTTTAACATGTAGATAGTGTAGTTATCTACTTGCTTTCATGTTTTCCTTACTGAGCGTGTTATGCTCACCCTCTTATTTCCTCCTCCACAGATTCTATGTAGTAGTGAGTTGCTGCAGTCGTCCCTGCTAAGGTGTTTTCCAGTTCTCTAGCAGTATAGAGAGGTATACGCTTATGATGAGAAAATTTTGTATCATATAAATTAATGCACAGTCTAGTGATCTTTTGTACGAAAAGGATGTATATATAATAGAAACTGATGTAAACGCTTCCGCACATATATATAAGAACAGTTTCTATTTTATTTCGTTTAAATGACTTTAAATTGTAAATGGATAAGATGTGGATATGGATGTTGACTCACAGCCCAACCTTTAGTGGTAAGTTAGTTCACGAGAAGAGGGTCGTGACAGTCGTATACATGGTAAGCAATGGAAATGATCACTGTAAATAATCTGGAATGATGGAAAAGAATGGGGGTGAGCTTTCGATAGCCCAATAAGGTGTGCATTTAAAATAGCAATAGCATTCAAAACATTCAATAAAATGATGATGCTAAATAATAAAGTGCATTTTCTGATCAACTGTTAGAAAACATAAAATTGCATACTTAGTACATTACATAACCCTTTTTATATACCAAAATTAGACTTCATATATTTCTTAACTTAGAATATAACTTCAAAGTCATATAATAGCATCACTATGCATAAGTTATAATCAAAAGGAAACAAAATCGAAACATAATTTCATAACTTTACATACTTTAAAGGCAAATCATACTTAAAAAGATACACAATATCGAAACGTGAAGACTAGGCAATTAATATCACTGTCATGTGGGTAATAACCATATCATCCTCAAAAGAGGGCATCCTCTGAAGAGGGAACAAAATACCTATGGCCATGGTAGGGTTGTAAACTAGGCCAGAGTCCTACAACTTAATGAAAAACACCACACAAGCATAAACAGAAACGCCACGAAGGCAGCATGACAGACACATAAAAATATGCATGTTATTGTCAAGGCCTAGCCCATTCATAGGCCGTCGACTAGCATTCCCTTGGGTCCTTAGATTGACCCCCAGGTTTACCTTGACTCGCATGCTATAGAGAGCCTGTAGTCTCAAATCATGCTTATTATTTTACTAAAATAATTTTCAAACTTATTTGCACAAAAGCTTACGAAAATCATGTTTCAAAAAATCACATACATGCATGTTTGTTACTTAATTACTCATAGTTATAAAATGGTACAAAATTATGTACTCGTAAGAAATGAAATGGGTTTTAGGTCGCTTGAAATTTGTGCTTATTTTACTAAAAGAGTTTTCATGAAACAAATACTTGTTTACAGGTAAGGAACACCATTACCATAATAAATTACATCCTTTACCAATATGAGACTGGGGTTGTACGTACCGCTCGGATATCAATTCGACTCAATTTGTATGCCCACACCTCTAGCTGTAACAAACAATCCAATTATGTCTAATTAGTATCCAATTCATCTTTATTTACATTCACATACATTTTACAACTTAAACATTGCTAATTGGACCCTTTTTTGCCAACTTTTCGTACTTTCTCAATTTTACAGATAAACGTGTCGGCTTAAGTTGTTTCGATAAATTCTTTCCTTTTAACTTCAAACTTATCAACTTAATAGCTTAGACACTTATTCAAGTCTCTAGTTAACACATTACAACTTATCACATTGCCAAATTTCTACACTTTTATAGCATTCGACTAAACCGAGCTATAAGCCGAACTTTACGGTGTTAAACTAACATTTCACAACACATAACACAATCAAATTTCATCTTCTTTGTGAAACCAAAATTTTTCCCTATAGCTAATCATTTTAAGTTAAGCTGAGAAGTCTAAGACTCGTGTCAATGTTCATGTAGGGTCCAGAATGCTCGGGAAGCCTGAGATAGTGGCACGAAGCCCAAGGCATGCACTTCGAGGTAAGAAATTAAGTTTAAGAATTCTTCAAAAGTATGATTTAAAACATGAATTGATGATTGGGAAGTGAAACTAAGGTGTTAGAAGTGAAAAAGTTAGTGAAACTCAGATTTCCCCTAAACCGAGCAAATGGGCCTAATAAGAAGAATAAATTCGAAATAGATTCTAGAAATTCACGAAAATTATTCTGAAGCCATCAAAAATTAGTATAAAGTTAATGTGACTTGGGAAATTAAAATTAAGAGGAAATATGGAGGTTCCGAGGATCGAAATAACATTTAAAGTCAACCGAAATGTTTAAACTATTTTGCTCGGTATTGACCGAACCACATAAAATGAGCTCAATCGGGGAAACTTTCTTAAACAAGTGACCCCTAAATTTTTATGAGAGATACTAGACATATTAGAACACTTTAGAAGTGGAATTTTGGAAGAAATTGGACTAAAATTAATTTTTTTGAATTTTACAAAACAGAACAGCAAACTTTCATGTTCCAGTAATCTGACCAGTCAATAAAAACCCTTAAACTAGTTGACCATCTAAACCCTATTTGACTCCCAAATTTTTTTGTATAAAGAGGACTCATTAAGCTTCCTGAAAAAGTCAAAAAAATCTCGAAACCATTCCCCATGCGCCTTTACCTCCCTTTGAAAGTTTCTGCAGGTGTCACTATACACTCTCCATTCTTGAATTTTTTCAACTCCTTCCAACCATTTTTAGACTCTATCCAACAAGGATGAAATATTTCCCCTTCAGTTCTCTATAACATATAAAAAATTTAGCTCAAAAGGAATTCATTTACTAGGTGAAATCTGAGAAAGAAAAATAGGGTACAAAATTGTCCTATTCACGGGTAAGAGAAAGTTGAAATTTTAGATGAATCTAGTTGGTTTTTCTTGTGTTTTTGAGTGAATCTAAGCTATATACATGATTATTTACAGTTAAGGAGCAATTTTGAGGATCAAAGAGGTGGTCAACTTCGGTCAAAGGTGAGAGAAACTTGATGAATGATGAAGATGATGATATATGTTCATGTTTGATGATTTTTAAGGATATTTAGTTAAGTGGAATTGAAAAAAATGATTGTTATTGTGAGACCCAGAAATTTTTTCATGTTATGGTTTATTTTGAGATAAGTCGAGAAGCTTACGACTTACTTAAATGTTTATGTATGGCTCGGAGAAAACGAGATGCCTGGAATAGTGGCACGAAACCCGAGGCACATATTTGGAGGTAAGAAAATGAACTTAAGTATTCTTCAAGTGTTTTAATGCTTAGAAAGTAAAACTAAAGTATCAGAAGTGAAAAAGTTAGTGAAACTCAGGTTTCCACTAAACCGAGAAGTTTATGCTATTTTGCTCGATATTGACTAAATTGCATAAAATAAACTCAATCGGGGAAATATTCTTAAACAAGTGACCCCAAAAGTTTTATCAGAGATACTAGAGACATAGTATAATACTTTAGAAGTGGAATTTTGGAAGAAATTGGAGTAGAAATAATTTTTGGGAATTTTACAAAATATAATAGCAAATTTCTTTGTTTCAGTAAAATGACCAGTCAATAGAAACTCATAAATTAGTTGACAATATGAACCCCGGTCCACTCCTAATTTTTTTTGGTATAAAGAGGACTCATTAAGCTCTCTGAAGAAGCTAAGAATATCCCAAAAGCCTTCACCAGCCCCCTCACCTTCCTTTGAAAGTTGTCGTAGATGTTACTGTACACTCCCCATTCTTGAATTTTTTTGGACCCACTTCTGACCATTTTTAGACTCCAACCAAGAAGGATGAAATATTTCCCCTTCAGTCATCTATGACATATAACAAATTCAGCTCAAAATAAGTTCATTTACTAGGTGAAATCTGAGAAAGACAAATAGGGTGTAGAACTGTAATTTTCATGGGTATGAGAAAGTTGAAATTTTGGATGAATCTAGTTGGTTTTCTTGTGTTTTTGAGTGAATCTAAGTTGTATATATGATGATTTACAATTAAGGATCAATTTGAAGGATCAAAGAGGTGGTCAACCATGGTCAAAGGTGAGAGAAACTTGATAGATGATGATGATGTTGAGATATGTTTATGTTTGATGATTTTTAAGGATTTTTAGTTAAATGAAATTGGAAGAATTAATGGCTATGGATGAATTTAGGTTCGGCCAGCCTAGGGTTCTTATGATTGTGGTGAAATTTGGTTTGATTCAAGGTTTTTAATTATTAGAATTATACTGAAAAAGTCCAATTTATAGCTTAGTTAAACGAAAAGTCGAAAAGTATGACATTTGGCAAAATGGGTTTGATGATAAGTCTAAATTTTGAATGTGAATGAGTATTTGGACTATTAAGATGATGAATATGAAGTTGGAATAATACGATTGGAAAGAATAGCTTAAATCAGTACTTAAACCAGTAAAATCAAGAAAGTAGAAAAAGTTGACAAGAAAGTCAAAATAGATTAAACTTTGAAAAGATAAACATATAATTGGATATATTGAGATGAAATAGAGTAATAGTTGATGAGTTGATATTGTCTTGGGCAGCTCGAGAAATCGACATGTTTAACGAGGTAATACCGAACCCCGACGAATTAACACTGCTCTAACCTAGTAGAGGTAAGGAGTGTAATTTAGCATAGTTCTGTCCATCTATGCCTATTTATGATTTATAAAATGATTGATTAAGCATGAAGAACCTTAAAAAAGAAGATAAATAAAGATGAACCGAGTTTTCTAATTATAGTACATGAGTTTTCATACACTGATGTTTTATAGTCAACTATATGACTCTATAATCATGTTTCAAAGAAATTTTTGATGTTTTGTAAAGTAAGGAAAAGAGATTTTGAGACTAGAAGGCTATCCATTTAGCATGCCCACTGCATGGGGTGCTTCGGCTCTGCCACTTGTGGTGCCTAATACGTTGGACCCTTGTAGTGCTTGTCTTCACCTGTGTCGGGGTTACCTTCGCTACTCGTGATATATGATTCTCGTAGTATCTCGTACCCACGCAGCACGCATGTATGTCTCCCGCACGACGAGTGCTTTTGGTGCATGTGCCCTAGCTATGTGCTAGTGTAAAGTTTATTCAGATACTGCACATGTTTATGATTGTTGTATGACCCTGATCCAGTCTACAGACCCCCTACTATAGCCATCGGTATGGTAGTGTCACACCCCACTTCTGGGAACCCTTCTATCCATACATTCTCTACTACGGTTGGGCTGTGAGAAGATGCAATTACTAAAATTCATTCATTTACAGCGGAAGATTTAAATCTTAATTCACACTCCCAAGTGTGTGTGTAGATATACAAAATCAATTGTATAAATACCATGTGCTTACATATCATCCCCATAATACTGTTTACAATTCTAAGATATAATTGTACGATACGATAAATTAGATACAAAATACTCGTGTATACAAATCTTATACCTTTACGGAATTGTGGGAGCTGTTTAACACAAAAGACCTAGAGACCACCGCTCTCTTACTTCTCAGTACCTGGAGGGGGAAAATAGTGGGATGAGCAACCCACAGCTCAGTAAGGAAATGTATGTTAGCAGGTAGATATCGTACTACCTACATAGCCCATGCATGCATAAACCAAAACCATGTTTTCGTTATAAATGGAAATATCATACGAAAAATGCATTTAAACTATATTTCTCAATAGCATTTTCGTGTAAATCGAATATCAAGCTTCCATTTAAAACATGCTCATAAATAGTGCCCTCACGGCACAATTGTGAAATCGGAGGTTTATCAAAAACACAAAATCTCTTTCTTCCCTTAATTCACTTTTTTTGCAAATCTCTTTCTTTTCTGAGATTATCTCTGTTTTCTCGAATCTCTGAGACAGGCATGAAATTTTCGGCAATCAAATATCCATGACATATGGCCATAGTCAGTGATCCCGAGCCTCACTGATCAGGTGTGCACAGGGCATCACTTCGCCTGAAGGGGAATGGGTCAGTCCTGCCCTCCGGCTCATCTCGATCAACCACATCTCCTCATATACTCACGGTAAGAATACGTCGTGTGTCATCTACGCGATACTCGTACTCACGTCCACCCAGCACGGTACATAGTATACCAATGGATAACTACACTGTTCTACGTACGACCGTGGACCCAAGTCCATGCTCCAACTCCGATGGACTTTTCATCCTAAACCATGTCTCATATACCAGGCGAGCAAGCAGCATGAGACACAGTCAACGCAAAGCTCCAGCGCGGTACGATCTATCGTTAAGGCCCAGCCCATTCAAATGGCCGTCGGCTGGTATCCCCTTGGGTCCCAGACCCCCAGGTTTACCTCAACTCAACAAAACAGGCGCGAGCAAAGTTCCCGCACTTTCTCAAAACCCTTGCGTGAGTTAAAACTCCAGCACGGTACATCAAGGCATTAAAACGGGTGTGAGCTAGCGCTTCAACACCAAATCTCATCTCAAAACTGATAGGTGGCTATTTTCTCTTTTTTTTTTAAAAAACTCAAAACATGTTTATTCATACAGCATGTCTCTTCATGCTAAAACATGTAATATTAGCCAACCTATCATCAACATTTCTCAATCATCAAGATAAATGTAGATTAGAGAAAAACATTGAAAACATGCATATCATGCTATTTCCTTACCCTATCCCATTTCTCAATACATATATACATCATAGTACTTTTCATGCTTCCATATCATTTCATAGAATTATAATATCGTACTAGTTCTAGCAATATATCTACGAAATTGCTGTCAACTACGCACGAACATCTCTATAGCTAACACACAGTCCCTTACCTTGCTTTTCTTGTGTGCAACTATCCGCCTTTATGCTTCTCGCGTTCTCCTCTCGACTTGCTCCGGCGTATTATTTGAAACTGAAATTCATCCATCAAACACTCGAGTTCCTAACTCTTGTTCAACTAAGCATTTATCCAATGCCTTAAATACACATTTTACCCCTTGTGGTAAATCTCATAATCTTTATCCCAATATCAACATGCCCAAACCATGCCCACAACATAATCATCCTCTCCAGATATCTCATTCATCATTAACACTTCTACATTCCACTTTCTCACACTAGACCATTTCTAAGTTATATTCATTTCATGCCATTCTAGGTAGTTCTACCCACAAGGTGCACACCCAATTAACTTCACAATAATTAACTAAACCAATGTACTTGGATTTGTGCACTAGAACTTACCTCATTGGATTTCCTCTTTGCTCCAATTAGAAATGCCCTTTATTCCTTAAATCCGACAATGGGGAAATGCCTTTAGACTAAGTTGTTCTTCTCTTTGACGTGAACGACTTTGTCTCTAATAGCTTTTCCTCAAATCTTACTGAAAATGGCTGGATTTAGGAGTGAGAAAGCTAGGTTTTTGAGTTGAAGTGGAAAGAAATGGTTTATCCCGAAAATCTGCAGATCCAACTGCTCCTATTTATAGTTTTGACTTGATGAGATCGATCTTCCTTGGGTGGAGATCGATCTGGTCCTCTACAAATCCCTCTTTTCTAAGACATTTTAAAGGCAGGAGATCGATCTGTCGAGGCTTGAGATCGATCTGCTGTCGAACAGAAGCTTAAGGAGATCGATCTGGTCTTAGGGGAGATCGATCTGCTGTCGAACAGAAGCTTAAGGAGATCGATCTGGTCTTAGGGGAGATCGATCTGCTTCCAACCTGAGAGCTAAGGAGATCGATCTGATCCCTTTGGAGATCGATCTGTTCCCTTACATTACTCACATAAGAGCATTCTGGCTCTCCCAGATTGATCTCTCATCCTATGAGATCGATCTGACCTCCATATTTCCAGATTTTCTGCAGTTTTTCTGCAACAACTCCCTTCAAAACTTCCTCAATTTACCTCCATAGTCCTTTCCTCATTCATCGCTCCTTGAGACTTAAAAATGTCATCCAATCAAACTTAGTATATATTAATACTTGTGGGAAATCTTTGTATAACCAAATTTTCACGATATTTCCCGAATGGAAGTATACAACTTATAAAATCTTTCCTTCCATTTTACTACACTACTCATATACCATTTCAATCACATTCTTCTCGTGTTTAAGTTCATTTCTTCCTACTCATTCATAATGCAACTTGTACGTATAATCACGATTCTTATTACAAGTGCGTACATAATCTTATGAACTTACACTGCATATACTTCACATTACAAATGTATCATTATACTTATGATTTTATTTACATTCCAATGTTCCTATACAGCTATACATATACGGGGTCTCACAGGTACACCTTTTGCAGAGGATGACGTATGATGCATGTTAGCTACTCAAGACATAGCCTAGTCTCTATATTTTTATGAATGATGATGTAACAAAAGAACATGTTTTGATGAATGATGAAGTAACGAAAGAACATTTTTTTATGAATGATGATGTAACGAAAGAACATGTTTTGATGAATAATGAAGTAATAAAAGAACATGTTCTTATGAATGATGATGTAACAAAAGAACATGTTTTGATTAATGATGATGTAACAAAGGAACATGTTTTGATGAACAAAAGAAAGTATGTTTTGATGTTTCTATATGAAAAGACATGTATGATGATTTAACGAAAGAAAGTATATACATATACGATATTTATATCCAAGGATGTTTTACGCATGAAATAAAGTTTATGCGTATATTTTAATGTCATGTTTCTAAGTAAGCTCATGAATCAATCTTCATAAGTATAAATGTATGAAAGTATGATTACATGATTTTCTACTTGCTTTATATAGTCAAAATCATTTTAAATACATTTCTTACTGAGCTTTATTAGAAGCTCACCCCCTTTCTCACCATTTCAGAGCACCTTTAGTAAGATCTCTCAGCTGTCACAAAGTATTAAAGTAGCTGGTGGATTTAGTGCCTCCCAGCCTACTTTTAATATAAGTTCAGGTATATCACCGGACGTTTGTTTCCAGACATGTAATTTTGTACAGATACTGGATGTATAATTATTTTGGGATGTAATCAATGGATTGTGGATTGTATGTGAGTATTTTGAAATATTTGGAACTGAGAAGTGAATTAAGTTAAGAAATCAATCAACTGCCTAACGGATATATATAAACTGCGTTTACTTGCAGAAGGATAAGGTATATTATAAGGGATATGCCGTCGAAATTTCTTGCAAAATTAAATGGTTAATAAACGATAAGCACAGGAAGAAACAAAGTCTCTACACTGAACAAGAATGCAGCCTAGATAAGAAATAAGATTAAGGAAAAAGGTAGCCCTTATTTTCGCGCTTCTGAGGCGTTACAGTTAACGTGGTATCAGAGCAAAGGTTGTCTAGTACCGTCAGTGTCGGGTAGTTAAAGTATGATTACATCCCAACTATCTGTACTTATCTGGTTATAAATTGAATATACTTGTGATAGTTGTAGTTAAATTTATTGGTATCGGTGCAGGTAATTTATATTAGTTATCATGAGTGGTAGAAGAGGTCGTCCACGGAGGCAAGACTAACCACCTTCACCCCCTCCCCCTCAGCCAGAGAGCCCCGATACTTGGATGAGGAGACTGGAACAGAGTGTGTAGAGCATGAGAGAGGGGTTTAATACCCTCACAGCTATGATTGCCTAGCACTTTGGGGTACATGCTTCGAATCCCAGTGATACTACTCCCACACCTCCTCCTCCACTTCCTCCTCCACAAGCCCCTCAGGCACCTTCGGTTGCTTAACCTCCGGTACAGAATGAGATAGATAACAAGGATAAGGGCAGAATGAAAGACTTTCTTAAGATGCACCTTCAAGAATTTAAGGGTGTAAAGGAACTAGTCCGGGCTGAGGAATGGTTGACCAACTTAGAAAGGATATTTGAGTTTTTAGAGTGCATTGATGTAGATAGAGTCAAGATGGCGACACATATGTTAACTGGACAGGCCGGTGTATGGCAGAGAGCCACCAGAACTCATTTGATGTCTCGGCATCCAGAGATTTCTTGGGAAACTTTTCTAGTTAATTTTAGGGGTTAGTATATACCACTTCCTGCCCAGCAAAAGATGCAGACAGAATTCTTGGATTTAACACAAGGCAGTATGACCTTGGATGAATATGAGAATAGATTTTCTACTCTTATGCGGTATGACCTGGAGACAATCAGAGATGAACTGCATCACATATGGAGGTTTCTATCCGGATTGAGACCCGCCATTCAGGACAAACTACTTGGTCTCTGTATTACGAAATTTAGTGATGCTTTAGAGTGAGCCCAAGATGTGGAAAAAGGTCTTTTTATTACACAAGCTTAGTATGGATTCAGAGGGAAATGAAAAGGCAAGGGTAAGAGAGTGGTGATATCTAAAACTGAACCAAGGAGGAGCCAGCCTAAGAGACTGAGACTTGGTGAGGCTCTAGTGACAGCTGATAGGTTTGTGACTCCTGCCATTACCATTACAGCCACCCGAGGGTAATTAATGACCAGAAAGAATTATCTGGGGTGTTGTAGGATGCATAGTGGTCCTTGCCTCTTAAGATCGAGTATATGTTTTAGTTATGTCAAGAAAAGACATTTGATGAGAGATTGTCCAAAACAGTAGACTCCACAACCACGAGATCAGCCTCCCTCACGGCCTGAGAGACCGCCTGGAAGACAGATATTAGCGGTTCAAAGGCAGATCCTTTAGAGATAGGCTACAGCGGAAGAAAAGGGTAAGAGGCCTATCACCCGAGGGTGAGTCTTCACGATTGATCAAGAGACACTAAATACCTCATTCGATGTTATCAAAGGTACTTGTGACAGGTTGGAAGTGCGAAAAATAAGGCTAATTTAAAATTTTCTTACATTAAAATCTTTTACTCGGGTTGCATTCTTGTACAGTGTCATTTAATCACTTGTGTTTATAATAAATCATTATCCACAAGATCACACAATTTCTATTCCACTAAATCAAATACATAATATCCAAAGGGGATCAACCCACAAAAACATGATTCATTTTCCTCATATCGTCCTAATTACATCCCAAAAATACTTAACACAAATGTCTGTATTACATGGTTGTCTGGATACAAAATAAATAGAATTTATACCTTATGCGTGTACAAGCGATATCCTGGGGAGATCTTGTCCACCAGCCTACATCACGTTCGCGGCAGGCACTATCTCGCTCACTGCAAGAAATCTTAAGGGGGGAGCAAAAAGGGTGAGCTCTCAAAATGCTCAGTAAGGAGGGTAAGGGAGATTTTATGAAATCATCATCACATCACAACTCATCAGTTAAGCATGTAAAAACATGATAGTAGTATTTTGAGCATTCGAAACATCATGGTAATAATGACAACAGTAATAATGGCATTAATTCTCATCAACATAGTTTACATGGTAAAATCACAAATCGTCATGACATCAAAATAATCGAGACTAGGCATTTAATAAAATTTAGATAAAACAACATCATAAGCACATCACATCATCCACAAAGAGGGCATCTCACGTCACTAGAATGGAGGTATCTCTCATTACCAGAATGGAGGCATCCTCAAAAGAGGGAATCGTCGACATCTATCCATGCCCAAGATATCACTGTAGACTTGATCAAAGTCGTACATCTGCGATCTTACATGCTATCAAAGCAAGGCCCGATCTTACATGCATTCAAAGTAAGGCCACCCAACGCTACCAGAGCAGGATCATCTCGGTCTTACATGCTACTAGAGCAAGGCCACTCAGCGCTATCAAAGCAGAGTATCGATGTGCATCTCATGACAAACCTTAGTCTTAGTAAAATGTGCTATTATTGTATAAAAATCATTTTGCCTTCACGTAGAGCTCATAGTGGTTATCTCGAAGAAAACTCATTTCTATTATACCACACTGTGTCCACAATTACATAAAATTCATCAAAATCGAGCTCAAATCGGTAAAACACTCATACATTCATCAAAACATCAAATCAACTCATTTCTCATGAGCATGCTCATTTCATCAAACCTTTTTCACATTAAAAAGGTGTTTTCATCATTTGGAAACTCACATACACAAACATTTTATTTCCTTTACCTCTTGCACCTTAAGTGGTATAATATCCCCTGGTCCTCGAACTAACCTCGTTTCTCGTGTCAAATTCTTGAGCTGTCCAAACATTATTAAATTATCAATATTCATCATTCTCATTTCTCCTACATTGTTATCATCACCTTAGCTAGCTCATAACCATCACAAGATGTCCACATTTCACTTTCCAACTATACTCATTAGTTATTTTCCCTCATGACTTAGACATTTCCAACCAAGTGTGTATATATATATATCTATTCACCAATATATAAAATGATAATGCTTAAGAAAAGCAAGAGTCTTGTGAGCTCACCTAGCTTGTATTCTCTTGACCAACTTGTAGAATGCTTGCCTTTTCCTTTGTTAAATCCAATCCTTGATTTTCTAGTATGTTATTCTCTTTACCAAGAGGAACAACTTTATCTCTTACCCCTTTGTCTAATTCTATCCAGAATATGGTGAATCAGAGAGAGAGAAAGCTTGATTTGGTTAAAAATGGTGAATGTTGAGGTTTATAGGTGAGAGAGGCTCGATTTTCAGGCAAAATCTCGTGATCCTTATATAGGCGGAGGGTATGAGATCAATTAGGCATTGGTGGAGATCGATCTCTGCTTGATTTTTACTGCTCTAACTGCTCCATTAAGAATTATAAGATCGATCTGCTTTCCATGGGAGATAGATCTCTTTCTGGTCGAGGCAAATGGAGATCGATCTGCCCTTGTGATAGGATCGATCTTTGCTAGGAAGAGGCAGTAGGAGATCGATCTGCTTCCTTATGAGATCGATCTGTCTGCCTGCTATTACACACTTATTACATTCTGGAGTCACGAGATTGATCTCTCTTCCCTTAGAGATCAATCTGGCCTTCACAGATTCTACTACTGCTGCACAAATTTGTAGGAAACTTAATGTAAACTTACTACAATCTACTCAATATGCAATATTTCAATCCATGCACATTTAAGCCTTAAAAACTTCATCTTCTTCTACTTCATTAGATTCAAAACTTACGTGTATATTGCAATATCATAACTACATTCTCAAAATTATAAATCTCATAGTTAAGGTATACAAAATTCATAGGTCTCACAGTAATCTTTTTGTTTGTAATCGTAGAGCTAATGTTTTGTTTGACCCTGGATCCACACACTCATTCATTTTACCTCAGTTTGTAAAGTGTCTGCATGTCAAATCTGAACCACTAGGTTATGTATGTCATATTAGTACTCCTATGCATGAGACACAAATGACTGATAGAGAGTGTAGGAATTGTTAAATTAAGGTGGGAGACTGGATAATGTTAGCAGATCTAATCTTACTAAACATGTATGACTTTGATGTAATATTATGAATGGACTAGTTAGCAGCCAATAGAGTAAGTTTAGATTGTTATACCAAGACTGTAACCTTTTCCTTACTTGATAAATTCGAAGTATGTTTCACCATTAAGAAATGAAATGAAATATATAATGTTTTGAAATATGATGTTTATGTGAACTTTTGATGTTCTATTGTGGTGAAGGTTATGTAGCTTTTGTTTTGGATACGAACTGGGAACATACAAGTATTTAAGATATACCGATAGTATGTGAGTTCCCAGATGTATTTCCTGAGGAATTACTAGGGATGCCACCGGAGAGAGAGCTAGAGTTTAATTTAGTGCCAGATACCCAGCCAATCTCTAAGACTCCCTATAGAATGGCACCAGTGGAATTGGAAGAGTTAAAGAAGCAGTTGCAAGAATTACTAGACAAGGGTTTTATCAGACCTACTGTGCCACCTTGGGGAGCTCTAATTTTATTTGTCAAGAAGAATGATAGTAGCCTTCGGTTGTTCGTAGATTATAGATTTTTGAATAAGGTAACAACAAAGAACAAGTACCCCCTGCCCAGAATCGATGACTTATTTGATCAGTTGAGAGGGACTTCGATATTTTTGAAGATTCATTTAAGGTCTGGCTACCACCAGTTGAGAATCAGGAAGGAAAATGTGGCCAAGACAACGTTCAGGACTAGATATAGTCACTATGAGTTTTTTGTGATGCCTTTTGGCTTGATTAATACCTCTGTTGCTTTCATGAGTCTGATGAATGAAGTATTCTGAGATTATCTGGATCGATTTGTAATTGTCATTATTGATGACATATTGGTTTATTTTAAGTCCTGAGAGGAACATAAGCAGCATTTAAAGACAGTGCTTTAGACTCTTCAGCAGAAACAATTATATGAGAAACTAAGTAAGTGTGAATTTTGGATGGAGCAAATAGCTTTCCTCGATCACATTATATCCAAGGATAGGGTGTCAATTGATCCATCCAAGGTTGAGGCAGTACTCGAATGGGAAAGGTCGACGACTATAACTGAGATTCAGAGTTACCTAAGGCTGGCAAAGTAATGCCAGAGATTTGTAAAAGGATTTTCTAGAATAACAGCTCCACTAACGAAGTTCACTCGTAAAGGAACTCCTTTTGTATGGTTAGAGGCTTGGGAGTAGAGTTTTCAGGAGCTCAAACAGAGATTAACTACCGTACCCCTCCTAACTCTTCCAAGTGGTTCGGGAGGATTTGCGGTATATCATGATGCTTCTCACCAGGGTTTGGGATGTGTACTTATGCAAAATGGATGAGCAATAGCTATGGTTCTAGGCAATTGAAGGACCATGAATGAAACTATCCCACCATGATCTAGAATTGGCCACCGTGGTATTTGCATTTTAGATTTGGCAGCATTACCTGTATGGTGAGAAATTTTAGATCTTCACTAACCACAAGAGCTTGAAGTATATATTTGATAAAAAAGAGCTTAACATGAGACAAAGATAGTGGTTAGAGCTCCTTAAGGATTATGACTGCGAGATTTTATATCATTCAGGTAAGGTGAACTTAGTGGCAGATGCTCTCAGCAGGAAAAGTATGGTGTCATATATGATGGTCAGAGAATGAGAGCTACTAGAACAATTTACCGGGCTCAGGATTAATGTTGAAGAAGCAGAGATTGGATTTATGGCTAGCCTATGGATTGAGCCCAGCATCTTAGATTGGATCAGAGTAGGACAAAGAAATGATCAGAGGTTATTAGACATGGTTAGCCAGGCAGAATAAGCTACGCAGTCATATTTTATGGTCAGTAAAGATGGATTGTTAAGGTTCAGAGGCCGAGTCTGCGTTCCGAATGATTATACCCTGAAGCAGTAGTTTCTAAAGGAGTCCCACTACTCCCAATACATCATGCACCCAGGTAGCACCAAGATGTACCATGATTTGTGGAAGATGTATTGGTGGACTGGTATGAAACGGGATGTATCAGAATTCATGGCCAGATGCTTGGTATGTCAACAGGTTAAGATTGAGCATCAGAAGCCCGTAGGTCTTCTTTAGCCCTTACCAGAGCCTACATGGAAATGAAAGAACATAACGATGGATTTTATTATGGGATTACTGAGGACCTGAAGGGGTCATGACGCAATTTGGGTGATAGTAGACAGATTGACAAAGAGTGCCTATTTCCTCACCATTAAGAGTACGGATTCCATGAGTGCTTTGGCAGAACTATATGTCAGAGAGGTATCTCAATTACATGGGGCTCCCGTGAGTATTACTTCAGATAGAGATCCCAAGTTTACCTTCAGATTTTGGGCACACTTTTAGGAAGCCATGGGATCTAAGTTGAACCTCAGCACTGCCTATCATCCTCAGACTGACGGCCAGTCTGAGTGGACTATTCAGACCTTAGGGGACATGTTAAGGGCGTATGTATTGGATTTTAAGGGTTCATGAGATGATCATTTGTCACGACCCAATTCCATTCTCTTTAACCGAAAATCACTGAAAATTTTTCGCGTTTTACTTTTACTTTACCCGGTCGTGAACTAAACTCACCACACACTGTTGGGCTGTGAGCCAATAATAAACACCACATCTCATTCATTCTCAATTAATTAAAACGATGTCATACATGTGCATTTAATCATGTACTTATACGAATACATGTTTTACTGACATCTACATCCCCCATAATTACAACTCAAAAGAATACTGTGCTTTTACATTGTTTAGATACAAAAAGAATCACTGTGTATATATACCTTTTAGCGATGGAGATGCAGCGGAGTCCAAAATACCACGCCTCAGTCCTTACTGGGCTACTATGCACGCTCTGTAGGGGGAAAATAGAGTGGGATGAGCAACCACACGCTCAGTAAGGCAATAATGCAAGCATGGTAGATAACTGCTCTATCTACATGCTGATAGTGTTATGCATAAATCATTTATGGTAGGAGCATGAGGAATAAAACTATGCCATGTGAATATACATATATATCATGTATCAAAATCATGTGCATTGGCATATAAAACATGGTAGAAACATCATGTATAAATCATCTCATGCTCAATCTCATTTAAATTCATAAAAAGGGCAATTCATTAAGAAACCTCCTTTTTAAACCAACTTCATAAACCTCTTTCTCAACACATAATTACCACCAAATCAATTCACAATCCACACATATGTATAAAAACTAGGTCACTATATCAAAAGTGCCTATGTGGACCAACTACACCATAAATCATCCCAGACCACACGCATCCAGGTGTGCGGGGTATCACGCTGGCACGAAGATGGATTATCCCTCGCCAGACTTTCTCACCACAAAACCATCATGCGGTACATCGTACTCCATGTGATATACACGGTACAACGTACTTCACAGACTCATATCGTGATTGGGGGTGCCATTCCTAGGTCTTACCTACCCCATACCAAGAGTTTTTCATATCCGTGAAGGAGAGCCTCCCTGCCGAACAGAGCCTCCCCGCTTAACAGAGCCTCCCTGCCTCCTCGGGCTTAAGGATGTTAGCTTAAGGATGTAGGGCTTAAGGATCCTTCCGTAAGAGAGCCTCCCCACCAAACAGAGCCTCCCCGCCTAACAGAGCCTCCCCGCCTCTTTAGGCTTAAGGATGTCGGCTTAAGGATGTAGGGCTTAAGGATCTTACCGTACCCATGTAGGAGAGCCTCCCTGCCTAACAGAGCCTCCCCGCCCCTCCAGGGCTTAAGGATGTTGGCTTAAAGATCCCACCGTAAGAGAGCCTCCCCACCGAACAGAGCCTCCCCGCCTCTTTGGGCTTAAGGATGTCGGCTTAAGGATGTAAGGCTTAAGGATCTTACTATAACCATGTAGGAGAGCCTCCCCGCCTAACAGAGCCTCCCTGCCTCTTTGGGCTTAAGGATGTTGGCTTAAGGATCCCACCGTAAGAGAGCCTCCCCACCGAACAGAGCCTCCCCGCCTAACAGAGCCTCCCTGCCTCTTTGGGCTTAAGGATGTTGGCTTAAGGATGTAAGGCTTAAGGATCTTACCAACTTTCACAACCTCATACGTATCCCAATGTGCAAACTTGTGCGAGCAAAGCTCTAGCACGACTCATGCATCTTCTCATAAAGAGACGCGTACGAGCATAGCTCTAGTACGGTTATACTCATAAGACAACCACTCAAAATCCGCGTACGAGCTGAAGCTCCAGTACGGTTTATAAACATCATCATAGTTCCAAATCAAGGTGCGAGCTAGGCTCCAGCACATTTCATACAAATGAAAACATAGAAATCCAGCGCGAGCGAAGCTCTAGCGTGATTTATGTCATACAAATATGATAGGCGGCTCATATAAAATTAAACAATCCCGGCAATCGGGTTTAGCACTCACAATTGCTTTTCCACAACAACAATACAATACTAGCCGACCCATCTACAAGCTTGCTTAAAACCAAGCAATTCATTTTGGAAAAACATCAAAACATTAGATTTATGCAATTATTAGCCTTACTATCCCATTTCATAAAATCCACTTCAAATCCAAAACCACGCATATACTCATCATCATTCACGAATACCATCAATCATTTATTTGAGCAACCATGCATTTCATACAACACCCAATATTCACCCATAAGTTCAAAGTACGAGCAGCTACCTCTATATACTCACAAAATTCCCTTACCTGGAATCGCGATGCGTGATTCCACTTCCTTAAGCTGCTTTCTCGAACGGTTCAATTCGTCTTCAACGAACTCTTCGGGACTGCACAAAATCATATCCCGCATTATATTCGATCCATACAATGCAACCCTTGTGCTTGCTATAGTCAATTTAATCTATAGCCTCTATTAACGCTTATATGGCCTCGTTTCATTACTTTACCCATAACTCGAGTCTATGGATCTTCTTAGGCCTATTAACTTATTCAAAATCGATATTAAATCGACATTAAGCTCATAGTGTTCATATTCCATAAATCCCCTCACTATGGCATTTATCAAGCATACACATACCCATTTTCACAATTCCTCTAACTCAATGAAATCTCATTTAACCATCCAACATCATAAGCATCATCTCACTAACAACTTTAGCATGCCCATAAATCATAAACTCATTCAACCCATTTATTCTCACATCATACCCATTCTAGGTTTTCTAGGTTACACCAATTCCACCACATCCCTAGATAATTTATCCATCAATAGTCATGCCAAACAACTCCAAAATTGATTAAATAGACAATGTATTTGGATTGGAGTGTTAGAATCTTACCAAATATGATTTTTCTTCTTGCTCCAAATGGAAATGTCCTTAACCCCTTCAATATCACTAATGGGCATTTGCCTTCACACTATGTTGTTCTTCTCTTTGATAGGAACAACTTTGCCTCTAATGGTCTCTCTTCAATTCTTGCTGGAAATGGCTGATTTTAGAGAGGGAAAGTTAGGTTTTTGGGTTAGAATTGGAAGATAAGTGTTTTTCCCGAGATTTCTTGATTTTTCAGCCCTCCTTATATAGAATTAGCTTGAGGAGATCGATTTGGTCTAAGAGGAGATCGATCTGGTCCCTTAAAATCCCTCTTTTTCACGGCATTTTTAAGCCTGAGATAGATCTGTCGAAGCATGAGATCGATCTGTCTAGGCATGAGATCGATCTGTAGAAGCATGAGATCGATCTGCTCCCAAACAGAGAGCTAAAGAGATCGATCTGGGTGCTTGGGGATCGATCTTTCCACTACAGAATGCTTGGGAGATCGATCTGGCTCCATTGGAGATCGATCTGCTCTATTCTTTCGCCCAAATAAGAGCATTCTGGCTCTTCCAGATCGATCTCTCATCCTATGAGATCGATCTGGGCCTCATGTTTTCCAGATTTCCTGCAGTTTCCTTGCTGCAACTCATACCAACACATCCTTAATCTATTGCCATGGCCATTTTCTTATCCATCCACCTTTATAACTTGAAAATGGCATCCATTCATACATTATGCACATTGAAACTTGTGTGCATTCATTGTATGTTCAAAGGTATGCTACATAAAACCAAATGGAAGCATAACTCCATTCCATTTTACCACACTACTCATCTTGAGTCTCAATCACATCCATCACTTGCCAGAACTCATTTCTTCATATTCATACTCAATGAAACTTGTATGTACGTTACAATTCATATTACACATACATACATTGAATCCATGGACTTACATTATCATACTTTACATTACAAGTCCATTCATATTATTTGGTCCAATTACACACATTACTGTTATACATATACGGGGTCTTACATCATTTGCCCCTTGTAGAGTTCGTTTATAATAACAGCTACCACGCTAGTATTGGGATGGCACCTTATGAAGCTCTGTATGGCAGGAGATGTAGGTCCCCAATTGCTTGGGAAGAAGTGGGTGATCTAATGATTATGGCTCCCGATTTAGTGGAACAAGCAACAAAGGGCGTTAAAGTTATTTGCGATAGATTACGGGCTACTCAGAATAGGTAGAAGAGTTACGTCGATGTGCATAGACAGCCACTTGAGATTCAAGTTGGGGACTCTGTGTTTCTAAAGGTATCTTCGAGTAAGGGCATCATGCGTTTTGGAAAGAAAAGGAAGTTGTGTCCTCGCAACATCAGTCTGTTTGAGATATTAGAGAGAGTGGGAGAAGTTGCTTACCGTTTAGCTTTACCTCCAAAGCTTTTTAGGATACATAACGTCTTCCACGTCTCAATGTTGAGGAAATATAATTTGGATCCCTCTCATATCATTGAGTGTCAAGCCTTAGACATTCAGGGAGATATGAGCTATGTGGAAGAACCTATCCGGATCCTCGACAGGAAGGAAAAGGTACTTCAGTGAAGAAGATCCCATTGGTAAAGGTTCTCTAGTAGTACCACTCGGTGGAAGAAGCAACGTGGAAACTTGAGAGCCTTATGAGAGAGAAGTACCCTCAACTGTTTGACGAACCGAGCTGAATTTGGAGGACCAAATTCTTAAAAGGTGGGGAGGAATGTGAGACCTGAAATTTTTTTCCATGTAATGGTTATTTTGAGATAAGTCGAGAAGCATAAGACTTACTTAAATGTTTGTGTAGGGCCCAAAGAAAACGAGATGCCCCGAATAGTGGCATGAAGCTCGAGGCACGCATTTCAAGATAAGAGAGTGAACTTAAGTATTCTTCAAGGAAGTATGTATATGAATGTGTTTTGATGGTTAGAAAGTAAAACTATCGGAAGTGAAAAAGTTAGTGAAACTCAGGCTTCCACAAAACTAAGTAAATTGGCCCAATAAGAGAAATAAATTCAGAATAAATTCTAGGAATTCACGAAAATTATTTTGAGGCTATAGGAAATTAGTATGAGGTGAAAGTGACTTGGGAAATTAAAATCAAGTGGAAATATGGAGGTTTCGGGGATTGAATTAAGTTTTAAAATAAACCAAAAAGTTTAAGCAATTTTGCTCGGTATTGACTAAATCGCATAAAATGAACTAAATCAGGGAAAGTTTCTTAAACAAGTGACCCCCAAATATTTATAAGAGATACTAGATACATAGTGTAACACCTTAGAAGTGGAATTTTGGAAGAAATTAGACTAGAAATAATTTTTGGGAATTTTACAAAAACAGAACAGCAAATTTCCTATTTCAGTAAAACAACTAATCAATTGAAACTCTTAAATTAGTTGACCATTCGAACCCCAATTGACTCTCAATTTTTTTGGTATAAAGCAAACTCATTAAGCTTTCCGAAAAAGCCAAAAACATCCCAAAAGCCTTCACCACACGCCTTCACATCCCTTTGAAAGTTACAGCACACGTTACAGTACACTCCCCATTCTTAAATTTTTTTGACCCCCTTCTGACCATTTTTAGGCTTCAACCAAAGGATAAAATCTTCTCTCTTTAGTCCTCTACAACATATAAAAAATATAGCTCAAAATAAGTTCATTTACTATGTGAAATCTGAGAAAGAAAAATAGGGTATAGAACTATCCTGTTCATAGGTAAGAGAAAGTTGAAATTTGTGATGAATCTAGTTGGTTTTCTTGTGTTTTTGAGTGAATATAAGAGGTAGTTAACATTGGTCAAAGGTGAGAGAAACTTGATGGATAATGATGATGTTGAGATATATTTATGTTTGAAGATTTTTAAGGAATTTTAGTTAAATGAAATTGGAAGAATTAATGGCTATGGATGAATGTAGGTTCAACCAGCCTAGGGTTTTTATGATTATGGTGAAATTTGGTTCCATTCAAGGTTGTTAATTGTTAGAATTATACCGAAAAGTCTGGTTTATAGCTTAGTTAAAAGAAAATTCGAAAAGTATGAAATTTGGTAAAATGGGTTTGATGATAAGTCTAAATTGTGAATGTTAATGAGTATTTGGACTATTAAGATGATGAATATGAAGTTGGAATAATACGATTAGCAAGAATAGCTTAAATCGGTACTTAAATCGGTAAAACCAAGAAAATAGAAAAAGTTAACAAAAAAGTCAAAATTGATCAAACTTTGAAAAGATAAACATATATTTGGATATGTTGAGATGAAATCGAGCAATGTTTGTCGAGTTGATATTATTTTGGGCAGCTCAGGAAATCGATACATTTAACGAGGTAATATCAAACCTCGACGAATTAACATTGCTCTAACCCAATAAAGGTAAGGGGTGTAATTTAGCATAGTTCTGACCACATATGCCTATTTATGATTTATAAAATGATTTATGAAGCATGAAGAACCTTCAAAAAGAAAATAAATAATGATAAATCGAGTTTTCTGTTTATAGTACATGAATTTTAATACACTGATGTTGTATAGTTAACTATATGACTCTATAATCATGTTTCAAAGAAATTTTTGATGTTTTTGAAAGTAAGTAAGGAAAAGAGATTTTGAGACTAGAAGGTTATCAATTTAGCATGCCCACTGCTTGTGGTGCTCCGACTCCACCACTTATGGTGCCTGATATGTTGGACCCTTGTAGTGCTTGTCTTCACCTATGTGGTGGTTGCCTTTGCTAATCGTGGTATATGATTCTTGTAGTATCTCGTGCTCACGCAGTATGCATGTATGTCTCTCGTACGGCGAGTGCCTTCGGTGCCCGTGCCCTAGCTATGTTCTAGTGTAAAGTTTATTCAGATACTACACATGTTTATGATTGATGTACGACCCTGATCCAGTCTACAGCCCCCCTACCATGGCTATCGGTATGATAGGCCCTTTACAGAGGATGACGTATGATGCATGTTAGCTACTCAAACATAGCCTAGTCTTCATATTTTTATGAATGATGATGTAACGAAAGAAGATGTTTTGATGAATGATGAAGTAACAAGAGAACATGTTTATATGAATGATGATGTAACGAAAGAACATGTTTTGATGAATGATGAAGTAACGAAAGAACATGTTTTGATATATGATGATTTAACGAAAGAAAATATGTTTTGATGTTTCTATATGAAAAGTCATGTATGATGATTTAACGAAAGAAAGTATATACATATATGATATTTCCATGCAAGGATGTTTTACAAACGAAATCAAGTTTATGCGTATGTTTTAATGTCATGTTTCCATGTAAGCTCATGAATCAATCTTCATAGGTATAAATGTACGAAAGTATGATTACATGATTTTCCACTTGCTTTATATAGTCAGAATCATTTTAAATACATTTCTTACTGAGCTTTATCAGAAGCTCACCCCCCTTTTCTCACCATTTCAGAGCACCTGAAGTAAGATCTCTCAGCTGTCACAGAGTATTAAAGTAGCTAGTGGATTTAGTGCATCCCAGCCTGCTTTTACTACCAGCTCAGGTATATCACAAGACGTTTGTTTCCAGACATGTAATTTTTTATAGATACTGGATGTATAAATACTTTTGGGATGTAATCAATAGATTATGAATAGTATGTGAGTATTTTGGAATATTTGGAACTGGAAAGTGAATTAAGTTAAGAAATCAATCAACTGCCTTGCAAATATATATATAAACTATGTTTACTTGCAGGAGGATAAGGTATATTATAAGGGGTTATGCTGTCGAAATTTTTGGAAAAATTAAATGATTAAAAAAAAGGATAAGGAAAGGAAGAAACAAATCCCTACACTGAACAGGAATGTAACCTAGATAAGAAATAAGATTAAGGAAAACGTTAGCCCATATTCTCGTGCTTCTAGGGTGTTACAGTTATAGACAAGTATAGTTTCGGCCAGCATAGAATTCCTAAGGTTTTGGTGAAATGTGGTTTGATTCAAGGTTGTTAATTGTAAACATTATACTGAAAAAGTCTGGTTTATAACTTAGTTTAACGAAAAATCGAAAAGTATGAAATTTGGCAAAATGGGTTTGATGACAAGTATAAATAGTGTATGTGAATGAATATTTGGACTATTAAGATTGTGGATATGAGGTTAGAATAAAAATTTGGCAAGAATAGCTTAAACCGGTACTTAAATCGGTAAAACTGAGAAAATATGAAAAGTTGACCGAAAAGTCAAGATTGGTCAAACTTTAAGAAAGTACATGCATATTTGAATATGTTAAAGTGAAATTGATCTATATATGATGAATTGGTATTATTTTGGGCAGCTCGGGAATCCAACTCATAAATCAAAGTAAACTCGAGACCCGACGATAGTGCGCTACCAAAGGTGTAAAAGGTAAGGGATGCATCTGATTTTAAATGTGAGCATTCTTTATCAACAAACAAGCAATGATAGTATGAAAATGTTTTATAATGTGAGCATAGTTTTCGAGAAAAAATGCATAGCCGAGTTTTCTTGCTTGAGTGCATGTTTTGCCGTATTGAGCTTAGTTTCATGATTTTAAAGTTTTGCGAACAAATATATTATTTATATATGTATGAGATTTATGAAGTAAACTTTTATGAGCTCTACGTTGAATGCAAACTATTTTCAGCATAATAATGACACATTTTGAGACTAAGGTTTCAAAGCATGTGATTCAGGGAAACCTGGGGGTCGATCGTGTGAGGCCCAATCCTGACCACAGCCTGCATACTTCTATATATCTATCATGATGATTGCATATTGACGTATGACTCTACTCTGGTAGTGTTGAGATGACTCCGCTCTGGTAGCGTTGAGATGACTCCGCTTTAGTAGCATTGAGATGACTCCGCTTTGGTAGCGATGAGATGACTACGCTTTGGTAGTGTTGAGATGGCTCCGCTTTGGAAGCATTGAGCTGATGCTATATGACCTTGATCCAGTCTACAGCCTTGCCATGGCTATAAGTCGTTTATTCCCTCTTTGAAGGATACCCTCGTTTGAGGATGGTGTGATGATTGCTCTCATGACAGAGATACTAATACCTAGTCTCCATAATTATTATGAACTATGATTTGTTGTAATGATCAACCGATGATTTGAGTAATCGTGTGATTTTAATCATGTTTTCTGAAATGTGAAATAGTGTCATTATTCTATTATATGCTTTGATTAATGTTACTAATATTGATGCACTCCTTACTAAGCTAGTTGAAGCTCACCCCACTTTTTTCCTCTTCCCAGCTTATTTACGGTGAATGCTCGTGCCTGCTGTATACGTGACGTAGGCTGGTGGACGCGTTTCTCCCCAGGGTATTTCTCGTACACGCTTAAAGTATAGTTCATTTTGTAACCGGACACTTTATGTATTATAGACACTTGTATATGAGTTAACATTAGGATGTAATCTAGTCTACATGTATGTAAATAGGGAAAAGTGAGTCGTTTTGACATTATGTGATATAATGAAATTAAATGTTGATGTTTGACAAATTCTTGAGTTTCCTGTGGATGAGATATAAAGTAAAATCAATTGGATTATAGTTATTTGTATTTATTTTGAAAATTTGTAGGAGGATAGGGATATATATAAGGGGTATGTTGTCGGATTTTTGTTAAAAATGATATAAGTATAATCGAATATGAGAAAAAGTAATAACAATAAGATAAGAAGTAAACTGACACTACACAGGAATACACCTTGAGTAAGAAGTCAAGTAATACGAAAAAAATTTAAATTATCCTAAATTCCACGTTTTCGAGGCGTCACAGATCTGTTGGTATCAGAGCGAAAGATGTCTAGTACTGTCAATGTTAATAGATTACATCCAAAGTGCCTATACTTGTCTAGTTAGGAACTGAATATATCAGTTAAAATTGTGATCAAGTTTGACGTGTACGCGCAGGTACATAAACTTACATTATGAGATGGAGACAAGGTCGTCCCCGAAGGCAGGCATAACCACCTCAACCACCTGCCCCACAGCTAGAGAGTCCTAACTCTTGAATAAATTGGTTGGAATAGGATGTGAGACAGGGATTTAAGCAGATGGCAGCACTATTTGGGTAGTATTATGGGAATAATGCCTCAGGTACCACACCTACCCTGGCCCCTACACCCACGCCACCACAGGATCTACCCCCACCACCTCCACAACTGACCCAGTGCCACCTGCCACTCAGCCTCCAGCACAGACTGAGCCCGATGATAAAGATATGGACCAGTTACAAGACTTTCTTAAGATGAATCTATCGGCATTAAGGGGGTGAAGGACCCCATAGAGGTAAAGGAGTAGTTGACAGAGTTGAGGATAATTTTTTATTTCCTGGGGTGCACTGATACAAAGAGAGTCAGTATGAGTGCTTATATGCTTAAGGAACAAGCACGATATTGGTGGAGTACCACCCAGAGTATACTGACTGCCAGCCATCAGGTGATCAGTTGGGATACTTTTTAGTTAGCTTTTCAGAACCAATATGTCCCTCGAGCTGCCCAGAGGAAAATACGAACAGATTTTCTGAATCTAGTTCAGGGCAGCATGACAATCGACGAATATGAAAATCGGTTCACCACATTATTGAGATATGATCCAAAGACTATCAGGGACAAGGAGTGTTATACAGAGCGATTTGTATATGGGCTGAGACCCACCATTCGAGACAGATTATTGGGGCTCTGTATTACTGAATTTAAGGATGCTTTGAGACGGGCACAAAAAATCGATAGGGGACTAGATTTGCTATAGTCTCAATCTGAGTCTCGAGTAATGGCTAGAGATTAGGGTAAGAGACTTGAAGCTTCCCAAACAGATTTTAGGAGGGGTTCATTCAAGAGACGGAGGATCGAGGGGTCTTGGACGAAAGTTGATAGACCTAAGATTCCTCCCAATGTTGTAGAGACCCCTCGAGGTGCTAGACCAGACATTAAAATCAGTAGAGATTGTAGTCGGCCACATGAGGGTAATTGTTATAGACAAGTAAAGTTTCAGCCAGCATAGAATTCCTAAGGTTTTAGTGAAATGTGGTTTGATTCAAGGTTGTTAATTGTTAAGATTATATCGAAAAAGTTCGGTTTATAGCTTAGTTTAACAAAAACCTGAAAAGTATGAAATTTGAAAAAATGGGTTTGATGACAAGTATAAATAGTGTATGTGAATAAATATTTGGACTATTAAGATTGTGGATATGAGGTTAGAATAATAAATTTAGCAAGAATAGCTTAAACCGGTACTTAAATCGGTAAAATCGAGAAAATATGAAAAGTTGACCGAAAAGTCAAGATTGGTCAAAATTTAAGAAACTAAATGCATATTTGAATATGTTAAAGTGAAATTGATCTATATATGATGAATTGATATTATTTTGGGCAGCTCAAGAATTTAACACGTAAATCGAGGTAAACCCGAGACTCGATGATAGTGCACTACCAATGGTGTAAGAGGTAAAGGATGCATCCAATTTTAAATGCAAGCATTCTCTATCTACAAATAAGTAATGATAGTATGAAAATGTTTTATAACATGAGCATAGTTTCTAAGAAAAAAAGCATAGCCGAGTTTTCTTACTGGAGTGCACGTTTTGCCGTATTGAGCTCGGTTTCATGATTTTAAAGTTTTATAAACAAATATACTATTTATATGTGCATGAGATCTACGAAACAAACTTTTATGAGCTCTACATTGAATGCAAAATATTTTTAGCATAATAATAGCACATTTTGAGACTAAAGGCTTAAAGCATGCGATTCAGGGAAACCTAAGGGTCGATCATGTGAGGCCCAACCTTGACCACAACATTCATACTTCTATATATCTATCATGATGATTCCATATTAACATGACTCCACACTGGTAGCGTTGAGATGACTCCGCTTTGGTAGCGTTGGAATGACTCTGCTTTGGTAGCGTTGAGATGACTATGCTTTGGTAGCGTTGAGATGATTCTGCTTTGGTAGCAACGAGATGACTCCGCTTTGGTAGCGTTGAGATGACTCCGCTTTCGTAGCGTTGAGATGGCTCCGCTTTGGCAGCGTTTAGCTTATGCTGTATGACCCTGATCCAGTCTACAGCCTTACCATGGCTATGAGTAGTTTATTCTCTCTTTGGAGGATGCCCTCGTTTAAGGATGGTGTGATGATTTCTCTGATGTTAGAGATAGTAATAGCTAGTCTCCATAATTATTATGAACTATGATTTATTGTAATGATGAGCCGATGATTTGAGTAATCGTGTGACTTGAATCATGTTTTCTGAAATGTGAATTATGTCATTATTATATTATATGCTTCGATTAATGTTACTAAGATTGATGCACTCCTTACTGAGCTAGTTAAAGCTCACCCGCTTTTCTTCCTCCTCCCAGATCATTTACGGTGAATGTCAGTGCCTACTACGTATGTGACGTAGGCTGGTGGATGCGTTTATCCCCATGCTATTTCTCGTACAAGCTCAAGGTATAATTCATTTTGTAACCGGACAATTTATGTATTACAGACACTTGTATATAAGTTAACGTTGGGATGTAATATAGTCTTACATGTATGTAAATGGGGGAAAGTGAGTCGTTTTGATATTATGTGATATAATGAAATTAAATGTTGATATTTGGGAAATTCTTGAGTTTTCTGGGGATGAAATATAAAGTAAATTCAACTGGATTATGGATATTTGTATTTGTTTTGAAAATTTTCAGAACGATAGGGATATATATATAAGGGGTATGCTATCGGATTTTTGTTGAAAATGATATAAGTATAATCGAAAATGAGAAAGAGTAATAACGATAAAATAAGAAGTAAACAGACACTGCACAGGAATACACCTTGAGTAGGAAGTCAAGTTATACAAAAAAACAAAATTTAAAATTAGCCCAAATTCCATGTTTCCAGGGCGTCAAATTCTCCATAACAGCAAAGGGTTGGCTGAAATCTAAGCATACTCTAGGAATTATTTCTTCAAATTCTACTTTAGTAAAAATCATCTAAAACCATTAAACATCAACATATATCTAAATCGTCATCTTCCATCAAGTTTCTCACCTTGTTGACCAACTTTGACCTCACTTTCTTTCTCCAACAATGTTCCTCAGTTGTAGATATACATTTATACAACTTAGAATCATCTTAAACAAGCTCACAACTAACCAAGAAATCAAAAGCTCAAAGTTTCTCTTACCTCTGAAATAGGGCAAATTCTTCCCCAATTTTTCTCTCTAGGTTTTCACCTACCAAATCAACTTATTTGAGGCTGAATTTTTTTATGTGTGATGGATGACTTAAGGAGGAATATTTCGTTCTTATTGGCCAACTTCTAAAAATGGCTTGAAAGTGGCCAAAAAAATTTCACAATCTGAGTTACTCTAGGATGCATATGGTAACATGTAAAGGGAGGATCTCTTTCATTGCAGGTCGGTTCTAGATGACCTTTACCTTTTCAGAAAGTGTTTTAAGTATACTTTAACCTAGAAAAATAATCAAACTCAAAACCCTTCTAGAACCCCTTCAAATTGGGCTTTTTTGTTGGGCCTGCAGTGTGCTGGGCTTGGGCTACCAACTACCCTGTTATAAAAAAATCTCAAAAAATTATTTCCACCATCATGTGTTATAATAAGTCCCAAGTATGCTCCATAAAAACTTTAGGCCCACTTGTTTAAGAAACTTTTCTTGTTTGGGCTCATTTTACCCGATTTAGTCATTACTGATAAAAATTGTTTAAAGTTTTCGATTTACTTTAAAAATTAATTTAGCGACTAAAACCTCAATATTTTCACTTTTTTCTAATTCTCCAAGTCAAATATACCTTATATTAATTTCCTATGGCCTTAGAATAATTTTTACGGATTTATGGAATTTATTTCGAATTTATTTCGAATTTATTTCAATTACTAGGCCCAATTTCTCAGTTTAGTGCTAACCCGACATTTCTTAACTTATTTCACTCCAATCACATTACTTTCACCTTCCATCCATACAATCATGTTTATATGAATGTCAATTCTTAAAAAACTCTTACTTGACACTTACCTCAGCTTTCGTGCCCCGAATTCAACTCTCCATCATTCGAGCTCTTGGTTCCTTCGGGCCCTACACGAACACTTACGTAAGTTTTGAATTTCTCTCTAAGCTTTTAATTAACAGTAGCATGAAAATTTGGGTTTCACATTTCTCCCCACCTTCTAAGAATTTGGTCCTCCAAATTCAGCTAGATCTGTCAAACAAATGGGGCTTATTCTCTCTCATAAGACTCTCTAGCTCCAAGGTTGCTTCCTTTACTGAATGGTGCTGGCAGAGAACCTTTACTAATGGAATTTTCTTTGTGTGAAGTACTCTTTCATCTTGTTAAGGATCCAGACAGGTTTTTCCACATATCTCCTTAAATGTCTAAGGATTCATACTCGATGACATGGGAGGGATTCGAATTGTATTTTCTTAATATAGAGACGTGGAAGACATTATGTATCCCAAAAAGTTATGGGGGTAAAGCTAACCGGTAGGCAACATCTCTCACTCTCTCTAATATCTTAAACGGACTACTGAAATGAGGACTCAACTTTCCTTTCTTTCTGAAGCACACGATACCCTTGCTCAGAGATACCTGAAGAAACACGGAGTCCCCAACTTGAAATTCAAGTGGCTATCTACTCACATCGACGTAACACTTCTGTCGATGTTGAGCTGCTCGAAGTCTGCCACAAATAATCTGAACACCCTTAGCTACGTGTTCCATAAGATCGGGAACCAAAATCTTCTAGTCACCCACTTCTTCTGAAGCCACTAAAGATCTGCATCTCCTACCATATAAAGCTTCGTAAGGTGCCATACCGATACTGGCATGATAATAATTATTGTATACAAACTATGCAAAGGGCAAATGATCATCCTATGAACCCTTAAAATCCAATGTACACACCCTCAACATATCCTCCAAGGTCTGAATGGTTCGCTCAGACTGACCGTTAATCTGAGGATGATAAGCGGTGCTCAAATTCAACTGAGATCTTATAGCTTCTTGAAAATGAGTTCAGAATTTGGAGGTGAACTTGGAATTCATATCAAATGCAATACTCATGGGAGCCTCATGTAACTGAGCTACCTCATTAACATATAGTTTTACCAAAGCACTTAAAGAATTTGTACTCTTAATGGCAAGGACGTGGGCACTTTTAGTCAATCTATCTACTATCACCCAAATTGCATCATGACCATTTCAGGTCTTCAGTAATCCCATAATGAAATCCATTGTTATATGCTCCCATTTTCACGAAGGCACAGACAAAGACTTAAGTAGTCTTGCAGGTTTTTGGTGCTTAACTTTAACCTAAAAACAAACTAAACATCTGGCCACACATTCTGCCACATCCTGTTTCATATCAATCCACCAATACACTTGACGTAGATCATGGTACATCTTGGTACTGCCTGGGTGCATGGTGTAACGAGAACAGTGAGACTCTCTCAAAATCTGCTGCTTAGGGAATCATTGCTCGGAACATAGATATGACCCCTAAACTTCAACAAACCATCATCACTGACCGAAAAGTCTTACTGCAAGGTCTGCTCTATTTAGCTAACCATGTCCAATAATCTTTGATCATTTTTTTCCCTACTGATCTGATCTAAAATACTGGGCTCTATCTGTAGTCTAGCTATAAAACCAACATCCACTTCCTCAACATTGATCGTGAGTCAGACGAATTGTTCCAATAAATCTCATTCCCTGACCATCATGACAGCAACCATTGTGAAACTCAAAATATTTCATTGCACTATTTATTTGGAATCTAGAAAGCAATTAAGATACTCAGAATAATATCATGCAGGCCCGAAACAACCGAAGCACTCGGGTTAGTGGCACAGAGCTTGGGACACGAAAATCATGGTAAGGTTTTAAGTTTAAATGTTTCTCAAGATTGCATGTATAGGTATGTTTTGGTGGTTAGGAGTTGAAACTAAGGTATTAGAAGTGAAAAAGTTAGTAGGAACTCAAATTAGCACTAAACCGAGCAACTGAGCCTAGTAAGTGAAATAAATTCGAAATAAATTCTATAAGGTTGTAAAAATTATTCTAAGCTATAGGAAATTAAAGTAAGGTATATTTGACTTGGGGAATGAAGATTTAGTGGAAATAAGGAGGTTTCGATGATCAAATGAATTTTTAAAGTAAACCGAAAACCTTAAGCCAATTCAATCGGTAATGACCAAATCGCGCAAACTGGTTTGAATCGGGGAACCTTTCATAGGCAAGTGGGCCCTAAATATTTATAGGACATATTAAAGACTTAGTATAACACTTGAGAAGTGGAAATTTGGATCAAAATGGGCTAGAAATAATTTTTATGGAATTTAGAAAAGCATGGTTGTTGGCAGGCCTAAGCCCAACATCTACTAGCCCAACATAAAAGACCAATTTGAAGCCTATCCAGAAGGCTTTTAAGCTCAATATTCTCTAGTATAAAAGATAACTTAATTTTCTTTCTGGAATGATAAAGAACATCTCGAAATAAGCTGAAACCAGAGAGAACCACCATTCCCAAGTTGCACTTGACATCACTCTCTAAGGTATAGGTATGTTTTGGTGGTTAGGAGTTGAAACTAAGGTATTAGAAGTGAAAAAGTTAGTAGGAACTCAAATTAGCACTAAACCGAGCAATTGAGCCTAGTAAGTGAAATAAATTCGAAATAAATTCTATAAGGTTGTAAAAATTATTCTAAGCTATAGGAAATTAAAGTAAGGTATATTTGACTTAGGGAATGAAGATTTAGTGGAAATAAGGAGGTTTCGATGATCAAATGAATTTTTAAAGTAAACCGAAAACCTTAAGCCAATTCAATCGGTAATGACCAAATCACGCAAAATGGTTTGAATCGGGGAACCTTTCATAGGCAAGTGGGCCTTAAATATTTATAGGACATATTAGAGACTTAGTATAACACTTGAGAAGTGGAAATTTGGATGAAAATGGGCTAGAAATAATTTTTATGGAATTTAGAAAAGCATGGTTGTTGGCAGGCCTAAGCCCAACATCTACTAGCCCAACATAAAAGACCAATTTGAAGCCTATCCAGAAGGCTTTTAAGCTCAATATTATCTAGTATAAAAGATAACTTAATTTTCTTTCTGGAATGGTAAAGAACATCTCGAAATAAGCTGAAACCAGAGAGAACCACCATTCCCAAGTTGCACTTGACATCACTCTCTAGCTAGATTTGTACAATTGTTTTGGTAACCTTCTAGGCACTTTTAGACTTTAGTCAGAAGGATCAAATCTTCCTTCCTACGTCCTCTACAACATATAAAAAATCCAACCATAAACAAGCTCGTTTGCTAGGTGAAAAGCTAAAAAGAAGAGCAGGGGCAGAATCTACCCTATTTCTGGGTAAGAGGAAAACTTGAATTTATGAGTTTTTTATTGGTTTTTTAGCTTATTTTTAATAATTCTAAGTTGTATACATGTTGTTCTATAGCTGAGAATCACTGCTGGAGCAAGAATATCGGGTCAAACTTGGTCAAACCTGAGGTAAAGTTGTTATAAGATGATGAGTTTGATATATGTTAATGTTTGATGAATTTAAATGATTTTTACTGAAGTAGAAATTAATGAAATAATTTCTACGGATAAGCATAGGTTCGGCCAGCCATGGAAGGTTAAGGAAATGCTAAAATTTGGTTGAATTTCATGTTGTAGAATGATTGTTTAATACCGAAAAGTTTGGTTTATTGCTTAGTTTAGTAGAGAACTGTAAAAGTAAGAAAGTACGATAATTTGACAAGTTGTAGTGTGTTGAATTTAGACTTGGATAAGTGTTTAGGTTGTTAAGTTTATAAGTTTAAAGTTAAGAGAGAAGAAACTATCGAATTTGCCTAAACCGACCCTTTAATCGGTAAAACTGAGAAAGTAGGAAAAGTGGACAAAACAGTCAATTTTAGTGAAGTTTATGGACGTGGATGTATGTTTAAGAATACTGAGATTGAATTAGGCATCATCTGATGATTTTGGAACTATTTTGGATAGCTCGAGGTATCGACACATAAAACGAGGTAAACCCAACACCCGAGGATTTTGTGTTGTTCCAAGATTCGTTAGGTAAAGGATGCAATTTAAAGTGGAATTAGTATTCTCGTTACCTCATTTTTAATATATAAACATGTTTGAAATATGTTCAAATTTATGAAATGTATTTTCAATATTTGAACAAGTACTATTCATATTTAAATCGAAAAACTGAAGGAAAAGCCACCTTCCGAGCTCTCCGAGCGTATATTTCAACATATGTGAAATGTTTTGGAAAATGTAAATTGTAATATGGAAATGAATTTATGAATTAGTTTTATGTATACAAAATTTGATTATAAGCTCGGTTTTGTTACTATGCGAGTTAATAAGCCTGAAGAAGAATTCATAAGTATCAGTTTGAGACTAAGGCAACATATAGAAAATGATATCTGTCATGTATGGCCCGTGTGGAGTTTAGACCTTTATGGTGCATGCCTTATGCCACATTGTGCACGCTTAGTCCTTTGTAGTGCATGTTTAACCGCGTTGGGTATGTGTAGCCACTCGGTGCTTTATCGCCCTCCACTTTATGCATTATTTGTTCGATCCTTAGTGGCGTAGGGTGCTGTACGACTCTGATCCAGTCTACAGTCCCCTTACCATGGTCATCGGTACTCTGTCTGTTTGTCTCCCCCTTCAGAGGTTGCGTTTATATGATCTTGACTTATGCTTGCTATGTGTAACTGCCTAGTCTCCGGTGTATGTTCTGTATGACTTCGAAAGAAAAGAAATAAACTTTGTGATAAGTGACTTATATCATCTGAAATGTGTTCGATTTACTTGTTTTAAGATAAGTCTATTTTCGATAAATATATATATGTGCTTACCAGTGTTTGTATAAAAACATCATGTTTTCATACGCTTTGATATTAAGACTGCCTTAAACTCATGCCTTATTAAGCTTGAAGAGCTCATCCCTTTCTTTACTCTTACAGACTATTTGAAGTGACCACTATCTACGCCTACCATGTAATTTAAGTAGGCTGGTGGGCTCAATACTCTCCCCAGGCTACCTATAGCACACGATATGGTATACTTTTACTTTTATTACCAGACATCCTGTATAGCATAGACAATTGGTGTAAAATATATTTTGGGATGTAATCTAGGCAAGTATGTATGTAAAGTTGTAAGCGTACAGTTTATAGAATAAATGTACTTTCAGGAGTATTACAGAAGTCACTATTAATTATGAAATAAGATTAAAAGCAACTGTTGTGGGATATAAACTATGTTTTAAACTTTACATAAAGGTAAGTTCATAAATACATCGTTATGCCAGTGAAATTTAGTAAAGTGAAAAGGTTAAGAATTGGAATTGATGGGAATGCAACTTAATTAAGAAACAAAAAAAAAAATAGTTCATATTTCCACATTTTTAGGGCGTGATAGTTTACTTGGTATCAGAGCAAAAGTTGTCTAGTACTGTCAGTGTCGACTAGTTGAAGTTAGATTACATCTCAATTATCTATGCTTGTCTGGTTATAAAATGAGTATACCTATTAAAGTTATGACTAAAACCTTGGTTTACATGCAAGTAACTGATCACTAAACGATGAGCGGGAGACGCAATCATCCACGGAGGCAGGCACAGTCCCCTCCACCATCTGCCCTCAGCCTGAGAGTCCTAACACTAGGATGATAAGGCTTGAGAGAGGGACTAAGTGCACTCACCGCTATGTTTTCTAAGCAATTTGGGGTAAATACTTCTGGTACCGGTGCTACTACACCCGCACCTATTCCCTAACCTCCTCCACCACAAGCTCCTCCGACAACCCTAGTACTTTCGCTTGTAGTTCCACTGCCTAGAGATGATAGGGATACTCAGAGACTACGAGACTTTCTTTGGATGAGCCTTCCAGTATCTGGGGTGTACAGATAGAGAGAGGGTGGCCATGCCTAGCTATATGTTGAAGGGTCAGGCCAAGTTTTGGTGGATGGCTACACAGACCGTTTTAGCTGATAGTCAATCAAATATTTCCTGGGGTGCCTTTTTGGATGCATTCAGGACCTAGTATATTCCACGCACTGCTCAAAAGAAGATGCAGATAGAATTTCTAAATCTAATTCAAGATAGTATGACAGTGGATGAGTACGAGAATCAGTTCACTATCTTGATGAGGTACAACCCAAAGACAGTTAAGGACCCCGACGTCATACCGAGAGATTCTTAGTAGGCTTGAGATCGGGGATCTGTGATAGATTGCTGGGACTTCGAGTCATAGATTTCAAAGATACCCTCAGATGGCCTCAGGAAATTGAGAGACGCATGGATGTGACTCAATCAGAGCATGAGTTTAGAAGTAGAGACAGTGATAGGGGAAAGAGAGCAAAAGCACCCCGATTTAAATCGAGGTAGGGTTAACCCAAGAGACAGCGGATTGACGGGTCTCGGGTGAAGGTTGGTAAGCCCAAGACCCCTACTGTTAGTGCAGACACCACCTGAGGCCCCGAGATTAGATTTCAGCGGTCCAGGAACTATAGCAGGCCGTATAGTGGGCCTTACCACTGGGTCACGGGTGTTTGCTTTAAATGCGATTTATAGGTCACCAGCTTAAGGACTGTCCCCAGATGAAACCCTTCGACCCTCGAGAGCAGCCAAGGAAAATCAAGTGACAGACACAGACTTCTTAGAGACAAGCTGTAAGACCCACTTTTGGCAATGTATACTCTATGATTCACATAATGTAATACATTTTCATATGTAATTGAATCATAAAAAGAACTTTTGATTTGAATGAAGTTGCAAAGAGGATGAATGAGTATTCATGAATGCATGTAAAGGATTAACAAGGGCTGAAGTGGCCACAAACTAAACAAATGGAACTTAAAGCATTTAAACCGAGGATAAGGACTTAAAAACATGAAATGATTAAGCTAAAACCAGGCATTCTGTGTACCCTTATGATTTTAAGCATGTACACATAAGTTTCATAGAACGAAAATCATAAGAAATAAACCTTGCCATGATCTAAGTGTGAGTAGATTGCAAAATGACTAGTGAAGCAATCAAATACAAGTTTTTCCCTTGAAAAATTGGAAAAATTACAGCAAGAAGCCTGCAGATCAAGGCTGGATCGATCTCCTATTCAAAGCAGATCGATCCCTTGTTCCAACAAAATAAGCTCGAGTTGATTCTTCCAAGAGCAGATCGATCTCTCCTTAAAGCAGATCGATCTCTCCTTAAAGCAGATCGATCTCCCCTATGTACAGATCGACCCCCAAGTGCTTCGACTAAGCAAAGATCAATCCCTCCCTATGAGCAAATCGATCTCCACAAGCTTCTGCCAAGAAAGGATCGATCTCTTCCCTAAAGAGCAGATTGATCCCACCCTTCATGCCTAGACATTTCAAGAGCTCAAAAACCAAAGGAAGATCGATCTCTACCCTAGTTGGTCGATCTCTTCACCCTTATCCCATATAAACCTAACGAAAAAAACCTCATTATTCATAAAACTAATACCTTCTCGCCATTTTTACCCAAAATACCAAGCTTTCTCTCTCTAGAAAATCATTCCTTTCCAAAAAGATTGAGGAAAAAGCTCTTAGAACAAAGTTGTTCATATAGAGGAGGAGAACAACATACCTTGGAATCGACATTCCACTCATTAGATTAAAGGAGCAATAAGATCTTCAAATTTTGGAAAAGAGAAAAGTCAAGCTAGGTGAGTTTTCAATACACCAACTCTAAGTATGCTTATCTAATGTTGTTGTGAGTAGATTGGTGAATGTAGCATTGGTTGAAACTACATAGAACTTGATGAATCAACTATGACCTAGTAATGGGTTAGTGTGAGAAAGTGGGATATGGTGGATTCAATGATGAATAGGTTATATTAAGGTGTTAGTAATAATATATGCATGATTTTGAGATTTTGGTATGAAATCAAGTTATGGGATTGATCAAAGTGATGAAATGTGCATAAATAGTAATTGTGAAATGCATGAATGAATAAAGGAACTAAAGCTAGAGCATGTAAGTTAAACACTTGATTAGATAACTAAATGAGTTGCTAGCTAAATTGACTAAGAATGGCATAATGATGGCTAAATACAATAATGAGCCAAACTTAATGAAATAGACTCAATGAGTAACACTGACTAGTTGAAGTTAGGATGTGAGTTATCGGCATTAACTCATGTGATTGATGAATGTTTGTACCTCCTGAGGATATATCTAGAGCAAATTGAGCCCAATCACGAAAAGCGGGAAAAGAAGAAAGAGTTGCTTCCAAGTGAATTAAGGTAAGGGAATTGTGTCGACTCCTAGAGGTATCTATGCACATTTTTGGGCGCATTATGGTTTTCTAGAATGTTTGTGGTCATAGGAATGAAATGGATGTTTGAAGGGCAAAGAAATGAGATTTGAGAAATGTTCATGAAAAGCAAGAACACGAGGTTCTTAAGTCTTTACTGCATTTTAGCATGTGTATTGGTAGGCTGGCTAGCATTTTAAATGATTTGCATGAAAATAGCTTGATTTGGTTTTAAAAACTATGCTTTGCAAAGAATAAGCCACCTACATGAGTTTTGTGGAAATAAAGCGTGTTAGAGCATTACTCGCACGAGATTTGACATGTTTTATACGTGCATTAGTGCTGGAGCGATGCTCGCACTAGAGTTTTATATGTATAAGTGCTGGAGCCTAGCTCGCACTAGTTTTTACATGAATTCATGATATTGTGCTAGAGCCTAGCTCGTACTAGTTTTGAAACGGGTTTTGACATGGTGTTGGAGCATTGCTCGCACTAGGTGTCCACTCTACTTGTTTTCGTGCTTGAGATTACTCGCACGTGATTTTTATGACATGTTAGGAGCCATGCTAGGAGTGTCGGGTAGACTTGGTGTTGTACTGATTAAATAGGCTTGCACACGCGTATTGAGATGTGTCTTGATATGATGATATGAGTCCATGGAGTATGTTGTACCGTGCATATAGCATGGAGTACGTTGTACAGTGTGTTGAGATATATATATACCGTCTTCGGACGAAGGTTAGATTTGCTATGGACCAGCGGGTTGCATGTGACCCACCTCCCGTGCGAAAGTAGATAGAGGTGATACCCCGCACACTAGGATCCGTGTTGCCTGGGATCACAGAGGATATGGTCATAGTCCTAGTTATTTCCCTTGATATTATTTGCCTATCTCACATATCTCTCGGTTTATGAATTGATAAATCCATGTTTTGAATTGTTTTGGTGGGTCAAGACAATCCAAGGGAGGGGTTAAGTTCTGACAAGTGATGATTTTGTGTTGAGTATGAAATGCTTTTAAGTGCATATTGCATGATGATTTTCCATGCTTTATTTACAATTTGTACATGATGGTTTTCCATGCCTTGTTTTAGAATTGTGCCCTTATTTTAATAACATGAACTGCTTTACATATCATGAACACAAGCATGAATTGATTTTTTTTGGGGATAACGAGCAATTGTGTGGTTTTACGCATGGCATCACGATCATGTTGATACTACAATTATCTACCTGCTCGCATGATTACCTTACTGAGCGCGTGATTTTCTCACCCCCCTTATTTTTCCCCTCTACAGAGCACTTTCAATAGATAGAGAGCGACTGAGGATTGATATTTGGAGTCTGTTGCATCCCATCATATACACATTTGTACAGTCTTATATCTAGATATGCAATAGCACAGTAATATTTTGAATGTAACTTTTGGGGATGTAAAAGATTGTAAACATATGTAAACAGTAACTCTGATTAAGAAATGTAAGTGTTTACCTTTAAATAAAATGTAAATTAAAATGGTATGGATGGATGAGATTTACACTGATACACAGGCCAACTGTTGGTGGTGTAGCTGTTTACGATCAGAGAATGGTAAGAAATGAATTAAATAATAAACGAAAAAGAAAAACTAAATTTTATAGTGATTTTTGGTGAATCGAGGGTCGTGCTGAGTCGTGCTCACATGAGACTCAAGAGGAGATTGAGGTGGAGGTTAATGTTGAGCAAGCCCCACAGGGTCCGGTAGAGAGTACTGAGGCACGCTTCGTGAGGATTGAGCAAAGTTTAGAAATGATATTGGGGTTAACTGCCCAGTCGATACATGAAGCTGAGGGCTGGCAGGGGCCAGCTGCACAGGGTGATGCTGAATAGGCGGCTGCTCCTGAGATACCTGTATAGCCAGCCTAGAGACCTCAGACTATAGATACTCCTACATCCCCACCAGTATAGGATACACATTCTACTATTTCTCCACCACAAGGTAGTAAAGGTTGGGGTTATGGATGTGATTTGGATAAACTGCGACAGTTTCAAAAATTTAGACTGTCGTCTTTCAGTGGAGTTAAGGACCCAGTAGCTGCAGAGGACTGGGTGAATAAGATTGAGAATTGTATTGATTTTTTGAGTGCACTACCACAGAGATGGTAGCGTTTGTCGCATTCATGCTGAAGGGATCGACAGAGCATTGGTAGAAGTTCACCAGACCCATTTTGAGAGCTCGACATACAGAGATCAATTGGGAAATATATTTAAAGGCCTTTCAGAGGCAATATGTTCCGAATATTGGCAGCGAAAGCTGCAGATGGAATTCCTGGGATTGACCTAGGGGAGTAGATCGCTTGATGAGTATGAGATGACATTTATCTCCTTGGACAGCTATGATCCTGACACGATGGATAGTGAGGTCAAGAAGGTCTGAAAGTTTGTGGATGGACTGAGACCAGCCATCAGATCTCGATTGGTTCCCTTTATGTATCGACCTATAAGGAGGTTGTGCGCAAGGCGCAGTTGTGTGAATAGGATATTGAGAGAAATACCTCAAAGCTCAGAAAGGTTTGTAGAGTGAGGGAAAGAGATAGAAAGAGACAGACAGTGGATAGAGGCTTCAGTTATAGAGGGAGCAAGAGATTTACTGGGAAAAGGCAAAAGATTAAGGAGATCCGAGAGATGACAGTTAAGCCTCTCGTGTATCCGACCATAACTCTAGCTGAGGGTATAATAATTGGAGGGCCATGACCGATGATAGAATAGTGCAGTAAGGGTGGTAGGTACCACGGTACTCAACCCTATTATGGACCTCTTGCAGTATGTTTTCGATATGGGAACTTAGGGCATATAATCAGGAATTGCCCAGAGATGACTAAGAGTGCCCCACTGAAGGGCAAGGAGCCGGAGAGAGCTTCTGTTGATGCTCCTACTCTGAGACGAAGGGCGAGAGCTGAAGAAAGGGGAAGCAAGTAGTTAGCAGAGGGCGAGTACACACATTGGACCAGGATACTGCAGATTAATCGTCAAAAGTGCTGAAAGGTACCATCTTAATCTTTGATCTTGAAGCTTATGTTTTGATAGATCCTAGTGCCACACATTCATTTTTATCGCCTTCATTTGCATATAAGCTGTTTAAGTATGTAGAGCTTACCCCGTTAAATAGGAGGATGTTGATAAGTACTCCCATGAATAATAGTCAGCTGGTCGAATATGTGTTTAGGGATTGTAAGTTGAAAATAGGGGAAAAAGAAATGTCAGTCGACCTCATTTTAATGTATATGATAGATTTTGATGTAATCATAGGAATGGATTGGTTGGCTGCAAACCGTGCTGTAGTAGATTGTTTTTTTCTAATACGGTAACATTTTCAGGGGTAGATAACATTACCGTAAGTTTCCCCAAAAAATGTAGTGTAAAGTCCCTTGAAAAGTAATCAAAGCAGTAGTTGTTGTAAGTGAAATAGATGAATTTCTGTGTTGACTAAAAGGATTTATGTTTTGAAAAGTTATATTGCATACGTGGTTGAAACGGATAAGGCATGCTCGAAATTGAGAGACATCCCAGTGGTCAGAGAATTTCCAGATGTCTTTCCAAATGTTTTACCAGGGTGACCTCCAGATAGAGAGATGGAGTTTTGTATAGACGTGGCACCTGGTACAGAGCCTATATCCAAGCCACCGTACAGAATGGCTCCGATAGAGTCAGAGGAAGTAAAGAAACAGTTATAAGAGTTATTGGAGAAGGGGTTCATCAGACCGAGTGTATCACCTTGGGGAGCACCAGTTCTGTTTGTGAGGAAGAAGGATGAAAGCCTCCGACTATGTATTGATTACAAGTTGTTGAATAAGGCGACCATCAAGAATAAGTACCCCTTCCACGTATCGGTGACTTGTTGGATCAACTACGAGGAGCACAGGTCTTTTCTAAGATAGATCTGAGATCTAGGTACTATCAATTAAGAATTTGGGATAGAGATGTACCCAAGATAGCTTTTCACACCCAGTATGGTCATTATGAGTTTATGGTTATGCCATTCGAGTTGATGAATGCTCCTGCAGCATTTTTTTCATTAATGAATAAGGTGTTTCACCAGTATTTGGATAGGTTTGTTATCGAGTTCATCGATGACATTTTAGTATATTCAAGATCAAGAGAGGAACATGAACAACACCTGAGGATAGTGCTACAAACCCTCCGAGAGAAGAAGTTATATGCTAAACTCAGTAAGTGTGACTTTTGGCTAGAACAAATCTCTTTTCTGGGTCATATTGTATCTAAGGATAGTGTGTCAATGGACTTATCCTAGATTGAGGCAGTGGTTCAATGGCAGATACCCCAGACAGTTTCAGAGATCAGATATTTCCTGGGTTTAGCTGGGTATTATCGACGGTTTGTGGAGGGATTCTTAAGATTAGCTGCTCCGTTGACACGTCTCACGAGAAAGAATGTTGAATTCGTGTGGAACGATAAATGTGAGGAAAGTTTTTAGGAGTTGAAGTGGAAATTAACTATACCTCCGATTCTCACCATTCCTACCAGCTCAGGAGGTATTTTTTTTGTATATACAGATGCTTTATACCGAGGACTGGGTTGTGTACTAATGCAGGATGGGAAGGTAACAGTCTATGGATCTAGACAACTGAAGGATCATGAGAGGAACTACCCAACCCACGATCTAAAGTTAGCAATCGTGGTATTTTCTTTGAAAATATGGCATCATTCTTTATACGGTGAGAAATATCAAGTATTTACAGACCACAAGAGTCTCAAATATCTGGTCTCACAGAAAGAATTAAATATGAGACAGAGAAGGTGGCTTGAGCTTTTGAAAGACTATGATTGTGAGATTTTGTAGCACCTAGGTAAGGCGAATGTAGTAGCTGATGCACTGAGTAGGAAGCACCTCAGGTTGGTATCGTACATGATGATTAGGGAACACGAGCTATTAGAACAGTTCGCGAGCCTAAGTTTGGATGTGGCCCCGCCTGATGCTGATAGTGGTTGTATGGTAGCTAGCCTGCAGTTGGAACCGGATATGGTAGATTGTATCCGATAGACTCAGCAGATCGATCAGCAGTGTAGTGATATTATCGACCAGATACAGAGGGGTACAGAGACTGATTTTGAATTGAGTTCAGATGGATTACTGAGGTTCAGAGGTAGGATATGTGTTCCCGATGACCCAGAGATCAGGAGGTTGATCTTGACAGAAGCTCATTCGTCAAAGTATACACTGCATCTAGAAAGTAACAAGATGTATTAAAATCTCTGAAGAGTGTATTGGTGGTAATGGATGAAGAGACTTCTAGCGGAATATGTGGCAAAGTGTCTCATCTGTCAGTAGGTGAAGGCAAAGCATCAGAAGCCTGCAGGGCTATTGTAACCTCTACCTATACCGACTTGGAAATGGGAGCATGTCACTATGAACTTCGTGATGGGTTTACCCAAGACCTGTAGGAATCACGATGTGATTTGGGTGATAGTGGACAGATTGACGAAGTCGGCACACTTCCTAGCTATGAGAGCCACCGGTGCTCTAAGTACACTGGCAAAACTGTATGTGCACGAGATAGTGAGGTTGCATGGTATTCCAGTGAGCATTGTGTCAAATAGGGATGCCCGCTTCACTTCCCTCTTTTGGGAACACTTTTAGGAAGCGATGGGGACCCAACTGAGTTTTAGCATAACATTTCATCCTCAGACAGATGGTTAGTCAGAGAGGACTATACAGACCCTGGAGGACATGTTGAGGGCGTGTACATTGGATTTAGGAGGCTCCTGGGATGACCATTTACCACTCCTAGAGTTTGCCTATAATAACAATTATCATTTGAGTATCTAGATGGCACCGTATGAGGCTTTGTATGGCCGTAGATGCCGTTACCCTATTGGATGGAAGAGGTGGGTGATCGACAGATATTTGCTTCGATTTGGTGAGACAAGCCTCTGAGGATGTCCAACTGATTTGTTAAAGGTTACAGATAGCTCAGAGCAGAGAAAAGAGTTATGCTGACAATAGACAGAGACCATTAGAGTTCACAGTGGGTGAATCGGTGTTTTTGCGAGTTTCTCCTTCCAAGGGTATAACGAGGTTCGGAAAGAAAGGAAATTTAAGTCTTCGTTACATTGGACCTTTTGAGATACTTGATAAGGTGAGAGATAAGGCCTACAGGCTAGCATTGCCACCTGAGTAGTGGGCGTTCATAACGTCTTTCAAATCTCTATGTTACGGAAGTACCACCCGGATCCGACACATGTAATAAAATACGAGCCATTGGAACTCAATGAGAGTATGTCGTATGTTGAGAAGCCGGTTCGAATATTGGATAAGAAAGAGAAGGTGTTGAGAACGAAGACGATTCCCTTAGTGAAAGTCCTTTGGCATCACCACACTGTAGAAGAAGTTACACGGGAATTATAGAGTTTGATACGGGGGAAGTACCCCGAGTTATTCACCGACTGATTGGTTCCAATTTAGAGGATCAAATTCCTCTAGTGGGGGAGAATATGTAAGACCCACTTTTGGCAATGTATACTTTACGATTCACACAATGTAATACATTTCCATATGTAATCGAATCATAAAAAGAACGTCTGACTTGAATGAAGTTGCAAAGAGGATGAATGAGTATTCATGAATGCATGTAAAGGATTAACAAGGGCTGAAGTGGTCACAAACTAAACAAATGGAACTTAAAGCATTCGAACCAAGGATAAGGACTTAAAAACACGAAATGATGACACTAGAACTGGGCATTCTGTGTACCCTTATGATTTCAAGCATGTACACACAAGTTCCATAGCACGAAAATCATAAGAAATGAACCTTGCCATGATCTAAGTGTGAGTAGATTGCAAAATGACTAGTGAAGCAATCAAACACAAGTTTTTCCCTTGAAAAATTGGAAAAATTGCAGCAGGAAGCCTGCAGATCAAGGCCAGATCAATATCCTATTCAAAGCCGATCGATCCTTGGTTAAGCAAAATGAGCTCGAGTTGATTCTGCCAAGAGCATATCGATCTCCCTGTGACGCCATGAAAACGTGAAAAACGGGCTAAATTTATATATATATATATATATCCTTTACTCAAGTTGTATTCCTATCAGTGCCAATTTCTTAATCTTTCGTTAATGTACAGAAACACAGTTTATAATCGCAACCAATGGATTTCAATTTCTTTCCTCTGCTTATCAGTACATCTGTTATCATTCTCACTCTTTACATATCCAGAATATACAGTAAGGTTAAAACTGTGTTACTACAACTTTAGTTACATCCATATTTCTTATTTTACATCCCAAAACATTATTATAACATTGTATATGTTTTACAGGAAGTCTGGTAGATAAAGTAAAAATATACCTTACTAGTACTAAGGATAGTCTGGAAAGGGCTGAGTCCACCTGTCCACGACTATTGTACGGCAGGTAGGGTGATAATTTACTTAAGATAATTTGTAAGGTAAAAATAAAGGGGTGAGCTCTTCAAGCCCAGTAAGACATGCATTTAAAGCAGTCTTAGCATAAAACATGGGAATGCAAAATATTGTGATATAAGCTTATAAAATATCATGCACGTGAATGTTAACTGAAACATATTTAGTTTCGAAAGTCAAGTCAAACACTTGTGATATCATGACTAATAGGATATAATTTGTAAATCATGCATCTTATAAATCATGTGGCATATAAATCATATAACAAATATCTCGTAGGAATTCATTTCGCATAACATATATCACATAGCTCATTTAAAGAGCATATCAAGTCAGAGTACATAATATTTAAATCATAAAACTTAGTATTCTTTATTTCAAATAATACTGATTCTTTTCATGGAAACTAGGCAGCATTTTCATTACGACAAAAGTCATATTCATGTATGCATTTCACATAGGAAATTTGCATAGATGCTTCACTTATATATAGTACTGATGGCCATGGTAAGGGACTGTAGACTGGATCAGGGTCTTACAGAGCCCCTCGCCACTAAACATATATTTCCTTTAACGGAGAGTGGCGTAAACATCGCATCAAGTGGTACAAATACCTTACGCAGTTCAACATGCACCACAAGGAACTAAACGTACACCAAGTGGTATGAGGCATGTTCCACGACGGTCCGGACCCCACACGACAATTTAAGATAGCTCTCATAGCTTACATATAGCCTCAGTCTCAAAACATTTCTTTGAAATCATTTCTCGGGTCCGTTCACCCATAAAATTGTAGAAAATCATATCTCGAGTCCGTACACCCGTAAATTCATAGAAAATTATATCTCGGGTCCATACACCTGTAATTTCACAGAAAATCATATCTCGGGTTCGTACACCCGTAAATTCATAGAAATCATATTTTTAATCATATTTTGGGTTCATTCACCCGTAAACTCGTAGAAATAATGATTTAATCGTATTTTAGGTCCGTTCACCCGTAAACTTCTAGAAATCATTTTTTAATCATAATTCGGGTCCTTTCACCCGTAAACTTGTAGAAATCATATTTTTCATTTTCACATAACAAATTTTATATAAAACATGTCACAGATATCAAAAGTACATTTTTTGAAGAGCTCAAAAAATAGGGCTTTTCTTTTAGTTTTCTCAATTTTTGAGTGCATAGTAACTTTTCTAGTTCGAAAATATTATTCGTAAAAACTATTATGCTCAACATATTTTTAAGCTAAAGTAAGGTATTTTAATACCAATGCTACTTTAAATCACATCCATTACCTTGTAAATCGTAAGGCAGCGTAAAATTATCGGGTCTCGGGATTGCCTCGATTTGCATGTCAAATTCCCGAACTGCCTAAAACGATATCAATTCATCATGTATTGATCAATTTCATCTCAACATACTCAATTTTGATATATCTTCAAAGTTTGACCATTTTTTACTTTTCAATCAACTTTTTCGATTTTCTCGATTTTACCGATTTTAGTGCCGTTTTGGCAAATTTCCTTACTCTAATTTCTCATTTCATTACATCATTAACCTTATGACTCATTCAAGTTTATAAATCATGCTAGTCACTTTGTCAAATTTTCAATTCTTTCGCTTTTCGATTTTACACTGAGTTAAGCTATAAATCGTGCTTTCTCGGTATAAATTTAACCGTTAACAACCTCAGATCCATCAAATTTTCACCACAAACACATCAACACCTTGTTTTCCAAACCTCCAATCATCCATATAAATTAAATCATCCAATTCCACTTAACTAAAAACCTTCTAAAAACACCAAACAACAACATATATGAACTTCTTCATCATTCATCAACTTTACCTCAGGTTTGACCAAGTTTGACCACGTTTTTATTCCTCAAAATTGATCCTCAACTGTAATTTAACATGTATAGAGCTTAGAATCATCAAAACCTATAAGAAAATCCAACCAAAGAATCAAAAACTCCAAGTTCTTCACTTACCAAAAATAGGGCAGATCTGTCCATGATTTTTATTTTGCGTTTTTCACCTAGCATATGAACTTATTTGTGGCTGAAATGTTTTATATGTTATATAGGACTGTATGAGGAAGATTTTATCCATCTTGGCTGACACCTGAATCTGGCCAAAAGGTCACCAGAAAAATCACGGAATGAGGGGAAATGGAGGACACCTGCGAGAATGAAGGGGAGGGGATTTTTCTCTGTTGGAAAATCCAATTAGGTTGATATTTATGCCCCATGAAAGCTCTATAAGTATAATTTTAGACTAGAAAATATTTGCTGAATTGATTACCCTAAGGTCTTCAAATTTTACAAAAATAAGGGCTTGGTCGGCAGGCTGAAGGGGACAGATTTCTGTCCCCTTCTAGAAGAATTCAAGAAAAATTATTCTAGTCCAATTTTCTCCAAATTTCCACTTCTAAAGTGTTATGCTATGTCTCTAGTATTGTCCATAAAAATTTGGAGGTCACTTGTTTAAGAAAAATTCCCCAATTGAGCCCATTTTGCGCAATTTGGTCAATACCGAGCAAAATGGCTTAAAGTTTTTAGTTTACCTTAACAATTAATTCGATCCCTGAAACCTCAATATTTCCAATTGATTTTGATTTATCAAGTAAATATCACCTTATATTAATTTTATATGGCCTCTGAATAATTTTTTAGAATTTCTAGAATTTAATTCGAATTTATTCTCTTTTTCGAGCCCATTTCCTCGGTTTAGTGTAAAACCCGAGCCTTAGCCTTACTAACTTTTTCACTTTCAATCCCTTAGTTTTCATTTCTAAACATCATTTCATGCTCAAATATGTTATTCTTAAGTAATTCTCAAGCTTATAGCATTACCTCGATTTACATGTCAGCGGGCCCTATGTTGCTAACCCGAGTGCTTTGGTGGTTCTGAGCCAACATAACATTATTCTGAGTTCTCAATTACTTCTTAATTTTTCTAAATAAGAAATGAAGTCGAAAAATTTGGGTTTCATATTTCTCCCTACCTTTTAAGAATTCGGTCCTCCGAATTTCAAACTGGTCCATCGAATAACTGTGGGTACTTCTCTCTCATGTGGCTCTCTAGCTCCCACGTAGCTTCTTCTGTCGAGTGGTGTCGCCAAAGAACCTTTACCAGTGGAATCGTCTTAGATCGAAGTACCTTCTCTTTTCTATCGAAGATCCGGATCGGTTGTTCAATATAACTCATGTCTTCATGAATCTCCAATGGTTTGTACTCTATGACATGAGAAGGGTCTGGATAATACGTCCTCAACATGGAAACGTGAAAGACATCATATATACCTGATAACTATGGGGGTAGTACGAGTCGATATGCAACGTCTCCAACTTTCTCCAATATTTCAAATGGACCAATGAAGCGAGGACTAAGCTTCCCTTTCTTCCCGAAACGTGTGACACCCTTTCATCGGAGACACCTTTACAAATACAAAGTTTCCAACTTCAAATTCCAGAGGACGTCTTCGTACATCTGCATAACTCTTTTGTCTACTCTGTGCTGTCCTCAATCTATCACAGATTAACTCAATACCTTTAGTTGTCCGTTCGACTAGTTCGGGAGCAAGTATTTTCTTATCACCCACTTCTTCCCATGCAATCGGGGGCCTACATCTCCTGCCATATAGAGCTTCATAAAAAGCCATACCAATGCTAGCATGATAACTGTTTGTCACGACCCAATATTACCAAAATCAGTACAAATTTTTCGCTTTTGAAAAATCTTTCTTACCTCCTCGTGATAAATTCCTCTAAACAGGTCGGGCTGTGAATCAATATCAATATACCATTCAAACCATTAAGAAATATCACACGTAAACATACATACTGATATCATTAATCATATAATAGAGTGGTCGGTACGTTTATACATCAATTAATTCTATATTTACATCCCCAAATATTCTTTCATATACAGTACTGTGCTGTAAGCATACTAATACAAAATTCTGTACATGGTATATACCTGACAGTCGATGGGAAACAAAGATATCAGCTATGCCGTCTACTCTCTACACTCGCTATCTCTACGGTGGAAATACTGAAAGTGGGTGGAAAATGAAAGGGTGAGCTCCACATGCTCAGTAAGGCAATAATACAAACGGGTAGATAGCTATACTATCTACATGCTGATAAGAAAATCAGGATATATGTGAGCATGAGGTAAAAACAATAATATGCCATATATATAATATCATCTGTTCTAAAACAGGAAATCGACATATTAAAACATGGAATAATCCTCATGTAAAAACATCTCATGCTCAATGAAACAACACGTTTTAAAATACCCCATCTGGGTCAAAATACGATACACTCACAAATCAAAATCAATTCCAACAAAATTCTTTATTTTCAAATCTTCGTTATAAAACACCCTTCTCACAGGGTTACAAATCAATAAAAGTCTCATAAAATCCCTCCATGGGAATATCCAAATCTCAATTGAAATCATAAGAAAATCGGGGCCTGACCCCTCCCTCGGGTCTACCCTGGTCTATGAAGACCAATAGTTATATCATGTGAGACATGTCAACGACTATATCGGTAATATCCAGGACTATGGCCATAACCTCATGATCCCTGGCACACGGATCCTAGTGTGTGGGGTATCACACCTGAAACGGGAGGTGGGTCATCCTACCCACCAGAACAGCATAATATTAGGATTGCGAGGGCAAGACTTGCTGTCTCGTGGCTAATGCCACTCCACTCCAACAATCCCCACGGTACAGCGTACTCCGCGTGACATACACGGTACATCGTACTCCGTGAACCCAAGCTCAATCAGGGGTGCCTGTAATAGGTCTTATCCACCCATGTCTAGTATGTCTCAATCTGCACGTGTGAGCATATCATCTCACTGTGACACACAGTCAACAGGAGGCTCCAACACGGCTATATGCATGTCATATAAATTCCTGTGCGATCGAAGCTCCAGCACGGCTCCATGCATATTCATGATATCTGAAAACCTCGTGCGAGTGAAACTCTAGCACGGTTTCATAGAAATCAATTAAAATCTGCGTACGAGCAGGGCTCCAGTACGACTTAAACTAATTATAAATTCAATTCAAATCCACGTACGAGCATTGCTCCAGTACGGATAAGTATTAAAACTCTGTGAAAACCTCGTACGAGAAAAACTCCAGTACGGTAGTTATATAAAACAAATCTGTAAAATAGTGCGAGCAATGCTCCAGCACTCTGAGTATGAGTTAAAATATAAAATTCAGTGCGAGCAATGCTCAAACACGATTACACTCAGATAACACTGATAGGTGGCTCAATATTATCAAAACATGTTAAATAAAAATCATCTGGCACCTAACCTGTGCCTTTTCACATAAAACATGTAAATAATAGCCAACCTATCCATAAATTGCTTGAATTAAAGCAATATCATCATGAAAACATTAAAATCATTAAATTCATGCAATTTCATAGCCTTACTACCCTTTTTGAAATTTTCCTAACTGGGGGCAAAATAGTCATTTTCCACTATTTTCATATTTTTCCGTAAAAATTATTATTCTATTTTCAGGTAGCCTATTGAATTTAACGTAATGTAAATCCCCTCAAAATTACGTATAGCTACCTCTAAGTGTTCATAAAATTCCCTTACCTGGAATCACGCGCGAGCTTATCCCGACTCGGTCGTACTAGGTTTCTCAGTCCAATTCGCTCGTCTACGGAGCTGCATATAACCACATATGGGTTCAGTTCAATATACAGATCAGTATTTCACTCTTACTGATCGAATCTAAAGCTCGGGCTCGTTTTACTCTATTGGGCCCGATTACACTTTAAGGGGCCTCGAATCCCTTTTTCAGCCCGTTTCCATTTTTAAATCCCTTCTTCGGGTTTACTGGGCTCATTTGATTTATCAATAATCATCGGGCTTCGTTCCAAACTCAGTGGATAGCCCGGATACTGTTTACGATAATTACTTTGAAATTTCAAATAAATTTCCTTTTTTATGCAGAATTAATCCGTAAATTCGTAAAATAATCGAAACTCTGCATTAAAGGACTCATATTATCGTAATTAAAATATGCTTACCCAATATGGTGCGGGGTACGAAAATCAGAGCTAAATCGGCTCTCGTTCGGGCTCTGTAGTGACACTGCACAATTATTTAAATTCCGGTCATTTTCCATCAATAAAATATTAAATTAAATTCCCGAGATTTATCCGCAGGTCAATCCCGACCCTCGGTCACTTACCGAAATTTTTGAGTCGTCCCCGGGTACACTTTCTTCCTTTTTTTCCCTTTTTTTTCCTTTTCTTTTTCTTTTTCTTTTCTTTTTCTTTTCTCCCTTCTCCCTTTCCCGGCTACGGTGCCGTTTTGGCCCGTTTGCCGTCGTCGACGTTTCCGACCATCTCGCCGGTAGCCAGTGGGTTCAACAGAACCGTCTTGGCTAGGGGAAGGCTCGGCTGGGTTGAATCAGCGCTGGAATGCCGCCGTTCGCCGGAACAGAGGCGGTTTTTCCCCGAAATTTCGTCGGTCGATTCGTCGAAAATAGTTGCCGTCGGCGCGCGTCACCGGTACCAATAGACTCGTCGGACGTCGCTCTATCTTCTCCGATCGGTATTTGGGCTCGTCGGACGCCGGTGCATCGTCGGGGGTCACGGGTTCAGACGGGTTCCGTTTTCTCGGGTTTCTCTCTCCCCGAAATCATATTTCTGTTTTTTTTATTATTTTCCTTTTTTTTAACTGATTTATTATTATTTTAATACATTAAAATATATTAAAATAATCCAAATATCCCAAAAATCTTAAAAAAATATTATTAAATTCATTTAATCAATAAATGAATTTATCAGTGTATTTTCATCTTTCTCGGTATATTTTTCGATTCTTTTCGGTATAATTTTTCGAAATAAAAATCCCGATTAATTTCAAATTAATCCCCGTAAATTTTAATAAATTAATATCTAGATCAATCGGCCTCGAATTTAAATATTTTCCTCGGTATTGATCCAGATTTCGCAAATTCTATAATTTATCGAAAATTACTTATCGAATTTATACCGAATTTTGGTCTTTTGACCATTTTACCCTTGCACGGGTTTGGGACCAAATTGAATTGACTTTCTTTCATCAATCCACAATCTTTTCCCTATTTTTAGTCAACTCGATTTAATTCCTTAGACAACTTGTTGCTTCTTTATTTTCCCAATTTATCCATATTTGATTTTACGTAATTTATTTCGTTTCATCCACATTTATCAAATCTGAATCAACCATCTTATGAATCCATTAACATATACTAATGTCATACAATATGAAAATCATAAGGAATATCATACAACAATTGCGGATCTCACACTGTTATTATAAGAAAATTCAGCGAGAGGCAAATGATCATCCCATGAGCCCTTAAAATCTAGTGTACATACCCTTAACATATCCTCTAAGGTCTAAATAGTCCGCTCAGACTGACCGTCTATTTGAGGATGATAGGCGGTGCTCAAATTCAGTCGAGATCCCATGGCTTCCTGAAAATGAGTCCAGAACCTCAAAGTGAACTGATAATCTCTATCAGAAGTAATACTCACAGGGGTTCCATGTAATCGTGCCACCTATCGGACATACAGTTCTGCTAGCTTATCCAGAGAATCAGTGCTCTTAATGGCAAGAAAGTGGGCACTCTTTGTCAGTCTGTCCACAATTACCCAGACTGCATCATGACCCCTCTGGGTCCTAGGTAACCCCATAATAAAATCCATAGTAATATGCTCTCATTTTTAAGTAGGCACTAATAAAGACTTAAGTAGTCTTGCTGGCTTCTGGTGCTTAGCCTTAATCTGTTGGCAGACTAAACATCTAGCCACAAAATCTGCCACATCTTTCTTCATTCCTGTGCATCAGTATATTTTTTGAAGATCATGGTACATCTTAGTACTACCTAGGTGCATGGTGAATCGATAACAATGGGACTCTTTCAAAATACTTTGTCTCAGGGTGTCATCATGGGGTACACAAATACGGCCCCAAAATCTCAACAACCCATCATCACTGACTAAGAATTCTGACTGTGATCTCTCTTCAGCCTGACTAACCATATCCAATAATTTTTTATCATTCCTCTATCCTGTTCTGATTTGATCCAATATACTGGGCTCTATCTGTAGGCTAGTCATAAATCCATCCTTAACCTTATCAACACTGAGACTGAGCTCGACGAATTGTTCTAACAAGTCCCATTCTCTAATCATCATATAGGACACCATACCCTTTCTACTGAGGGCATCTGCTACCACATTCGCCTTGCCCGGGTGGTACAAAATCTCGCAGTCATAATCCTTCAAGAGCTCTATCCATCTCCGTTGTCTCATATTCAGCTCCTTCTAATAAAAATATACTTGAGACTCTTATGGTCAATGAAAATCTGAAATTTTTCACCATATAAGTAATGCTGTCATATCTTCAGTGCAAAAATTACTACGGCCAATTCCAAGTCATGAGTGGGATAGTTACGTTCATGGTCCTTTAGCCGGCGAGAACCATAAGTAACCACTCTACCATTCTATATTAGCACACAGCCCAAACTCTGGTAGGAGGCATCACTGTAAACTGCAAATCCTCCGAACCACTCGGAATGGTCAAGACTCGTGCTGTGGTCAACCGGTGTTTGAGTCTTGGAAACTCCGCTCACACTGATCAGACCACTCAAATGAGACATTCTTATAGGTCAATTTAGACAGTGGAACTGCAATCTGGGACAATCCTTCTACAAACTTTTGGTAGTATCCTGCTAATTCCAAAAAACTCCGAACCTCTATCACTGTCCTCGGTCTCTCCCATTTTAATGCAGCATCCACCTTGGACGGATCCACAAACACCCCGTCTTTAGATACTATGTGTCCGAGAAAGGTAATCTGTTCCAACCAAAATGCACATTTACTGAATTTTCCATACAGTCTCTTTTCACGAAGAGTCTGGAGCACAATCCTCAAATGCTGGTCATGCTCCTCCTGAGACTTAGAATAAATCAATATGTCATCAATGAATACAATCACAAACTTATCCAAAAATTCTTGAAAAACATCATTCATCAAATTCATAAAGGCAGCAGGGGCGTTAGTCAATCCAAAGGGCATCACCAAAAATTCATAGTGCCCATATCGGGTCCGAAAGGCTATCTTCGATACATCAGCCTCCTTAATCCTTAACTAATGATAACCCGATCTCAGATCTATTTTGGAGAACATTGAGGCCCCTCTTAATTGATCGAATAAGTCATCTATCCTTAGTAGAGGATACTTATTCTTTATCGTTGCCTTATTCAACAGTCTATAATCAATACATAGACGAAGACTGCCATCTTTCTTTCTGACAAACAGTACTGGAGCACCCTATGGAGACGCACTCGGCCTAATAAATCCCTTATCGAGCAATTCTTATAATTGTTTTTTCAATTCCTCTAATTCGACCAATGCTATTCAATAAAGTGGCTTGGAAATAGGCTGAGTGTCGAGCACCAGATCAATTGCAAATTTAACTTCTCTCTCTGGTGGTAGCCCAGGTAAATCTTTTGAAAAGACATCGAGAAACTCACATACTATCAGAACATCTTGAATACTTGGCGGTTCCCGACTGTTGTTAAAAATAAAGGCAATATAGCCTTCATATGAATCATATTGTTAGCAATTTTTTTTTTTACTAATCGATAACTTCGTAAAATTTAACACCATGCACTTTATTTATTCTTAACAAAACATACATCAAACTTTTCGGGTAAGGAGAAAGTCAGGGTCTTAGTGTAGCAGTCTAGACTTACACGATTAGCAGCTAGCTAATTCATGCCTAAAATTACATCAAACCCGTACATATTTAATAAAATTAGATCTGCTAACAGCTTTCTACCTCCTACCATGATTTCACATTTTTTATATATCATATCCATCAATTGAGATTCATGTATAGGTGTACTAATACGTAACATGTGATTTAAGGACTCAGGTTCTAAATGCAATTTACATACAAATTGTGGGGAAATAAAAGAGTGTGTAGCACCTGAATCAAATAAAACATGTGCATAATAATTACAGACCATAAGCGTACCTCTGATAGTATTGGAAGAGATGTCAGCTGTCTCTCCGTCTATTCCTCGTACATGTCCCTATGCAATGGGCCTCTTACCCTTCTCTGCAGCTGTTGCTTTCCACTACAGGACCTGTCTCAAGGGACTCTGTACTTGCCTCTTAGGTTGTTTTGGTTGTTCCCGAGATTCATAAGGTCTCATTAATGGGCAATCCTTAATCATGTGCCCTACCTGTCCACACCTGAAATAGACATTAGTAGCCCAACAACATTCACCAACATGTATCTTGCCACAGTTCTTACACCGTGGCACTACTGTCCCAGGGCTTCGAGTAGTGGAAACTCTACCCATAGGGATCTTGGGCTTCCCAGCCCCTATTTGAGGCTTATCTGTTCTTTACTTCTTCGACTGACTCTTTCTCATATCAAATCGGGATGTCTATATCCCCTTTCCTTTATCTTGATCCTTGGCTTTGTACCATGCTCAGCTCGAGTCACATTTAAGCCCCTTTCAACTTCTTAAGCCCGACCTAGAGCATCCTTAAAATCCACAAATCGAAATCCCAATAATCTATCCCAGATCCCTGATCTCAGACCTGCCAAGAATCTCTTAATTTGGCATGCTGGATCCCTAAGGGTGTCAGGATCATATCTCAAAAGGGTAGTGAATCAACTTTCATACGGATCAACAGTCAAACTGCCCTGAGTCTGACTCAAAAATTTTGTCTGCATCTTCTTTTGTGTCGTAAGAGGAATATAATGGGCCCTGAATGCATTTAGAAATGCCTCTCATGTAATATCTACTAAATTATTAGCTAAGGTTTTATGTGTGGTCTTCCACCAAAATTTGGCCTCTTCCCTGAGCATATAGCTGGCCATAGTTACTTTCTCTTCATCTATGCACCCCAAATAATGAAATACTGTATCAAAGTATATTAACCATCCCTCAGCCTTAATCGGATCCTTTACCCCTGTAAATTCTGATGGACTCATTTTTAGAAATTCTTGTAGCCTCTGGGTGTCTCTTACATCTCTAGGCTGTGGAGCTACAGGCTGAGGTACTGGGGCTGCCAGAGGATTCTGTGGTGGGGGAGGAGGAACCTGTGCTGGTGCAGGAGTGGCATCAGTACCAGAAGTGTTTGCCCCAAATTGTTGGGCAATAATGGCAGTCAATGCATTTAAGCCCTCCCTTATTCCTTGTATCATTTCTTCGAGCCTACTTATTCTCTCAGTGGGGCTCTCAGGTTTAGGGGGAGGTGACGGAGCAGGTTCTGTCTGTCTCCTTGGATGGCCTCTCCTACCACTCATAATTTCACTAATCGTTTACCTATACATACACCAAAATTTTAATCATGACTTAACAGATATACTTACTTTACAACCAGACAAGCCTAGACAATTTGGGATGTAGTCTGACTTTTCTATTTGACACTGATAATACTAGACAATTTTTGCTATGATGCCAAGTAAACTGTGATGCCCCCGAAGCGAAAAACAGGCTAAATTTATATATATATATATCCTTTACTTAAGTTGTATTCCTATCAGTGTCATTTTTTTAATCTTTCGTTAATGTACAGAAACACAGTTTATAATCACAACAAATGGATTTTAATTTCTTTCCTCTGATTATGATTTCAATATGATGACACTAGAACTGGGCATTCTGTGTACCCTTATGATTTCAAGCATGTACACACAAGTTCCAACGAAAATCATAAGAAATGAACCTTGCCATGATCTAAGTGTGAGTAGATTGCAAAATGACTAGTGAAGCAATCAAACACAAGCTTTTCCCTTGAAAAACTGGAAAAATTACAGCAAGAAGCCTGCAGATCAAGGCCAGATCGATCTCCTATTCAAAGCAGATCGATCCTTGTTCAAGCACAATGAGCTCGAGTTGATTCTGCCAAGAGCAGATCGATCTCTCCCTAAAGCAGATCGATCTCTCTGTGACGCCCCAAAAATGCCAAAAAACGAGCTAAATTTATATATATATATACATATATATATATATATATCCTTTACTTAAGTTGTATTCATATCAGTGCCAATTTCTTAATCTTTCGTTAATGTATAGAAACACAGTTTATAATCGCAACCAATGGATTTCAATTTCTTTCCACTGCTTATCAGTACATCTATTCTCATTCTCACTCTTTACATATCCAGAATATACAGTAAGGTTAAAATTACGTTACTACAACTTTAGTTACATCCATATTTCTTATTTTACATCCCAAAACATTATTACAACATTGTCTATGCTTTACAAGAAGTCTGGTAGATAAAGTAAAAATATTCCTTACTAGTATTGATGATAGCCTAGAAAGGGCTGAGTCCACCTGTCCATGAATGTTAACCGAAACATATTTAGTTTCGAAAGTCAAGTCAAACACTTGTGATATCATGACTAATAACATGTAATTTGTAAATCACGTGTCTTATAAATCACGTGGCATGTAAATCATGTAACAAATATCCCGTAGGAATTCATTTCGCATAGCATATATCACATAACTCATTTAAAGAGCAAATCAAGTTAGAGTACATAATATTTAAATCATTATTTCTTAGTACTCTTTCTTTCAAATAATACTAATTCTTTTCATGGAGACTAGGCAGTATTTTCATTACGACAAAAGTCGTATTCATGTATGCATTTCACACAGAAAATTTACATAGATGCTTCACTTATACATAGTACCGATAGCCATGGTAAGGGACTGTAGACTGGATCAGGGTCTTACAGAGCCCCTCGCCACTAAACATATATTTTCTTTAATGGAGAGTGGCGTAAACATTACACCGAGTGGTACAAATACCCGACGCAGTTTAACATGCACCATAAGGGACTAAACGTACACCAGGTGGTATGAGGCATGTTTCACAACGGTCCAGACCCCACACAGCAATTCAAGATAGTTCTCGTAGCTTACATATAGCCTCAGTCTCAAAACATTTCTTTGAAATCATTTCTTGGGTCTGTTTTGTGAGACCCCGTATATGTATAAGGGTATATATGTACATAGAAGTGTAAATAGAGTTGTACTATGAATTCATAAGTGAAGTATATGTGATGTAAGTCCATAAGTAATGTACACACTTGTAATGAGAGTGGTAATCGTACATACAAGTTTCATTATGTATGAATGTGTAGAAATGGACTTAAACATGTGGAGAATGTGTGTAGAGTGGATTATGAATAGTTTGATAAAATGGAAGTAGAATTGCATAAGATGTGCACTTCCATTTTTGTTTATATTAAATACCATTGGTCACACAAAGATCCTACACAAGTTTTAATGTGTATGAAGTGAGGATAGATGCCATTTTCAAGTCTCAAAGATGAATGAATGAGGAAATGATCATGGTAGCAAATTAAGGATGTTTGGTAAGTGTTGTTGCAGAGGAACTGCAGAAAATCTGGAAATTTTGAAGGGCAGATCGATCTCATGGGATGAGAGATCGATCTGGAAGAGCCAGAATGCTCTTATTTGAGCAAAAGAATAGAACAGATCGATCTCCAATGGACCAGATCGATCTCCTTAGCTCTCTGTTTGGGAGCAGATCGATCTCATGCCTCGACAGATCGATCTCATGCCTCCACAGATCGATCTCATGCTTCGACAGATCGATCTCAGGCTTAAAAATACCGTGAAAAGAGGGATTTTAAGGGACCAGATCGATCTCTTCTTGGATCAGATCGATCTCCTCAAGCTATTTCTATATAAGGAGTGCTGGAAATCAGAAAATTTCGAGAAAAACACAAACTTTCCACTTTCAACCCAAAAACCTAACATTCTCTCTCAAAAATCAGCCATTTTCAGTGAGGTTTGAAGAGAGATCATTAGAGACAAAGTTGTTCCTATCAAAGAGAAGAACAACATAGTTGGAAAGCATTTTCCCATTGTTGGTATGGGAGGAGTTAAGGGCATTGCCATTGGAGCAAGAAGAGAAATCAAATTTGGTAAGATTCTAACACTCCAACTATGGTACATTGTTTATTTAATTGATTTTGGAGTTGTTTGGCATGAGTATGGATGGTTAGAAACTATCTAGAATGCATTGGAATGATTTTGACCTAGAAATGGTTTAGTGTGAGAAAGTGAAATTGATCGAGATTAATGATGAATGAGATATGTAGAAATCATTAATAGTGATTGTGGTATGATTTTAAGATGTGGTTAGTGGATAAATTGTGAGGTTTACCTAAAAGAGGTAAAATGAGGGTTAAGGCATTTGTAAAATGCATAAGTAAATAATGTTGACTAGTGAGGTCAATTATGGGTTAAATACATTAACTCAATCGATTTAATGAATGAATCGCAGCTTTCGAGGATACGCCGAGGCGAGTTGGGCCAAGAGCGTGAGAAGCTAAAAGAAAAAGGAGTCACACCAAGTAAATCGAGGTAAGGGAATTGTGTGGACTCTTAGAGATATTGTGCGCAATTTGGGGGCATAAATGTTTTTTTAGAATGCATGAGATTAGGAAATGTTGTTGTTGGGTGATTGAAGGGTAAAAGTTGGGAGTTTGAGAAATGTGCATGAAAACAAAAGCATATTGCTTTGAAAATCATGTTTTATTGCTTTTTAGCAAATGATTGGTAGGTTGGCTAACATTGAAATGATTTGCAAAAGAAATGAGTATGTTTTGGTTTTGTTAACCATATTTTGCAAGTTTTGAGCCACCTACATGATTTCGTGAGTATGAAAGAGTGCATGAGGCACTAGTTTTCACATGGATTCCATGTTGTTTTGGCATTGTGCTTTGAGTTTGTCTCGCACTGGATGCCCACCTTGCATGTTGCCGTGTTTGGAGCTTCGAGTAGACTTGGTGTCACATCGATTAAATAGGCTCACACGTGCATTGTTTTGAGACATGGCATGTTAAAACAACCTGATGAGCCCGAACGAGGGATAAGGGTCGGAGATCCACCTGATGAGCCCGAACGAGGGATAAGGGTTGGAGGAACAGCTGATGAGCCCGAACGAGGGATAAGGCTGGGGGTCCACGGAGTACGTTGTACCGTGCATGTAGCATGGAGTACATTGTACCGTGTTGTGATGTGATGTGCCGTCTTCGGACGAGATCTGCTATGGACCGGCGGGTAGGATTTGACCCACCTCCCGTGTGGAAGCAGATGGTGGTGATATCCCGCACACCTGATCCGTGTAGCCGGTATCACAGGTTATGTACATAAGCCTTGAGGTTATTACCTATTGTTGAACTGCCTATCTCACATGTTTAATGCTATTTGAGAATAAATCCATGTTTGAAGTGATTGTGGTCAGGAAAGCCCAAGGGATGGGCTGGGACCTGACGTTGAATTGATTTGTTAATGGTTTTTAAAGTGCACGGATGCATGATGTTTAATGCCATGCTTTTATTGTGAATTTTGCATGATGATTTATACCATGCTTTGAGTTGAAATGTGCACTGAATTTTAATAGCATGAATGCTTTACATGCCATTAACACAATCATACACTCATGTTTTGAGATAAACAATGAATAAAATGCTTTTGAGCATGGCATCACGATCACGTAGATAGTACAGTATCTACCTGTTCGTATGATTGCCTTACTGAGCGTGTGGTTTGCTCACCCCCCTTATTTTCCCCCTCTCTACAGAGATTTGAGTATAGATTGAGCGTGACTGGAGGCGTTCCTTTTTGGTAAATCCGCTGCATCCCATCGCTAAAGGTATACACACTTGGATTATTTTGTATCTAAACTAGACATAGCACAGTAGCGTTTTGTATGTAACTACTGGGGATGTAAAACAATGTAAACACATGTAACAACTCTGATATATATACATTTACACAAGTGTTTACTCATAAATAATGTTTCAATTGAATTGGTATGGTGGAGTGGGTTAGACGTCGACACACAGCCCAACTGTTAAGCGCGTGGTTGTTCACGATCGAGGAAGGATGATTAAGGATTGATGCATGAAAATGCGAAAAATTTGTACGTATTTTGGTAAGTCGAGGGTCGTGACATGTTTACCCGTAAAATCTTAAAAAATCATATCTCGAGTCCGTACACCCGTAAATTCATAAAAAATCATATCTCGGGTCCGTACACCCGTAAATTCATAGAAATCATATTTATAATTATATTTTGGGTCCGTTCACCCATAAACTAGTATAAATTATATTTTTCATTTTCACATAACAAATTTTATTTAAAACATGTCACAGATATCAAAAGTACATTTTTTTATGAGCTCAGAAAATAGGGCTTTTCTTTCAATTTTTCGATTTTCGAGTGTATAGTAACTTTTCTAGGTTTGAAAATATTATTCGTAAAAACTAATATGCTCAGTACATTTTTAAGCTGAGGTAAGGTATTTGACTACCAATACTACTTTAAATCACATCCCTTACCTCGTAGATCGTAGGGCAACGTGAAATTGTCGAGTCTCGAGATTACCTCTATTTATGTACCGAATTCCTGAACTTCCCAAAACGATATATCATATATTGATCAATTTCATCTTAACATACTCAATTTTGATTTATCTTCTCGAAGTTTGACCAATTTTGACTTTTCGGTAAACTTTTTCGGTTTTCTTGATTTTACCGATTTTAATGTCATTTTGGCAAAATTCCTTATTCTAATTTCTCATTTCATTACTTCATTAACCTTAAAACTCATTTAAGTTCATAAATCATGCTAGTCACTTTGTCAAATTTTTAATTCTTTCACTTTTCGGTCTTACACTGAGTTAAGCTATAAATCAGGCCTTCTCGGTATAAATTTAATCGTTAACAACCTGAGATCCATTAAATTTTCACCACAAACACATCAAAACCTTATTGTCCAGACCTTAAATCATCCATAGAAATTAAATCATCTAATTCCACTTAACTAAAAACCTTCTAAAAACACCAAACAACAACATATATGAACTTCATCATCATCCATCAACTTTACCTCGAGTTTGACTAAGGTTGACCACAACTTTATTCCTCAAAATTGATCCTCAACTGTAATTTAACATGTATAGAGCTTAGAATCATCAAAAACTATAAGAAAATCCAACCAAAAATCAAAAACTCCAAGTTCTTCACTTACCAAACTGAGGGCAGATCTTTCCACTTTTTTATTTTACGTTTTTCACCTAGAAAATGAACTTATTTGTGTCTAAATTTTTTATATGTTATAGAGGACTGGATTATAAAGATTTGATCCTTCTTGGGCAACACCTGAATCTGGCCGTAAGGTCACTATAAAAATTGCGCAATGAGGAGAAAGGGAGGACGCCTGTGGGAATGAAGGGGAGGGGATTTCTCTTGACTGGAAAGTACAATTGGGTTGATTTTTATGCCCCCTGAAAGATATATAAGTCTAATTTCAGACTTGAAAAACTTGGCTCTAATTTATTACCCTAAGGGCTTCAAATTTGACAAAAATGAGGGATTGGTCGACAGGCTGAAGGGGATAAATTTCTGTCCTCTTCTAGAAGAATTCAAGAAAAATTATTCTAGTCTAATTTTCTCCAAATTCCCACTTCTAAAGTGTTATACTATGTCTCTAGGGTTGTCCATAAAAATTTGGAGGTCACTTGTTTAAGAAAAATTACCTGATTGAGCCCATTTTACGCAATTTGGTCAATACCAAGCAAAATGGCTTAAAGTTTTCAATTTACCTTAACAATTAATTCGATCCCTGAAACCTCCATATTTCCAATTGATTTTGATTTATCAAGTAAATTGCACCTTATATTAATTTTCTATGGCCTCGAAATAATTTTTGAGAATTTCTAGAATTTAATCTGAATTTATTCTCTTTTTCGAGCCCATTTGCTCGATTTTGTGCAAAACCCGAGCCTTACTAACTTTTTCACTTTCAATCCCTTAGTTTTCATTTCTAAACATCATTTCATGCTCAAATATGTAATTCTTAAATAATTATCAAGCTTAGAGCATTACCTCAATTTACGTGCCAATGAGCCTCACACCGCTAACCCGAGTGATTTGGTGGTTCCAAGTCTGCACAACATTATTTTGAGTTCTTAATTACTTCTTAGTTTTTCTAAATAAGAAATGAAGTCAAAAAATTTGGGTTTCACACTCCCCTATGTGCAGATCGATCCCCAAGTGCTTCAACCAAACAAAGATTGATCCCTCCCTGTAAGCAGATCGATCTCCACAAGCTCTTGCCAAGAAAGGATCAATCTCTTCCCCAAAGAGCAGATTGATCCAGTCACGACCCAAATTACCTAAAAATCAGAGTAAATTTTTCGTTTTTTCATTTATTATTTAATTCTTACCTTTCTCTCATCGTGACCATCCTACAAACAGTTGGGCTATGATTCGGTGTTAGTCACCTCTCACCTATTTACTATTCCATTTCCATAATCACATTTACATATCAGAGTTTACTATCATTTGACTTTAACTGAATACATACACAATGGTATTTATAACTCTACATCCCCGACATCATATCTGTTTACAGTACTGTGCATTACATATTTAGATACAAAACTATACAAATGTGTATACCTGTATCTCATTGGGAAGCAGCGGATACCAACCATGCAAGTCCTCAGCCATTCAGTAACTATTACAAGTGCTCTGAAAAGATGGAAAAATAAGGGGGTGAGCAAACCACACGCTCAGTAAGGCAATTATGCAAGTAAGTAGATAGCTCCACTATCTATATGCTCATAATTTCATGCCCTTAAATCCATTTCTTTTCATTAAAATCATCAAGCACAAGGTCATGCAAACATCAATGACTTAGTTTATCAAAACTATTTGTGCATATAGAAATCATGTAATTCATGCATCAAAGGCATTTTATGTGACATCATTAAATCATAATAAGCATGAAGTAAATCAAGATCATGCATTCTTTCATGTCATGTAAGACAAATCATGAATTTGAAATGAAAGCATGGAAAACATCGTCATGCTACTGCATTCAAATCATTTCATTAAAACTGCAGTATAAACTAACCCTTCCGGGTCAATCATCTCATAAAACAATTCATTAAAATTCATTATAAAACTTCGATTATAAAACCCCCCTTTTTTCAGGGTAACATATCATAAAATCATAAAATCGGGGGCCTGACCCCTCCCTCGGGTCTACCCTGGTCTATCGACCAATAGTTATATCATGTGAGACATGTAGGTGACTATCAGTAATAACATAGGACTATGGCCATAACCTCGTGATCCCTGGCAACACGGTACCTAGTGTGCGGGGTATCACACCTGAAACGAGAGGTGGATCGTCCAACCCGCCAGAACAGCATAACACCAGGATTGCGAGGGCAAAGCTTGCTGCCTTGTGGCTAATGCCACTCCACTCCAACAATCTCGACGGTACAACGTACTCCGCGTGACATACACGGTACAACGTACTCCGTGAACCCAAGCTCAATCAGGGGTGCCTGTAATAGGTCTTATCCACCCATATCATCTCTGTCTCAGTATGCACGTGTGAGCATATCATCTCACTGTGACACACAGCCTACAGGAGGCTCCAACACGGCTATATGCATGTAAAATAAATCCTTGTGCGAGCGAAGCTCTAACACGGCTCCATGCATATTCATGATATCTGAAAACCTCGTGCGAGCGAAGCTCTAGCACGGTTTCATAGAAATCAATGAAATCTATGTACGAGCAGCGCTCCAGTACGACTTAAAATAATTATAAATTTAAGTAAAATCCACGTACGAGCAATGCTCTAGTACAGATATGTATAAAAACTCGTGAAATCCTCATACAAGAAAAAACTCCAGTACGGCTTTAAAATGAGTTATAAAACCATATAAAACTTCGTGCGAGCAATACTCCAGCACGAGTGAATGCTCAAGTAAATCAAAACTTCGTACGAGCAACGCTCCAGTATGGCTTTATGCATAAATACATCAAATCTCGTGCGAGTTACACTCCAGTACGGCTTTATGCAAATTTCATATCAAAATAGGAGGCGAGCTAAGCTCCAGCACCTTTTTATGCATATCAAACCATAAAACTAGTGCGAGCAATCACTCCAGCACCTTCTTATGCATATAAAGTTAAAACAGTTCAAAATCGTCAAAACAGTCAAAATAGAGTGTGAGCTAGGCTCCAGCAGCTCTCATGCATATCAAATCATAAAATCAGTGCGAGCAACCGCTCTAGCACATTTTATGCATATGATGTCACACAAATCGGTGCGTGCAACCGCTCAAGCACATGTATGCACATTCAAAAATGCAGATATAGTGCGAGCTATATGCCAGCACTATCTGTTTCCATATAAACTTGATAGTTGGCCCGTTTTCCAAAGAATTTCATTTAAATATGAATAACACCTACGTAGTGTTATCTTGTGAAATTTATACAATTACTGGCCAATCTATCGATTTGCTTTGATTAAAACCAATCAAATTCTTTAATTCAAAAAATTCCTTAAATCATGCATTTCATGCATGTCATGCTTTCACCATCTTTAGGTGAACTTCCCTCAATAGGGGTAAAATAGTCTTTTTACCTATTTCGATCCTTAAAATCATTTAAACCACTTTTAGGACCTTTATACAATATCAGTGTATACATACATATTTAGTGTATATAAAAACTATTTAAAGTACGCGTAGCTACCTCTAGCTACTCACACAATTCCCTTACCTCATTTTTCTCTATACAGTCTGACCTTTCCACTAATGACTCGTCACGCAGTGCGATTTTCTCCCAATCCAAATCAAATCTCCGGTACTGCGGATAAATATTCATCAGGTCAAATACAATACAACTAATTGTATTTCATAATTTTTTGGGCTTAATTTAAATCATTGGGTCGTTTACCCATATTGGGCCTGATTGTACCATAATGGGCCTTAATCGGCCTTACGCCCATTTACCACACTTTATCGAGGCTTATTGGACTCATTGGGCCCATCAGTATATATTGGACCGTGTTGTAAACTCTCGAATAGCTTAATTTAGTATTTACGACAATTTATCCAATTTTCCAGAATTTAATTCATTATATGCGAAAATTAAATTCGTAATTTATCTAACACGTATAACGATGCAAAATTGTTGTAAATAAGGGTTACTTACTCGAGATTCCATGATAGTACGTAAATCGAGGCTATCTCGAGCTCTCGGTTGATGCCAATTGTCGAGCTACACAATTTACATAATTTTTCGGGTAAATTTTTAGTCGAATATTAATCAAATTAAATATTTTAAAATTTAAATCGATCAATTTTGACCGCTTATCGACTTACCCATAGCTCGATTGCATCACTAAAATTTCCCCAATTTTCCCTCTTTTTCTTTTTCCATTTTTCTTCCTTTTTCCTTTTCTTTTTAGCTGAACCGGTTCGGTCCGGTTCAGCATAACGTCATTGCGCTGAACCGGCCGTATTGATTCAGGCATAATTTCCTCTTTCCTGCGTCGTTCGATCGGTTCCCGGCATGATTCTGGTGCCGTTCGGCTTGGATGCGCCTGGGCGTCCTTCGTCGGCCCTCGGGGTGGCTCGAAACGGCGTCATCGTTGGCGAATCCAAGCTCCTCTCCCACGGCCTCTCCTCTTTCGATCTGTCAATTCTGACAGGATCCATGGCGCGTCACGGCCACTGTGATGTAGTCAGAGGTCGGGCTGTCTTCGCCGGCCCCTTAGTCCCGCCGGTGCTGTCGGATCGAAGGGAAACCATTCCCTCAGTTTCCTACTTCACTTTCGCCTTTTGCTTTCTATTTCGTTTCCTTCTGTTTCGCGAATTCTTTTCCAGATTTCTCCTTTTTTGTACTTATTTTATTTATAATTTATTTTTAATAATATTTTATTCATTAAATTATTATTTAAAATCCAAAATATCCAAAAAAATTCTAAAAAAATTCTATTTTATTCATTTATTTAATAAATGAATTTCTCAGTCTTATTTCGGCTTTTCGGTATATCTTTTGATTATTTTCGGGATTATTTTTTGAATTGAAAATTTTGATTTATTCAAATAAATTCATATCTTGATCAATTTAACCCGAAATTTAATTATTTCTTCGTTATTGATCAAGATTTCTCAATCTCATATTTTTCATTAAATTTTCTTATCGAATTTATACCGACTTTCGATCTTTTGACCGTTTTACCCTTGCACATTTTTGGGAATACCATTTAAGTCCTTTGCATTTTTAAATGCACTCGAAAATTTCTATTCATTCCCTTTTTTTTTTGCTCTTACGATAAAATCGGGTCTTACAGATCCCACTCTTCATGCCTGGACATTTCGAGAGCTCAATAACCAAAGGAAAATCAATCTCAACCCTAGAAGATCAATCGCTTCACCCTTATCCCATATAAACCCAACGGCAAAAACCTCATTCTTCTGAAGACTCATATCCTCTCTCAATTTTTACCAAAAATAAAGCTTTCTCTCTCTAGAAAATCATTCCTTTCCAAAAAGATTGAGGAAAAAGCTATTAGAACAAAGTTGTTCATTTAGAGGAGGAGAACAACATACCTTGGAATCGACATTCCACTCATTAGATTGAAGGAGCAATAGGATCTTCAAATTTCAGAAAAGAGAAAAGTCAAGCTATGTGAGTTTTCAATACACCAACTCCAAGTATGTTTATCTAATATTGTTGTGAGTAGATTGGTGTATGTATCATTGGTTGAAACTACCTAGAACTTGATGAATCAATGCTTATCTAATGTTATTGTGAGTAGATTGGTGTATGTATCATTGGTTGAAACTACCTAGAACTTGATGAATCAACTATGACCTAGTAATGGGTTAGTGTGAGAAAGTGGGATATGGTGGATTCAATGATGAATAGGTTATATTAAGGTGTTGTAATGATATATGCATGATATTGAGATTTTAGTATGAAAGCAAGTTATGGGATTGATCAAAGTGATGAAATGTGCATATATGGTAATTGTGAAATGCATGAATGAATGAAGGAACTAAAGCTAGAGCATGCAAGTCAAGCACTTGATTAGATAACTAAATTAGTTGCTAGCTAAATTGACTAGGAATGGCATAATGATGACCAAATGCAATAATGAGCCAAACTTGATAAATAGGCTTAATGAGATATACTGACTAGTTGAAGTTAGAATATGAGTTATCAGTATTAACTCATGTGATTGATGAATGTTTGTAACTCCCAAGGATATATCCGGAGCAAATTGAGCCCAATCACGAAAAATGAGAAAGGAAGAAAACGTTGCTTCCAAGTGAATTGAGGTAAGGGAATTGTGTGGACTCCTAGAGGTATCTATGCGCGTTTTTGGGTGCATTATGGTTCTCTAGAATGTTTGTGGTCATAGTAATGAAATGGATGTTTGAAGGGCAAAGAAATTGGATTTGAGAAATGTTCATGAAAAGTAAGAACACGAGGTTCTTGAGTTTTTACTGCATTTTAGCATGTGTATTGGTAGGTTGGCTAGCTTTTTAAATGATTTGCATGAAAATAGCCTGATTTGGTTTTAAGAACCATGCTTTGCAAAGAATGAGCCACCTACATGAGTTTTGTGGAAATGAAGCGTGTTAGAGTGTTGCTCGCACGAGATTTGACGTGTTTTATACGTGCATTAATCCTGGAGCGATGCTCGCACTAGAGTTTTATATGCATGAGTGCTGGAGCCTAGCTCGCACTAGTTTTCACATGGATTCATGATATTGTGCTGAGCCTAGCTCACACTAGCTTTCAAATGAGTTTTGACATGGTACTAGAGTATTGCTTGCAGTACATGTCCGCTCTACTTGTTTTCATACTTGAGATTACTCGCACATGATTTTTATGACATATTGGGAGTCATGCTAGGAGCTTTGGGTAGACTTGGTGTCGTACCAATTAAATAGGCTCGCACGTGCATATTGAGATGTGGCTTGATATGATGTGATGATATGGGTCTATGGAGTATGTTGTACCATGCATATAGCATGGAGTACTTTGTACCGTGTATTGAGATATATATACCATATGTGGATGAAGGTTAGATCTGCTATGGACCGACAGGTTAGACGTGACCCACCTCTCGTGCGGAAGTAGATAGAGGTGATACCCCGCACACTAGGATTCGTGTTGCCTATGATCACAAAGGATATGACCATAGTCCTAGTTATTTCCCTTGATATTATTTGCCTATCTCACACGTTTCTTGGTTTATGAATGGATAAATCCATGTTTTTAATTGTTTTAGTGGGTCAGGACAGTCCAAGGGAGGGGCTGAGTTTTGACGAGTGATGATTTTGTGTTGAGTATGAAATGCTTTTAAGAGCACATTGCACGATGATTTTCCATGCTTTATTTATGATTTGCACATGATGGTTTTTCATGCCTTGTTTTAGAATTATGCACTGATTTGAATAGCATGAACTACTTTACATATCATGAACACAAGCATGAACTGATGCTTTTGAGGGATGACGAGCAATTGTGTGGTTTTACGCATGACATCACGATCATGTAGATAGTACAGTTATCTACCTGCTCGCATGATTGCCTTACTGAGCACGTGGTTTGCTCACCCCCTTATTTTCCCCCTCTACAGAGCACTTTCAGTAGATAGAGAGCGACTGAGGATTGATTTTTGGAGTCGCTGCATCCCATCATACGAAGATATACACATTTGTACAGTTTTGTATCTAGATACGTAATAGCACAGTAATATTTTAAATGTAATTTTTGGGGATGTAGAAGATTGTAAACACATGTAAACAGTAACTCTGATTAAGAAATGTAAGTGTTTACCTTTAAATAAAATGTAAATTGAAATGGTATGGATGGATGAGATTTACACCGATACATAGCCTAACTGTTGGTGGTGTAGCTGTTTACGATAAGAGGATGGTAAGAAATGAATTAACTAATAAACGAAAAACAAAAACAAAATATTTGTAGTGATTTTTGGTGAATCGAGGGTCATGGAACAAGCCCCACAGAGGAAGGCCACAGTCGCGGACAAGGGCAAGAAGCCTATCTCGTAGGGACATGTGTTTGCCATCAACAAGAAGACAGCTGACACCTATGTCGAAACTATTAGAGGTATACTCCTTGTCTGTAATCATGAGGCATATGTTTTGTTTGACCCAAGTTCCACACACTCCTTTATTTCCCCATAATTTTCACATAAATTGCATCTAAACCTGAGCCTCTAGATCAAACAGTACGCATAAACACACTCAGTATGAATCACAAATGACTGATATGGTGTGTAAGAATTGTGAAATCAAGGTAGGTGGTAGGATAATGTTAACAGATCTAGTTTTACTAAATATGTATGGTTTTGATGTAATTTTGGACATTAATTGGATAGCTGCCAATCGGGTAAGTCTAAACTGCTACAACACTAAGATCGTAACCTTCTCTCTACTTAAAAAGTTTGATGTATGCTTTGTTAATAAGAAATGAAGTGTATGGTATTAAATTCTATGAAGTTATAAGATGTAAATATGTTGAAAATTTCTGATGACAAAAATATTTGTGAAGGTTATATTGCATTTATTTCTGATAATAGTCGAGAACCGCCAAGTATTCAAGACGTTTTAGTAGTTTACGAGTTTCCTGATATTTTTTCGGATGAATTGTCGGGGTTACCACAGGAGAGGGAAATTGAGTTTACTATTAATTTGGTACCCGACACTCAGCCTATCTCTGAGCCACCTTGTTGAATGTCACTAGTCAAACTGGAGGAACTAAAGAAGTAGTTGAAAGAGTTGCTCGATAAGGAGTTCATTAGACTGAGTGTGTCTCCATGGGGTGCTCCGATATTATTTGTTAGAAAGAAGAATGGGAGTCTCCGTTTGTGTGTAGACTATAGTCTTTTCAATAAGGCGACAATAAAGAATAAGAATCCCCTACCAAGGATAGATGATCTATTTGATCAGTTGAGAAGGACTTTAGTGTTTTTTAAGATAGATTATTTTTAGATCGGACTATCACCATTTGAGGATTAAGAAGGTTGATGTACTGAAGATAGCTTTCAGAACCCAATACGGGAATTTTGAGTTTTCGGTGATGCCCTTTGGACTGACTAATGTCCCTACTACTTTTATAAGTATAATGAATGATGTTTTTCGAGAATATTTAGACAGATTTGTCATTGTCTTTATTGATGACATTTTAATCTATTCTAAGTATCGTGAGGAGCATGAGCAGCATTTGAGGATTGTACTCTAGATCCTCCGTAAGAAGGAATTGTAGGAGAAATTTAGTAAGTGTGAAGTTTTGTTGGATCAGATTGTGTTCCTCAGGCACATTGTATCTAAGGAAGGGGTGTCTGTTGATCTGTCTAAGATTGATGCAGTACTGAAGTGGGAGAGACCCAGGACAGTGACGGAGATTCGAAGTTTCCTGGGATTGGCAGGGTACTACCGAAGATTTGTTGATGGGTTTTCCCTGATTACAACTCCATTGACCAAACTGACACGTAAGGATGTTCTATTTGAATGGTCTAATCTGTGTGAGTAGAGCTTCCAAGAGCTCAAGCATCGGTTGACTATTGCACCAGTGTTGACCATTCTGAGTGGATCAGAAGGGTAAGAAGTGTACAGTGATGCCTCTCACCAAGGTTTGGGTTGTGTGCTGATACATAATGGTAGAGTGGTCGCTTATGGTTCCCACCAGCTTAAGGACCATGAGCGAAATTATCTCACTCATGATTTTGAATAAGCCATAGTGATTTTTACCCAGAAGATATGATGGCATTATCTATACAGTGAGAAATTTCAGATCTTTACTGACCATAAGAGTCTTAAGTATATTTTTTATCAAAAGGAGCTCAATATGAGATAGAGGAGATGGATAGAGCTCCTAAAAGATTATGACTTTGATATTTTATACCATTCGGGCAAGACAAATGTGGTAGCAGATGCCCTTAGTAGAGAGGGTATGGTTTCCTATATGATAATTAGATAATGGGATTTATTGGGATAGTTCGTCGAGCTCAATATCAGTGCTGATAAAGTCGATGATGAATTTATGGCTAGCCTACAGATTGAGCTTGGTATCTTGGATCAGATCAAGTAAGGCAGAGAAATGATCAGAAGTTGTTGGATATGGTTAGCCAGGCTGAAGAGAGATTACAATCAGACTTCTCGATCAGTAATGACGAACTGTTAAGGTCTCGATGCCGTATTTATGTGCCACATGATGACACCCTGAGATACAGAATTCTAAGAGAGTCCCACTGTTCTCGATTCACCATGCACCCAGGAAGTACTAAGATGTACCATGACCTACGTAAGGTGTATTGCTGGATTGGAATGAAGAGAGATGTAGCAGATTTTATGGCTAGATGTTTAGTCTGCCAACAGATTAAGCTTGAGTACCAGAAGCCAGCAGGGCTGCTTAAGTCATTACCAGTGCCTACATGAAAATGAGAGCATATTACAATGGATTTTATTATGGGATCACCGAGGACCCAGAGGGGCCATAACGCAGTCTAGGTGACTATGGACAGACTAACTAAGAGTGCCAACTTCCTAGCCATTAAGAGCACATATACCCTTAATGCTTTGGAAAACATGTATGTTCGAGAGATTGCACAGTTGCATAGGGCTCCCATGAGTATTACATCTGATAGGGATTCCAAGTTCACGTCTAGATTTTGGACTCATTTTTCGGAAGCTATGGGATCCTAGTTACATTTGAGTACTGCCTACGATCTTCAGACCGACGGTCAGTCAGAGCGGACTATTTTGACCCTAAAGGACAAGTTAACGGCAAGTGCATTAGAATTTAAAGGCTCATGGGATGATCAATTACCTTTTGCAGAGTTTTCCTATAATAATAGTTACCATGCCAATATTAGAATGGTACCTTATGAAGCTCTATATGGTAGAAAGTGTAGATCTCTAGTAGCTTAGGAAGAAGTGTAATATAGGAAAATACTTGCTCCCGATCTTGTTGAACAAGTAGCTAAAGGTGTTCAGCTTATTTGATATAGATTAAAGAGAACACTGAGTAGACAGAAGAGTTATGCTGATGTGCGAAGACGTCCTTTAGAATTTCAGGTTGGGGACTCTATATTTGTGAAAATGTCTCCGATGAAGGGTGTTTGTGCTTCAAAAAGAAAGGAAAGTGGAGTCCTTACTTTATTGGTCCATTTGAAATATTGGAAAAAGTGGGAGACGTTATCTACAGACTTGCTTTACCCCCACAACTGTTTGGGGTACATGATGTCTTCCATGTTTTTATGTTGAGGAAGTATCATCTGGACCCTTCTCATGTTATATAATATGAACCATTGAACATACAAGAAGATATGAGCTATGCTGAGCAACCAGTTCAAATTCTCGATAGAAAAGATAACGTACTTCGATAAGACAATTCCCTTAGTGAAGGTTCTCTGACAACACCACTCAATAGAAGAAGCTACGTGGGAGTTGGAGAGCCACATAAGAGAAAAGTACCCTCAATTATTCGATGGACCTGTCTGAATTTGGAGGAACAAATTCCTAAAAGGCAAGGAGAAATGTGAAACCCAAAATTTTTCATTTCACTATTCATTTAGAATCTAGAAAGCAATTAAGATACTCGGAATAATATCATACAGGCCGGGAACAACCGAAGCACTTGGGTTAGTGATACGGAGCTCGAGGCACAAAAATTGAGGTAAGGTTTTAAGTTTAAATATTTCTCAAGATTGCATGTACAAGTATGTTTTTATGGTTAGGAGTTGAAACTAAGGTATTAAAAGTGAAAATGTTAGTAGGAACTCAAATTAGCACTAAATCGAGCAATTAGGCCTAATAAGTAAAATAAATTCGGAATAAATTCTATAAGGTTGTAAACATTATTTTGAGGTGATAGTAAATTAAATTAAGGTATATTTGACTTGGGGAATGAAGATTTAGCAAAAATAAGGAGGTTTCGATGATCAAATGAATTTTTAAACTAAACTAAAAACCTTAAGCCAATTCAATCGGTAATGACCAAATCGCTCAAAATGGGCTTAATCGGGGAACTTTTCTTAAACAAGCAGGCCCTAAATTTTTATGGGACATACTAGAGACTTACTATAGCACTTGAGAAGTGGAAAGTTGGATGAAAATGGGCTGAAAATAATTTTTATGGATTTTACAAAAACAGGGCTGCTGGCAGGCCCGAGCCCAACATCTGTTGGCCCAACATAAAAGCTCAATTTGAAGCCCATCCAAAAGGATTTTGAACCCAATATTCTCCAGTATAAAAGGTAACTTAATACTCTTTCTAGAATGGTAGAGAACATACTAAAACAAGTTGAAACCAGAGAGAACCACCCTTCCCAAGTTGCCGCTAATGTCATTCCCTGGCCAGACTTGTGCAATTTTTTCGGCCACTTTTAGACTTTGGTTAAGAAGGATCAAATCTTTCATCCTAAGTCCTCTACAACATATAAAAAATTCAGCAATAAACAAACTTGTTTGCTAGGTGAAAAGCTAGAGAGAATAACAAGGTCAAAATTTACCCTATTTTAGGGTAAGATGAAAACTTGAATTTATGAGTTTTTGATTGGTTTTTTAGCCTTTTTTTTTATTCTAAGTTGTGTACATGTTGTTCTACAATTGAGAATCACTGATGGAGTAAGAATCTTGGGTCAAACTTGGTCAAACTCGAGGTAAAGTTGTTGGAAGATGATGAGTTTGATATATCGTAATGTTTGATGAATTTAAATGATTTTTGCTTGAGTAGAAATTGATGAAATAATTTTTAGGGATAAGCATAGGTTCGGTCAGCCATGGAAGGTTAAGGAAATGCTGAAATTTTGTTGAATTTGATGTCGTAGAATGATTGTTTAATACCGAAAATTTTAGTTTATAGCTCAGTTTAGTAGAGAACTGTAAAAGTATGAAAGTTTGATAATTTGACAAGTTGTAGTATGTTGAATTTAGACTTGGATAAGTGTTTAGGTTGTTAAGTTTATAAGTTTGAAGTTAATAAAAAAGAAACTATTGAATTTGCCTAAACCAACCCTTTAATGGGTAAAACCAAGAAAGTAGGAAAAGTGGACAAAACAGTCAAGTTTAGTGAAGTTTATGGAAGTGGATGTATGTTTAAGCATACTGAGATTGAATTGGCCATCATCTAATAATTTTGGAACTTTTTTTGACAGTTCGAGGTATCGACACGTAAAATGAGGTAAACCCAACACCCGACAATTTTGTGCTTTTCAAGATTCGTTAGGTAAGGGATGTAATTTAAAGTGGTACTAGTATTCTTGTTACCTCGTTTTTACTATATAAACATGTTTGAAATGTGTTCAAATTATGAAATGTAGTTTCGGTATTTGAAAAAACATTATTCATATTTAAACTGAAAAACTGAAGGAAAAGCCACCTTCCAAGCTCTCCGAGCGTATTTTCCATCATATGTGAAATGTTTTAGAAAATGTAAATTATAATATGGAAATGGATTTTATGAATTAGTTTTATGTATACAAAATTTGATTATAAGCTTAATTTTGTTACTATGCGGGTTAATAAGGCCGAAAAAGAATTCATAAGTATCATTTTGAGACTAAGGCAACATGTAGACCATGATATCTGTCATGCATGGCCCGTGTGGAATTTGGACCTTCGTAGTGTATGCCTTATGCCACATTGCGCACGCTTAGTCCTTTGTGGTGCATGTTTAACCGTGTCGGGTATGTGTAGCCACTCAGTGCCTTATTGTCCGCGACTTCATGCATTGTTTGTTTGATCTTTAGTGGTGTAGGATGTTGTACGACCCTGATCTAGTCTACAGTCCCCTTACCATGGCCATCGGTACTCTATTTGTTTGTCTGCCTCTTCGGAGGTCGAGTTAAATGATCATGACTTATGTTTGCTATGTGTAATTGCCTAGTCTTCGGTGTATGTTCTGTATGACTTCGAAAGAAAAGAAATAAACTTTGTGACAAGTGAATTATGTCATCCAAAATGTGTTCGATTTACTTATTTTAAAATAAGTCTGTTTTTTATAAATATATATATATGCTTACCAATGTTTGTATAAAAGCATCATGTTTTTGTACGCTTTGATATTAAGACTGCCTTAAACGCATGTCTTACGGAGCTTAAAGAGCTCACCCCTTTCTCTACTCTTTCAGACTATTTGAAGTGATCACTACCTGCCGTGTAATTGAAGTAGGCTGGTGGACTCGATACTCTCCCTAGGCTACCTATAGTACACGTTAAGGTATACTTTTGCTTTTATTGCCAGACATCCTGTATAGCATAGATAATTGATGTAAAGAATATTTTAGGATGTAATCTAGGCAAGTATGTATGTAAAGTTGTAAACGTACAGTTTATAAAATAAATGTACTTTCAGGGCTATTACAGAAGTCACTATTAATTATGAAATAAGATTAAAAGTAACTGCTATGGGATATAAACTGTGTTTTAAACTTTGCAGGGGGTAAATTCATAAATATACCATTATGCCGATGAAATTTCGTAAAATGAAAAGGTTAAGAATCGGCACTAATGGGAATGCAACTTAATTAAGAAAAAGAAAAACATTAGCTCATATTTCCACATTTCTGGGGCGTGACAACTATACTCTTCCTACTCAAGGCATCAGCAACTATGTTCACTTTACCCGAATGATACAAGATCTCGCAATCATAATCCTTAAGGAGATTCATCCATCATCTTTGCCTCATATTAAGCTCCTTCTGATCAAAAATGTACTTTAAACTCTTGTGGTCAGTAAAGATTTGGAATCCTTCTCATATAAATAATGTCGTCATATCTTCAAAGCAAACACCACAGTGGCTAACTCCAAATCGAGCGAAGGGTAATTTTGCTCATGGTCCTTAAGCTGGCATGAACCATAAGCGACTACTTTCCAATGCTGCATGAGTATGCACCCCAAACCCTAATGAAAAATATCACTATAAACTGCGAAGCCTTCGGATCCACTCGAAATGGTTAGAATGGGTGCTGTAGTCAATCTTTACTTAATCTCTTGGAATGTCTACTCACACTGATCAGACCAAACAAACGGAACATCCTTACGTGTAAGCTTAGCCAAAGGAGATACAAACTAAGAGAAACCCTCAACAAATCTCTTGTAATACCCTGTCAGTCCCAGAAAACTTTGAATCTCTGTAACTGTCTTCGGTCTCTCCCACTTAAGTACAGTCTCTACCTTAGACGGATCAACTGAAACCCTGTCCTTAGATACAATATGACCAAGGAAAGCTATTTGATCCAGCGAAAATTCACATTTACTAATCTTTCCATGCAACTATTTATTTCGAAGTGTCTGGAGCACAATCCTCAAATGTTTTGTGTGCTCCTCCCGGAACTTAGAATAGATAGGAATATCATCAATGAAAACTATCATAAACTGATCTAGGTAATCCTAAAATACCTCATTCATCAGATTCATAAAAGCAACAGGGGCATTAGTCAGACCAAAGGGCATCACTAAAAACTCGTAATGGTCATATCGGGTTCTAAAGGCCGTTTTTGGGACATCCTCCTTCCTGATCCTTAACTAGTGATAGTCTTATCTTAAATCAATCTTAGAAAATACAGATGCCCCTTTCAACTGATCAAATAAATCATCTATTCTGGGCAGAGGATATTTATTGTTCACTGTAGCATTTTTCAATAGTCTATAATCTATACATAATCTGAGGCTACCATCATTCTTTCTGACAAATAAAATTGGAGCTCCTCATGGTGACGTACCGGGCCTAATAAAACCTTTATCAAGCAACTTCTGCAACTGCTTCTTCAGTTCTTCTAATTCAACCAGTGCCATCCTATAGGGAGGTTTAGAGATTGGCTGGCTATCTGGCACTAAATCAAAAGTGAACTCTTGCTCTCTCTCCAGTGGTAAACCCAACAATTCATCTAGGACTACATCTAGAAACTCACATACTACTGGTATATCCTCTATACTCAGATACTCTCGACTGGTATCGGAGATGAGTGCGATATAACCTTCATATCAGTGAATTCATTGGTAATTTCAAAAAATTATAAATATATCATAAAATTTCATACATTGAACCTCACACTTTTTATTTTTTAATAACTAAACATACACTGAATTTATCAGGTAAGGAGAAGGTTACAGCCTTAGTATAGCAGTCTAGACTTACGCAATTAGTAGCTACCCAATCCATACCTAAAATCACATCAAAACCATGCATATTTAACAAAACTAGATCCGCTAACATCACCCTATCTCCCACCTTAATTTCATAATTTTTACATACTTTATCAGTCATTTGAGATTCATGCATAGGTGTACTTATATGCAGCATGTAATCTAGGGGTTTAGGCTCTAAGTGCAATTTGTATGTAAATTGTGGCGAAATAAAGAGTATGTAGATCCAGGGTCAAATGACACATGCGCTTCATAATTATAGACAAGAAGGTTACCTCAAATAGTCTCAGAATAAGCGTCAGCACTCTCCTTATCCAAGGCAAACACATGCCCCTTCGTGACAGCCTTCTTACCTTTCTCAGCTGCGGTAGCTCGTCTCTAGGGGGTCTGTCTCTATGACTATTGTCACGGAGACTCTTGGGGCTGTGGGGGCTGTGGAGTCTTAAGTTGTGGGCAGTCCCTAATCATGTGACCCATATCTCCATATTTAAAGTAGCAGACTATAACCCGATAATAATGACCATCATGCAGCCGACCACAATCTTTACAAATCTTAATACCTTACCAAGTGCCTCGAGTGGTCTCCATAATAAGGAATCTTAGGCTTATCAGGCCTCACTCGAGGCTCATCAGTCCTCTATTTCTTAGGTAGACCCCTCTTATACTTTACTCGGGATGCCTCTGGCCTTTTACCTTTATCCTTAGCCCTTCCCAGGGACCCATACTGTGCCTGTGTCAGATCAAGACCCCTCTCAATTTCCTGCGCTTGTCCGAGAGCATCCTTAAACTTGGTAATATGGAATCCCAATAATCTATCTCTAATTGTCAGTCTCAATCCGTATACAATCTCTCGATGCGACGCTCCTCATCTCTAACAGTCTCGGGGTCATATCTCATTAAAGTGGTGAATTTGTTCTCATACTCATCGACTGTCATATTACCTTGAACTAAATTTAGAAAATCTGACTACATCTTCTTCTAGGCAGTACAGGGAACGTTCTGGGTCTTGAAAGCCGATAAGAAGGCATCCAAACTGATTACCGGATAGCTAGCTATCAATAACCTTTGGGTGGATCTCCACCAGTGTCTGGCCTGACCCTTGAGCATATAAGCACCCATACTAACCTTCTCGGCATCAATACACCCTAAATACTAAAAGGCAGTCTCCATCTCTATCAACCACTCCTCTACCTCAATGGGGTCCATAACCCCGTTAAATGATGGAGGATTCATCTTAAGAAAATCCCTTAACCAGTCCATATCCCTGTCATCTGGCCTGGTCTGTACTGGGGGTTGAGTGGTTGGAGGTGCCGACGAAGTCTGTGGAGGATATGGCAGTGGATCTTGTGGGGGTGTAGCTGTAGGTGTCGAGGTGGGCGCGGTGCCCGAAACATTAGCCCTGAAATGTTGGGCAAGTATAGCCACAATGTGATCGAATCCCTATTTCATATCTTACTCTATTCGATTCATTCGAGAGTTAGGACTCTTTGGCTGTGGGGCAGGTGATAGAGGTGGTTGTGCCTACCTCCGAGGACGGCCTCGTCTCCCGCTCATGATATATATAATTGATTACTTATGCGTGCAGAATAAATTTGGTCATAACTTTAGCATATATTTTCAATTTATAACCAGACAAGTACAGACACTTGGAATGTAATCTATGTCACGACCCTCACTTCACCAAAAATCACTATAAATTTTTCATTTTTCGTTTATTATATAATTCATTTCTTACCATCCTTTGATCGTGAACAGCTACACCACCAACAGCTAGGCTATGTATCGGTGATAATCTCATCTAAAACATACTATTTCAAGTTACAATTAATTTAAACATAAACACTTGTATTTCTTAATCAGAGTTGCCATTTACATGTGTTTACAATTCTTTACATTCCCAAAAGTTACATTCAAAATATTACTGTGCTATTGCATGTCTAGATACAAAACTGTACAAATGTGTATACCTTTGCATGATGGGATGCAGCAGACTCCAACAATCTATCTTCAATCATTCTCTGTTTGCTGAAAGTGCTTTGTAGAGGGGGAAAATAAGGGAGGGTGAACAAACCACGCGTTCAGTAAGGCAATCATGCGAGCAGGTAGATAACTATACTATCTACATAATCGTGATTCCATGCATAAAACCACACAATTACTGGTCATTCCCAAAAAAATCAGTTCATGCTCGTGTTCATGATATATAAATCAATTCATGCTATTCAAAATCAGTGCACAATTCTTAAATAAAGCATGAAAAACCATCATGCAAAAATTGTAAATAAAGCATGGAAAATCATCATGCAATGTGCACTTAAAACAATTCATACTCAACTCAAATCGATACGAAATCACCATTTACTAGGACTCAGCCCCTCTCATGGACTGTCCTAACCTACACAACAATTTAAAACATGGATTTATCATAAATCAAGTGACATGTGAGATAGGAAAATAAGAATAAGGGTAATGACTAGGACTATAGCCATATCCTCTGTGATCCCAGGCTACACGGATCCTAGTGTGCGGGGTATCACCTCTATTTGCTTCCGCACAGGAGGTGGGTCACGTCCAATCCACCGGTCCATAGCAGATCTAACCTTCGTCTAAAGATGATATATATATCAATACACCGCACAATGTACGCCATGCTATATGCACGGTACAACGTATTTCGTGGACCCATATCATCACATTATATCTCGCCACATCTCTATATGCACGTGCGAGCCTTTTTAATTGATGCGACACCCAGTTTACCCGAAGCTCCTAGCACGGCTATCATCATGTCATTAAAATCACGTACGAGTAACCTCTAGCATGGCTACAAGTATAATGGATATCAAGTGCGAGCAATGCTCAAGCACCATGTCAAAAATCTGTGTAAAAATTAGTGCGAGCTAGGCTCCAACACAATGCCATAAAATCTATGTGAAAAACTAGTACGAGCTAAGCTCCAACACTCATGCATATAAAACTCTAGTGCGAACATCACTCCAGCACCAATGCTCGTATAAACACGTTAAATCTCGTGCGAGCAACGCTCTAGCACGCTTCATTTCCACAAAACTCATGTAGGTGGCTCACTCTTTTGCAAAGCATGGTTATAAAAAAAAAACAAATCAAGCTATTTTCATGCAAATCATTTTAAATGCTAGCCAGCCTACCAAATTCACATGCTAAAAAGCAGTAAAAACCCACGAACATGATGTTCTTATTTTCCATGAACTTTTCTCAAATCCCATTTTCTTTGCCCTTCAAACATTCATTTCATTCTAAGACCCTTAGACACTTTAAGAAATCACCAATGCGCCCGAAAACACGTACAAATACCTTTAGGGCTAACACAATTCCCTTACCTCAATTCTCTTGGAAACAGCTCTTTCTTCCTTTCCCCCTTTTTGTGATTGGGCTCAACTTGCTTTAGATATATCCTCGAGAGCTGCAAACATTCATCAATCATATGAGTCAATATCGATAACTCATATTTTGACTTCAACTAGTCAGTATATCTTATTGAGCCTATTTCATCAAGTTTTGCCCATTATCACATTTGGCTATCATCATACCATTCCTAGTCAATTTAGCTCGTAACTCACTTAGTTACTCATCAAGCACTTGACATAGATGTTTTATCCATAATTTTCCATTCATTTATGCATTTCTACAAACACCATATATTCACATTTCATCACTTTGACCAATCCCATAATTTGCTTTCACACCACAATCTCAAAATCATGCATATAACATTACTAACACCTTAATATAACCTATTCATCATTGAATCCACCATATCTCATTTTCTCACACTAACCTATTTTTAGGTTATGGTTCATTCACCATATTCTAGGTAGTTTTAACCAATAATACATACACCAATTAACTTATAGCAACATCTAGATATACATACTTCGAGTTGGTGTATAAGAAACTCACCTAGCTTGACTTTTCTCTTGTCCGAAATTGGGAGGTCATTTTGCTTCTTCAATCCAACAAGTCAAATGTTGATTCCAAAGTATGTTGTTCTCCTCCTTACAATGAACAACTTTGCTCAAATAGCTTTTTCTCAAATCTTTTTGGAAGGGTATGGTATTCTAGAGAGAGAAAGCTTGATATTTTGGGTAACAATGGAGAGATGTTTTGATTTTCTGAAGAATGAGGTTTTTTTCATCGGGTTTTTATGGAATAGGAGTGATGAGATCGATATGCTAGGGCAGAGATCGATCTTTCTTTAGTTTTGAACTACCAAAATGTTTAGTTATGAAAGGCAGGATCGATCAGCTCTTTTGGGAAGAGATCAATCCTTTCTTGGCAGAATTAGGTGGAGATCGATCTGCTCATGGGCAGGGATCGATCTTTGCAAGGCAGAAGCACTTGGCGATCGATTTACACTAGGAAGATCGATCTGCACTAGGGAGAGATCTATCTGCTCTTTGCAAAATCAACTCGAGATAGTCTTGCTTGAATAAGGGATCAATTTGCTTTGGATAGGAGATCGATCTGGCCTTCATCTGTAGGCTTCTTGCTACAAATTTTCCAGTTTTTCAAGGGAAAAACTTATGTTTGATTGCTTCACTACTCATTTTGTAATCTATTCACACTTAGATCATGGAAAGGTTCATTTCTTATGATTTTCGTGTTATGGAACTTGTGTGTACATGCTTGGAATCATAAGGGTACACAGAATTCATAGTTCATATACTATTATTACTTGTTTTAAGTCCTTATCCTTAGTCTGAGGGGTATTAATTCCATTCATTTCATTTGTGGCCACTTCAGCCTTTATCTAACCTTTATATGCATCCATGAATACTCATTCTTTCTCTTGCAATCTCTTGTAACAAAAGTTCTTCTTATGATTCAATTAACATGTGATAGTGTGTACATCATATGAATCATAAGGTATACATCACCAAAAGTGGGTCTTACATAATCTCCCCCACTAGAGAAATTTGGTCCTCCAAATTAGAACCAATTAGTCGGTGAATAACTCAGGATACTTCTCCCGCATTAAACTCTCCAACTCCCAAGTAGGTTCTTCTGCAGTGTGGTGCTGCCAAAGGACCTTCACAAAAGGAATCGTCTTCGTTCTCAACACCTTTTCCTTCCTATCCAATATCGAAACTGGCTTCTCAATGTCTGACATGCTCTCATTAAGCTCCAATGGCTCATATCTTATTACATGTGCCTGATCCAAGTGGTACTTCCATAACATAGAGATGTGGACGACGTTATGAACACCAGCTAGTTTAGGTAGCAATACTAGCATGTAGGTTCTATCTCCCACTCTATCAAGTATTTCAAAGGGTCCAATATAACGAGGACTTAACTTCCCTTTCTTTCCAAACCTCGTTATACCCTTGGAAGGAGAAACTTGCAAAAACACTGATTCATCCACTGTGAACTCTAATGGTTTCTGTCTCCTGTCAGCATAACTCTTTTGTCTGCTCTGAGTTATCCATAACCTATCACAAATTAAATGGATATCTTCAGAGGCTTGTCTCACTTAGTCAAGAGCACATATTAGTCGGTCACCAGCCTCTTCTCATCTAATAGGGGAACAACATCTATGGCCATACAAAGCATCATACAGTGTCATTCCGATACTCGAATGATGACTATTATTATAGGCGAACTCTGCGAGTGGTAAATGGTCATCCCAAGAGCCTCCAAAATCCAATGCACACACTCTCAACATGTCTTCTAAGGTCTGTATAGTCCTCTCTGACTGACTATTTGTTTGAGGATGGAATGCTATGCTAAAACTTAGTTGAGTCCCTATCGCTTCCTGAAAATGTTCCCAAAAGTGAGAAGTGAAGCGGGCATCCCTATCTAACACAATGTTCACTGGAATATCGTGCAACACTATCTCGCGTACATACAATTCCACCAGTGTACTCAGAGTATCAGTGGCTCTCATAACTAGGAAGTGTACTGACTTCGTCAATCTGTCCACTATCGCCCAAATCGCATCGTGATTCCTACGGGTCCTGGGTAAACCCATCACGAAGTCCATAGTGACATCCTCCCATTTCCAAGTCGATATAGGTAGAGGTTTCAATAGCCCTGCAGGCTTCTGATGCTCTACCTTCACCTGCTGATAGACGAGACACTTTGCCACACATTTCGCTACATTTCTCTTCATCCCTGACCACCAATACATTCTCCAGAGGTTTTGATACATCTTGTTACTCCCCAGATGCAGTGTATACTTCGACGAGTGAGCTTTTGTTAAGATCAACCTCCTAATCTCTGGGTCATCGGGAACACATATCCTACCTCTGAACCTCAGCAATCCATCTAAACTTAACTCAAAATTAGTCTCTGTACCCCTATGTATCTGCTCGATAATATCATTGCACTGTTGATCAATCTGCTGAGCCTGTCGGATATGATCTATCATATCCGGTTCCAACCACAGGATAGCTACCATAAAACCACTATCAGCATCAGGCAGGGTCACAGCTAAACTGAGGCTTACAAACTGTTCCAATAGCTCGTGTTCCCTGATCATCATGTACGATACCAACTCGAGATGCTTCCTACTCAATGCATCAGCTGCTACATTCACCTTACCCTGGTGGTACAGAATTTCACAATCATAGTCCTTCAGAAGCTCAAGCCATCTTCTCTGTCTCATGTTCAACTCCTTCTGTGAAAACAGATACTTGAGACTCTTATGGTCAGTAAATACTTGAAATTTCTCACCGTATAGATAATGGCGCCATATTTTCAAGGCGAATACCACGGTAGTAAACTCTAGATCGTGGGTCGAGTAGTTCCTCTCATGATCTTTTAGCTGTCTAGATCCATTGGCTACTACCTTCCTATCCTGCATCAGTACACAGCCCAGTCCTTGGTATGAAACATGTGTATATACAGAAAACCCTCTTGAGCTGGTAGGAATGGTGAGAATGAAGCTGTAGTTAATCTCCGCTTCAACTCCTGAAAACTTTCCTCACATCTATCATCCCACATGAACTCAACATTCTTTCTCGTGATACGTGTCAACGAAACAGTTAATCTCTAGAATCCCTCCACAAACCATCGATAATACCCAGCTAAACCTAGGAAACTTTTTATCTCCGTAATTGTCTGGGGTCTCTGCCACTAAACCACTGCCTTAATCTTGGATGGGTCCACCGACACACCATCCTTCGATACAATATGACCTAGAAAGGATATATGCTCTAGCCAAAAGTCACACTTACTGAGTTTAGCGTATAACTTCTTCTCTTGGAGGGTCTGTAGCACTATCCTCAGGTGTTGCTCATACTCCTCTCTTGATCTTGAGTACATCAGGATGTCATCGATAAATACAATAACAAACCGATCCAAATACTGGTGAAACACCTCATTCATCAACGACATAAAAGCTGCGAGAGCATTCGTCAACACGAATGGCATAACCATAAACTCATAATGACCTTACGAGTGCGAAAATCTATCTTGGGTACATCTCCATCCCAAATTCTCAACTGATGGTACCCAGATCTCATATCTATCTTAGAAAAGACCTGCGCTCCTCAAAGCTAATCCAACAAGTCATCGATACGTGGAAGGGGGTACTTATTCTTAACGGTTGCCTTATTCAACAACCTGTAGTCAATATATAGTCGGAGGCTTCCATCCTTCTTCTTTATAAACAGAACCGGTGCTCTCTAAGGTGATACACTCTGTCTAATGAACCCCTTATCCAATAACTCCTGTAACTATGTCTTGAGTTCCTCCAACTCAATCGGAGCCATTCTGTATGGTGGCTTGGATATCGGCTCTGTACCAAGTGCCAAATCTATATAAAACTTCATCTCTCTATCTGGAGGTAATCCTGGTAAATCATCCAGAAAAACATTTGGAAATTCCCTGACCATTGGGATGTCTCTCAATTTCGGGCATGCCTTATCCGCCTCAACCACATACACAAGATAACCTTTCAAAACATTAATCATTCAGTCAACATAGAAATTTATCTATCTCTCTTACAATCGACTACGGCTTTTATTACTTTTTAAAGGGATTTTACAATACATTTTTCAGGGAAACTTACGGTAACACTATCTTCCCCTGAAAAAGTTATCGTCTTAGAAAAACAATCTACTACAGCACGGTTTGCAGCCGACCAATACATTCCTAGGATTACATCAAAGTCTCTCATATACATTAAAATGAGGTGAGTTGACATTTCCTTTTCCCCTACTTTCAACTTACAATCCCTTAGCACAAATTCGACTAGCTGACTATTATTTATTGGAGTGCTTATCAGCATCCTCCTACTTAATGAGGTAAGCTTCACATAAGTAAAAAAATTATATGCAAATAAAGGTGATACCAATGAATGCGTGGCACCAGGATCTATCAAAAGATAAGCTTCAATATCAAAGATCAAGATGGTACCTTTCACCACATCTGACGACTGATCTGCAGTATCCTAGTCTAGTGCGTGTACTCACCATCTGCCAACTACATGCTTCCCCTTCACTTCAGCTGTCGCCTTTCATCTCGAAATAGGAGCATCAATAGAAACTTTCTCCTGCTCCTTGCCCTTCTGAGGAGTACTCTCAATCATCTCTGGGTAATTTCGAATTATATGCCCTGGCTTCTCACATCGAAAACATACTGCAAGAGGTCTATAACACGGTCGAGTACCATGGTACCTACCACACTTACTACACTATTCAGTCGTAGGTCGTTGCCCTCCAATCACTATACCCTTTGCTGGAGCTATGGTCGGATAGACGGGAGGCTTAACTATCTTCTCCCGAATCTCCTTAATCTTCAGCCTCTTCCTCGATAATCTCCTGCTCCCTCTATAACTGAAGCCTCTATCCATTGTCTGTTTTTTCCTATCTCTGTCCCTCGCTCTACTAACTTTCCCGAGCTCTGAGACATTTCTCTCAATATCCTGTTCACACAACTGAACCCTGCGCACAGCCTCCCCATAGCTCGGTACATCAAAAGGAACTAATCAGGATCTGATGGTTGGTCTCAATCCATCCATAAACTTTTGGACTTTCTTGACCTCACTACCCATTATGTCAGGATCATACCTGCCCAGGGAGATAAATGTTATCTCATACTCATCCATTGATCTACTCCCCTGGGTTAATCCCAAAAATTCCATTGGAAGCTTCCGCTGCATAGTATCCGAAACATATTACCTCCGGAAGGCCTCCAAAAATATATCCCAACTGATCTTTGTATGTCGGGCTCTTAAAATGGGTCTGGTGGACTTCCACCAATGTTCTCTCGATCCCTTCAGCATGAATACGGTAAACGCTACCATCTATGTAGTAGTGCACTCGAAAAACCCATATAATTTCTTAATTTGATTCACCCAGTCCCATGTAGTTACTGGGTCCTTAACTCTACCGAAAAACGATGGTCTAAATTTCTAGAACTGTCGTAGTCTATCCAAGTCACATCCATAACCCCAACCTCTACTACCTTGTGGTGGAGCAACAATAGAAGGCGTATCCTATACTGGTGGGGGTGTGCGAGTATCTATAGTCTGAGGTCTCTAGGCTGGTTGTGCAGGCATCTCATGAGCAGTCGCCTATTTAGCATCATCTTGTACGGTTGGCCCCTAGCCGCCCTCAGCTCCAGGCATCGACTAGGCAATCAACCCCAATATCATCTCCAAGCTTTGCTCTATCCTCACGAAGCGTGCCTCAGTACTCTCTTATCCCTCTGCCGAACCATATGGGGCTTGCTCAACATCAGCCTCCACCTCTATCTCCTCCTGAGTCTCACGTGGTAACAACTTAACACATCTCTCAAGCCTACCCCTATGGCCTCTAGCTCGTGCTCTCGCCCCTCTATCGCAACTGGTATTTGGTATAATGCCAAGATTCCTACATTCACAATCATTTCTTAGTCAAACTCATCTCAAAATACATAGTTGTATCTAGAAAAGCACAGTAAGATGGGGATGTAATTTTTCTAATCATTAACACCAATATACATCAGACCAACACTACTCTGATACCATAAATTCTGTCACGACCCTCACTTCACCAAAAATCGCTACAAATTTTTCATTTTTCGTTTATTATATAATTTATTTCTTACCATCCTCTGATCTTGAACAGCTACACCACCAACAGTTGGGCTGTGTATCGGTGATAATCTCATCCAAAACATACTATTTCAAGTTATAATTCATTTAAATGTAAACACTTGTATTTCTTAATCAGAGTTGCCATTTACACGTGTTTACAATTCTTTACATCTCAAAAAGTTACATTCGAAATATTACTATGCTATTGCATGTCTAGATACAAAACTGTACAAATGTGTATACCTTTATAGGATGGGATGCAATGGACTCTAACAATCTATCCTCAGTTGCTCTTTGTCTACTGAAAGTGCTCTGTAAAGGGGGAAAATAAAAGGGGGTGAGCAAACCACACGCTCAGTAAGGCAATCATGTGAGTAGGCAGATAACTGTACTATCTACATGATCGTGATGCCATGCGTAAAACCACGCAATTACTCGTCATTCCCAAAAATATCAATTCATGCTCATGTTCATGATATATAAATCAGTTCATGCTATTCAAAATCAGTGCACAATTCTTAAACAAAGCATGGAAAACCATCACGTATAAATTGTAAATAAAGCATGGAAAATCATCATGCAATGTGCACTTAAAACAATTCATACTCAACTCAAATCGATACGAAATCACCATTTACCAGGACTCAGCCCCTTCCATGGACTATCCTGACCCACAAAACAATTTAAAACATGGATTTATTGTAAATCAAGTAACATGTGAGATAGGAAAATAAGAATAAGGGTAATAACTAGGACTATGGTCATATCCTCTGTGATCCCAGGCTACACGGATCCTAGTGTACGGGGTATCACCTCTATCTGCTTCCGCACAGGAGATGGGTCACGTCTAACTCGTCGGTCCATAGCAGATCTAATATTCGTCTAAAGACGATATATATCAATACACAGTATAACGTATATATCAATACACAGTACAACGCATTCCATGCTATATGCATAGTACAACGTATTCCGTGGACCCATATCATCACATCATATCACACCACATCTCTATACGCATATGCGAGCTTATTTAATTGGTGCGACACCCAGTCTACCTGAAGCTCCTAGCATGGCGATCATCATGTCATAAAAATCGCGTACGAGTAATCTCTAGCACGGCTGCAAGTATAATGGACATCTAGTGGGAGCAATGCTCCAACACCATGTCAAAAATCTATGTAAAAATTAGTACGAGCTAGGCTCTAGCACAATGTCATGAAATCCATGTGAAAAACTAGTGCGAGCTAAGCTCCAGCACTCATGCATATAAAACTCTAGTGCAAGCATCGGTCCAGCGCCAATACACGTATAAACACGTTAAATCACGTGCGAGCAACGCTCTAGCACGCTTCATTTCCACAAAACTCATGTAGGTGGCTCACTCTATTACAAAGCATGGTTATAAAAAAAAAACAAATCAAGATTTTTTCATTCAAATCATTTTAAATGCTAGCCAGCCTACCAAATTCAAATGATAAAATACAGTAAAAACCCAAGGGCATCATGTTCTTGCTTTCCATGAACTTTTCTCAAATCCCATTTTCTTTGCCCTTCAAACATTCATTTCATTCTAAGACCCTTAGACACTTTAAGAAATCACCAATGCACCTAAAAATGTGTGCAGATACCTCTAGGGCTAACACAATTCCCTTACCTCAATTCTCTTAGAAGCAACTCTTTCTTCCTTTCCCAATTTTTGTGATTGGGCTCAACTTACTTCGGATATATGTCACGCCTCGGAAGCGCGGAAAATGGGGCAAATTTAAAACTTTTTATCCAATTTCTAAGTTGTGTGTCGTGTCCTTGTCTAGTTTTTAAACCTCTTTTATTTTAGAAATTTCAGCAGCACAATAGTTGCATTATGACTTAACCCAACCTGCAGAGTTTAAAACGCAGTTTATAATTTTCAACCCACATATGCAACACAGTTTCTATTCTAGGATCTCATATCATCCACAACATATATCTATTCTGCGTAATAAAAACTTTACATAAATATAATCATTTACAACTATTACATCTCGACTGTCATGTACAAAATGTCTATGCTATATACTATGTCTGGAATATAAGTAAGACAATACCTCAAGGCTATAAAAGTATCTGATGAAGGGTCGAACAACCTTGTCAACGACCACAACCTCGATAGTGCAGTAGACTCACTGGAAGTGATCTGGGAGATGGAGAGGAGGGGGTGAGTTTTTCAGACTCAGTAAGAGATACATTTAGAATCACTTTAACACTCAAAATAGTGAGAATCATGGCTTATAAAATCAGCAGCATACATATACATAAAAGTAGAGATGCTCACATTCTCCAAAGTAATGAAAACATGCTTTAAAATCAATGATTTACACATATATGTCTCATCTTCATAAAACATCCCATGCTGAAAACATGTTTCATAGTACAACATACATAAGAGCATCTCAAAATCTCAAATCAACTATATCATATCTCATCATCACTTTAAAAAGTGAAATCATGTTTTCACAACTCATTTCTTCAAAACATAAACATAGCCTACCATTAAATATCATCAAATAACATAGTGCTAAAACTGATAGCAACAAAACAGGTAGTATAGATGAGTGAAACATAAAACATCATATCATTGTGTAGGGTCAGGCAATCGTCTCATATACTAGTCCCAAAGGACATCATACATCTGGTCCCGTAGGATAAAATCATGGGTACTCATGGCCATAGTACAGGGAGTCATAAGACTAGATCAGGATCGTACGCTGCCCTATCTCTCGTTCACCACCAAATGGGGACTATACGCACGAACTCACGTGCATCACCAAGTGTGGACTATACGCACATTTCTCATATCAGGTCAGAGTCTGCCCGTTCCTTGGCCGTCTACTAGGTAGATCCTCGATTGTCTCCATACACTACCCTATTTATGCGAGATCGACCCCAGATCCTCTGACTATCGTCAAATCATACCTTTTTACCCCACAAAATCATTTTGGGCCTCTCACCCATTTTATCAAATCATTTCGGGCCTCTTACCCATTTTATCAAATCATTTCGGGCCTTTTACCCCTTTTATCAAATCGTTTCGAACCTCTTACCCGTTTCTTGTGGAAAACCATAGTTTCAAATCATTTCTTGAGACTTTAACCCATGTAATCAAAAAAACATAGTTTGTAAACCCCTTCGGGACTTTAACTTGTATCATGAAAACATTGCTTTCGTAAAGCATTCTCGGGGCTCTTCCCCGTCATTTCATGAAATCAAACAATGTTTTCCTTTTCATATTGAAAAATCACATTTTTATAAACATGTGAAGTAAAATGTATCTCATGCATCTAGCAAACACGTTGAAAAACTTGGGAAACGGTTTAGTTTCAGTTTATAAGGCATTGCAGCATATTTCAAAAAATCCCATTCAACTAACATGCATAAAATCATTGGTAAGGTAGGTGGAGCACTAACTCTACTCTAAATTATATTCCTTACCTCTTAGCGATTGAGACAGATTACTTTCCTCGATGCTCGGGTATGCCTCGCAAAACATGCTAGTAGACCGAGCTGTCATAAAACAATGTCAACTTATCACTTATGGTTCAATTTATCTCATAATAGTTTATATGAGTACTTACATCAGAAAGGTCGATCGAAAGTTGACTTTTGAGCTAATGTGCTCATTTTTCTCGGTTTTACCGGTCTACACCTCGATTTAATCGTTTTAAACTTGTTTAACCCTTTTCATCCCATTTGTAATACCTTTATGGTATATTTTGCAATTTCAGCAATTCATTCATTTTTATACACTTCACTATTTCATTATACCTAGCTCTTTTTCAATAACTTAGTTACTTAGCTACTCAATCATTTAGTCACTGTATAAATTTATCAGTCATCAACCACATTTCATCACCTTTAATTTATCCAACTGCCCTAAGATGCGATTAACAACTCAAATAGCTCATACAAATTTTTCCATCCAACAACTCAAATAGCTCATACAAATTTTTCCATCCAATGTCATTTCATTGAAAATTCATCAAAAACACCAAAAATCAACATATATCAAATTTCATCATCATTCAACACATTTACTCAACTTTCTCACACCTATGACTAACTTTGACTTCAATCTAAAATTTCTAGAATTTTTCCTAAGCTATAAGAAATTCATTATCCAACTCAATTTAACCCAAAACACATCACAATTCAACCACACTGCATCCAAGAATCCAAAACTTCACTTACATGAACAGGACAGCTTTAGTGCTCAATCTTCTCTCTACCGTTTCTAGCATCAAATGACCTCTATTAAATCTAAATTTTTTATATATGTTATAGGGGAGGTAAATGAATATTTTGTCTAACTAGATCAAGGTCTGTAAATGAGTGGAAGGCTGCTGAAACAATTCCACAAGGCAGCAAACCAATTCAAGTTACAAGCTCTGCCCTATTTTTCTTTCCCTACCAATTCATCTATCAAAAGACCTCCATAAATTCTGGAATTTTTATATATGTTATAGAAGATGTAGATGAAGTTTTTAGCTGATGGTATCGAGGTCTGAAAATGAGTGGAAGGTTACTAGAAGAATTCAACAAGTTACAAGACCCAGTCACGTTGCAGCAGTGAAGAAGATTGGAATGCTTGGGTTTTTCAGCTACCAAATAGCCTCTATAAATTCTAGAACTTTTATATGTGATAAAGGAGAGGTAGATGAAGATTTCATCTACCTGGACTAAGGCCTGAAAGTGAGTTTATGGTTATTGAACAATTCCCCCAATTCAGATGATGAACCACGCTTACAACAGGGGAAAGAGCTAATGTTTTTCGGTTGTTCAGATATCAAATGGTCTCTAAAAATTCTGAAATTTTTATATGTATTAGAAGGGAGATAGATGAAGGTTTTATCTAACTGGACCGAAGCCTAAAAATGATGGGAAGCTAGCTGAAAAAATTCCACAATCCAGGTTATGGAACACACTTACGGCAAGATGGAAAAGGGCCGAAGTTGTCGGGTTTGGCTAAGATGGAGAAGAAGATTTGGCGGCATTAGTAAGCTAATAGTGTTAGCTACATCCCAAAAACAGTGGAAAATTTTGGGTCTTCTAGAAATAATCCAAATACACTATTTGTTAGGGCTTGTTTAGTGGTCATGAAATGGAGAAATTGTGGTATTCATTTTAGAAAATTCTCCAATTAAAATCCTGATCAGATTTCTTCAAACTTTCACTTCTCCATTGTCAAACTATATTTATAGTATGTCTCATAAAAATTTGGAGATTCCTTGTTTAATAAATTTTCACCAACGAGCTCATTTTGCGTGATTAGGCCAATACCGAGCAAAATGGAAATAAGGTTTTGGTTAGCTTCAAAAATTCATTTGAGCCCTTAAACCTCCTTATTTCTTCATGATTTTTATTCCCCCTGTCAATTTCACCTTATACCAATTTTCCATGGCCTAAGAATAATTTTTACAAATTTTAAGAATTTTATTCGAATTTATTTCCCTTATTAGACCCGTTTTCCCGATTAAATTTAAAATCTATTCGGATTTATTTCCCTTATTAGGCCCGTTTTCCCGATTAAATTTAAAATCCAAATTAAACTATCTTTTTCATTTTCAATCACTTAGTTTTCACTTCTACTCATCATTTCATGCATGAATATGATAATTTTAAGAAGTTCTCAGGTCTGGGACCTCACCTCGTTTTGTGTGCCATGAGGCCCACACTACTACCGATTACTTTGATCGTCTACGGGTCTACAAAACATTACATAGGTCTATAATTTACTTCTCCTAAACATCATAATATGAAAAATATCAGGTTTCACATTTCTCCCTACCTTTAATAATTCAATCCTCTGAATTCAAGTTGGTCCATCGAATAGATGAGGGTACTTCTCCCTCATTTGGCTCTCTAGTTCCCAAGTAGCTTCCTCTGTCTCATGATATCGTCAAAGAACCTTCACTAGTGGGATAGTCTTAGATCTTAGCACTTTCACCTTCCTGTCAAGAATCTGGATCGGTTGCTCAACATAACTCATGTCCTCATGAATCTCTAGTCGCTCGTCCTCGATGACGTGAGAAGGGTCTGGATGATACTTCTTTAACATTGAAACATGGAAGACATCATGTATACTCGACAACTAAGAAGGTAGTGCAAGTCGATATGCTACATCTCCCACTTTGCCTAAAATCTTGAATGGACCAATAAAGCGAGGACTCAACTTACTTCTTTTCCTGAAGCAAACTATACCCTTCATTGGTGACACCTTAGGTCTTATAAACCCCTTATCAAGTAGTTCTTGCAACTGCCTCTTACATTCCTCTAATTCTACTAATGCCATTTGATAAGGTGGCTTAGAGATAGGTTGAGTATTAGGTGCTAGCTCAATGGCAAACTCAACTTCTCTCTCTGGTGGTAACCCCAGTAAATCCTCTGGGAATACATCGGGAAACTCACATACTATCGGAACATCCAGTATACTTGGTGGTCCTTGACTCTCATCAGAAATAACAGCAATATATCCTTCATACAATAAAACATCATATGTTAATCTCATACATATATATCATATCTTCACATAACACATAACACAAAAACTTTCATCACCTTGCACTTTTATTTCTTTCTCGCAAAACATACATTGAACTTTTCTAGTAAGGAGAAGGTCAAAGTCTTAGTGTAGCAGTCTAGATTCACGCGATGGGTAACTAACCAATCCATGCCTAATATTACATCAAAATCCTTCATGTTTAATAAAACTAGATCTGCTAGAAATGTTTTATCTCCTACCATGATTTCACAATCTTTTTATATCATATCAGTCTTTTGCAGTACGTGCATGGGTGTACTTATATGTAGCATGTGATCTAGTGACTCAAGTTTCTTATTCACCTTACATGCAAATTGTGGTGACACAAAAGAGTGTGTGGAACCTGGTTCAAACAATACATGTGCTTCATGGTTACAGACAATGAGAGTACCTCTGATAGTATCAGAGGATGTATAAAATTATCTTCTTATCAATGGCATATACACGACCCTGGGAGACAAGTTTCTTACCCTTGTCTGCAGCTGTGGCTCTCTTCATTGGTGCTTGCCTCTGTGGAGCCTGAGCCGGTCTCTCAATCTGTTTAGGTGCCTCTCGAGGTTCCTGAAACCTTATAAGTGGACAATCTCTCATTATGTGCCCTACTTCACCACATCTGTAGCAAGTAAATGTACCCGCTCGGTAAGGTCCAGGGTGCATCCTACCACATGTCCTGCATCGTGGCATTCTCGTCTCAGAACCTCTGATAACATCCATAGTACCCACTGTAGTCTTGGGCTTACCAGCCCCTATCTTAGGTCCTTCCACCCTCTGTCTCTTGGGCTGACCCCCTCTCAAATCATGTCGGGAAGTAACTACTCTCTTCCCCTTATCTCTGACTGATCTCCTGAAATCATGCTCTACTTGAGTAATATCTAAGCCCCTCTCTATCTCCTAGGCTCACCTTAGAGCATCTCTAAAATCCGTAATGTTCTAACCTAACAGCCTATCTCTGATCTCGGATCTCAATCCTGCCAGAAATCTCTATGTCTGGTGCTCGGGATCTCTAACTGTCTCTAGATCGTATCTCATCAGGGTCGTAAATCTGTTATCATACTCATCTACTGTAGAACTTCCCTTTCTAAGATCCAAAAACTCTACCTGCATCTTCTTTCAAGCTGCATGCGGCACATACTGCTCTCAGAATGTAACTAAGAAAGCATCCCATGTGATTTCTGAGGGATCCTCAGCTAATATTATCTGTGTTTATCTCCACCAAAACTTAGCCTGACCCTTCATCATATAACCCGCTATGGTCACTCTCTCCTTATCAGTACACCCCAAAAACTGGAAGATCGCCTCAATATCCACTATCCACTCCTCAGCCATAACCGAGTCCGTAACCCCTGTGAACTTTGGAGGATGCATGCCCAAGAAATCTCGTACCCTCTAAGTCTCTCTATCATCCCTATATTGGGGAACTGTTGGCTGAGGGACTGGGGCTACTGGAGGAACTGGCGGTGGTGGAGGATCAAGTGTAGGAGTAGTTGTATCTGTGCCAAGTGGACATGTCCCAAACTACTGGGTAAACATGATAGTAAGAGCTGTAAGTCCTTCCCTCATACTCTGTACTGTCTCCTCGAGCCTCCTTTCCATTGGTAGGGTTCTCAGGTTGAGGAGGAGATGGTGGAGCGGGTGAGCCTGTCTCTGTGGACGGTCCCGTCTACCACTTATGATCAGTGACCTACTATCTGCACATAATCCAAGAATTTGGTCATAATTTGATAGATATGCTTACTTTGTTAACAGACTAACATAGACAATTTAGGATGTAATCTAATCTTACTTCTAGACACAGACAGTATCACACAACTATTGCTATGATACCAAGAAAAGCTGTCACGCCTCGGAAGCGTGAAAAATGGGGTTAATTTAAAACTTTTTATCCAATTTCTAAGTTGCGTGTCGTGTCCTTGTCTAGTTTTTAAACCTCTTTTATTGTAGAAATTTCGGCAGCATAACAACTACATTATGACTTAACCTAACGTGCGGAGTTTAAAATGCAGTTTATAATTTTCAACCCACATCCAAAACACATTTTCAATACTATTCCAGGATCTCATAACATCCACAACATATATCTATTTTGCGTAATAAAAACTCTGTACATAAATATAATCATTTACAACTATTACATCTCGAATGTCATGTACAAAATGTCTATGCTATATACTATGTCTAGAATACAAGTAAGATAATACCTCAAGGCTACAAAAGTATCTGATGAAGGGTCGGACAACCTTGTCAACGACCACAACCTCGATAGTACAGTGGACTCACTGGAAGTGATCTGGGAGATGGAGAGGAGGGGGGTGAGTTTTTCAGACTCAGTAAGAGATACATTTAGAATAACTTTAATACTCAAAACAGTGAGAATCATGGCTTATAAAATCAGCAGCATACGTATACGTAAAAGTAGAGATGCTCACATTCCCAAAAGCAATGAAAACATGCTTTAAAATCAATGTTTTACACATATATATGTCTCGTTTTCATAAAATATCTCATGCTGAAAACATGTTTCATAGTATAACATACATAAGAGCATCTCAAAATCTCAAATCAACTATATCATATTTCATCATCACTTTAAAAAGTAAAATCATATTTTCACAACTCATTTCTTCAAAACATAAACATAGCTACCATTAAATATCATCAAATAACATAGTGCTAAAATCGATAGCAACAAAACAGGTAGTATAGATGAGTGAAACATAAAACATCATATCATCATTGTGTAGGGTCAGGCAATCATCTCATATACTTATCCCGAAGGACATCATACATATGGTCTCGTAGGACAAAATCATGAGTACTCATGGCCATAGTATAGGGAGTCGTAGGACTGGATAAGGGTCGTACGCTACCCTATCTCTCGTGCACCACCAAATAGGGACTATACGCACGAACTCACGTGCATCACCAAGTGTGGAATATACGCACATTTCTCATATCAAGTCAGAGCCTGCCCGTTCCCTGGTCGTCAGCTAGGTAGATCCTCGATCGTCTCCATACGTTACCCTATATATGCGAGATCAACCCCAGATGCTCTAACTATCGTCAAATCATGCCTTTTTACCCCACAAATTCATTTTGGGCCTCTCACCCATTTTATCAAATCATTTTGGGCTCTTACTTATTTTATCAAATCATTTCGGGCCTCTTACCCATTTCTTGTCGAAAACCATAGTTTCAAATCATTTCTTAGGACTTTAACCCATGTAATCATAAAAACATAGTTTGTAAACCCCTTCGGGACTTTAACCTGTATCATGAAAACATTGCTTTCGTAAAGCATTCTCGGGGCTCTTCCCTATTTCGGGACTTTAACCCGTATCATGAAAACATTGCTTTCGTAAAGTATTCTCGGGGCTCTTCCCCATCATTTCATGAAATCAAACCATGTTTTCTTTTTCATAATGAAAAATCACATTTTTATAAACATGTGAAGTAAAATGTATCTCATGCATGTAGCAAACGCGTTGAAAAACTCGAGAAATAGTTTAGTTTTGGTTTCTAAGGCATTGCAGCATATTTCATAAAATCCCATTCAACTAACATGCATAAAGTCATTGGTAAGGTAGGTGGAGCACTAACGCTACTCTAAATTATATCCCTTACCTCTTAGCGACTGAGACAGATTACTTTCTCGGGTATACCTCGTAAAATGTGCTGGTAGATCGAGCTATCATAAAATAATGTCAACTTATCACTTATGATTCAATTTATCTCATAACAGTTCATATGAGTACTTACATCAGAAAGCTTGATCGAAAGTTGACTTTTGAGCTAATGTGCTCATTTTCCTCTTTTTTACCGATCTACACCTCGATTTAATCGTTTTAAACTTGTTCAACCCTTTTCATCCCATTTTTAATACCTTTATGGTATATTTTGCAATTACAACAATTCATTCCTTTTTATACACTTCACTATTTCATTATACCTAGCTCTTTTTCGATAACTTAGTTACTTAGCTGCTCAATCATTTAGTCACTGTATAAATTTATCAGTCATCAACCACGTTTCATCACCTTTAATTTATGCAAGTGCCCTAAGATGCTGGTAACAACTCAAATAGATCATACAAAATTTTCCATCCAATGTCATTTCATTGAAAATTCATCAAAAATACCAAAAATCAACATATATCAAATTTCATCATCATTCAACACTTTTACTCAACTTTCTCACACCTATGACTAACTTTGACTTCAATCTAAAATTTCCAAATTTTTTCTTAAGTTGTAAGACATTCATTATCCAACTCAATTTAACCCAAAACACATCACAATTCGACAACATTGCATCCAAATCCAAAACTTCACTTACATCAACAGGATAGCTTTAGTGCTCAATCTTCTCTCTACCGTTTCCAGCATCAAATGACCTCCATTAAATCTGAAATTTTTATATATGTTATAGGGGAGGTAAATGAAGATTTTTTCTAACTGAACCAAGGTCTGAAAATGAGTGGAAGGCTGCTGAAACAATTCCACAAGTCTGCAAACCAATTCAAGTTACAAGCTCTGCCCTGTTTTTCTTTCCCTACCAATTCAGCTATCAAAAGACCTCTATAAATTTTAGAAATTATATATATGTTATAGTATAGGTAGATGAAGCTTTTATCTGAAGGGATCAAGGTCTGAAAATGAGTGGAAGGTTGCTGGAAAAATTCAACAATTTACCAGACCCAGTCACGTTGCAGCAGTGCAGAAGACTGGAATGCTTGGATTTTTCAGCTACCAAATGGCCTCTATAAATTCTATAAATTTTATATGTGATAAAGGAGAGGTATATGAAGATTTCATCTAGCTGTACAGAGGCCTGAAAGTGAGTGGAGGGTTGTTGAAAAATTCCTCAAAGTTAGATGATGAACCACGCCTACAACAGGGGAAAGAGCTACTATTTTTAGGTTGTTCAGCTATCAAATGGTCTCTAAAAATTTTGGGATTTTTATATGTGTTATAAGGGAGATAGATGAATCTTTATCTAACTGGACCAAAGCCTAAAAATGATAGGAATCTAGCTGAAACAATTCCACAATCCATGTTATGGAACAAGCTTACGGCAGGAAGGAAAAGGGCTGAAGTTATCGAGTTTGGCTAAGATGGAGAAGAAGATTTGGCTACCTCAGTAAGCTAATAGTGTTAGCTACATGCTGATAATAGTGGAAAATTTTGGGTCTTCTAGAAACAATCCAAATACACAATTTGTTAGGGCTTGTTTGGTGGTCATGAAATGGAGAAATTGTGGTCTTCATTTTAGAAAATTCTCCAATTAAAATCCTGAACAGATTTCTTCACACTTTCACTTCTCCATTGTCATATTATATTTATAGTATGTCTCATAAAAATTTAGAGGTTACTTTTTTAAGAAAATTTTCACGAACGAGCTCACTTTACACGATTAGGCCAATACCGAGCAAAATGGAAATAAGGTTTCAGTTAGCTTTAAAATTTCAGTTGAGCCCTTAAACCTCCTTATTTCGTCATGATTTTTATCCCCCCTGTCAAATTTCACCTTATACCAATTTTCCATGGCCTTGGAATAATTTCTACAAATTTCAAGAATTTTATTCAGATTTATTTCCCTTATTAGGGCTGTTTTTCCGATTAAATTTAAAATTGAATTCAACTATCTTTTTCATTTCCAATCACTTAGTTTTCACTTCTACTCATCATTTCATGCATGAACATGATAATTTTAAGAAGTTCTCGAGTCTGGGACCTTACCTTGTTTTGCATGCCATGAGGCCCACACTACAACCGATTACTTTGATCATCTTCGGGCCTGCAAAACATTATATAGGGCTATAATTTACTTCTCATAAGCATCATAATTTCAAAAATATCGGGTTTCACAATATATCCTCAGGAGCTGCAAACATCCATCAATCATATGAGTCAATACCGATAACTCATATTTCGACTTCAACTAGTCAATGTATCTGATAGAGCCTATTTCATCAAGTTTGGCTCATTATCACATTTGGCCATCATCATGTCATTCCCAGTCAATTTAGCTAGCAACTCACTTAGTTACTCATCAAGCACTTGACATTGATGTTTTATCCATAATTCCCCATTCATTTATACATTTCTACAAACATCATATATTCACATTTCATCACTTTGACCAATCCCATAATTTGCTTTCACACCACAATCTCAAAATCATGCATATAACATTACTAACACCTTAATATAACCTATTCATCATTGAATCCACCATATCTCATTTTCTCACACTAACCTATTTTTAGGTCATGGTTCATTCACCATGTTCTAGGTAGTTTCAACCAATAATACATATACCAATTAACTCATAGTAACATCTAGATATACACACTTCGAGTTGGTGTATGGGAAACTCACTTAGCTTGACTTTTCTTTTGTCCGAAATTGGGAGGTCCTTTTACTTTTTCAATCTAACAAGCCAAATGTTGATTCTAAAGTATGTTCTTCTCCTCTTTACAATAAACAACTTTGCTCAAATAGCTTTTTCTCAAATCCTTTTGGAAGGGTGTGGTATTCTAGAGACAAAAAGCTTGATATTTTGGATAAAATTGGAGAGATGTTTTGATTTTCTAAAGAATGAGATTTTACCATCGGGTTTTTATAGAATAGGGGTGATGAGATCGATCTGCTAGGGCAGAGATCGATTTTCCTTTGGTTTTGAACTACCAAAATGTTTAAGCATGAAAGGTGGGATCGATCTCCTCTTTTGGGAAGAGATCAATCCTTTCTTAGTAGAATTAGGTGATGATCGATCTGCTCATGGGGAGGGATCGATCTTTGCTAGGTAGAAGCACTTGGGGATCGATCTGCACTAAGCAGAGATTAATCTGCACTAGGGAGAGATCGATCTACACTAGGGAGAGATCAATCTGCTCTTTGCAGAATCAACTCGAGATAGTCTTGCTTGAACAAGGGATTAATCTGCTTTGCATAAGAGATCGATTTGGCCTTCATCTGCAGGCTTCCTAATACAAATTTTCCAGTTTTTCAAGGAAAAATTTGTGTTTGATTACTTCACTAGTCATTTTGCAATCTATTCACACTTAGATCATGGAAAGGTTCATTTCTTATGATTTTCGTGTTATGAAACTTATGTATACATGCTTGGAATCATAAAGGTACATAGAATTCACAGTCTCTATACCATTATTGCTTGTTTTAAGTCCTTATCCTTAGTCTGAGGGGTTTTAATTCCATTCATTTCATCTGTGGCCACTTCAGCCTTTATCTAACCTTTATATGCATCCATGAATACTCATTCTTTCTCTTACAATCTCTTGTAACAAAAGTTCTTCTTACGATTCAATTAACATGTGACAGTGTGTACATCATATGAATTATAAGGTATAAATCACCAAAAGTGGGTCTCACAATCTATCTTCAACTAATTAACACTGAAAAGACTAGATAACCTGGCTCTGATACTAAGAGAGACTATAACGCCCGAAAATATGGAAATTATGGCTTATTTCATTTTTTTTTATAACTTAATTTCTTACTTAAGGTGTATTCCTGTTCAATGTCAGTTTATAACTATCCTTTATTTGTTAACCTTTCTTATATTCGACAATACATGATATGCCCATAATTTTCATTCCTCCCTTAATCTCATTACACCCTGTATCATCATGGATTACATACATTTTCATTCCTACACATATACAAAAAGTGATTACATCCCAAAATGTTTATTTACATATAAGTATCTGTACTGTACAGATTGCTCTGGTATAAAATGAAATATACTTGAGGTGTGTACAAAAAGTAGCTTGGGGAGAGTCTTGTCCACCAGCCTACGTCGTATACATGATAAGCAAAGGAAACGATCACTGTAAATAATCTGGAAGGATGGAAAAGAAAAGGGGTGAGATTTCGGATAGCCTAGTAAGGTATGCATTTAAAAGAGTAATAGCATTCAAAACATTCAATAAAATGATGATGCCAAATAATAGAGTACATTTTCTGATCAACTATTAGAAAACATAAAATTGCATACTTAGTGCATAACCCTTTTTATACCAAAATTAGACTTCATATATTTCTTAATTCAGAACAAAACTTCAAAGTCATATAATAGCATCACTATGCAAAAGTTATAATCAAAACGAAATAAAATCGAATCATAATTTCATTACTTTACATACATTAAAAGCAAATCATACTTAAGAAGATATACAATATCAAAATGTGGAGACTAGGCAATCAATATCACTATCATATGGGTAATAATCATATCATCCTCAAAAGAAGGCATCCTCTGAAGAGGGAATGGAATACCTATGGCCATGGTAGGGCTGTAGATTGGGCCAGAGTCCTATAGCATAATGAAAAATACCACACAGGCGTAAACAGAAATGCCACAAAGGCAGCATGATAGTTATATAGAAATATGCATGTTATTGTCAAGGCTCAGCCCGTTCATAGGCCATTAGCTAGCATTCCCTTAGGTCCTTAGGTCGACCTCCAAGTTTACCTTGACTCACATGCTATAGAAAGCCTTTAGTCTCAAATCTTGCTTATTATTTTACTAAAATCATTTTCAAACTTATTTGCACAAAAGCTTACGAAAATCATGTTTCGAAGAATCACATACATGCATACTTGTTACTTAGTTACTCATAGTTATAAAATGGTACAAAATTATGCACTCGTAAGAATTGAAATTGGTTTTAGGTTGTATGAAATTAGTGCTTATTTTACTAAAAGAGTTTCATGAAACAAATACTTGTTTATAGGTAAGGAACACTATTACCATAATAAATTGCATTCCTTACCAATACGAGACTGGGCCCGCACGTATCGTTCGGATATCGGTTCAACTCAATCTGTGTGCCCACACCATTAGCTGCCACAAAAAGTCCAAGTATGTCCAATTAGTATCCAATTCATCTTTATTTACATTCACATACATTTTACAACTTAAACGTTGCTAGTTAGACCCTTTTTTGCCAACTTTTCCTACTTTCTCGATTTTACCGATAAACTTGCCAGCTTTAGCTATCTCGATAAATTCTTTACTTTTAACTTCAAGCTTATCAACTTAATAGTTTAGACACTTATTCAAGTCTCTAGTTAACACATTACAACTTATCAAATTGCCAAATTTTCACACTTTTACAGTATTCGACTAAACCAAGCTATAAACCGAACTTTTTGGTGTTAATCTAACATTTCACAACACATAACAAAATCAACTTTCATCTTCTCCATAACAACCAAGGGCTAGCTGAAATCCAAGCATACTGTAGGAATTATTTCTTCAAATTCTACTTTAGTAACAATAATCTAAAACCATTAAACATCAACATATATCTAAATCATCATCTTCCATCAACTTTCTCACCTTGTTGACCAACTTTGACCACTTTCTTTCTCCAACAATGTGCCTCAGCTGTATATATGCATGTATACAACTTACAATCATCTTAAACAAGCTCAAAACTAACCAAAAAATCAAAAACTCAAAGTTTCTTTTACCTCTGAAATAGGGCAGATTCTGCCTCTATTCTTCACTCTAGGTTTTCACCCACCAAATCAACTTATTTGAGGCTAAATTTTTTTATGTATTAGAGGAATTAAGAAGGAAGATTTCACTTTTCTTGGCTGACTTCTAAAAATGGCTGGAAGGTGGCAAAAAAAATTCCACAATCTGAGTTAGCCTAAGACCCGTATGGAAACTTGTAGAGGGAGCATCTCTTTCATTTCAGGTTGGTTCTGGATGAACTTTACCTTTCCAGAAAGTGTTTTAAGTATAATTTATCCTAGATAAAAAACTCAGACTAAAAGCTTTCTGGAAACCCTTCAAATTGAGCTTTTTTGTTGGGCCTGTAGTGTGCTTGGCTTGCGCTACCAGCTACCCTGTTTTCAAAAAATCTCCAAAAATTATTTTCTGCCCATTTTCTTCTAAATTTCCACTGCTTATGTGTTATAATAACTCCCTAGTATGTTCCATAAAACTTTTGAGCCCACTTGTTTAAGAAAATTTTTCCGTTTGGGTCCATTTTACCTGATTTAGTCATTACCGATAAAATTTTTTTAAAGTTTTTGGTTTACTTTAAAAATTAATTTCACCACCGAAACCTCAATATTTTCACTCAATTCTAATTCTCCAAGTCAAATATACCTTATATTAATTTCCTATGGCCTCGAAATAATTTTTACGGATTTATGGAATTTATTTCAATTACTAAGCCTAATTTCTTGGTTTAGTGCTAACCTAAGATGTACCAACTTATTTCACTCCAATCACTTCAGTTTCACCTTCCATCCATAAAATCATGTTTATATAAATGTCAATTCTTAAAGAACTCAGTTTTCATGCCCCGAGTTCAACACTCCATTATCTGAGCTCTTAGTTCCTTCGGGCCCTACACGAACACTTAAGTAAGTTTTGAATTTCTCTCTTAGCTTTTAATTAACAGTAGCATGAAAATTTGGGTTTCAAAGTAATGAGCAAGTCTTTTTACTCTACTAAGATTCCTTTTGTCCTCTAATCTTATTGACTTTGCTCATTTCAACCCAATCTCATGGTAGTGTTATAACATTGCCTTACCTCACTTGATCCCCTTTGACTTCGCCAATGCTGTTAGAAGTTAGGCACTTGATCTTTAAATGTGGCGAAGATCTAATAATACTTAAAAATTTTTGGCTTGGTCAGCCAAGGATGGCATTGTATGCTGATGGGACTTTGACTAATAGAAAATTGATCATACTTGTAGTCATCACGGGTTCATCTCCTAATGTCAAGGGCAAAGTCACTACTCCTTTTACTTTCAATTATTCATTTCCAAAACCAACTAAAGGTGCCAAGAATGGCCTCATTTGATCATCAAAGATCCCATACTTCTCCAAGTGTCATCATAGAGAATATTGTTGACGTTTTCATTATCGAATAGAATTCTTTTGATAGTGTCATTGCATATAATGGCCTTAATCACAATTGCATCATCATGAAAGTGTTGAATAGAATAAAAGTCAATCAGACTAAAGGAGATATTCTCTTCCTTCTATGTTTTATCTTGTTTCTCATAACTAGTCATGACACATAGTTTCGTACGCTTTTTACGACCAAAAGAAGTTGGCCCTCTTAAAGCGAACCCACCAGTTACTTTTTTGATCACATATACAATAGGCTTATGGTTAGTTGGCGCTTCCTTTTATTTTGGTCTTCCACCTTGATCCATTGTTCATGGTTCTTGTTGATCATTTTTATCTTTTTTTTTTCACATAATCTCATCAGTTCCTTGATTCAAATTGCTTTCCATATCTCCTATTATTCCTTCTCTTGAAGTTTCTTCCTTTTGGACCTTGCCTCTTTGCAACATAGCTCTTCAATATTCCCTTTCTTATCAAGTCCTCAATTTGATTCTTAAGTTCTACGATCCATCTGTGGCATGCCAATAACCTCTATGGTATGCGTATTTACTTAGTGTCATCTCTTCATAACCTTTCTATCTCATTAGGTAGCTTTTGAAGGTTCTTTTTTTCCATAATTACCAGAATCTCTCACCTTGGCTTCTTCAATGGGGTGTAGAATTCGTAAGTCCTCCTTAGTGGACTCTTTTGCCGCATAAGCCTATCTTGCATCAAGTTTCTCATCGTATCCTTTGTTGACTTCATCTTCACCTGTTCATTTTCTTGTTCTTTAGTCGCCATTGCCTCTTTAGTGTTGATTTACTTTTTCAATTTAGTAAAAGATCAACAAATTCTTTTGGCAACCTCTTAGTCAAGGACTTAGTAAAATCTTTATCCTTAATACCATTAATGAAAATGGCAATGGTGACTGTATGATCTAAGTCTTTGACATTAACTGTCTCTTAGTTGAACCTAGTGGCGTATATTTTTAGAAACTTACCTTTTTTTTTTTAATAGACATCAATGTGATAGAGGCTTTCTTGTGAACAATATTGTTGGAAAAATGGTTAACAAACTTAGCTCTAAGCTTTTTAAAGGAACTGGTCAAATTTTGCTTTAACAAATAATATCGCGACCTTACTACCTTCTTAGGAGTTGCCTGGAAAGCTTTACAAATGATGGCATCATTTACTCCTTGGATTGACATGCTCATCTTGATCATTTTCATGTGATCAAATGGATTAGCCGATCCACCATAAGTTTCCATAGTAAAGAGCTTGAGTCCTCTTAGAGGTCTAGCAATCGATCTCTTTAGTGAATAGTATGCTTCCCAAGGCATCAAAGTCCAAATAAGTGGCTTTTCCACCACCTTTTTCTTCCTCTACCTTTTGCTTCATGCTCACCATATTCTCTTGCATTTTCTCTACTTTTAAAAATTTGCAAGCTCCATTTGCTATTTGAGCTATTCTCTTAAAGTTAAGTTCTATCTTTCTTCATCTCTATTAATATGTTGTTCAACTTGTTTAGAGCTCTTCTATCGTTTTTCTCTCAAATCTATTGCAGTCACTGAATTCTTTCCAAATCCATCGATCATGCTCCCTCTTTTGAGACTTATCCTAACTTTGGTCATGAGATTTGTGGGAATTAATGATATGTTAGAGGAATGGACATCTCAGAAAGATTTTTCAGACCTCAAGATAAGTCTCCATTACTATCATATCCAATTGGACAAATCTTAACGTAGGTGTCAAGATGATACTAGCACCTTAATGCGATTTTGCTTTCTTGGACTTTTAGTCGTGGGGTGGGCGATCACATGATCCCTCATAATTTGAGTTATATTATGGATTTCCTGCCAAAGTTGGCTACTCTCATCCTACGCAACTTGGCCATAGTGAGTGACAGACATGTAAGAGTTACCACATCCTCTTAGCCTTTCATGTGGAGAAAAGCCTTTACCCTTCGTCATTGGCTGATGATGGTGCCATGGCTCTAGTGGTTAGAGGAAGTGAAGTCGCATCCACTTTTCTCCTTGTAATATCTATATGGTTTTTAATCACGCAATTAAAACCACCTCTTCCTATGGCTTTCCTCTTGGGCAGCTTGTGAAAAGGAACAATGTCGAAAACTGTGATGCCTTAATGTGAAATTCAAAATTTCCCTAAGCTTGACCTTCTTGTGTCGGTTTCAAGCACATGTACCTTTTTGTTAAAGGTTGTTCGAGCTTTTTCTAAAAGTACAACATGGGTTACTTCAACGTTGTAGTGTCTGGTACTCGAACATTAGCTCGGGGCAATTTCTCTACCCCTTCTTACCTCGAAAAAGTAGGGGCACCTTGCATCCTTGAACCGATAACCATCTTTCGACTAACCTAGCCTTTTTGTCCCTCGGAACCAAAAAAGGGTAGTATAGGAATATTTACTTGTTGTCCATCGACTATGCCTTTTGGCTTGATCTTAGGCCCTGACTCACCCTCTATGGACGAACCTTACGGAGGAACCCTTGAGTTTTTGGGCCATTAGATTCTCACCAATGTTTGTGTTACTCAAGCCAACATTCTTGCTTCCGTTTCGTCTACTCTCTTTCACGCGGGTATTTTCCCCTAAGGCGGAACGCTCCTCTACTGATGTATTTTTACATTCCATAATTTCACAAATCGCTTAGCCCTATTCATCTTCGTTTATGATTAATTACAAATTTGGATATTTAGCGGAATTGATTTAGAAAATTGATATTGGATGAGCAGGAAATGTTAACCAACCCGTACTATTTTGATCATAACATGCGAATGAGAATTACAATTGACAAACAATAAAAATTTTTGGAAAGCTAATTTAGATATCTTTCCATCCATATATGGCTCAGTCTATAAATCAATACCAGAAATTTTTTAAAGTTGCCTGATATGCAGCCACGTACAGGTGATCTAGCCAGCAGATCAATATGCAAAGAATTGTGCATAACTTTTGGTAAGAAGCTTAAATTAATGTGATTCAAAATATTTTGGAAATTTAACTGAAATACCTTTTCAACCATATATTATATAAGGTCTAATTCTTTGTGGATTAATACCAATTAATTTTCAAAGTGGACCTATGTGCAGGAGATCTTGCTAGTAAACAATCTTCAAAGAATTATGAATTTCTCACGATAAGAAATTCCTATTGAGGTGATTCAAATTTTGTTGGAAAGCTAATTTAATACCTTACCAACCATCTAAGGCATATCTCCTAATTTCTTGTAGATTGGTATAATTAATTTTTCAAATTTAGGTCACATGGTGAGATGTGGTAGAAGTGGGCTTAATTGAAACAATTAGGGTTTAAAAATAAGCAAGGATCGATTTGCATGGCCTTCAAATGTCCCAACCTACTCTTGAATTATTTCCCTACATGTCACTAAAATAGAATTAAGCCAACTTTTTACTTGCTAATGAGGAGGAGGCATGTAGCAACTATGGTGTAAGATGTGGCACCATGGTCAGCCACTAGAGATCTGAAGCATCCCACTCTCTTTTTCCTCGCCTAAATGAAACTAGGTAGGAGAACCAAAAACCAAAGCAAGGGTCTTGGCCAACCTGTCCCCCATTTTACACTCACAAACACTCTTTTAAACATACAAAGCCAAATTTACACACCAAGTAAGCCTTAGAATTCGGCTAAGGTGTTAAATTCCATTTCCAACCATTTCAAAAGCCATTTTGAAAGAAGAAAATATAAGGGACATTGAGTAAAGGTTCAGCCAAGTGGAAATTGGTAAGAACAAGTTGCAATTTTTCATGTATTTCAAAGATGTTTAGGTGTTTGAAATGTTATCATGTATACATTACTAACAAGTGATGAAATTTGACATCTAAGGGATTTGGCAAAGGCTTTGAGAAAAGAGAAAGTCTTGATTTACTTGGTGAAATTATACGTTAATTTTGATTTGTGATGATATTAAGTAAAATGTATTGATTTAATTGTGACGAAAAGGAATGGTCAATGTCACGCCCCGGAAGTACGGAAAATAGGGCTAATTTAAAACTTTTTACTCATTAATTCACAATTAAGGGTGCATTCCTGTGCAGTGTCATACATCATCATAATTATCATGCCTCAGGATCTCATCATAATATAGTGTATATTGAATCATATACATTACTCAATTCCAAGTTAATTAATCCTAATACATCCCATACAATATTATACATCATGTGTCTGCAATTACAGTAATTGTCTGGGTACATGAAAAGATAAAAGATACCTCAAAATACAATATATGGCCTGGAGCTCAAGTCCTCCACTAGCCACTACTCCGTACGTCGCAGGGAGATCCTTTTTCACTTGAAGAACTCTAGGGGGAAAAGAAAACAGGGTGAGCTTCTAAATCGCTCAGTAAAGGGGGTAAGGAACTCATTTCATAAACCAAAATACACATCACAAAATATTTATTTGTATGTGAAACTCATTTGAAAACCATAGCATGAAAGTACTCAAAACGACATTCTCATGTCTCAAGTCATGTGAAAACATGAAGTAAAAAGGCTCACTCTAGAGCAATAACAAAGCATGTGAAAATATGCGATAAACGCTTTCTCAATGAATGTGATAAAATCACTGAAATAGTAATGCACGTGGCACAGCCACTAAACACACGTGGCATGGCCACTGATTTAAATTCACACGTGGCACAGCCACTATCTCACGTGGCAAAGCCACTGATTTAAATTCACACGTGGCACAGCCACAGAATAGGGTTTCACGTGGCAACGGCCACCAAATAGGGTATCACGTGGCAACGGCCACCAATGGGGTATCACGTGGCAATGGCCACGAATGGGGTTTCTCACGTGGCAACGGCCACCAAATGGGGTATCACGTGTCAACGGCCACCAATGGGGTTTCTCACGTGGCAACGGCCACCAAATCGGGTATCACGTGGCAACGGCCACCAATGGGGTTTCTCACGTGGCAACGGCCACCAAATAGGGTTTCACACGTGGCAACGGCCACTAAGTATACGTGGCACAGCCACAGCATGGGTTCTTCTCACATTACCAGAACGGAGAAGAAATCGGGCTTACATGCTACCAGAGCAATGCCCGGTGTGTACTCACAACTACACACTTAAGTCTTATCACATAAGACTGGTTTGCCTTCACGTAGAACTCATAGTGGTTTTTCTATCATAAAACTCATTTGAAAATCGTTTTGTACTCAACACAAAACATAATAAAACCGAGTTCCAACCGGCAAAGCACGCACACATTTCTCAAATCTCGATATTGCCTTAACGTAGAGCCCAATTCATTACTCACGCAATTCAACGGTTTATAAAGCGATTTCACACTCAGCTTATAAACTCATAAAATTATGGGCTCCAACCGGCTATAAAAACCGTGTGCAATTAAATCTCAACACAACACTCAACATGCTTGTTTTATAAACCACAAATCATGCTATAATAGTTTACAAATCACATACACAAATGGTTTAGATTTCCCTTACCTCTTTGTACCTCGTATAGTGCAATCGTTTCCCCCGTATCACGGACTAGTCTCGCATTCCACTCTGAAACTCCCGAGCTGTCCAAATGATGTTAAAACATCAATACTCGATTATCTCATCAACCTCAATTCTCAAAATCGAGCATAATTACTCATAACTCCTCAAATCCCTTGATTCTCGTAACTCTACCCCAAACTACACTCTCATTCATAACATCTCAACGTTCTACATTTCTCATGCCAATTATCTATGCTAATTCACCACATTGTCTAAATTTCCATTTATAGCTCAAAATTCCTAAAATTACCAAAATCGCTAAATATCATTATCACTCCAACCACATTGAAATTTCATCAATCCCTAATCATTTTTCAGCTATTTCAACGTAATGACAACCACCAATATCATCAAAATCATCTCAAATATCAAGATCGAGGTTTAGAAATTACCCAAAGCTTGTGAGATGCACAACCCACGCCTCGATCCGATTCGTCCTTCGATTTCCAAGTATGTTGTTCTCCCTTTGATGAGGAACAACTTTCCTTCTTGCCACAACTCTTGATTTGGCCGAAAATGGGTGTTTTGGATGAGTGAGAAAGTTAGGTTTTCGGTCGAAATGGGTTTGGAAGAGAGAGAAAGTGAGTTTGCAGGAGAAAAATAGGGGTTCCTTATATAGACTGGAGGTAGGAGATCGATCTGTCGAGGGGTGAGATCGATCTGCGTTTGAATTTTGGGGACGATCTGGGCAATTTTATGCCTAGGAGATCGATCTGTCGAGGGGTGAGATCGATCTCCTTATGGCTTTATGAGATCGATCTGCTCCTAAGGAGATCGATCTTCTCCCAAACAGAATCATTTGGAGATCGATCGATCTCTTCCTCATGAGATCGATCTTCTCTCAAACAGAATCATAAGGAGATCGATCCTCTTCCATTGGAGATCGATCTGCTCCTCAAATTCTTCCTTCCTTCTCATTTTTAACTCACCAGATCGATCTCTCCTTCTCCCAGATCGATCTGTCCTCATAGTTTCACATTTATTTTAACACTTAACATATAAATCTCCAATTATCATTCCCACAATTCACTTAGCTCAATAAATTACACTTCAAATTATTATTACATCAATAAAAAATGTCTGAAATTCTCAGATCTCACATCCTCCCCACCTTAAATAGAATTTGGTCCTCCAAATTCAACTCAACTAGTTAAAGAGATGGGGGTATTTCTCCTTCATGAGACTCTCTAGTTCTCACGTTGCCTCTTCCCTTGAGTGATGTTTCCACAAAACTTTCACTAATGGGATGCTCTTGGTTCTCAGTACTTTCTCCTTTCTATCGAGAATCCGGACGGGTTCCTCAGTGTAGCTCATATCCTCCTGTATGTCCATCTCATCATACTCTATAACATGAGAAGGGTCCGGGTGGTACTTCCTCAACATAGACACATGAAAAATGTTGTGTATTCCGGACATCTGTGGGGGTAATGCTAATCGGTAAGCTACCTCTCCCACTCTCTCAAGAATCTCGAATGGTCCTATGTATCGAGGACTCAATTTTCCTTTTTTTTCAAATCGCATGATACCCTTGCTCGGTGATACTCTCAGAAATACTACACCACCAACATCAAACTCGAGTGGCCGTCTACGCACATCCGCGTAGCTTTTTTGTCTACTTTGTGCAGCCCGTAACCTCTCACATATGAGTTTCACACTCTGTACGGCTTGCTCAACAAGCTCGGGAGCATTTATCTTTCTGTCACCGATTTCTTCCCGAGCTACAGGGGATCTACACCTCCTACCATATAGAGCCTCAAAATGTGCCATTCCAATACTCGCATGATAGCTGTTATTGTATGCAAACTCTGCTAGGGGCAGGTGATCATCCCATGATCCCTTAAAATCCATCGTACACGCCCTTAACATATCCTCTAGGGTCTGAATAGTCCTCTCTGACTGACCATCTGTCTGAGGGTGATAGGCGGTACTAAAACTCAATCGAGATCCCATGGACTCCTGAAACTAGGTCCAAAATCTGGAAGTAAACCGGGAATCTCTATCAGAAGTAATACTCACTGGAGCCCCATGTAATCTAGCTATCTCGCTGACATATAGCTCAGCTAAGGCATCCATCGTATCTGTGCTCTTGATGGCAAGGAAGTGGGCACTCTTGGTCAATCTATCCATTATAACCCATATAGCGTCATGACTTCTTCGGGTCCTCGGTAAACCCATAATAAAGTCCATAGTGACATGCTCCCATTTCCATGTAGGTATAGGTAAGGGCTGTAGTAGTCCTCCGGGCTTCCGATGCTCAGCTTTCACTTGCTGGCATACTAAACACCTGGCCACATACTCTGCCACGTCTCGCTTCATACCACTCCACCAATACACCTTTCTCAAGTCTCGGTACATCTTAGTACTCCCTGGGTGCATGGTGTATCGCGAGCAGTGGGATTCTCTCAGTATCTGTCTCTTCAGGGTATCATCGTCCGGTACACAAATCCGTCCTCTGAATCTCAACAATCCATCCTCACTGATGGTGAGATCCGACTACGAACTCTGTTCAGCTTGGCTAACCATATCTATCAATCTCTGATCACTGCGCTGCCCAGTTCTAATCTTATCCATGATCTTGGGCTCTATCCATAAGCTAGCCAAAAATCCAGTCTCTACCTCTTTAACTCTGATCCGAAGTTCGACGAACTGCTCTAACAAATACCATTCCCTGATCATCATAGCAGATATCATACTCTTCCTGCTCAGGGCATCAGCAACCACATTTGCCTTACCCGGATGATAAAGAATCTCGCAGTCATAATCCTTAAGGAGTTCCATCCATCTTCTTTGTCTCATGTTTAACTCTTTCTGATCAAAGAGATATCTCAAACTCTTGTGATCAATGAAGATCTGGAATCTTTCCCCATATAAGTAGTGTCGCCAGATCTTCAAAGCAAACACCACAGCGGCTAACTCCAAATCATGCGTGGGGTAATTCCGCTCATGGTCTTTCAGCTGTCGCGATCCATATGCGACCACTCTTCCGTGCTGCATAAGCACACACCCCAATCCTTGGTGAGATGCATCACTATACACCGAGAATCCTCTTGATCCCTCAGGAATAGTTAACACAGGTGCCGCTGTCAACCTCCTCTTTAATTCCTGAAAACTGAGCTCACATTGATCAGTCCATATAAATGGAGTCTATTTGCACTTGAGTTTAGTCAAAGGAGCGGCAATCCTTGAAAATCCTTCCACAAACCTTCTGTAATACCCTGCCAAACCAAGGAAGCTTCGCACCTCAGTAACTGTCTTCGGTCTCTCCCAACTAAGCACAGCCTCCACCTTGCTTGGGTCCACTGATACTCCTTCCTCTGAGACTATATGACCAAGGAAAGCTATCCGGTTCAGCCAAAACTCACACTTACTAAGCTTTTCGTACAATTGCTTATCTCGGAGTATCTGAAGTACTAACCACAAATGCTGTGCATGCTCCTCATACGATCGAGAGTATGCTAGGATATCATCAATAAAGACTATCACAAATTTATCTAGATAGTCTCTGAACACCTCGTTCATCAGTCTCATAAATGCTGCAGGGACGTTTATCAATCCAAAGGACATCACCAGAAATTCGTAATGGCCATACCTCGTCCTGAAGGCCATCTTTGGAATATCTTCTTCCTTGATCCTCAATTGGTGATAGCCCGATCTCAAATCAATCTTAGAAAAGACTGATGCCCCTCTCAGCTGATCAAGTAGATCATCAATCCTGGGTAGTGGGTATTTGTTCTTCACCGTGGCTTTATTCAACAACCGGTAGTCTACACATAATCTGAGACCACCATCCTTCTTCTTAACAAATAATACTGGCGCTCCCCACGGTGAAACACTGGGTCTAATAAACCCTTGATCCAATAGCTCTTGTAGTTGTTTCCTCAATTCCTCAAGTTCCACTAATGCCATCCTGTAAGGAGGTTTAGAGATCGGCTGAGTATCTGGTACCAAATCAATGGTAAACTCCAGCTCTCTCTCTGGTGGTAAACCTGGCAATTCATCTGGGAAAACATCCAAAAATTCACACACCACAGGTATATCCTCAATCCTTGGATGTTCCCACTCATCGTCTGAGATGAGTGTCTCATAACCTTCACATGAATAATCATATTTAATATTCTCCAAAATAATATCAAAATTCTCAAATTACTTACTAGAAATCTACATAATCATTTCCTCAATATCTCAATCGTACACTGTAAGGTTCAGGTAGGGAGAATGTTACAATCTTAGTGTAGCAGTCTAAACTCACTCGATTGGTTGCCAACCAATCCATCCCCAAAATTACATCAAACCCATGTATATTCAACATGATTAGATCTGCTAACGTCACTCTATCTCCCACCTTTATCTCACATCCTCTACAGATTAACTCAGTTCTCTGAGATTCACGCATAGGGGTATTTACATGTAGTATATATTCTAGAGGTTCAAACTTCAAGTTTAATCTACATGCAAAATGCTCAGAAATAAAGGAATGCGTGGGTCCTGAGTCTATCAACACATGAGCCTTATGATTACAGACAGAGAGTGTACCTCTTATAGTTTCTGTCGAAGTGTATGCGGTCTCCTTATCCAGGGCAAACACACGTCCCTGTGCCACAGGTTTCTTCCCTTTCTCTGCCGCAGTGGCCCGTCTCCGAGGATCCACTCTCTGAGGCTATTGTCTAGTAGGCTCCACTCCATGTGGTTTCTGAGGTTGAGGGCAATCCTTCACCATGTGACCCATGTCTCCACATCTAAAACATCCATGGATCGACCCGGTACAACTTCCCTCATGCATTCGGCCATAATTCCTGCAAAACCTTGTCTCTGCCCTGACATCTCGAGGGGTCTCTCTAATGTTAGGGTACCCTCTGGGTCTCTCTAATCTGCCCTTCTGCACCTCAATCCTTTCTCTTCTGAAGGAACCTCTCCGAGCCTCCGTTTGGAAAAGTGCTGGCCTTTTGCCCTTATCTTTATTCACTGCTCTGAGCTCATTCTGGGATTGCACCATTTCAATTCCTCTTTTAATTTCTTGTGCTCGTCTCAGAGCATCTCCAAACTCCGTAATACATAGCCCTATCAATCTATCTCTGATGACAGGCTTCAACCCATGCACAAACTTCTCTGTGCGGAGCTCTTCACTCTTGAAGGTCTCTGGGTCGTATCTCAATAGCGCTGTGAATTGGCTCTCATAGTCATCCACAGACATGTCACCCTGTACCAAACTCAAAAACTCGGCCTGTTTCTTTCTCTGGGCGGCTCGTGGTACATATTGGGTCCTAAAGGCTGTCTGAAACTCTTCCTAACCAATCACATCATGGTGGGACATCAAAATACCCTGGGTAGTACCCCACCAATCTCGAGCTCTCCCCTTCAGCATATAGGCACTCATACTGACCCTCTCAGCATCGGTGCACCCTAGAAAATCAAATATAATTCTCAATTCCGTCAACCACTCCTCAGCCTCTGTAGGATCCTTCTTTCCCTTAAACACGGGTGGATTCATCTTCAGAAAATCCTTCAGTCGGACCATACTTCTATCATCAGGCTGAGTGACGGGAGGCACTGGGGGTATGGGAGGTCCTTGTGGTGGTGCAGGAGTAGTACCCGAGGCATTAACTCCAAAGTGTTCGCGAATAACGCTGCCATCTGCTCAAAACCTCGCCTCACATCGGTCTCAATCCGATTAAATCGAGAGTTAGGACTCTCTGGTTGTGGGACAGGTGGCGGAAGGGACTCTGCCTGCCTCCTCGAACGACCTCGTCGTTTACTCATTCTCTATCTCAACTCGTCTCCTGCGCGTACATATCACAATCGATTGAAATCTCAATCCTCAATTTCAGTTCATGACCAGACTATTACAGACACTTGGGATGTATTCTATTTCACTTAATCGACACTGACAGTACTAGACACCCTAAGCTCTGATACCAAGAAAACTCTGTCACACCTCGGAAGTGCGAAAAATAGGGCTAATTTAAAACTTTTTACTGATTAATTCACAATTAAGGGTGCATTCCTGTGCAGTGTCATACATTATCATAATTATCATGCCTCAGGATCTCATCATAATATAGTGTATATTGAATCATATACATTACTCAATTTCAAGTTAATTAATCCTAATACATCCCATACAATGTTATACATCATGTGTCTGCAATTACAGTAATTGTCTGGGTACATGAAAAGATAAAAGATACCTCAAAATACAATATATGGCCTGGAGCTCAAGTCCTCCACTAGCCACTACTCCGTACGTCGCAGGGAGATCCTTTTTCACTTGAAGAACTCTGGGGGGAAAAGAAAACAGGGTGAGCTTCTAAATCGCTCAGTAAAGGGGGTAAGGAACTCATTTCATAAACCAAAATGCACATCACAAAATATTTATTTGTATGTGAAACTCATTTGAAAACCATAGCATGAAAGTACTCAAAACGACATTCTCATGTCTCAAGTCATGTGAAAACATGAAGTAAAAAGGCTCACTCTAGAGCAATAACAAAGCATGTGAAAATATATGATAAACGCTTTCTCAATGAACGTGATAAAATCACTGAAATAGTAATGCACGTGGCACAGCCACTAAACACACGTGGCATGGCCACTGATTTAAATTCACACGTGGCACAGCCACTATCTCACGTGGCAAAGCCACTGATTTAAATTCACACGTGGCACAGCCACAGAATAGGGTTTCACGTGGCAACGGCCACCAAATTGGGTTTCTCACGTGGCAACGGCCACCAAATAGGGTATCACGTGGCAACGGCCACCAATGGGGTATCACGTGGCAACGGCCACCAATGGGGTTTCTCACGTGGCAACGGCCACCAAATGGGGTATCACGTGGCAACGGCCACCAATGGGGTTTCTCACGTGGCAACGGCTACCAAATGGGGTATCACGTGGCAACGGCCACCAATGGGGTTTCTCATGTGGCAACGGCCACCAAATAGGGTTTCACACGTGGCAACGACCACTAAGTATACGTGGCACAGCCACAGAATGGGTTATTCTCACGTTACCAGAACGGAGAAGAAATCGGGCTTACATGCTACCAGAGCAATGCCCGGTGTGTACTCACAACTACACACCTAAGTCTTATCACATAAGACTGGTTTGCCTTCACGTAGAACTCATAGGGGTTTTTCTCTCATAAAACTCATTTGAAAATCGTTTTGTACTCAACACAAAACATAATAAAATCGAGTTCCAGCCGGCAAAGCACGCACACATTTCTCAAATCTCGATATTGCCTTAACGTAGAGCCCAATTCATTACTCACGCAATTCGACGGTTTATAAAGCGATTTCACACTCAGCTTATAAACTCATAAAATTATGGGCTCCAACCGGCTATAAAAACCGTGTGCAATTAAATCTCAACACAACACTCAACATGCTTGTTTTATAAACCACAAATCATGCTATAATAGTTTACAAATCACATACACAAATGGTTTAGATTTCCCTTACCTCTTTGCACCTCGTATAGTGCAATTGTTTCCCCCGTATCACGGACTAGTCTCGCATTCCACTCTGGAACTCCCGAGCTGTCCAAACGATGTTAAAACATCAATACTCGATTATCCCATCAACCTCAATTCTCAAAATCGAGCATAATTGCTCATAACTCCTCAAATCCCTTGATTCTCGTAACTCTACCCCAAACTACACTCTCATTCATAACATCTCAACGTTCTACATTTCTCATGCCAATTATCTATGCTAATTCACCACATTGTCTAAATTTCCATTTACAGCTCAAAATTCCTAAAATTACCAAAATCGCTAAATATCATTATCACTCCAACCACATTGAAATTTCATCAATCCCTAATCATTTCTCAGCTATTTCAACGCAATGACAACCACCAATATCATCAAAATCATCTCAAATATCAAGATCGAGGTTTAAAAATTACCCAAATCTTGTGAGACGCACAACCCACGCCTCGATCCGATTCGTCCTTCGATTTCCAAGTATGTTGTTCTCCCTTTGATGAGGAACAACTTTCCTTCTTGCCACAACTCTTGATTTGGCCGGAAATGGGTGTTTTGGATGAGTGAGAAAGTTAGGTTTTCGGTCGAAATGGGTTTGAAAGAGAGAGAAAGTGAGTTTGCAGGAGAAAAATAGGGGTTCCTTATATAGACTGGAGGTAGGAGATCGATCTGTCGAGGGGTGAGATCGATCTGCGTTTGAATTTTGGGGACGATCTGGGCAATTTTATGCCTAGGAGATCGATCTGTCGAGGGGTGAGATCGATCTCCTTATGGCTTTATGAGATCGATCTGCTCCTAAGGAGATCGATCTTCTCCCAAACAGAATCATTTGGAGATCGATCTCTTCCTCATGAGATCGATCTTCTCTCAAACAGAATCATAAGGAGATCGATCCTCTTCCATTGGAGATCTTCCTTCCTTCTCATTTTTAACTCACCAGATCGATCTCTCCTTCTCCCAGATCGATCTGTCCTCATAGTTTCACATTTATTTTAACACTTAACATATAAATCTCCAATTATAATTCCCACAATTCACTTAGCTCAATAAATTACACTTCAAATTATTATTACATCAATAAAATATGTCTGAAATTCTCAAATCTCACAGTCAAGGTAGTGTTTGGCAAAGACATGTAATGGTAAGGATTTGAGCCTTTTTGGTATAATTGAGGTGTAAAAAATAATGGTCTTGAAACAATTGGTATCATGTAAAAGTTTGCCAAAGTAATTTTAAAACTTTATTGTGGAATTTAGGAATTTTGGTAATTAGGCTTAGTTTGGATCTTTGAGAAATAATTAGAAATTAAAATGTGGAAAATATGGGATTTGTGCATTGCTTGAAGATAGAATTGGTGTGCAATTGGAATGCTAAGATGGTTCAATTTAGGGTTAGAAAACCTTAAAGTACTAAATGGGGCAATTTTAGGGTCTGGCTAGGGTAGGCTCAGTCAAATCCTAGTTTGGTGGCTTAGGATGTCAATTTTATTAACTAAAAATCATAATTAAGCCTATTAAGGGGTTAATAATGTCACAACCCTTTTTATCATTTTTATCCAAAAATCACTATAAATTTTTCGTATTTTTCCTTTCACTTACCCAGTCGCGAACGTCTTTACCACTACATAGTTGGGTTGTGAGTCAATAATAACCATCATTTCTCATTCATTTCTAATTAATCAAAAGCCATGTCATACATTTAAAAGTTAAGTTATACACTTAAACATGACATGTTCACTAACATTTACATCCCCCATATCACATTTCAAAATGACTACTGTGCCTTTGCATGTTTAGATACAAAAAGAATCATGTGTGTATACCTCTTGACGATTAAGTGCGGCGGATGTCCAAAATGTAATACCTCAATCCTTCACAAGGCTACTGTGTACGCTCTGTAGAAGGAGAAAGTAAAGGGATGAGCAACCACACGCTCAGTAAGGCAATAATGCAAATATGGTAAATAACTACTCTATCTACATGCTGATAATGTCGTGGCATAAATCATTTATGGTCGAGCATGAGGAAATAAAACTATGTCGCATGCATATACATATAGCATGTACTGAAAACATGGAAAATAGGAATATAAAACATGGTAAAACCATCATATAACACCTCTCATGCTCATCGTTATTAAAACTCATCATAAAAGGGAAATTCAATATGAAACATCCTTTAAGATTTCTCATTTCTCAAAACACATCGGATTTCATTACAAACAAGATATCATTTCTTTACACAAAATCCCACAAGTCTTGACCCTTCCCTCGGGTCTACCCTGGACAATCACAATCACACTGAGTGTATAAAACCATGTGGTACTATATAATATTATGTGAGACAGGCTGTCACGCCCCGGAAGCGCGGAAAATAGGACTAATTTAAAACTTTTTACTCATTAATTCACAATTAAGAGTGCATTCCTATGCAGTGTCATACATCATCACCTATATTATACCTCAGGATCTCGTCATTGAATAGTATATATTATATCATATACATTATTTGATCTCATGTTAATTAATCCTAATACATCCCATACAATGTTATACATCAAGTGTCTGCAATTATTATAATTGTCTGGGTACATGAAAAGATAAAAGGTACCTCAAAATACAATATATGGCCTGGAGCTCAAGTCCTCCACTAGCCACTACTCCGTACGTCGCAGGAAAACCCTTTTTCACTTGAAAAGATCTGGGGGGAAAGAAAACAGGGTGAGCTTCTAAATCGCTCAGTAAAGGGGGTAAGGGACTCATTTCATAAACCAAAATGCACATCACAAAATATTTATTTGTATGTGAAACTCATTAATCTCATTTGAAAACCATAGCATGAAAGTACTCAAAACGACATTCTCGTATCTCAAATCATGTGAAACCATTAAGTAAAAAGGCTCAGTCTAGAGCAATAACAAAGCATGTGAAAATAATGCGATAAACGCTTTCTCAATTAACGTGATAAAATCACTGTAATAATAATGCACGTGGCACAGCCACTAAACACACGTGGCATAGCCACTGATTTAAATTCACACGTGGCACAGCCACTAAGCACATGTGGCATAGCCACTGAGTTAAATTTACACGTGGCACAGCCACAGGATAGGGTTTCACGTGGCAACGGCCACCAATTAGGGTTTCTCACGTGGCAACGGCCACCAAATAGGGTTCTCACGTGGCAACGGCCACCAAATAGGGTTCTCACGTGGCAACGGCCACCAAATGGGGTTCTCACGTGGCAACGGCCACCAAATGGGGTTTCTCACGTGGCAACGGCCACCAAATAGGGTTTCTCACGTGGCAACGGCCACCAAATAGGGTTTCTCACGTGGCAACGGCCACCAAGTATATATGGCATAGCCACAGAATGGGTTATTCTCACGTTACCAGAACGGAGAAGAATCGGGCTTACATACTACCAGAGCAATGCCCGGTGTGTACTCAAAACTACACACCTAAGTCTTATCACATAAGACTGGTTTACCTTCACGTAGAACTCATAGTGGTTTTTCTCTCATAAAACTCATTTAAAACCGTTTTGTACTCAACACAAAACATATTGAAACCGAGTCCCAACCAGCAAAACACGCACACATTTCTCAAATCTCGATATTGCCTTAACGTAGAGCCCAGTTATAAACTCATAAAAACATTGGGCTCCAACTGGCTATAAAAATCGTGTGCAATTGTATCACAACACAACACTCAACATGCTTGTTTTATAAATCACAAATCATGCTATAATAGTTCGCAAATCACATACACAAATGGTTTAGTTTCCCTTACCTCTTTGCACCTCGTATAGTGCAATCGTTTCCCCCGTATCATGGACTAGCCTCGCATTCCACTCTGGAACTCCCGAGCTGTCCAAACGATGTTAAAACATCAATATTCAACTATCACATCAACCTCAATTCTCAAAATCGAGCATAATAGCTCATAACTCCTCAAATTTCTCAATTCTCATAACTCCACCACAAACCACAATCGCTCACAACACCTCAACATTCTATATTTCCTATGCCACAATATCTATGCTAATACACCACATTGTCTAAATCTCCATTTATAGCTCAAAATTCCTAAATTGCTAAATATCATTATCACTCCAACCACATTGTAATTTCATCAATCCCTAATCATTTTCCAGCTATTTCAGCACAATGCCAACAACTATTATCACCAAAATCATCTCAAATATCAAGATCGAGGTTTAAAAATTACCCAAAACTTGTGGAGAGCTTATCTCTTGCCTCGATTCGATCCGTCTTTCGATTTCCAAGTATGTTGTTCTCCCTTTGATGAGGAACAACTTTCCTTCTTGCCACAACTTCTGATTTGGATGGAAATGGGTGCTTTGGATGAGTGAGAAAGCTAGGTTTCGGTGAAAATGGGGGTTGGAAGAGAGAGAAAGTGAGATTGCAGGAGAAAATTGGAGTTCCTTATATAGGCTGAGGGTAGGAGATCGATCTGGCTCTTGATGAGATCGATCTGCATTTGAATTTTTGGGACGATTTGGGGCAATTTATGCCTAGGAGATCGATCTGTCAAGGGGTGAGATTGATCTCTTTATGGCTTTATGAGATCGATCTGCTCCTTGAGGAGATCGATCTTCTCCCAAACAGAATCATCTGGAGATCGATCTCTTCCTCATGAGATCGATCTTCTCTCAAATAGAATCATAAGGAGATCGATCCTCTTCCATTGGAGATCAATCTGCTCCTTAAATTCCTCCTTCCTTGTCATTTTTAACTCACCAGATCGATCTCTCCTTCTCTCAGATCGATCTGTCCTCATAACTTCATACTTATTTTAAACACTTAACATATAAATCTCCAATTATCATCCCCCAATTCACTTAGCTCAATAAATTACACTTCAAGTACATATTACATAATTCGAATATATCTAAAATTCTCATATCTCACATCCTTCCCACCTTAAATAGAATTTGGTCCTCAAAATTCAACTCAACTAGTTAAAGAGATGGGGGTATTTCTCCTTCATGAGGTTCTCTAGTTCCCACGTTGCCTCTTCCCTTAAGTGATGTTTCCACAAAACTTTCACTAATGGGATGCTCTTGGTTCTCAGTACCTTCTCCTTTCTATCGAGAATCCGGACGAGTTCTTCAGTGTAGCTCATGTCCTCCTGTATGTCCATCTCATCATACTCTATAACATGAGAAGGGTCCGGGTGGTACTTTCTCAACATAGACACATGAAAAACATTGTGTATTATGGACATCTGTGGGGGTAATGCTAATTTGTAAGCTACCTCTCCCACTCTCTCAAGAATCTCGAATGGTCCTATGTATCGAGGACTCAATTTTCCTTTCTTCCCAAATCGCATGATACCCTTACTCGGTGATATTTTCAGAAATACTGCATCACCAACCTTAAACTCGAGTGGCCGTCTACGCACATCCGTGTAGCTTTTCTGTCTACTTTGTGCAGCCCGTAACCTCTCACATATGAGTTTCACACTCTGTACGGCTTGCTCAACAAGCTCGGGAGCATTTATCTTTCTGTCACCGACTTCTTCCCAGGCTACAGGGGATCTACACCTCCTACCATATAGAGCCTCAAAGGGTGCCATTCCAATATTTGCATGATAGCTGTTATTGTATGCAAACTCTGCTAAGGGCAGGTGATCATCCCATGATCCCTTAAAATCCATCGTACACGCCCTCAACATATTCTCCAGGGTCTGAATAGTCCTCTCTGACTGACCATCTGTCTGAGGATGATAGGCGGTACTAAAACTCAATCGAGATCCCATGGACTCCTGAAACTTGGTCCAAAATCTAGAAGTAAACCGGGAATCTCTATCAGAAGTAATAATCACTGGAGCCCCATGTAATCTAGCTATCTCGCTGACATACAGCTCAGCTAAGGCATCCACAGTATATGTGCTCTTTATGGCAAGGAAGTGGGAACTCTTGGTCAGTCTATCCACTATAACCCATATAGCGTCACGACCTCTTCGGGTCCTCGGTAAACCCATAACAAAGTCCATAGTGACATGCTCCCATTTCCATGTAGGTACAGGTAAGGGCTGTAGTAGTCCTCCGGGCTTCCGATGCTCAGCTTTCACTTGCTGGCATACTAAACACCTGGCTACATACTCTGCCACGTCTCGCTTCATACCACTCCACCAATACACCTTTCTTAAGTCTCGGTACATCTTAGTACTCCCTGGGTGCATGGTGTATCGCGAGCAGTGGGATTCTCTTAGTATCTGTCTCTTCAGGGTATCATCGTCCGGTACACAAATCCATCCTCTGAATCTCAACAATCCATCCTCACTGACTGTGGATCCGACTGCGAACTCTGTTCAGCTTGGCTAATCATATCTATCAGCCTCTGATCACTACGCTGCCCAGTTCTAATCTGATCCATGATCCTGGGCTCTATTCGCAAGCTAGCCAAAAATCCAGTCTCTATCTCTTTAACTCTGATCTGAAGTTCGGTAAACTGCTCCAGTAAATCCCATTCCCTGATCATCATAGCATATTTCATACTCTTCCTGCTCAGGGCATCAGCAACCACATTCGCCTTGCCCGAAAGATATAGAATCTCGCAGTCATAATCCTTAAGGAGTTCCATCCATCTCCTTTGTCTCATGTTTAACTCTTTCTGATCAAAGAGATATCTCAAACTCTTGTGATCAGTGAAGATCTGGAATCTTTCCCTATATAAGTAGTGTAGCCAGATCTTCACAGCAAATACCACAGCGACTAACTCCAAATCATGCGTGGGGTAACTCCGCTAATGGTCTTTCAGCTGTCGCGATCCATATGCGACCACTCTTCCGTGCTGCATAAGCACACACCCCAATCCTTGATGAGATGCGTCACTATACACCGAAAATCCTCCTGATCTCTCAGGAATAGTTAACACAGGTGCCGCTGTCAATCTCCTTTTTAATTCCTGAAAACTGAGCTCACATTGATCAGTCCATATAAATGGAGTCTCTTTGCGCGTGAGCTTAGTCAAAGGGGCGGCAATCCGGGAAAATCCTTCCACAAATCTTCTATAATACCCTGCCAAACCAAGGAAGCTTCGTACCTCAGTAACTGTCCTCGGTCTCTCCCAATTAAGCACAGCCTCCACCTTGCTTGGGTCCACTGATACTCCTTCCTCTGAGACTATGTGACCAAGGAAAGCTATCCGATCCAGCCAAAACTCACACTTACTAAGCTTTCCATATAATTGCTTATCTCGGAGTATCTGAAGTACTAACCACAGATGCTGTGCATGCTCCTCATACGACCGAGAGTATACCAAGATATCATCAATAAAGACTATCATAAATTTATCTAGATAGTCTCTGAACACTTCGTTCATCAACCTCATAAATGCTGCAGGGGCGTTCGTCAATCCAAAGGACATCACCAGAAATTCATAATGGCCATACCTTGTCTTGAAGGCCGTCTTGGGAATATCTTCTTCCTTGATCCTCAATTGGTGATAGCCCGATCTCAGATCAATCTTTGAAAAGACTGATGCCCCTCTTAGTTGATCGAGTAGATCACCAATCCTGGGCAGTGGGTATTTATTCTTCACCGTGGCTTTATTCAACAGCCGGTAGTCTACGTATAATCTGAGACTACCATCCTTCTTCTTGACAAATAAAACCAGTGCTCCCCACGGTGAAACACTGGGCCTAATGAACCCTTGATCCAATAACTCCTGTAGTTGTTTCTTCAATTCCTCAAGTTCCCCTAATGCCATCCTGTAAGGAGGTTTAGAGATCGACTGAGTATTTGGTACCAAATCAATGGTAAAATCTAGCTCTCTCTGTGGTGGTAAACCTGGCAATTCATCTAGGAAAACATCCAGAAATTCACACACCACAGGTATATCCTCAATCCTCGGATGTTCCCGCTCATCGTCTGAGATGAGTATCTCACAACCTTCACATGAACAATCATATTTAATATTCTCCAAAATAATATCAAAATTCTCAAATTACTTACTAGAATTCCACATATTCATTTCCTCAATATCTCAATCATACACTGTAAGGTTCAGGTAGGGAGAAAGTTACAATCTTAGTGTAGCCATCTAAGCTCACTCGATTGGTTGCCAACCAATCCATTCCCAAAATTACATCAAATCCATGTATATTCAACATGATTAGATCTGCTATCATCCCTCTATCTCCCACCTTTATCTCACATCCTCTACAGATTAACTCAGTTCTCTGGGATTCACGCATAGGGGTATTTACATGTAGTATATATTCTAGAGGTTCAAACTTCAAGTTTAATCTACATGCAAAGTGCTCAAAAATAAACGAATGCATGGATCCTGAATCAATCAACACATGAGCCTTATGATTACAGACAGAGAGTGTACCTCTTATAGTTTCTGCAGAAGTGTCAACGGTTTCCTTATCTAGGGTAAACACACGTCCCTGGATAACAGGTCTCTTTCCTTTCTCTGCAGTAGTGGCCCGTCCCTGGGGATTCACTCTCTGAGGCTGTTGCCTAGTGGGCTCCAAGACATGTGGTTTCTGAGGTTGAGGGCAATCCTTCACCATGTGACCCATGTCTCCACATCTAAAACATCCATGGATCGACCCAGTACAACTTCCCTCATGCATTCGGCCACAATTTTTGTAAAACCTTGTCTCAGGCCTGACATCTCGAGGGGTCTATCTAATGTTAGGGTAACCTCTGGGTCTCTCTAATCTGCCCTTCTGTACCTCAATCCTTCCTCTTCTGAAGGAACCTCTCCGAGCCTCTGTTTGGAAAATCGTTGGCCTCTTGCTTTTATCTCTATTCACCGCTCTGAGCTCATTCTAGGATTGTACCATTTCAATTCTTCTTTCAATCTCTTGTGCTCGTCTCAGAGCATCTCCAAACTCAGTAATACATAGCCCTATCAATCTATCTCTGATGATGGGCTTCAATCCATACACAAATTTCTCTGTGCGGAGCTCTTCATTCTTAAAGGTCTCTGGGTCATATCTCAATAGCGCTGTAAACTGGCTCTCATAGTCATTCACAAACATATCACCCTGTACCAAACTTAAAAACTCGGCCGGTTTCTTTCTCTGGGCGGCTCGTGGTACATATTGGGTCCTAAAGGCTGTCTGAAACTCTTCCCAACCAATCACATCCTGGTGGGACATCAAAATACCCTGGGTAGTACCCCACCAATCTCGAGCTCTCCTTTTTAACATATAGATACTCATACTGACCCTCTCAGCAACGGTGCACCCCAGATAATCAAATATAATTCTCAACTCCGTCAGCCACTCCTCAGCCTCTGTAGGATCCTTCTTTCCCTTAAATGCGGGCGGATTCATTTTCAGAAAATCCTTCAGTCGGACCATACTTCTATCATCAGGCTGAGTGACGGGAGGTATTGGGGGTATGGGAGGTCCTTGTGGTGGTGTAGGAGTAGTACCCGAGGCATTAACTCCAAAGTGTTGCGCGAATAACGCTGCCATCTGCTCAAAACCTTGCCTCACATCGGTCTCAATCCGATTAAATCGAGAGTTAGGACTCTCTGGTTGTGGGACAGGTGGCAGAGGGGACTCTGCCTGCCTCCTCGAATGACCTCGTCGTCCACTCATTCTCTATCTTAACTCGTCTCATGTGCGTACATATCAGAATCGATTGAAATCTCAATCCTCAATTTCAGTTCATGACCAGACTATTACAGACACTTGGGATGTATTCTATTTCACTTAACCGACACTGACAGTACTAGACACCCTAAGCTTTGATACCAAGAAAACTCTGTCACGCCCCGGAAGCGCGGAAAATATGGCTAATTTAAAACTTTTTATTCATTAATTCACAATTAAGAGTGCATTCCTGTGCAGTGTCATACATCATCACCTATATTATACCTCAGGATCTCGTCATTGAATAGTATATATTATATCATATACATTACTTGATCTCAAGTTAATTAATCCTAATACATCCCATACAATGTTATACATCAAGTGTCTGCAATTATGATAATTGTCTGGGTACATGAAAAGATAAAAGGTACCTCAAAATACAATATATGGCCTGGAGCTCAAGTCCTCCACTAGCCACTACTCCTACGTCACAGGAAAACCCTTTTTCACTTGAAGAGATCTGGGGGGAAAGAAAACAGGGTGAGCTTCTAAATCGCTCAGTAAAGGGGGTAAGGGACTCATTTCATAAACCAAAATGCACATCACAAAATATTTATTTGTATGTGAAACTCATTAATCTCATTTGAAAACCATAGCATGAAAGTACTCAAAACGACATTCTCGTATCTCAAATCATGTGAAAACATTAAGTAAAAAGGCTCAGTCTAGAGTAATAACAAAGCATGTGAAAATAATGCGATAAACGCTTTCTCAATTAACGTGATAAAATCACTGTAATAATAATGCACGTGGCACAGCCACTAAACACACGTGGCATAGCCACTGATTTAAATTCACACGTGGCACAGCCACTAAGCACACGTGGCATAGCCACTGAGTTAAATTTACACGTGGCACAGCCACAGGATAGGGTTTCACGTGGCAACGGCCACCAATTAGGGCTTCTCACGTGGCAACGGCCACCAAATAGGGTTCTTACATGGCAACGGCCACCAAATAGGGTTTTCATGTGGCAACGGCCACCAAATGGGGTTCTCACGAGGCAACGGCCACCAAATGGGGTTTCTCACATGGCAACAGCCACCAAATAGGGTTTCTCACGTGGCAACGACCACCAAGTATACGTGGCATAGCCACAGAATGGGTTATTCTCACGTTACCAGAACAGAGAAGAATCGGGCTTACATGCTACCAGAGCAATGCCCGGTGTGTACTCAAAACTACACACCTAAGTCTTATCACATAAGACTGGTTTACCTTCACGTAGAACTCATAGTGGTTTTTCTCTCATAAAACTCATTTAAAACTGTTTTGTACTCAACACAAAACATATTGAAACCGAGTCCCAACCGGCAAAACACGCACACATTTCTCATATCTCGATATTGCCTTAACGTAAAGCCCAGTTATAAACTCATAAAAACATTGGGCTCCAACCGGCTATAAAAATCGTGTGCAATTGTATCACAACACAACACTCAACATACTTGTTTTATAAATCACAATTCATGCTATAATAGTTCGCAAATCACATACACAAATGGTTTAGTTTCCCTTACCTCTTTGCACCTCGTATAGTGCAATCGTTTCCCCCATATCACGGACTAGCCTCGCATTCCACTATGGAACTCCTGAGCTGTCCAAACGATATTTTGCACCCCCCAAAATCTGCATCTGAAAATGCATGAAGTGTAAAGGTGGAGTCCTTAGGGTACCAAAGTCCTAGAGAGGGAGTGTCCTTAAGGTATCTAAAGATCCTTTTAGTTGCTAATAAGTGTGATTCCCTAGGAGAGGATTGAAATACTCGCAGTTAAATAGAGCAATGAGCCAATCATAGACCTATAGAGTTTAGTGTCTACACACTTACCACTTTCATCTTTATCAAGCTTGATGTTGGTGCCCATTGGAGTTGCTTGAGGTTTGCAATTGTCCATTCCAAATCGCTTGAGCAAATCCTTAGTATACTTTGCTTGATTGATGAAGGTTCCATCTTTTGTTTGCTTCACTTGAAGTCCCAAGAAGAAAGTGAGTTCTCCCATCATGCTCATTTCAAACTCACCTTGCATGATCTTAGCAAACTCTTGACATAAAGACTCATTAGTTGAACCAAAAATAATATCATCCACATACACTTGTACAACTAGTAAATCTTTATTTTTATTTTTGATGAATAAAGTGGTATTCACTTTTCCTCTTGAAAATCTCCTTTCTATCAAGAATTTTGACAACCTTTCATACCAAGCTCTAGGAGCTTGTTTCAAGCCATAGAGTGCCTTAGATAATTTGAAAACATGTTCAGGAAATTCATGATTTTCAAAGCCAGGAGGTTGTTCAACATAGACTCCTTCATTAATGAAACCATTTAAGAATACACTCTTTACATCCATTTGATATAATTTGAAGTTTTGATAACATGCAAAGGCAAGTAACATTCTTATTACCTCTAGTCTAGCTACCGGTGCATAGGTTTCATCATAGTCTATACCTTCTTCTTGTCTATAGCCTTGTGCAACTAACCTAGCCTTATTTCTTATGATCACACTATTTTCATCCATCTTGTTCTTGAATATCCATTTAGTTCCAATTATAGAGTGATCACTAGGCCTAGGAACTAGTTTCCATACTTTGCTTCTCTCAAATTGATTTAATTCTTCTTGCATTGCTAGGAACCAATTATTGTCATCTAAGGCTTCATTGACATTCCTAGGCTCTATTTGAGATACAAAGGCTATATATTGACACATATTCCTTAGAGATGATCTAGTTCTAACTCCAAGAGTTGGATCTCCTACTATTTCACAATCTTTTACATATCCTAACTCTCTTGGTGCTCTAGACTCTCTCTCTAATATCTCTATTTCTTCTTCATCTTCTTTATTTAAGTCTAGTTTATCTAATAAATCATCTTCTAAGTTTGGAATTTCCTCCAAGTTTTCATTAAATATTCCAATATCCTCATCATTGGTTGAATCTGTAGATACATCATTTGACTCATCAAATATTACATGAATTGATTCTTCAACCATCAATGTTCTTTTGTTATAGACTCTATAAGCCTTTGAATTCAAGGAATATCCCAGAAAAATTCCCTCATCACTCTTGGCATCAAATTTTCCTAAATTATCTTTACCATTATTTAAGACAAAATATTTGCAGCCAAAAGGATGGAAGTAGCTAATGTTAGGCTTCTTACCTTTGTAAAGCTCATAAGGAGTTTTCTTTAGCATGGGTCTAATCATAGCTCTATTAATTATATAGCAAGATGTGTTTATAGCTTCAGCCCAAAAATACTTTGGTAAATTATTCTCACACAACATGGTTCTAGCCATTTCTTCCAATGTTCTATTTCTTCTCTCAACTACACCATTTTGTTGTGGTGTCCTAGGGGCTGAAAAATTATGGCTAATTCCTTGATCATTGCAATACTCATCAAATCCTATATTTTCAAATTCCTTGCCATGATCACTTCTAATACTAGTTATTGTGTATCCCTTTTCATTTTGAGTCACTTTTGTATAGGCTATGAATTTTTCTAGGGCTTCATTTTTTACTCTAAAAAAGAACACCCAAGTGAACCTAGTGTAATCATCAACTATTACAAATCCATAGTGTTTCCCACCAAGGCTTGTTGTTCTAGTTAGTCCAAATAAATATAGGTGGAGTAATTTAAGAGGCCTAGAGGTGGATACACTATTCTTAGGCTTAAATATTTTCCTTTTATGTTTTCCTTTAACACACGCTTCACATATTTTTTCATAATCAAAGGACATCTTAGGCAATCCTATAACTAGATCCTTTCTAGCTAACTTAGAGAGTACATGCATGCTAGCATGACCTAGTCTTCTATGCCATAACCAAGATTCCTTTTTATTGTCTACCATTAGGCATATATTTTCATTTTTGAGTTCGTTAAGATAGACAATATATATTACCTTGCCTATGACCTAGAAAAAGAACTTTGTTTGACTTAGGATCTACAACATGACATTTCATGCAATCAAAGATTACTTTGTAACCTTTGTCACAAAGTTGACTTATGCTTAGTAAGTTATGCTTTAGACCCCTAACAAGCAATACTTTTTCTAATGAAAAATAGTCATTACCTATTAAGCCACTTCCTTCAACTTGGCCTTTGGAGTTGTCCCCAAATGTGACTTCTCCACCAACCTTTGATTTAAAAGAGTTGAAGTGGCTTCTATCACCCGTCATGTGCCTTGAGCATCCACTATCCAAGTACCAAGCTTCCTTTGTTTTAGCTTTGTGGCCATGCTCAATCACTTATAGACAAATTCAACTCAAGTTTTAGGTACCCAAATTTTCTTGGGTCCTTTGAGGTTAGTGAAAGAAATTCTTGATCCCTTTGGGATCCATTTTGCTAATGCATTACAATCCTTTGAGTTAATGACTTCTTTTGGAACCCATATTCTTTTTACTATTTTTCCTTTAAGAGTCCTCATATTTATATTGCAATTATGTGATGCATGTCCCTTTCTATTACAACATGAACAAGAAGTTGAGAGTTTATTCATGCTCTTTCTAGCAATAAAGCTTTTAAGATGAGTCTCTCTACTTTTTGCATTATATCCTAACCCATTTTTGTCAAAGAATGCCCTTTGGGTCTCTAGCATGCTATCTAACTTTTGTTGACCCATATGGAACCTATTAAAGGAATTATGTAGATTACCATTTTTCTCTTTAAGGTCACAAATTTTAAGATTTGTAATTTCTAGTTTCTTTTCACATTCTAATTTGTCCCTTAGCATTAACTCATTTTCTTTTCTCAATTTAGATATTATCTTTTTATATTTCATACTCATGCATTCATATTCTAATGCAAGATCATCAAAGGCATCTTGCAATTCATCAAAAGAATATTTATTGAGGTTTGAAGTTACCTTTTCATCCTCAATAGCTATGAAGCACAAATTGGCATTCTCCTCATTTGAGTCATCATGGGAGCAGTCATTGTCGCTCCATGTTGCCACCATTGCCTTCTTTTTGTGAAACCTATCATTGGACCTTTTAAGAAGAGGGCAGTTAAACTTAATGTGTCCTGGTTTTTTACATTCATAGCACACAATTGAATCTTTTCTACCTACTTCTTCTTGATCTCTCTTATTGTTTCTCTTATTACTACCACTAGCTCTCATTCTCATGAACTTGTTAAATCTTTTGGCAATCATTGCCATCTCAAGGTCCTCTTCACTACCACTCTCATTCTTAATCTCCTCTTGGGCAGTGGATTTTAGAGCAACTCCCACTTTCTTGGGTGGCTCTTCATTTCTTCTTAGTTTCATCTCATAAGTGAGTAGTGATCCTATTAATTCATCTAAAGACAATGTGTGAGGATCCTTAGATTCCTCAATTGCAGTCACTTTAGCTTCCCATGATTTAGGTAAGCTATTTAATATTTTCTTGACCATTTTAATATTAGAGTATATTTTTCCTAAGGATTTTAATCCATTAATTACATCCGTGAATCTAGTAAACATATCACTAATTGATTCTCCTTCCTTCATTTTAAATAGCTCATAGTCATGTGTGAGCATTCCTACCTTAGTTTCCTTTACTTGGGTTGTACCCTCATGAGTTATTGCCAATTTGTCCCAAATTTGTTTGGCATTGTCACATCCGGAGACTCTATTGTATTCATTTGGCCCTAAAGCACAAAAGAGAGTGTGCATGGCCTTAGCATTTAGTTGGGCACATTTAACATCATTTGAGTCCCATTCTTCTTCTTCCTTAGGGATATCTCTTCCCTCTATTCTTTTTGTGGGGATTTGAGGTCCTTTAGTTATAATCCTCCACACCTCATAATCATTTGCTTGAATGAATAACATCATCCTAGTCTTCCAATAGGCGTAATGTTCCCCATTAAACATAGGAGGCCTAATCGTAGAATGCCCCTCTCCTACCAAACTAGTTGCTACATTGTTATGAGCCATTTGATCGTTTCTAACTCTTAGGAAGTTGTTCCTATGTGATTAAAGAGTCCTTGCTCTGATACCAATTGTTGGCTCTACAGAGGGGGGGTGAATCGGTTTTCTAATGTTAATGGCAAATTTTAAATTAATCCTAATTTAATCAGCAAATGATAAATGACCAATATAATGAAATTAATCAAATTAATGCAAGATAGGGAAGAGAGAAACAAACACAATCGTTTATAGAGGTTCGGCCAATCTCTTGCCTACGTCCTCTCTCCTTGACCTTTTTGTCAAGTGCTTTCTTTCTCTCCTTCAACAGAAGTTACAATGTTCCTTTTTCAGGTTAAGGAATAACCTCTCTACCCTTTGCAATACAAAGATGTATTCACCCTTTTACAATTTTTTATCTCACTGAGGAACAATCCTCTTCTCTCTCAAGGTAAGGATGAATACAAAATCAAGCTTTTAATGTGGGTAGGACAATTACAGCTTTTGCACTTAAGCTTATACAACAAACTCAATAAATGAGCAATGAAGACACAAGGAATGAAAGTATTAAACTCTTGAGAATGTAAGAATTGTGCAGCAATAGTGTCTCTGCTCTCATTGTCTTCAATGCTTGGTTAAATACTGAAGGATTGGTAGTTGGAGCATTAAATACTGTTTTCCCGTTGAGATTTTTGCAGAACTAGCCGTTGGGTACCTCCAGTAGAATCCCAGATCGATCTGCCATCTTGGCCAGATCGATCTCTTAGTTATAAATCCTGCAAGATCAAAGCAAAATAACACAAGGAGATCGATCTCATATATGAGCAGATCGATCTCATGATTTAAAAATATTAGAGGAGATCAATCTGTCGAATAGGCAGATCGATCTTCCAATCTCTCTGTTTGAGGCAAGATCGATCTATAGATCGATCTACCAAGTAATCTCGTAGTGATGAGATCGATCTCTTATTACCCCAGATCGATCTCCTTAGCTCTCTGACTTTGATAAGATCGATCTCTTCCTATACCAGATCGATCTCATGAGCTCTCTGTTTGAGTATAGATCGATCTCACAGATCGATCTACTGTCTTTACTTTAGGGGAGATCGATCTCTTCCTAGATCAGATCGATCTCCTTAACTCCAGTATTAGGCAGATCAATCTCATAACCCTTAGAGATCGATCTCAATCTGCCTCAATACCTTTGTATAGGTTCACAGCTTAGCAGATCGATCTCATGTCTTTATGAGATCGATCTCTCATCCAAGAAATCCCAGGAGATCGATCTCTCATAACCCAGATCGATCTCTCAACTACAGAAACTCAAGTTCTGGTACTGATAACCTCTAAATATGTTTTTATATCATCGTTATATTATTGAATTTACTTGTTTTGTCATTTTAAAATATATTATCACAATAATAACGTAAATCTTTGCACTTACTATAGTCGACTTGCCCTATAGTTTCCATTAACGCCTATAAGGTCTCATTTGATTATTCTACTCTTATCTCGAGAGTCTATTGGATTTTTTTAAATCCATTTATTCCTACTAAATTGATATTTAAGCCCATAGTGTTTATATTTCATCATTTACTTCAATATGGCATTTTGTTAAACACCTCATATACTCACTCACTTAACTAAGCCAATCTAATAATGTGGCTTCATTATCATCTTAAAATCATGCATATTACTCCTCTAACACTTCAACATCACCCATTTATCATCAACTCAACTATATCACATTTGCTCACTCTAGATTCAATCTAGGTTTCACTTGCTCCATTACTTTCTAGGTAGTTTCTATCATTAATATACATACCAATCAACTCCAAAATCAATAACTAAACAAATATACTTGGATTGGTGCATTAGAAACTTACCTAGCCAAATTTCCTCCTTGCTCCAAATGAGAATACACCTTTTTTTCCTTCAATCCAACCAATGTAGCTTTAATTCCAAAGTATGTTGTTCTTCTTTTTATAAGGAACAACTTTGCTCTAATGATATTTTCTCAAATCTTTATGAAAATGGTATGATTTTAGAGTGAGAAGGTTAGGTTTTAGATTGAAAATGAACAGATGAAGTTGTTTTTCGTGATTTGCAGATCCAACTGCTCTCTATTTATAGAATTGGCTTAATAAGATCGATCTGCATTGGGTGGAGATCGATCTGGTCCTCTTGAATCCCTCATTTTCACGACATTTTGAAGGCATGAGATCGATCTGTCGAAGGCTTAAGATCGATCTGCTTCAGTGAATGGGATCAATCTGCTTCAATGGAACTAGATCGATTTATCTCAGGCAAAGAGCTAAGAAGATCGATTTGTCTAAGGAGATCTATCTGGTCTGAAAGGGAGATCGATCTGTTCCAGCCTGAGAGTTAAGAAGATTGATCTGCTTGAATGAGGGATCGATCTTTCTCTTCCAACATGCTTGATTTTACATTCTTCAGGCCATGAGATCGATCTCTCCTTGCATGGGATCGATCTGGCCTTCATCCAACACCATTTTTGCTGTAATTTCCTCATTCAAACTCATACTTAATCATTCCAACACCCAATTATCAATCCATTTACTCTTAGAACTCATAAACATTCATTTCTTATAATTCATAGATAATTCAACTTGTTTGTACATCATATGATTATACACATTACATCGAAAATTAAGGGTCTTACAAATAGTCATTTAGGACCAACTAGGGAAAGATTGGATTTAAAAGTCAAAAGGTTGTGTGAAACCCAAATTTTTTAATACTACTATGTATTCTAAGATAAAAGGAGAAGTCTAAAACTCATGTCAATGTTCATGTAGGGCCCAAAATGCTCGAGAAGCTCAGGATAGTGGCACAAAGCTCGAGGTACGCACTTCAAGGTAAGAACCCAAGTTTAAAAATTTCTCAAAAAGTGTGATTTAAAGCATGTTTTGGTGATTAGAAAGTGAAACTAAGCTGTTAGAAGTGAAAAAGCTAGTGAAACTCGGGTTTATGCTAAACTGAGTAAATGGGCCTAGTAAGAGGAAAAAATTCGGAATAGCTTCTAGAAATTCACAAAAATTATTCCGAGACCATAGGAAATTCACTTAATGCATAATTGACCTGAGAAATGAAGATGGAGTGGAAATAATGAGGTTTCGGTGTTAGAATTAATTTTTAAAGTAAACCGAAAACCTTAAGTGATTTTTATCGATAGTGACCAAATTGAGCAAAATGGGATCAATCGGAGAAATTTTCTTAAACAAGTGGGCCCTAAATTTTTGTGGGAGACACTATAGACATAGTAGAACACCTGGAAATTGGAAAATATGAAAGAAAATTGGCCGAACCTAGTTTTTATAGATTTTTCCAAAACAGGGCAGTGCACTGCCCTGGCCTAATAACCTGTATACCCATCAGAGTTTGCCCAATTTGAAGTCCATCAAAAATTCTAAAAAATCTGAAAATCTCCAGATTAAAACTAGACTCATTAAGATTTCTAAGGGCTTTAGAATCACCTCGAAACAACATCAGACCCGAGAGAACCAAACTCATCTTTCTGCCGTAGGCATCCTTGAGGAAGTAGGATTGCGTGATTTTTTCGACCATTTTCAGGTGACAGTCAAGAAGGATAAAATCTTCCTCCTTAACCCCTCTATAACATATAAAAAATTCAGTCATAAAGGAGGTCATTTTCTAGGTGAAAATCTAGTGAAAAGAATAGGGGCAGAAATTGCCTTGTTCCGAGGTGAGAGAAAGCTTTGATTTTGGAATTTTTTTTGTTGGATTTTCTTGTTGTTTTGGATGATTTTAAGATGTCTACATTTGATTAATAGCTTAGTGTTATTGCTAGAGCAAAAATGTTGAGTCAAAGTTGGTCAAAGTTGGGAAGAAGTTGGAGGAAGATGATAATGTTCATATATGTGATTGTTTGATGTTGTAGTATTATTTTTAGTTAAGCAAGAATTGTTGAAATAATTTCTAGGGACACTTGTAGTTTTGGATAGCCTAGGGTTGATGGAGAAATAGTGAATTTTAACTATGTTGGATGTTGATTGTCCGATTACGCCCACTCTAAGTGACCTAGACGTGTATCCGCAAGTGCACGGGTCGTACAAGTAATAATGGGATTTGAGTCTCGGATTATCGTCCCATAGAGAAGCTGAATTGCCTAATTAAGTACCGGTTAATCTTACCCTAAGTATATCCTAGCAAATTATGAAGTTTTAATGGGTGATCTACAATGCTAAAATTAAAAGTACTGAAAACAATAAAAATTATAAACTAAAGAAAGTAAAACGAAACAAAAATTTCTTACAGATACTCCAAGCAACTAAAAGTAATAGCCTACAAAAGATAATTAAAACAGTTAAAATTAATTAACGAAAATAAACTAAAATGTAAAATATGAAAAAAAATAAACAAAATAATAAACTAAAATTAAACCATCCTAGAATAAAATATGCATGTCATTAAACTAATTAATAAAAATGCAAATTAAACTAACCAAAGTCTAATGAAATAAAATCCTATTAACTTAAGGAAATTCTTAAATTTAACTAAGAAAATAATTATCTACAAAATGAACCTAAATAAAATCTAACTCTAACTAATCACTACAAAAATCTAAATAATGCATGAGAACTAATATTTTTGGATTTTTAATTTTAAGCTAAAGACTAAATTAAAATGTATGAAACAAATTTAATCTAAATTAATTCTAAATGCAACTCATAAATTCTACACTAAAATTAAGTCCTTAATCCTATTATATAAAATTAACCATTAACATAAATTAAAACTAAAAAATAAATTAACAAACAAAGACACTAGAACTAACCTACAATTTAATTTAACAATTACCTAAATTAACTACTAATAAAAGGAATGAAAACAATCAAATTAATAAAAATGCATTAAACATTAATTTGTAAAAATGACATGCAGCCAAACAATGCTTTAATCGAATATCCAACTAGCAAAAGCCATGCGGTCCCGACTTTGCTGTACTGTACACTGATCCATTTTCTTTGCTCCAATCTACTGTCTTAGGTTCTGTCACATGCACCAGCACCACGTCCTGCTTCCAATACCTATACACATTGCCAGCCAGGCGATCCCAACAGTGCAACGGCCTGCACACACAGTAGGTGTCACGCCCCGAAAATGCGGAAAATAGGGTAAATTTAAAACTTTTTACTTATTAATTCACAATTAAGGGTGCATTCCTGTACAATGTCATACATCATCATAGTTATCATGCCTCAGGATCTTATCATAATATAGTGTATATTGTATCATATACATTACTCAATTCCAAGTTAATTAATCCTAATACATCCCATACAATGTTATACATCAAGTGTCTGCAATTACAATAATTGTCTGGGTATATGAAAAGATAAAAGATACCTCAAAATACAATATATATATATGGCCTGGAGCTCAAGTCCTCCACTAGCCACTACTCCGTACGTCGCAGGGAGATCCTTTTTCACTTGAAGAACTCTGGGGGGAAAGAAAACAGGGTGAGCTTCTAAATCGCTCAGTAAGGGGGGTAAGGAACTCATTTCATAAACCAAAATGCACATCACAAAATATTCATTTGTATGTGAAACTCATTTGAAAACCATAGCATGAAAGTACTCAAAACGATATTCTCATATCTCAAATCATGTGAAAACATGAAGTAAAAAGGCTCAGTCTAGAGCAATAACAAAGCATGTGAAAATAATGCGATAAACGCTTTCTTAATTAACGTGATAAAATCACCGTAATAATAATGCACGTGGCACAGCCACTAAACACACGTGGCATAGCCACTGATTTAAATTCACATGTGGCATAGCCACTAAGTTAAATTCACACGTGACATAGCCACTGGATAGGGTTTCGCGTGGCAATGGCCACTAATTTGGGGTTCTCACGTGGCAACGGCCACCAAATAGGGTTTCTCACGTGGCAACGGCCACCAAATAGGGTATCACGTGGCAACGGCCACCAAATGGGGTTTCACGTGGCAACGGCCACCAAATGGGGTATCACGTGGCAACGGTCACCAATGGGGTTTCTCACATGGCAACGGCCACCAATAGGGTTTCTCACGTGGCAACGGCCACCAAATGGGGTTTCACACGTGGCAACGGCCACTAAGTATACGTGGCACAGCCACAGAATGGGTTATTCTCACGTTACCAGAACAAAGAAGAATCGGGCTTACATGCTACCAGAGCAATGCCCGGTGTGTACTCAAAATTACACACCTAAGTCTTATCACACAAGACTGGTTTGCCTTCACGTAGAACTCATAATGGTTTTTCTCTCATAAAACTCATTTGAAAACCGTTTTGTACTCAACACAAAACATATTGAAACCGAGTCCCAACCGGCAAAACACCACACATTTCTCAAATCTCAATATTGCCTTAACGTAGAGCCCAATTCATTACTCACACAAATTCGACTGTCTATAAAGCAATTTCACACTCAGCTTATAAACGCATAAAACAATGGGCTCCAACCGGCTATAAAAACCGTGTGCAATTATAACACAACACTCAACATGCTTGTTTTATAAACCACAATTCATGCTATAACAATTTACAAATCACATACACAAATGGTTTAGATTTCCCTTACCTCTTTGCACCTCGTATAGTGCAATCGTTTCCCTCGTATCACGGACTAGCCTCGCATTCCACTCTGGAACTCCCGAGCTGTCCAAACGATGTTAAAACATCAATACTCAATTATCTCATAAACCTCAATTCTCAAAATCGAGCATAATTGCTCATAACATCTCAAATCTCTTGATTCTCGTAACTCTACCCCAAACTACACTCTCATTCACAACATCTCAACGTTCTACATTTCTCATGTCTATTATCTATGCTAATTCACCACATTGTCTAAATTTCTATTTATAGCTCAAATTCCCAAAATTGCTAAATATCATTCTCACTCCAACCACATTGCAATTTCATCAATCCCTAATCATTTCTCAGCTATTTCAACACAATGACAACCACCATTATCATCAAAATCATCTCCAATATCAAGATCGAGGTTTAGAAATTACCCAAATCTTGTGAGACGCACAACCCACGCCTCGATTCGATTTGTCCTTCAATTTCCAAGTATGTTGTTCTCCCTTTGATGAGGAACAACTTTCCTTCTTGCCACAACTTCTGATTTGGCCGAAAATGGGGGCTTTGGATGAGTGAGAACGCTAGGTTTCGGTAAAAATGGGGGTTGGAAGAGAGAGAAAGTGAGATTGCAGGAGAAAAACAGGGGTTCCTTATATAGGCTGAGGGTAGGAGATCGATCTGGCTCTTGATGAGATCGATCTGCATTTGAATTTTGGGGACAATTTGGGGCAATTTATGCTAGGAGATCGATCTGTCGAGGGGTGAGATCGATCTCTTTATGGCTTTATGAGATCGATCTGCTCCTTGAGGAGATCGATCTTCTCCCAAACAGAATCATTTGGAGATCGATCTCTTCCTCATGAGATCGATCTTCTTTCACACAGAATCATAAGGAGATCGATCCTCTTCCATTGGAGATCGATCTGCTCCTCAAATTCCTCCTTCCTTGTCATTTATAACTCACCAGATCGATCTCTCCTTCTCCCAGATCGATCTGCTCCTTAAATTCCTCCTTCTTTGTCATTTATAACTCACCAGATCGATCTCTCCTTCTCCCAGATCGATCTGCTCCTCATAGTTTCACATTTATTTTAAACACTTAACATATAAATCTCCAATTATCATTCCCCAATTCACTTAGCCCAATAAATTATACTTCAAGTTCATATTACATAATTCAAATATATCTAAAATTCTCAGATCTCACATCCTCCCCACCTTAAATAGAATTTGGTCCTCCAAATTCAACTCAACTAGTCGAATAGATGGGGGTATTTCTCCTTCATGAGACTCTCTAGTTCCCACGTTGCCTCTTCCCTTGAGTGATGTTTCCATAAAATTTTCACTAATGGGATGCTCTTGGTTCTCAGTACCTTCTCCTTTCTATCGAGAATCTGGACGGGTTCCTCAGTGTAGCTCATATCCTCTTGAATGACCATCTCGTCATACTCTATGACATGAGAAGGGTCCGGGTGGTACTTCCTCAACATAGACACATGAAAAACATTGTGTATTCCGGACATCTGTGGGGGTAATGCCAATCTGTAGGCTACCTCTCCCACTCTCTGAAGAATCTCGAATGGTCCAACGTATCGAGGACTCAATTTCCCTTTCTTCCCAAATCGCATGATACCCTTACTCGGTGATATTTTCAAAAATACTGCATCACCAACGTCAAACTCGAGTGGCCGTCTACGCACATCCGCATAGCTTTTCTGTCTACATTGTGCAGCCCGTAACCTTTCACATATGAGTTTCACACTATGTACGGCTTGCTCAACAAGCTCGAGGGCATTTATCTTTCTGTCACCGACTTCTTCCCAAGCTACAGGGGATCTACACCTCCTACCATATAGAGCCTCAAAGGGTGCCATTCCAATACTTGCGTGATAGCTGTTGTTGTATGCAAACTCTGCTAGGGGCAGGTGATCATCCCATGATCCCTTAAAATCCATCGTACACGCCCTCAACATATCCTCCAAGGTCTGAATAGTCCTCTCTGACTGACCATCTGTCTGAGGATGATAGGCGGTACTGAAACTCAATCGAGATCCCATGGACTCTTGAAATTGGGTCTAAAATTTGGAAGTAAACTGGGAATCTCTATCAGAAGTAATACTCACTGGAGCCCCATGTAATCTAGCTATCTCGCTGACATACAGATTAGCTAAGGCATCCACAGTATCTGTGCTCTTGATGGCAAGGTAGTGGGCACTCTTGGTCAGTCTATCCACTATAACCCATATAGCGTCATGACCTCTTCGGGTCCTCGGTAAACCCACAATAAAGTCCATAGTGACATGCTCCCATTTCCATGTAGGTACAGGTAAGGGCTGTAGTAGTCCTCCGGGCTTCCGATGCTCAGCTTTCACTTGCTGGCATACTAAACACCTGGCCACATACTCTGCCACGTCTCGCTTCATACCACTCCACCAATACACCTTTCTCAAGTCTCGGTACATCTTAGTACTCCCTGGGTGCATGGTGTATCGCGAGCAGTGGGATTCTCTCAGTATCTGTGTCTTCAGGGTATCATCGTCCGGTACACAAATCCGTCCTTTGAATCTCAACAATCCATCCTCACTGATGGTGAGATCCGACTACGAACTCTGCTCAGCTTGGCTAACCATATCTATCAATCTCTGATCACTGCGCTGCCCAGTTCTAATCTGATCCATGATCCTGGGCTCTATCCGCAGGCTAGCCAAAAATCCAGTCTCAACCTCTTTAATTTTGATCCGAAGTTCGGCGAACTGCTCTAACAAATCCCATTCCCTGATCATCATAGCAGATATCATACTCTTCCTGCTCAGGGCATCAGCAACCACATTCGCCTTGCCCGGATGATAAAGAATCTCGCAGTCATAATCCTTAAGGAGTTCCATCCATCTCCTTTGTCTTATGTTTAACTCTTTCTGATCAAAGAGATATCTCAAACTCTTGTGATCAGTGAAGATCTGGAATCTTTCCCCATATAAGTAGTGTCGCCAGATCTTCAAAGCAAATACCACATCGGCTAACTCCAAATCATGCGTGGGGTAATTTCGCTCATGGTCTTTCAGCTGTCGCGATCCATATGCGACCACTCTTCCATGCTGCATAAGCACACACCCCAATCCTTGATGAGATGCATCACTAGACACCGAGAATCCTCCTGATCCCTCAGGAATAGTTAACACAGGTGCCGCTATCAACCTCCTCTTTAATTCCTGAAAACTGAGCTCACATTGATCAGTCCATATAAATGGAGTCTCTTTAATCGTGAGCTTAGTCAAAGGGGCGGGAATCCGGGAAAATCCTTCCACAAATCTTCTGTAATACCCTGCCAAACCAAGGAAGCTTCGTACCTCAGTAACTGTCCTCGGTCTCTCCCAATTAAGCACAGCCTCCACCTTGCTTGGGTCCACTGATACTCCTTCCTCTGAGACTATATGACCAAGGAAAGCTATTCGATCCAGCCAAAACTCACACTTACTAAGCTTTCCATATAATTGCTTATCTCAGAGTATTTGTAGTACTAACTACAAATGTTGTGCATGCTCCTCATACGACTGAGAGTATATCAGGATATCATCAACAAAGACTATCACAAATTTATCCAGATAGTCTCTGAACACCTCGTTCATCAATCTCATAAATGCTGCGGGGCGTTCGTCAATCCAAAGGACATCACCAGAAATTCGTAATGGCCATACCTCGTCCTGAAGGCCGTCTTTGGAATATCTTCTTCCTTGATCCTCAATTGGTGATAGCCCGATCTCAGATCAATCTTAGAAAAGACTGATGCCCCTCTTAGCTGATCAAGTAGATCATCAATCCTGGGCAATGGGTATTTATTCTTCACCGTGGCTTTATTCAGCAACCGATAGTCTACGCATAATCTGAGACTACCATCCTTCTTCTTGACAAATAAAACTGGTGCTCCCCACGGTGAAACGCTGGGCCTAATGAATCCTTGATCCAAATTCTCAAATTACTTACTAGAATTCCACATATTCATTTCCTAAATATCTCAATCGTACACTGTAAGGTTCAGGTAGGGAGAAAGTTCCAATCTTAGTGTAGCAATCTAAGCTCACTCGATTGGTTGCCAACCAATCCATTCCCAAAATTACATCAAACCCATGTATATTCAACATGATTAGATCTGCTAACATCCCTCTATCTCCCACCTTTATCTCACATCCTCTACAGATTAACTCAGTTCTCTGGGATTCACGCATAGGGGTATTTACATGTAGTATATATTCTAGAGGTTCAAACTTCAAGTTTAATCTACATGCAAAGTGCTCAGAAATAAACGAATGCGTGGATCCTGAATCAATCAACACATGAGCCTTATGATTACAGACAGAGAGTGTACCTCTTATAGTTTCTGCAGAAGTGTCAGCAGTCTCCTTATCTAGGGCAAACACACGTTCCTAGGTAACAGGTCTCTTTTCTTTCTCTGCAGCAGTGGCCCGTCTCGGGGGATTCACTCTCTGAGGCTGTTGTCTAGTGGGCTCCAATACATGTGGTTTCTGAGGTTGAGGGCAATCCTTCACCATGTGACCCATGTCTCCACATCTAAAACATCCATGGATCGACCCAGTATAACTTCCCTCATGCATTCGGCCACAATTTCTGCAAAACCTTGTCTCAAGACTAACATCTCGAGGGGTCTCTCTAATGTTAGGGTAACCTCTGGGTCTCTCTAATCTACCCTTCTGTACCTCAATCCTTCCCCTTCTGAAGGAACCTCTCCGAGCCTCTGTTTGGAAAATCGCTGGCCTCTTGCCCTTATCTCTATTCACCGCTCTGAGCTCATTCTGGGATTGTACCATTTCAATTCCTCTTTCAATCTCTTGTGCTCGTCTCAGAGCATCTCCAAACTCAGTAATACATAGCCCTATCAATCTATCTCTGATGATGGGCTTCAATCCATACACAAATTTCTCTGTGCGGAGCTCTTCATTCTTAAAGGTCTCTGGGTCATATCTCAATAGCGCGGTGAATTGGCTCTCATAGTCATCCACAGACATATCACCCTGTACCAAACTCAAAAACTCGGCCTGTTTCTTTCTCTGGGCGGCTCGTGGTACATATTGGGTCCTAAAGGCTGTCTGAAACTCTTCCCAACCAATCACATCCTGGCGGGACATCAGAATACCCTGGGTAGTACCCCACCAATCTCGAGCTCTCCCTTTCAACATATAGATACTCATACTGACCCTCTCAGCATCGGTGCACCCCAGATAATCAAATATAATTCTCAACTCCGTCAGCCACTCCTCAGCCTCTGTAGGATCCTTCTTTCCCCTAAACGCGGGTGGATTCATCTTCAGAAAATCCTTCAGTCGGACCATACTTCTATCATCCGGCTGAGTGACGGGAGGTATTGGGGGTATGGGAGGTCCTTGTGGTGGTGTAGGAGTAGTACCCGAGGCATTAACTCCAAAGTGTTGCGCGAATGACGCTACCATCTGCTCAAAACCTTGCCTCACATCGGTCTCAATCCGATTAAATCGAGAGTTAGGACTCTCTGGTTGTGGGACAGGTGGCGGAGGGGACTCTGCCTGCCTCCTCGAACGACCTCGTCGTTTACTCATTCTCTATCTCAACTCGTCTCCTGCGCGTACATATTAGAATTGATTGAAATCTCAATCCTCCATTTCAGTTCATGACCAGACTATTACAGACACTTGGGATGTATTCTATTTCACTTAACCGACACTGAAAGTACTAGACACCCTAAGCTCTGATACCAAGAAAACTCTGTCACGCCCCAAAAATGCGAAAAATAGGGCAAATTTAAAACTTTTTACTTACTAATTCACAATTAAGGGTGCATTCCTGTGCAGTGTCATACATCATCATAGTTATCATGCCTCAGGATCTTATCATAATATAGTGTATATTGTATCATATACATTACTCAACTCCAAGTTAATTAATCCTAATACATCCCATACAATGTTATACATCAAGTGTCTGCAATTACAATAATTGTCTGGGTACATGAAAAGATAAAAGATACCTCAAAATACAATATATATATGGCCTGGAGCTCAAGTCCTCCACTAGCCACTACTCCGTACGTCGCAGGGAGATCCTTTTTCACTTGAAGAACTCTGGGGGAAAGAAAACAGGGTGAGCTTCTAAATCGCTCAGTAAGGGGGGTAAGGAACTCATTTCATAAACCAAAATGCACATCACAAACTATTCATTTGTATGTGAAACTCATTTGAAAACCATAGCATGAAAGTACTCAAAACGATATTCTCATATCTCAAATCATGTGAAAACATGAAGTAAAAAGGCTCAGTCTAGAGCAATAACAAAGCATGTGAAAATAATGCGATAAACGCTTTCTCAATTAACGTGATAAAATCACTGTAATAATAATGCATGTGGCACAGCCACCAAACACACGTGGCATAGCCACTGATTTAAATTCACATGTGGCATAGCCATTAAACACACGTGGCATAGCCACTGAGTTAAATTCACACGTGGCATAGCCACTGGATAGGGTTTCGTGTGGCAACGGCCACTAATTAGGGATTCTCACGTGGCAACGGCCACCAAATAGGGTTTCTCATGTGGCAATGGTCACCAAATAGGGTATCACATGGCAACGGCCACCAAATGGGGTTTCACGTGGCAACGGCCACCAAATGGGGTATCACATGGCAACGGCCACCAATGAGGTTTCTCACGTGGGAACGGCCACCAATAGGGTTTTGTCACATGGCAACGGCCACTAAATGGGGTTTCACACGTGGCAATGGCCACTAAGTATACGTGGCACAGCTACAGAATGGGTTATTCTCACGTTACCAAAACGGAGAAGAATCGGGCTTACATGCTACCAGAGCAATGCCCGGTGTGTACTCAAAATTACACACCTAAGTCTTATCACACAAGACTGGTTTGCCTTTACGTAGAACTCATAATGGTTTTTCTCTCATAAAACTCATTTGAAAACCGTTTTGTACTCAACACAAAACATATTGAAACCGAGTCCCAACCGATAAAACACCACACATTTCTCAAATCTCAATATTGCCTTAACGTAGAGCCCAATTCATTACTCACACAAATTCGACGGTTTATAAAGCAATTTCACACTCAGCTTATAAACGCATAAAACAATGGGCTCCAACCGGCTATAAAAACCTTGTGCAATTATAACACAACACTCAACATGCTTGTTTTATAAACCACAATTCATGCTATAACAGTTTACAAATCACATACACAAATGGTTTAGATTTCCCTTACCTCTTTGCACCTCGTATAGTGCAATCGTTTCCCCCGTATCACGGACTAGCCTCGCATTTCACTCTGGAACTCCCGAGCTGTCCAAACGATGTTAAAACATCAATACTCAATTATCTCATAAACCTCAATTCTCAAAATCGAGCATAATTGCTCATAACACCTCAAATCTCTTGATTCTCGTAACTCTACCCCAAACTACACTCTCATTCACAACATCTCAACGTTCTACATTTCTCATGTCTATTATCTATGCTAATTCACCACATTGTCTAAATTTCTATTTATAGCTCAAATTTCCAAAATTGCTAAATATCATTCTCACTCCAACCACATTGCAATTTCATCAATCCCTAATCATTTCTCAGCTATTTCAACACAATGACAACCACCATTATCATCAAAATCATCTCTAATATCAAGATCGAGGTTTAGAAATTACCCAAAGCTTGTGAGACGCACAACCCATGCCTCGATTCGATTCGTCCTTCGATTTCCAAGTATGTTGTTCTCCCTTTGATGAGGAACAACTTTCCTTCTTGCCACAACTTCTGATTTGGCCAAAAATGGGGGCTTTGGATGAGTGAGAAAGCTAGGTTTCTGTAAAAATGGGGGTTGGAAGAGAGAGAAAGTGAGATTGCAGGAGAAAAATAGGGGTTCCTTATATAGGTTGGGGGTAGGAGATCGATCTGGCTCTTGATGAGATCGATCCATTTGAATTTTGGGGACGATTTGGGGCAATTTATGCCTAGGAGATCGATCTGTTGAGGGGTGAGATCGATCTCTTTATGGCTTTATGAGATCGATCTGCTCCTTGAGGAGATCGATCTTCTCCCAAACAGAATCATTTGGAGATCGATCTCTTCCTCATGAGATCGATCTTCTTTCAAACAGAATCATAAGGAGATCGATCCTCTTCCATTGGAGATCGATCTGCTCCTCAAATTCCTCATTTCTTGTCATTTATAACTCACCAGATCGATCTCTCCTTCTCCCAGATCGATCTGCTCCTTAAATTCCTCCTTCTTTGTCATTTATAACTCACCAGATCGATCTCTCCTTCTCCCAGATCGATCTGCTCCTCAAATTCCTCCTTCCTTGTGATTTATAACTCACCAGATCGATCTCTCCTTCTCCCAGATCGATCTGCTCCTTAAATTCCTCCTTCTTTGTCATTTATAACTCACCAGATCGATCTCTCCTTCTCCCAGATCGATATGCTCCTCATAGTTTCACATTTATTTTAAACACTTAACATATAAATCTCCAATTATCATTCCCTAATTCACTTAGCCCAATAAATTATACTTCAAGTTCATATTACATAATTCAAATATATCTAAAATTCTCAGATCTCATACTCTCCTTCTCCCAGATCGATATGCTCCTCATAGTTTCACATTTATTTTAAACACTTAACATATAAATCTCCAATTATCATTCCCTAATTCACTTAGCCCAATAAATTATACTTCAAGTTCATATTACATAATTCAAATATATCTAAAATTCTCAGATCTCATAGTAGGTGTTGTCCTTTACTGGTACGAGCTTCATCCAGGTGTTGCTCCAGGATACCATTCCTCGGCCTACTGCTGTACATACCACCATGTTCCTCCAATTTTCCAACACGTACATCAGCTACTGCCCAACAATGAAGGCCCGCAGCACTGGACTGGAATGAAGCAAGGAAACTACTGTAACTGGCCCTCACTACTTGTGTAGATGGCTTCTGCTTTGATCGCCCTCACCAGCAACAGCAAACAAGAGATTAGTGCAAAATCACAGCAACTTAATGATGAACAGTAGAAGGATTTAAAAGCAGAGAAGAACAGAGGAAGACTATTGATCCCAGTTCACTGCTATGGTGTATTCCAGCTTCTGTTCAGCAAAGCCCAGCAGCATCACTTGTCCAACTCGTATCTTACCACCTTTACGCAGTTGCTCCCGCAAGAGTTTTGCTCAACCCCGATTCCTGCAGCTGGACAGTAGCAATCGTGGCCTTCCAGCTAGAAACTTAAGTTAAAGATGAACTAGCAACCATAGAATAGTTACATAATATTAGAGAAAATAAAGGCTAACACGTTCAAGCCAAAGACATTTGGAAACAGAATTGTAATCTTAAAAATTTAATAAGAGTAAAATTTCTTCACAACTTAATGCTATGATTTCTAAACTAATCTAAACTAATTCTTTAAGTTACTTTATAACATAAAAGAAGAGTTCTAAGGGAAAACAAAAGAAACTCAAAACACAACTAATGCAAAACCAAAATTTTAATGAATTAATACAGTGAAATAGTTGAAGAAGATAACCACTGTCACCAGCGTCTTCTTCCCCCCTTTACTATTCATCAACTAAAACTATAAAGCATAATAAAAAAATAAACATTATGGAGTGTTGCTCCTATCAGCCTCCCCTCCCCTCCATTCAACAGTTCTCAACAGTAAGGACTAATGAAAAATCAAACCGAGGATGAATACCATTAAACAGAAACAAGAATGTTCATTAAAGGAGCTTAGGTCAATAAAATTGCAAATGAGAACTTGTAAAAACTTATAACAATGGTGGCTAAAAAGAAAAACATTAAGGTGAAGAGTAAAAGAAAACAAGAAAATAAAACATAGCAATGAAAAATTTAATCTAAAATAAGACTATTCTAAAAACTACCCTAAAATTAATTCTAAAAACTACTCCTAAATTACTCTACACTACTCCTACCCTAAATTCTACGCTAAAAACTACTTCCTTTTTCAATTGCTCATCATATTCTATTTATACACAAACCTAGGGTTATAATGGTAAATTTTTATTTTTTATTTTTAATCCTAGATGCGTTGGCATTGTTTGGTCACTTGTCTTCATTTGATTTGTTGCAGAGTAGATATTTTCGCGTCACTTGTCTGTTTGTCCACTTGACTGTGCTATGTGGCCCGGTGTGTGTCTTTTAGAAGATTGGCACGGTGTCCATCGATCTTATCATTTCGGAGCGAATAAAATACTAACACCCGGCATCCCACGTGTCCAGACAACTGGTGACTCGATCTGCAAATTGAAAGTGATCCAATCTCCTTTAGCCCGTTTTCAACCCATTTTTGATTGAAACGACTGAGTTTCATTCGGATTTAATTTATTTGCACATTAAAGAATTTTAATTAAATAAAAGGGATAATTAATAAAATAATATGGGGATTAAAATAATTAATTAAGAAATTAAGCACAAATAATTCTATTTTAATAGAATTATCAGATGTTGTAGACAGTTAAATTTATACCGAAAAACTCGATTTATAGCTCAGTTAAGTGAAAAACCGTAAAAGTGTGAAAATTTGACAATTTGGGTTTTGTGAATAATTAAATGGAGTTTGGAATAAATGTTTAAGCTATTAGGTTGATAAGTTATAAATTTGATGGAAAGAAACTAATGAAATAGCTTAAACCGAGACTTTATCGCTAAAACCAAGAAAGTAGGAAAGTGATCGAAAAAGGGTCTGATTGACCTCGTTTGAGTCTCAAATGAATATAAATATGAAGTAAAGATGAAATTGAGTATCAATTGATGATTTTGAAATTTTTTTTGACAGCTCGAGAAGTTGGCATGTAAAACGAGGCGAACTTGACACCCAGCAAGTCAGGGCTGCCTCAGCCTCATTAGGTAAGGGATGTAACCGATTTCAACACGAGTATTCTTTATCTACAAATGAGCAATAGTAGCATGAAAATGTTTTATGAAATGAGCATAAACCCCGAGAAAGACCTATAGCCTGAGTTTTCATACCCGAATGCATGTTTTGCTTTATTTGAGCTCGATTTCGTGATTTTAAAGTTTTGTGGATAAATATATATATATATATATATGTGTGTGTGTGTGTGTGTATGAGATTTATAAAGCAAAACTATTATGAGCTCTATGATGATTGTAAAACTATTTTCAATATAATAATGGTACGTTTTGAGACTGTAGGCTCAATAACATGCAAGTAAGGGAAACCTGGGGGTTGATTGAGTGAGACCTAAGGAAATTCTAGCCGACAGCCTAGGATCGGGCCAAACCTTGACCATGTTATGCATATTTTATGTGTCTGTCATGATGCTTTCCTTTCTTTATATGACATACCACCTGTGTGGCGTTGAGATGATGTTGTATTACCCCGGTCCAGTCTACAGCCTTACCATGGCCATAGGTACTTGATTCCCTATTCGTAGGATGCCCTCTTTTAAGGAAGGAATGGTGATTTGTTTCGTGATAAGAATAGTAAATGCCTAGTCTCCATATTATTATGAGTTGATGTTTTGAGTATATATACTTGGTTGATTTTTATCACATACTCTGAGTTGCGCATTATACCATTATTTTACGAATGAATTGATTTTCTGCTTCTTGTTTTAAATGCACTCCTTACTGGGCTAGTTGAAGCTCACCCCCCTTTCCCGTCCTCTTAGATTACTTATATTAAGTGATAGTACCTACTGCGTAGATTATGGAAATAGGGATTTAATTTTGAACAATTTCATTTTCTACTATTATTAGCAACTTTTAATACCGATGATCAAGTTTTGGAAATTCTAGTCCTTCAGGTTGTGGAGGAATTATCCGAGATGCTAAAAATAATTTCATCTTTGCATTCTCTAGCTATCTTGGTATCACAACCAATGATATGGCAAAATTGTTTGGTATCCATGTTGGTATCCAATTTACTACATAATTAGGAATAAGATTTTTACATGCTGAGATCGACTCTATTAGCTCTTTTAAATTGTTGGACAAGATTAGGGACCTTTATCTGCATTAGGAGATACTTATCACTTATTGTTTCCATCTTTCAATAGGATTTGAGCACCTTGTGATCACTTTTGAGTACAAAAGAAGGTAATCAGGCAACAAATTGCTTGATGATCAGAGTAGTTGAAATTAAACTCTCTTAAGTTTATAATCATATGCCTCTGTTTTTATAGTCAATTTTGTTCTTTGATCAAAGTAACAGTGGTACTCCCAAACTTATCAAATCTGTTGTGTCATGTATAGTTTGCCTTTAATTAAATAATATCCTGCCTTCAATCTAGAAAGAACTTATATTTATAAGTGTTGCTATTTAGTTACTATTTCTTAAAAACTTAGATATCTTTGCATATTTGTTGTACCGATACAAAGAACGAACTATAAAGCACGTATGAACCCTTTTATAGCAGCCGTGGCATAGTAAGGGCATTTTCCTAATTATGAAAAAAGAAAAAACTATGGCACCGTTCCTCCCCCACAAGACAAGAGTATAGCATGACACTTTTTTCCCAAATGCCCTCAGCTTTTGCCCCAAATTTACCCATACCAACGCACTAAATGCAGTAACTAAGCCGATTTCATGCGCAACACATCAGGGCTGAAATAGTCATTCAGTACGGCATCAATCATCAAACGACAGCGTATCTAAAGTTAACCGGAGAGCGACCTCGCTCAGTTTTTTACCTTATCGGTCACTTTCCTATTTTAACTCTATCGGGAATTTAAATGCCGTTTTTCTTGGTTTTAGAAACGGAATTTCCACTTGCTTTAACGTCCAGTTCGTTCCAGTTGGCCTGAAATTCGAAACCCTAATTTGTTCTTTTGGGTTTTCAAAAAACCAAACTCCTTTTTTTTTAATCATATATAGAATCTGAATCAAAACCAAATTCATAAACACCTGAAAAATAACAGTTTTGTTGAATCCAATTGTTCTATAGATAAATTCAGTTATTTCGAAACCATAGATTGCTAAATTTTGATCCAACGGCATTTATCAGATGGCGGATCAACAAGAAGAAGAGGACCTGAGAATGGCTTTACGGATGAGCATGCAAAACTCACCGCCAGAGCCGAAGAGGAGCAAGCCGAGAGAAGCTGCCAACTCAGCGACGACGTCGGAGGAGAGCCGACGGTTGCAGCGTGAGCTCATGGCAGCCGCAGCTGAGAAACGGATGCTGGCGGCTGCTAAAAGCATTCCGGCTGCTAGTTCCCCTTCAAAAAGCGAAAGGGGCGGATATTTAGGAAGGAAAGAGATGGAAATAAAAGCCAAAGAAGTGAATTTGGGTAATGAACTGTCGAAGGAAGAATCTTATCAGTTATTCTCGATGGTTTTTGGGAGTGGGGTTTCGAAGGATATACTTGCTCAGTGGAGCAATCAGGGTATAAGGTAAAGTCTACCTTTCTACTTATACTTTAAGATATTGGTTTGTACTTTTTTCAAAATTAAATTACAGCTGGATGGCTAGGAGCGAAGAAAAAAAAATGATATTCGTTGCTCACTTGAATTTCCATTAATATAATGTTTAATGATGTTGATCACAGGATAAATTGGCAGCTAAATATGAATATACTATATGACTTCAACTTGCAACTTTTTTTGCAGTGGAATTTCTGATACCTACTTCCTCAAATAGAAAGCACTTAATGATCAACAATGCCTTCAATCTCTCCTTATATTGTGCGATAGGAGAAAACATTGTAACAATATCACATAATTAGGTGCTTCTTCGTCACATGTCTGAAGTCAAAGGCATTACTCATTCCAATTATCCCATATAATTACACCAGACAAGCACACAAGTGTTTAAGCTAATTTTCATGAAAATATAGGGACCACTCCAATTGAATGAAGCTCTTTAGATGCTTATTAAGAGGTACCTTTCACGTCTAATCCATGTGAAAATCATGTAAACGTCTGCGAATTTAATAATTAAATTTTCTATGGCTTGTGATGGTATTGCTAATGGCATATATGCACTTGTATCTTGCTTTTCTATTTTTATATTTGACAAGTCCTACAATGGTCAACAATCCTACGAATATTCCTTTTCAAACTTGGCCCAAATTGTTGCTCCTTATATTGGCCTTATCCTTCCATAATGCCTTGTTGCTGCTCGGGATTGCAATTTGCAAACCTGCTCTTCACATGAGGATGTGTTAGGCAGACAATGACAAGTTCTCTTGAAGATATGGCACTAGTATAGGGGGAAACTCAGGACCTTTGGCATGTTCTTCAACTCATAGATATGCATGTATGATGCTACAATTTTGCAGGATAGGTAGTCTCTCGAGCAATCCAAAACCCTTAAGTAGGATGATAGCAATAGTAGTAAAGGTTCACACTACTTGTAACCAAAAAAAAAAAAAGGGTGTACACGACTTGGCTAAATGTACTAGTTGCCTTTTTATCAATCTTAGCCGTGTGCTTAATCTTTAAGAATCAATGTGTGACACTTCTGCCAATGTGCTACGACCTCAATGTGTAATTTCTTCTCATAAAATGAATTCTTTGGTTTGCTTACTCATTTTCTCATTATAAAAGTAATCATGTGATCAAACTTGCTTGGTCCATATGTTGAATTCCTTCTCACAAGTTATGTACTTTTGTTTCTGATCATTTTATATCTTTTCAAAATAAGCACTTTTAGAATTAATATTAAAGCTCCAATGTACAACTCTTTGTGCCATTAGTGGAAACTTTTTTAAAAGTTTCCATAGAGCTTTATTGGCAAGTAACTCTCGTAACTTGTAGATGGGTATGTTTTCCTTAGCAGCAATATATTGAGGTATCTAATGAAGAAACAACCAGTAAAAGGCTAAAATACATGATGGCGGAGCATCCTTATAGCATTCAAAAGTGTATAAAATGTGTGTTAAGGTTGATTCTAATAATCAAGACTTAATTAGTTGAATATAGAGGTGGCAAATGGGTGGGTTGGATCAGGCTCGGGTTCGGTTATTTTGAATCGGATCAATTTGGATTAAGGAAAAATTGGATCATTTTGGGTTCGGATCATTTCAGGTTTGGGTCAAATCGGGTTAAGAAAAAATTGGTCCATTTCGGATTCAGATCATTTCGAGTTCGAATCAACTCGGTTCGGGTCAATTTATGTTATGGTCAATTCGGGTTCAACTTAGGTCAAGTTTTGGTTGTTGACTTTTTTAGTTAAATTGGGTTGGTTGGGTTTGGGTTCGAGTCAAGTTGGGCGGATTTTTCGGGTTAGGCCTCTATCACATCTAGTGTGATGTTTCTTGTATGAAAATGAATTAAAATCATATTTTTAGGAATTACATAACTCATGAAAATAAATCTTCGTCTTGCATGACCTATAGTAAAATTAAGATTGAAATATTTAAAATATTCAATAATCAGTATGATTTTTTTATAATATATTTTGTCAATAATTAAATATTAATTATGCTTTTCATTTTATTTCTATTATTTATAATAATTGTTAACTCTAAGTGATTTAATAATCCATACTAAATACTATAATAAACTATTATACTTCTCTTTAATTTCTCTTGATTTTTTATAGAATAATTGAAGGCATTAAATGTAAGTGATGTAACTTATGTACTTTGTGATAGATTAATCATTAAATAATTCTACACTAGCTCTTGTAGAATTTTGTTTCTTGTTAGGTTCAAATGAATGCAAAATAAAAGTGAATATTTAAGTTTAACCAGATTCTAAAAAATATAATACTTGTATTATTGAAAAAAATATATTTTTATCGAATATAATATTCTGATCATTAATCAGACATTTAAAAATTTAATGTTAGTCTTAATTTAAGTTTCAATATTTTTGGTTTTGGATTAATTTAGATTGAGATCAATTCGGGTTTGAGTCAATTTGGATTCAGATCAATTCAGGCTTGGGTCAATTTGGGCTCGAATCAGATCGGGTTCGAATCAGTATGAATTCAGATAAATTTGGGTTCGGATCAATTCGGATTCGGATTGGGTTGCGTTTGGGTTGTTGACTTTTTTAGTCAAATCGAATAGGTCGAGTTTGGATTTGAGTCAATCAAGTTAGTTTTTCTGGATCAGGTCGATTCAAGCAAGTATCAATTTATGTTTCTTTAAGGTAAGTTTTCCTATCTGATCACCACAATATTAGTTGACTATGTGTCTTGATTTAACATTCTTAGAGTCAAAAATTTCTATTTGGTCACCCTTAAGCTTACACCTTGTTCAAATACAGATATATATGGATTTGTCTTTTATGGGATATATCCTAATAGGTGATTCTAAATTGGTTAAATTGGTAAGACGCGTGAGAAGGCTTGGAGACCTTTATTAAAAGATCTTAAAAATGAGTTATACGGTGCTGGAACAAAACATTTCTGTAGTTATTTGAAATGCTAAGGTTTCAATTAGATTTATCATCATCATCATCATCATCATCATCATCATCATCATCATCATCATTATCAGGGCCTTAATCCCAATACTGGGGTAGCCTATATGAATCAATATATAAACTCACGCCAAGTTGAGTATGAATTCTCCTCCTCCACTCTGTCCTATCTAATGTAATGTGCTCTTTTAACTCCCGTTTCACCATATCTTTCTAGATTACTTCCTTCGAAGTTTTTTTCGGTCTTCCCTTAGTTTTGACTCTTTTTACATCATTCATAGCCTCTACTATTCTAACCGGAGCATCCACAGGTCTACATCGTATGTGTCCAAACAAATATAAACAACTTTCATTTATCTTGTCTTCGATAGATGCTATTCCAACCTTTTTGTGAATGTTGTCATTTCTCATTTTATCTTTTTTCGTATATTCACACATTTATCGCAGTATTCGTATTTTTTCTACACTCTTATTCTGTGTATGCAATCCTTTAGTTGCCCAACATTCACTGCTATAAAGTAATATTGATTTAACAACTGTCTTGTAAAACTTGTTTTCCAACCCTATAGGAATTATTTTGTCACACAACTCACTTATAGTGCTTCTCAACTTGCTCCAACCAGCCTGTATCCTATGGGTCACATCACCATCAATCTCTCCATTCATCTGTACGATCGACTCGAAATATCTAAAATGATCTCGCTTAGGGATTGACACTCCATCTAGCATCACTATGTTTTTATCTTCCTTTTTGTCTAGACTCAATTTACACTCTATGTATTCAATATTTGCTCTGCTTAGTCTGAATCCTCTTGACTCTAACGTTTATCTCTACAGTTCTAACTTGGTTTTAACCTCCATTCTAGTCTCAGCATACAGGGCAATATCATCTACGAATATCATACACCAAGGTACATTATCGTGAATGTATTTTGTTAGCTCGTCCAATACTGTAGCGAACGAAAATGGACTTAACGTTGACCTTTGGTGCAGCCCTACTGTGATAGGGAATTAACTTGTTTGCCATCCACACGTCCTCACATATGTAATACCATCTCTATATATGTCCTTAATTATTTCAATATATTTCGCGGAGACTATTTTTTCATTAAAGACCGTCAGGACACCTTCATAGTTATTTTATCATCCAAGTCCATAAAAACCATATAAATATCTTTCTATTGTACTTGACAACGCTCCATAAGTTGTTTAAGCAACCGGCCAGGCGTAAAACCAAATTGATTCTCCGATATCTTTGTAGTCTTCTTTAATCTTCGTTATATCACTTTTTTTCATAATTTCGTCGTGCGACTCATTAGTTTTATGTCGCGATAATTGGAGTAACTTTGAAGATTTTCTTTGTTCTTATAGAGAGGTATTAACGCACTCTTTCTTCATTCTTCAGGTATCTTGTTACTGCACCAAATTTTATTAAAAAGATTTGTTAACCATCTAACTCCGACCTCTTCAAAGCATTTCCAAACTTCAATAGAAATGTCATCAGGCCCAACAACTTTTCTTGTCTTCCTGCTCTTTAGTGCCTCTTTTATCTCTATCTCTTTGATTTTGCGCATAAAGCATCGATTCAAATCCTCAGGGGCACCGAGATAGTGTCCATAATTCGGCGTTATCCGTTATTAAATAGTTTGTTGAAATCCACCACTTTTCTTTAATATCATTGTCTTTAATTAAAGTCCTTAGGTGCTCATCCTTGATACATTTCATAACTCATAAATCCTGTTGACTCTTCTCTTTGGCTCGCACCGATCTATATTTCTCTTTCTTTCCCTCCTTTGTGTCCAACTTGTTATAAATCTTTTTCACAACCTTCGCCTTAGCTTTTGGCACCGCCATCTTTGCCTCTTTTCTAGCTAACTTGTATGTTGTGAAGCTCTCTTCGGTGTTATTTGTCTTCAAAGCCCGTGACAATCTCTTTTAGCCTTTATAGCTTCCTCAACTGATTTGGTCCACCATGTTGCATCTTTTCCATTGGGTGCTTTTCTGTTTAATACTCTCAGTATCTGCTTGCCCACCTCCCGAATGTGTTTTGCTTTCTTGTTCTATATTGTATTCGGGTTCTCCTTTCTTGTCTAGTCATCTTTTTACATCCAATTATTTCTACATACTGCATGATACTCTTCTTTTAGCTTCCACCATCGAATCCTTGTTGCTATTTCTTTTTGGTTCTTACCATGTCGTTTATAAATTTTTAAGTCTAGGACTAGCAGCCTATGTTGCGCGGTAACACTCTTACCTGGGATAACTTTGCAATCCAGACAACTGCGTCTATCCTGCCTCCAAGTCAAAAAGAAGTCTGACTTGCGTTCAATCCACTCTTAAAGCTTATAAGGTGAGGTTCTCTCTTCTTAAACAGTGTATTCACTGGGGTTAGGCCATAAGATAAAGCAAAATCTAAGATAGTATCTCCACCTTCATTTCATACAGTGTAACTAAAACCCCTATGTATGCTCTCAAAACCCTCTCTACTAGCACCTACATGGCCATTAAGGTCACCACCAATACAAAGGTTTTTTCCTATAGGCACTTCTTGTACTATCTTATCTAAATCGCCTCAAAACTGTCTTTTATAGCATTATCAACTCCTGTTTGTGGTGCATATGCGCTAATAACATTCAAAACATTCCCTCCTAGAACTAGTTTAACCAAAATAATTTTATCCCTTTGTTTCTTAACTTGTACAATATCCTTTTGATATTCTTTGTCTATAGTGATACCTACACTATTTCCATCTCTATCCTTCCTTGTATACCAAAGTTTATACTGCCAAGGTGCTATCTTCTTTGCCTTCTCCCAACCCATTTTGTCTCCTGGAAACACAAGATATTAACCCTCCTACACAACCTAAAAAATCTCCACTAACTTATCATTAAACATACCTATATTCCAATATCCTAATCTAAGCGTATGATTATGAACTAACTTCTTTACCCACCCTTGTCCATTATGGCGTGGGAATCTTTACCTAATGGACACCACATCTAGGCGTCAATGTGGCGTGTCGCTTCCGGGCCTCCACCTAGCAACCCTTGCACATTTTTCACTACACCCGGGTTTCGGTGCAACACGTCGCTGAGTAGGGGACGCTCCAACGGATTTTATATAGTGGTTCATCTCATAAATATTTGACAAGTTTTGAATGGCTAGTTGTCCAAACTTACTGCCAACACTCCTTTATCTGCGCTTGGGATCGTCTATGTTAAACACAAACGGAGTTTAAGGTTTTAATCAAATTACAGACTTATTATTCTATGTACTCAATAAATCCATGAATGAAGTTTCTCGTTGTCAAGGCATGATAAAAGAAAGTGCAAGTGCATTTAAAACTGTTTTGGCAGGAACCTTCAAACAAGAATTATTATAATTAGTCCTTGAAGATGTAATCCTTCGTTGAAAAAGGTGTTTTTTTTGTGTTTGGGTGAGTAGATGGGTGGGTGGGAAAGTGGGATGGGGGGTTGTAAATGAGCTAGAGTTAAAATATTAAGGTATTGTTCATTAATGAGGTGATTTCATACATGTCATGAGGTGTCCTTTTATATTTATTCACATAGTGCAAAACTAGCTTAGTTTCTTTGGTATCATATACGAAGTATAGATAGTATTCTGAGTGGGAATCTTGGTTTGATTGCTTTATCTCTGTGTTTATGCATATTGATTTGTTAAATATAGTAGCTCATGGTAGCAGGCTATTGATCCTTTTGCAATTGATTGGTTAAAACTGTTTCTTCTATATTTCCCATCATTTTCTAGTATATCTGTTATTAAACAATCTTGGTAGTTGCCGGTTTGCAGAGTAAGTTTGTAGACGTGTTTCTTCATTGAAAAATCAAGCATGTTAGTTATTGTCTTCTTCTTTCATTTTGGCTTTCTATGTTCATGCAACATTTGAATTTGTTTAAATGAGTACCAATGGTTAGGAATCTTGTGGAAGCTTCTTATATTTGCTCTTTTTTTGGCTAATACATGATGAAAATCCTGTAGGTTTAGCCCTGATCCAGATACATCAATGGGCCTTGTGCAGCATGAAGGTGGGCCCTGTGGTGTCTTAGCAACCATACAAGTAATTCCTTTATTTCTTGGTTCTATGATTTTTTTTTTATTTTTTTTTTATTTTCTTTTTTTTTTTGCAGCATGCAGATTGTGAATTGTTGATTAATGTGAAGTTCATACTGCATTAAAATTTTTTATGTTTCTTATGGAGCAGCAGAACTTACTTATCGTTGGATCTTCTGAATATTTTAATATTCTACATTGACGCTAGTAAACTCGCTAAAGTTTGTTAAGAATGTTATTTCATTGGGAGAGCGTGTTTTGTTATTGTTAGTCTGTTAATAGAGTAATCATATTATTGAATAATTATACTCTACAGAAAATTGTGTCCATTTTAACCATAATTACATGAATCTAAAGCTGGGGGGTTTTAAACTGTTATTTTTGCCAATTCTGCACTTTAGCTTTTTCTTTTTTTTAATTATTTTTTAATGCAATTGAAATAGGATATTAACTGCTAAGAAGAATTCTTTCAGATACATGTTGAGTTGACGGTGCAATTGGATAGTGTCTAGGTTAGGTCTGGGCCTAGATCTTAGCAATAGCCCCCTTAGATAGCCTTACGACACTCCTGTTTATTCTGATCTTTATCTCACGATAATAGTCAATTACTCTTATTGCTGACACTATTATCTCTGTCTATACAGGCATTTGTTCTCAAATATCTTCTTTTCTTCCCGGTTGAATTAGTTAAAGCTGGGCCTAGTCTGCCACAGAATTCGAGTTCCAGGAGATTATCCAAAAATCATTATATTGCATCACACAATTTTGCTGCTTTTACTGAAGATGCAAAAGCAAGGTGATTAAATTTGTGCTGCAAATTGTGCAGTATATTCTAACAACTGCCAAAAGACCCATGCTTTTAATTTATAATAATTTGCATTTCAAGTTTTTCTAGCTTTATGATTCATGTAAAGAAAGGAGTTAAACCGTTTCAGGCAGCCTTGGTTGCATCCTATCAAACAATTAATACTTTTCCTGCTGATTGTCATATTTGTTTTTGTTAAATTAATCTTCAAATTATCACTTACATTTGTAGGTGTTTCCTTCTATTGAATTTCTTTGAAATACAATTCAGTTGTTCTCTTTATGGTTGCTAAATTCTTGTTAGCCATTAGAAAATCAGAAGGAAAAAAAAAAAGTGGGCGGGGGGGGGGGGGGGGGGGGGGGGGGGGGGGAGCATGGTTTCCTGATCTCAATGTAAGCGTTCATCTTGCATGTGTTTGTTCAGGCGTATTTGCATACGTAAGGTATGGGAGTGCATTTGCTTATTTGCTCAGTGTTTTGATTTAAGGATTTAGCTCATTTTTATAAGTCAGTATCCAAGAATGTCAAGATCCAAAGTAATGTCAAATCTTGTAGCAAATGTCAATAGACATTCATGATTGTTTGTGATGTGAACTGGCAGTGGTCTCTGTTATGTTTTACTTCATTCCAGGAATATTCATTATTTGTTCTTTAAAAGATTTGCTGCTGGTATGCAATTTGTTAATTGTTTGTTCTGTAATCTATTTCAATTTAAAACTTCGTTTCTGTTCACAGAGCCCTGGTTAAAAGTATGGGTGAGATATTGTTTTTATGTGGAAATAATAGAAGATCTGTGATTGCAACTTTGAGGTCTAATGGCCATGGTGTTGAAAGATCTGAAGACAGTCCAAAGGACTTGGTTAGTGGAATGGGTTTGACCTGAATATGTTGTTATGTTGGTAATGTTTTAGTATGTATACTGTTTTATGTGTTCTTATTTGCTGATAGGTGTTTGTTTTATCTTACAGACCATTGCACAAGCACTCGAAGGTGTTTCAATTGAATCAGCTTCTGATTTGCAGAAAGTTTTAAGAGTTTATACATCCACAACCCCAGCAAGTGCCTTTAAGAGGCTTGAAGCAATGATTCCTGTTTTTCAAAGTCGCATGGGAGCATTGCTATTCCTTATCTCTGCATTACTTTCTCGAGGATTGGTAGGTTTGTTTGCTTGAAGACTCCCATTTTGTCTTCATTTGTGGATCAATTTTAGAAAGCTATATAATGATCTCTCGTTGTTATCATTTATCTCTTAAACTTTAAGAGCAAGCATACATCTGTATATTGAGACTGTTTTGTTCAATTGAGGATCTAATGACATCTGTGCGTCCTGATTTTATATAGGATTGTGTTCAAGCTGACCGAGATGATCCGAGCCTTCCTCTAGTAACTGCACCATTTGGGCATGCTTCTCAGGTGCATAAAATTGCATATATCCATTGAATGGATGAGGTTTTAATATCTTAAATTTGATACTTCCATCATTAAGTCTCTGGATTGCTCTCTTTGATGAGTTCTTGCTTTGTAATTGCATTTTATACAAAATTTTTGCAGGAAATTGTGAACCTATTGCTCTGTGGGCAAGCCGTTCCAAATGTATTTGACGGAAGGATGGATTTAGGTGGTGGCATGTTTCTGAAGGGTATATCCTCAGATGTGGAAGTTGGCTTCCTCACTCTTTTAGAATCCCTTAATTTCTGTAAGGTTGGCCAAAATCTAAAATGCCCAAAATGGCCAATATGGGTTATTGGGAGTGAGTCCCATTATACGGTCCTATTTGCTCTGGATACTTCTGTTCAAGATGAGAATGAACTGGAAGAAAGGGAATTACAGATCCGGAAAGCTTTTGATGCCCAAGATCAGAGTGGAGGTGGTGGCTTCATTAGTGTGGAAGGTTTCCATCAGGTCCTCAGAGAGACAAATGTTAGACTACCATCTGAAAAACTTGATAGCCTTTGCAGCTCAGGCTTCATTGTATGGAGCGAGTTCTGGCAGGTTATTTTGGATATAGACAAGAGCTTGGGAGGTCTAAAGGATTCAACTGGACAGATGGGTAGAAAAATATTTGATCTTTACCATTTTAATGGGATAGCAAAATCAGATTTGAATGGCAGCCAAGCAACATCTGAAGGTGAGACTCCAGTACAAAGGCCCAGACTTACAAAATTGAGGGTTTCAGTACCCCCAAGGTGGACACCGGAGGAATTCATGGCAGATGTAGCCGATCCAAGTAAATCTAGTGGGAAAGACACTGAAGTGGCTGCTAAACCCGAACCTCCTCAGCATGCACCGTTGGTGGACTGCATCAGAACGCGCTGGCCTCGTGCTGTTTGTAATTGGGTGGGGGATGCCCCTAGTATAGTCTGAATGTATATTAATAATATCGGGGATCCTTTGGTGCCCTTAGTGTTGGGGCTTGGGGGACATCGAGCTCGAAAACCGAAAGCAAAATTTAGTGAGAAGAAAAGGCCGCAAGTTGTAAACCCGGTTGCTTTCTTCACAAATTTGGGCAAATGAGAGGAGGTTTTCTTTCTGCTTTTCTAAGTTTCAGCTTATGTGCTTCACCATTTCTGTTGTGTATTTGCAGTAGCACAGACATTCTAATTCAATTTTCACGTGTTAAAATACCGAAGGAAAATGATTGTATCCACTCTTTGGTCAATGAAATCTGCAATCGTTCATATTTGTCTTCGCTATCTGTTGAGAAAGCTCTTCAGTATATTCAAAATATGAGACCCTCGTAGCATTTACTTTTCTTTTTATTCCATGTTGAGCTTATGACACGTTTTGTTGTTTTGCTAATTCCCAAATAAAAAAAAAAAAAAAGAAACCTCCAAATCAAAAGGAAATTTTTGGAAAAAAATGAAATTGTGGTATTTTGTGATGAATTAACTATTTGTATCAGCTGCCAGCAAAACTACAAACAATAATTGCCCAACAAACCTGTCAGCAATGCAGTTGCAAGCAAAACTGCCAGCAAACGGTTTCGAGAAGAGAATGGAAGCACTGCACAAAAGAGCTGGGAAGGGAAGAAAAGGACAAAGAATGAGCAAGATCGTTAGGGATGCTGAGGTGGCAGAATAAGATTACTCAAACTAAATTCATTAGCGGTCAAGAAGCTTTCTCTCATTGGTTCATTGTAAATAGCAAACCGTTAGAAATTTCACTACAATTTCAGGACTATGTTAGCTTATTAATCAAATTCTGGTTTAACGGTGAATTGTAAATTTTTTTTTCTTAACTTCTCTCTCTCTGTCTCTCTCTCTCTCTTTGTTACTTCTGCTTGTTCCGAGTTGTTTGTTTTGTGATATATTTGGTATTACAGCAATTCCGATCCAGCCACACTTGGGAAATCATAAGAAGCAGAAGTTCAAGGCAAAAGAAACAAGATTGAAAACACTCCATGAGCAAGCTTGAAGACTGCAGATTCAACCATTCAAGATGATGGGAAGAGCAAAGGAAAGGCATTGAGGCCAAGTTGGCTGAAAATCAAGGGTATATCAATAGATATGGTGATGGGTTAGATCGGTCCTATTTTGAGTAGGATTGGATCAGTTACAGCACAATATAAAGAGAAATCGGAACAGTCTAATTTAAAATCTGACCGGTTTCGATTCTAGTTTTAGTGTACCAACAATAAAACTACACCGATCCAATAATCCGAAACTACGCTTCTCTTATTCCTTATTCTGAGCCTCCATTTCAAACCAATCTTTGAGGTACGTGAGTATGCACAATGATCACTACATGAAAATGGGTCATTAGCTGCATTTATAAATACGACTAAAACCTTAACGACATTCGGTAAGATTAGCAGCGTTTCCCTTAAAATGCCGCTAAACTGGTTGCCATTCTTATAATTTAGCAACATTTAACAAGCTTATGAAGTTTTCAAAATAGCAGTGTTTTTTTTGGCATAAACGTCGCCAAATTCTTCGTCTTAGCGGTGTTTCTCTAAAAAGAAAATGCCATTAGTCTCTTCATTTTAGAGGCGGTTTTATGAAAAAAAAAATGCCACTAAGTTCTTTATTTTAGCAGCGTTTTTTCCATAAAACGCTGATAAATATTATTATTTTTTTAATTTGGTTATATTAACTATATTTTTTAGTTACTTTTTTTAAAAAAATATATTAATATGAATAACAATAACATCTTATTTTATATATATATATATATATATATATATATATATATATATATATATATCAATATGAACTAGAATAAAATATTATGCTACATTTGTTGAGAGTTTTAATCTAGGCCTGATTATTTGACTTTGTTTTTTAGTCCAAGCCTACTCATTCAGGTCTGATTTTTATTTAATTCCCAATTTTTAAATTTATTGGATAAACCCATTTTCAATTGGTAATGGTTCTACCTAAACATTGAGGAGAGAAGATAGAATCTTTAGTTATTTAAATAAAACCACCAGACAATTAGATTTCTAAAATCTTTAAAATAACATAATTTTAGTATAGCATCGTGATGCCCCAAACCCGAAAATTTAGGATGTAACTGTTAGTTTTAAATTGATAACACTACAAGAAAACATACTTTCAGCGACGGAATTTTAGCGACAAAATTATTCCGTCACTAAATAAATAAATTAGTGACGGAATTTCGTCGCTAATATTTTCAAATATATTATTTATCTTTTCCGACGGACTTTGCGACGGAATTCCGTCCCTGACTCCTCATTTATTTTTTTATTTTTTTAAAAAATTATTTCGTCGCGAAAAATATTTAGATACGAAATTTTGTCGTTGAAGACACCTCTATTTTTTTTAAAAATTTTTTCCGTCGCTGAAAGACTTCAGTTATGGAATTTTGTTGCTGAAGCCTGTCTAATTTTTCATAATTTTTATTTTATATTTATTCCGTCGCTGAAAGGTTACAAATACGGAATTTCGTCGCTAATGCCTTTCTATTTTTTATTTAAATTTTTTCGTCGTTGAAAGGTTTCAGCTACGAAATTTTGTCGCTGAAGCCGTTCTATTTTTTCGTTAAATTTTTTCGTCGCTAAAAGGTTTCAACTACGAAATTCCGTAGCTGAAGCCTTTTTTAATTTTTAATTAATTTATTAATTAAAAAAATAAAAAAAGTTAAAAAATTAACCCCGATCTCTTCAGCCCCCCAACCCTCTCCTATTTTCTTCAAACATTCTCGCCTGATCCAGCCCCAATCTCTTCCATCTGTTTGCGTTTTCTGTGTCGTTTCTCTTAACCGTCGGCAACCCAGCTCCACCGACCGACCACCTTTCCCTCTCTTCCTCACCGCCGACGAGCTCCCCCCTTTTTTTCTTTCCTCCCTAGCGTGAATCGGAAACACTTTCCCCCATTTTCTTCTACTGTTTGCCTCTGTTCCACCGGTGATCGGAGCCCATTCCAGACTGACCGACGACCTCCTCCCCTTCAACCGAACCCCATTTTCGTTTCCTCCCCTCGCCCGAACCCAGTAGAACCCAGCTCCCCTGTTTCTTGTACTTTTGCGTCTGTTTCGCGCTGGCCACAGGCGAAGATGCCGGTAATCCTACCAAACTCAAACCCCGGTGACGACCATTAATCGGTGCTACCCCTCCAAGATTATTCGTTGCCCCTCTGACGGCAACAGTGCCATTAACCGATGCGTCTCTTTCATTTTTGCTTGATTATTTATTTTTTGTTTTTCCAGATTCATTTTCCTGCGAACATAGGATTGCCTGTTAACTTATTAATTATACTAAATTTGTAGGCATCTTCGAATAATTATACTAAATCTGTAGGCATCTTCGAATAATTAACTTATTAATCAAAACTTTATTACCTATTAATTAGCTACAAATTTAAATTAAGGATACTACAACGATATATAATCTTGATTTGAAGACTTGATTATGTTTATTTTAATATTAATAGATCATTAGATTTATCCTCAAACACACCCCAGAATTCTTGTTCGTCAGACAACCACATTAGAACAGTCTCTGTCAGTCTAGCAAGCAAAATTTTTTGCAGTCTCTTTTTTCCAAGTAGCACGTCTCCAGCCACAGTTGCTAACTGCTGTAGCTTTGCAAATAATGCCTGCAATAATAAAATAAAAACTCGAGAATTAGCAAGAGATGATTTCAGTCGAGAAATGTGTAAATGTTCAAAATTTTCGTGGATAAAAGGCAGGAAAGTCCTTAAATTCCAATACAGAAATACAAGTTTTGGTCTTGCAAGCGAAACTTATAAATATAGTTTCTTTCCTGGGATCACATAGCACATTTTACATGCAAGCCACTAAAAAGATAAAAAAAAAAAAATTATGTTGCATAAAATTTGTAGTTTAATACACAGATGAAAAAAAAAGAGAGTTTGCAATTTAATCCTATTCACGTGCTAAAATAGATTAACAAATTACCTCCATTGAAGAAACCAAAAGATAAATGTAACTACAAACCATACTGTTAACATATAATCAGCTAAATAAAGCAGTAAAAAGTGCAGGGGAGATTCTTAAGAAATTACAAATAAGACAAAGAAATATTCTAGGATTAAAATTACAAAAATCTTCTGTTCACCTAAAGATATAATGACTATCCCAAGTCTAAAGGTAAAAAAGAATAAGATTAAAAAGGAAAGCAAAAGAAAGTCTTTCCCTGCATAGCATCTAAGGACATAGGAAGAACTCTTGTGCTCTAAGGGAAGTCAGTGAGATTACCTGAAATGGCAAAGAAGGAAGAGTGTCCCATTATGAATCTTCTCCATCTCCACCCAAATAAATTTGTGCATTTAGTCGTGTTTTACCTTCTCTTGAATAGATGAAACTCAAAACATATTGCATACAAAAATGATCTCTGAGCTTGTCAAAGGAGTGCTGAAGCTGACGCCTCCAATCTTTTAACTCTGTAGTTATGCTTGCATTAGGAACAATGTTTTCATTGCCTGATTCCTGGTTTTCACTCTTTGGACTCTAAATTTTAACCACCATACTTGGTAATAGTTCATCCATAATTGTAAATGCTAAACCCAAAATAGCTAGTTGCTCCGAATCTGTTTCAGCTCTAAATGGTATAGTCTCTTTCAACTCAGTAAGACTATCATCATCGGAGGGGCCGGGCAGGGCTCTAATTAGTGCAACCACATACTTATCAAACAGTTGAGAAATTCTAGTTAGCACATTTCCTCCATAATGTGAAACAACCATCGGTGTAAGCTGTTCCAAAATATCCTGCAATGAAAATTTAATTTCAGCATTGTATCACTCAAAACCATGAGTAGCTAGAGAACAATAAATTTATTGTTTCAACTTCTAGGAAACAGACACGCATTGTATTCTGTACTTTGTATTTATTGCATGCAAAAAGAACTTTATGACTAAAAGCAACAATGTTATAATTCAAAACATTCAATCACTAATTAGTTTGATATGCAGATCACAAACAATTGCATCTTTATGTGTAAATAGACAAGTGTATGCGGACCTACTTGTAGCTACAATGCAAAGGAGTATGTATGCAACATAAATTCAATCAACTCACTTTAATTAAGTACCACTACTGGCATAAGATCGTGCAAAGCAATGCAGGCCCTCCTTTAGAATTTAGATGGAGTCTATCTAATAGAATCAGCTTAAGTCACAACCAAATATAAAAATTAAACTATCCTAGAATTATTGAGGATATTTTGTTCGACATTTTAATAAATACTAATAGATAGAAACACATAAATATTTCTTGATTTGAATCCAAAATTTCCAACCTATTAAACTCGTGTCTCGAGGAGGTTGTATGAACAATTAGATCAAATCCTGAGTTCTATATGAAACATATTTCTGCCGTCATATGCAATAGAACATTAATAGGCAGCGAAAATGTTGTATAAAATATATATACACACTAATTTCCCCTTAAAATTAACAGGTAAAATCCTTAATTTTTTTAAGGATTGTATCTAGAATTTGAGAAACAACATGCCTTAGCCATCAGATATAACACTATTTGCATAGTTTTAATTTATATTTGCATTTCACTCATAAAACCAATTGATCTTTAAATGACCTAAGATTACTATATTTACTTAAGAAAAATAAATATATGGAAGAATATTACAAATATAAGAGAAAAAAACATTTTTCTTACTATGAAAACCTTTAAATTGAGAAATATAGGTTTTAAAACTTGAATTGTAAACTTATAATAATCTTGCATCTTAAAAATGATGACATACTTATTGGAGGGCTCAAAGTTAAAAGCTATATCCCCTGATGGCTTCCTTTTGCTTCATTTCTATTAACTATGGCAAGATGAACTAATAAAATTTGTTACATGTTAATAAAGAACAAATTAAGTCCATAAAAGTCAGAAGAAAATGAGAGGCGGGGCACCCGAACTAATTTTGTTAATTGATTTATAATTATTTTAGCTAAAGTTATGAATATAAGTTTACTAATTTTAGTGTTGAATAAAAAAATAGTTTTATGATATTGTGGTTGCTGATGTGATTGAAAGCATGATTGTTAGTTATGGATAACTAAGGTTGTTGAGATGATTTAATATGCATGAATTGTATTGAGGATTTAGATTGCTATATAGTATTATTTATAGGTTGGGTAGAGACAAACTGCAGTCGTTATGCTTCCAAAATGTAAGACCCTCAAATTCATAAGTACATACTTGTAATATGAGTTGGTGATGTACGTACAAGTTTTATTATGTATGAATAATAAGAAATGGACTTTAGTATGTGATGAATGAGAATATATGGAAATTTGAGTAGTGTGGTAAAATGGATTTAAGTATGCATAAGTTTTATACTCCATTTGGTTGTAAATGGTATACCTTTGGTCACTTGACGTGATCCAAGTTAAGGGAATTTCGTGAGTAGCGAGAGATGGCTACACGTATTTTGAATAGATTTTCGATATTATACTCTATATGAATTCTCTGAATAAGCATGTTGTGTGTGCTAAGGACTAATGAGATAAAGTGTAGATTTATCCAAAAATAGGATAAAAAGCCTGAGAAGCATGTTGTGACCCAAAATGCATGAGTTGCATGATAGAATGGCTAATGTTTTCATGTTTATGCAAAAACAGTACATTTAAGTGCTAATTTGATTTGAAATGAGTGAAATGTGATTTGAATAGCCATCTATATGCTTTTTTATGAAAATCATAAGTGCTAGAGAATACTCACACTATATTTTGAGATATGCTTCACATAGTACTAGAGGATATATTCGTACTATATTTTAATGCTATTTTATGCATGTTAGAGTACTGGGAGCATTGCTCATACTCAGTTTGTGATTTGATGCATATAGAGTATTGGGAGCTATGCTCATACTCAGTTTTACATGATTGAGTACTGGGAGTATTGCTCGTACTCGACTTTTTATGATTTATACATGATATCGTACTGGAGCGATAGCTCGTACTTGATTTGAAAAGAGAAATATCATTTACCTAGTGCTAGAGGTTACTCGCACTAGTATTTGATATTTTGAAATGCATACACAGTGTTTAAGAGGTGGAGTGTTGATTGTGAGTCACACTCAAGACGCGCACTGTACGTGATATATAAGACATGTTAGCAAAACCATGAGGATTTTCTCTGTGTAGACTGAGTGTCACACTGTTGAGATGTTCACACGTGGATTTAGAGACGTGGTAACTATTCCATAGTATGAGGGCTAAGACTTATGGCAAGCACCCCGACTAAGATGTATTTTCGTGGTATGAGGACTAAGACCTATGGCAGGTATCCCGACCATAAGGAGAGGGTCCATGGGTGTACGTTGTACCGTGCGAGTGGCATGGAGTACATTGTACCGTGCGGTGCAGTTGTGGAGTTGAGGAGTTGATAGCTGGCGGTTATGATGGACTGACCCCCCTCCCATTACAGCAGTGATACCCGCACATCGAGATATGTGTTGCCTAGGATTTCACATTATAGGATATGACCATAGTCCAGGAGAGTATTGCATTTAGCCACTGAGTCTCACATGTTATATCACTTGTTTTCATGATACGGTTAGACCTGAGAGAGATAGTTCGAAAACCGATGACTGTGTTGTGTTGTGGACTGCCATATTTAATGTGATTTAAATGTAAATGGCATGATTGAGATAAAGGCATTCCAAATTTTATAAAGATGCACTGTTTTGCATGAATGCCTACTTTTGATAACTCAGCATGATTTTAAGTACATGGAATTTATTCTGTACTATTATTATACCATTTGAAACATGCTTTGGGATGAGAGAAGGAAAGGCAAAACCTTATTTTCAGTAGATAGTGCAGTTGTCTACTTGCTTGCCTAATTTCCTTATTGAGCGCGTTGTATGCTCACCCCCTTATTTTTCATCCTCTACAGATCGTCCGCAGTAGAGTGAGTCCGACTGAGGTATAGAATTTATTGTATCCGCTGCCTATCCATCTTACAAGAGGTATACACAGTCGAAAATTTTGTACTGATCAATGTATAAGCACAATTATGTAAACTATTGTATGGTCGGGATGTATATGTACAAATACTGTATACAGTTTATGTTATCGAAAAGAATACTAAATTCTATGTATAATGTGAATGAATGTGAGTAGGTGACTAATATCGTATCACAGCCCAACTGTTGAGGAGAGAAAGGTAAATAAAGTAAAAAGCAAAAAATTTATAGTGATTTTGGGTAAGTCACAGATTGAGGTCGTGACAGAATGGTATCAGAGCAGTGTTGGTCTGATGTGAGTCGGTATTAGTTTAGGAAAATATACATCCCCATAGTACTGTGCTTTGTTCAATTACACTTGTGTATACAAGATGGGAATCAGACTAATTAATGATTATGAATGTAGGAATTTAGTCTATATTGCTAATACCAGCCGAGGTAGAGGGGCGAGAGGTAGGGCTCGAGGCTGTAGAGGTAGGCCAGAGACCCGAGATGAGAATGTGGGTACTAATGAGGTACTAGAGACTGATGAGGCACGCTTCACGAGGATTGAGCATAGCCTAGAGATGATAGTGGAGTTACTGGTACAGACTAGGCCAGGTAGACGGGGATAGGATGCAGAGACTGCGACAGGAGAGGCAGTTGCACCTGACACACTTGTACAGCCTGCACTTGAGATGCCACAGGCTGCAGATACTCCTACACCCCCACCAGTTCAAGAGAGTAGTGGATTGGGATATGGGTGCGATTTAGATAGATTGCGACAATTCTAGAAGCTTGGACCTCCATCTTTTCGAGGGGTCAAGACCTAATTGTTGCTGAGGAGTGGATTGGAGAGATAGAGAAGTTGTACGAATTCTTTGAGTGTATGACTTCAAAGAGGGTCGTATTTGCTGCGTTCTTAATGAAGGGAACGACAGAGCATTGGTGGAAATCCACCAAGCCTATATTGAGAGCCTGACATGCTGAGATTAGTTGGGAGCTATTTCTGGATGCCTTCAGGAGGCAGTTTGTTCTAGATACGGCATAGCGGAGGCTGCAAGCCTAATTCTTGGGGTTGTGCCAGGGAAGTCTTTCAGTGGATGAGTATGAGACGAGATTTTTAGCCCTAGGAAGGTATGACCCTGATACCATATACAGCGAGACTAGAAAGGTCCGCTGGTTTATCGATGGATTAAGGCTAGTGTTGCGGTCTAAACTGGTTCCATTCGACATTTCTACCTACGATGAGGCTGTGCGCAGGGCGTAACTCTATGAATAAGATTATGAAAGAAATGTCTCAGAGTTCAGAACAGTAGGGAAAGGTAGAGATAGAGATAGAAAGAGGCCGGTGAGTGATAGTGCTCGAGGTTTCAGTTATCAAGGAGGGAGGAGACTCTTCGGTAAGAGACCAAAGATCGAGGAAGTACAAGCAAAGATTGTGAGATTTCCTGCATAGCCAGCTATAGCTCTAGTGAAGGGCATTATGATTGAAGGATCGAGGCCTACTACTGATCAGTGCAGTAGATGTAGTAGATACCATGGTGGTAGACCTTGTCTGATGAGTACTATTGTGTGTTTTCGATGTGGGAAACCAGAGTATATTGCTAGAGTTTGCCCAGAGATGGTTGAGACTGCCCCACAGAAGGGTAGGCAGCCAGAGAAAGCTTCAGGTGATACGTCTTCTCAGAGGAGGAGAGCGACGGTCAAGGAGAAGGGGAAGCAAGTGATGGGACGAGGGCGAGTACATGCCTTGGACCAGGGGATAGCTGATGCTTCATCGGATGTGATTAGAGGTAACATCCTGATTTATGATTTAGAAGCACATGTATTGATTGATCCCGGTGCCACGCATTCATTTGTATCGCCTTCATTTGCATGTAAGTTAGCAAAGCATGTAGAGCGTACTCCTTTAAATAAGATGATATTGATTAGTACCCCTATGGATAATAGTCAACTAGTAGAGTATGTGCTGAATAATTAGAAGTTGAAAGTAGGGGAAAATGATATGACAGCCAATCTAATATTGTTAAGCATGAGTGACTTTGATGTAATATCAGAAATGGATTGGTTATTGTCAAACCATGTTGTTTTAGATTGTTACGCTAAGATAATTATGTTTCCTAACCCTGAAAAGTATATTGTAAAGTTTGAGGAAAAGAAATGAAAATAGTTGTTATAATTGTTATTGATAATATACTATGCTGACTGAGAAAAGAATATGTTGAAGGTTTTATTGCGTACGTGGTTGATACGGATAAGGTACAACCAGAGTTGGAAGATACAACCTGTGGTTATTGAATTCCCAAATGTCTTTCCAGATGAACTGCCAAGGTTACCACCAGACAGAGAGATAGAATTCTGTATAGACTTAGTGCCTGGTACTGAACCTATATGGAAACCACTGTATCGCATGGCCTTAGTTGAGCTAGAGGAGCTCATGAGACAGTTACAGGAGTTGTTGGACAGGGGTTTTATCCGACCGAGTGTTTCACCTTGGGGAGTACCGATTTTATTCGTGAGGAAGAAGGATGAGAGCCTCTGATTGTGTATTGATTATAGATTGTTGAATAAGGCAACCGTCAAGAATAGATATCCCTTTCCACATATTAATGATTTGTTAGATCAGCTTCGGGGAGCGCAAGTCTTTTCTAAGATTGATCTGAGGTCTGGGTATCATCAGCGAAAAGTAAGGAGTGGAGATGTGCCCAAGACAACATTTAGGACCCGATATGGCCATTATGAGTTCTTAGTTATGCCATTCAAATTGACGAATGCTCTCGCAGCTTTCATGGCTTTGATGAATGATGTGTTCAAGCCATATTTGGATCAATTTGTTATCGTCTTTATCGATGACATTTTGGTATACTCTAAGTTTGAGGAGGAGTATGAGAGGCACCTCAGAATTGTATTGGAGACTTTACAAGAGCAGAAGTTATATGCTAAACTCAACAAGTGTGATTTTTGGTTATCACAAATCTCATTTTTAGGACATGTTGTGTCAAAGGATGGTGTATCAGTGGATCCATCCAAGATTGAGGCTGTAGTCTAGTGGGAACAGCCAAGGACAGTCACCGAGATCAAAAGTTTCTTGGGTTTAACAGGATATTATCAAAGATTCGTTGAGGGATTTTTGAAGTTAGCTACTCCGTTGACATGTCTCACTATGAAGAGTGTAGCATTTGTGTGGAACGAGGATTGTGAGAACAGTTTTCAGGAGTTGAAGAGTCGATTGACTACAGCTCCGATTCTCACTATCCCTACCAGCTCAGGAGGATTTTTAGTATATACTGAGGCTTCACATCAGGGACTGGATTGTGTATTGATGCAGGATGAGAGGGTAGTTGTTTATGGATCCAGACAGTTGAAGGACCATGAGAAGAACTATCCGACCCACAATTTGGAGTTAGCAGCAGTAGTGTTTGTGTTGAAGGTATGACGCCACTATTTGTATGGAGAGAAATTCTAGATATTCATCGACCACAAGAGCCTCAAGTATCTATTCTCACAGAAGGAATTGAACATGAGACAGAGAAGATGGCTAGAGCTTCTGAAGGATTACAATTGTGAGATACTTTATCATCTGGGTAAGACTAATGTTGTAGCCGATGCTTTGAGTAGGAAGAGTCTTAGGATGGTATCATATATGATTGTCAAGGAACATGAGTTACTAGAGCAGTTTACTAGCCTCAGTTTAGGAGTCGTGCCTTCTGACATGAATACGGACTGTGTGATCGCTAGTCTACGCTTAGAGCTGGATCTGCTAGAGAGGATCAGAGTGGCTCAGCAGACTGCTTCGTATTGCATTGACATGAGAGGTCAGATATAGAAGGGAACAGTGACTGACTTTGAGATAAGTTCAGATGGACTCCTAAGGTTCAGAGATAGATTATGTGTTCCCGAGGACCCAAAGCTCAGGAGATTGATATTGTCAGAAGCTCATTCGTCGAGGTACACGCTTCATCCGGGGAGTAATAACATGTATCAAAACCTCCAGAAGGTGTACTGGTGGTCAGGTCTGAAGAAGGATGTTGCAAATTTTGTGGCAAAATCTCTTGTATGTCAGCAAGTGAAGGTAGAGCATCAGAAACCTGCATGGTTATTGCGGCCTCTACCTATACCGACATGGAAATGGGAGCATATCACCATGGATTTCGTGATGGGTTTACTGAGGACCTAAAGGAATCAGATGCCATATGGGTGATAATTGATAGACTGACGAAGTCAACCCACTTTTTAGCTATGAGAGCTACCGATACTCTCAGTGCATTGGCAGAGCTGTATGTACGCGAGGTAGTGAGGTTACATTGTATTCCAGTGAGCATTGTTTCATATAGGGATTCCCGCTTCACTTTCCACTTTTGGGAACATTTTCAAAATGCCATGGGAACTTAGTTGAGTTTGAGCACCGTTTATCATCCTCAGACAGATGGGCAGTCAGAGAGGACCATATAGACCCTAGAGGATATGTTGAGAGCGTGTGTGCTAGATTTTAGAGGCTCTTAGGATGATCATTTGCCACTAGCCGAGTTCGCCTACAACAAAAGTTATCATGCGAGTATCGGGATGGCACCGTATGAGGCTTTGTATGGCCGTAGATGTCGTTCCCCTATCGGATGGGAAGAAGTGGGTGACAGAAAGATATTTTCTCCTGATTTGGTTACACAGGCCTCTGAGAATGTCCAATTGATTGTTAGAGATTAAGGACAACTCAGAGTAGACAAAAGAACTATGCTGACAAGAGACGAAGACCACTTGAATTCGCAGTTGGTGAGTCAGTATTTCTGAAGGTTTCTCCTTCTAAGAGTATATCGAGATTTGGGAAGAGAGGTAAGTTGAGTCCTCGCTACATTGGACCCTTTGAGATACTGGACAAAGTGTGAGATAAGGCATACAGATTAGCTTTGCCACCGAATTTATCGGGAGTGCATAATGTCTTCCACATTTTGATGCTGAGGAAGTATCATCCAAATCCAAATCATGTGATTCAGTATGAGCCATTTGAGCTCACAGGTGATTTGACTTATGTAGAGAAACCTATACGGATACTGGATAGAAAGGAGAAAGTCATGAGAAATAAGACTATCGGGGTATTTCTCTCGCATCAGACTCTCTAACTCCCAAGGAGAAAGTCATCATACTTCAAAGGAAGCTACTTGGGAGCTAGAGAGTCTGATGCGAGAGAAATAGCCCCAATTGGTTAGAGACTAACTTGGTTCTAATTTGGAGGACCAAATTCTTTTAAGGAGGGGAGGATTGTAAGACCCTCAAATTCATAAGTACATACTTGTAATATGAGTTAGTGATGTACGTACAAGTTTCATTATGTATGAATAATAAGAAATGGACTTTAGTACGTGAAGAATGAGAATATATGCAAAATTGAGTAGTGTGGTAAAATGGATTTAAGTATGCATAAGTTTTACACTCCATTTGGTTGTAAATGGTATGCCTTTGGTTACACAAAGGATACACATAAGTTTTAATGTGTATAAGGTATGAATGGATGTCATTTTCAAGCCTTAAGTGTGGATGAATGAGAAAATGACCATGGTAGCAAAATATATGAAGTTTGGCATGTGTTACTGCAGAAAACTGCAGTAAAATATGGTAATATGGATGAGAGATCGATCTCATGGGATGAGAGATCGATTTGGAAGAGCAAAAAATGCTCTTATTTGAGAGATGAAACAGGTCAGATCGATCTCCAAAGGGGCCAGATTGATCTGCTAAACATTCTGTGTTGAAGGAATCGATCTCTGAAGGGTCAGATCGATTTCCTTAAGCTACTGACTTGCAATAGATCGATCTCATGCAAGAGCAGATTGATCTCTTTAAGGTTCTGTGCTGCAATAGATCAATCTCATGTAAGAACAGATCGATCAGATGTGGTCTGGAAGGTCGGTTTCAAGAGGAAAATGCAGAGTAGATCGATCTCCTAGGGTAGCAGATCGATCTCTTCAAGACAATTCTATAAATACTGGACTTTTGCATTTCATTTTCCTGAGAGTTACTATTCCATTTGAAAACTAAACCTAAACCTAGCCAAGAAACACTAGAAAACTTCAGTTTGTGGTCAGTTTTAAGTGAGCTATAAGAGAGTAAAGTTGTTCTTAGCAAAGAGTAGAACAACATACTTGGAAACAAGAGATTGAAATAAAGAGTTGAAAGAGCGAGGAGGATTTTACCATCTTAGTGAAAAAGGAAGGAAAGTTCAACTAGGTAAGATTTAATACACCACCTTGATATATGTTAAACTAGGTGTATTGATGAGTTGATTTATACAAATATAAAATGTTGGAAATGAAAGGATCATGAAAAATGAGCTTGACCTAGTTTTGGCATGAAAGTGAGAAAGTGATGAGAAAATAGTATTAACATTGATTTAATGATGGACTATACATGTAGGAAAGATTATGAGTTGATCTTATGAAATTCATATATTAAAAATAAGGAGTGATGAATATAATTATGTGAAAATATGGTATGATGCCATATTGGGAGAAAATAGTGAGATTAATGAGTCTTATTGAGATTTGGCAAATGAAATGAGTATAGAGTGATATACTAATGCCAATATTTATAACAGCTTCGAAAATCACATTGAAAGCTGATCGAACTGCAAGAGTGAGCAAAATCGAGGAAGAGAGGTCACTTAACGTGATCCGAGGTAAGGGAATTTCGTGAGTAGCTAGAGATGGCTACACGTATTTTGAATCGAGTTTCGATATTATAATCTAAATGAATTCCCTAAAATAAGCATGTTGTGTGTGCTAAGGACTAATGAGATAAAGTGTAGATTTATCCAAAAATAGGATAAAAAGCCTGAGAAGCATGTTGTGACCCAAAATGCATGAGTTACATGATAGAATGACTAATGTTTTCACGTGTATGCGAAAACAGTACATTTAAGTGCTAATTTAATTTGAAATGAGTGAAATGTGATTTGAATAGCCATATATCTGGTTTTGTGTGAAAACCATAAGTGCTTACTCGCACTATATTTTGAGATATGCATCACATAGTACTGGAGGATATACTCGTACTATATTTTAATGCTATTTTATGCATGTTAGAGTACTGGGAGCATTGCTCATACTCAGTTTGTGATTTGATGCATATAGAGTATTGGAAGCTATGCTCATACTCAGTTTTACATGATAGAGTACTGGGAGCATTGCTCGTACTTGACTTTTCATGATTTATACATGATATCGTACTGGAGCTATAGCTCGTACTTGATTTGAAAAGAGAAATATGCATTTACCTAGTGCTAGAGGTTACTCGCACTAGTGTTTGATATTTTGAAACGTATACACAGTGTTTAAGAGGCGGAGTGTTGATTGTGAGTCACACTCAAGATGCGCACTGTACGTGATATATAAGACATGTTAGCAAAACTGTGACGATTTTCTCCATGTAGACTGAGTGTCACATTGTTGAGATGTTCGCACGTGGATTTAGAGACGTGGTAACTATTCCATAGTATGAGGGCTAAGACTTATGGCAAGCACCCGACTATGATGTATTTTCGTGGTATGAAGACTAAGACCTATGCAGGCATCCTGACCATAGGGAGAGGGTCCATGGGTGTACGTTGTACCGTGCGAGTGGCATTGAGTACACTGTACCGTGTGGTGGAGTTGTGGAGTTGAGGAATTGATAGCTGGCAGTTGTGATGGACTGACCCCCCTCCTATTACAGCAATGATACCCGCACATCGAGATCTGTGTTGCTTGGGATTTCACATT